>LR738714.1:695883116-696023167 GCA_902687465.1 Secale cereale | reverse complement strand
TATTATGCATAGCCATATAAGATTTTTTTTGTCAGACTTAAGATGGTTTAGTCTAATGAGGGGTCTTTTAAAAGAACAACATCACGAATTAATAAAATTTATGCTATAAAACCCAATTTAATTGTAACCAAATAAGTTTGCAATGCTAAATGTTAAGATTATATAAGAACAAAATTGCACCTGATTATTAAATAGAAATATTATGACATGGTTAATAATAATATGCAATTTTGTTAGAAGACTGTAAAACAAATTACCGACAAGTATAAAATTTTAGTACAAAGTAATAATTTCTTTATTATGACTGTTAATCACCATAGTGTACGGGGCACTAACATATACAGTGCTAAAGAACAAAAACATGAAGTTGCGGATAAAACCTTCTTCAGTCTCATCGTTCTTCATCATAGATACTAGTATTTTCTTACGCCCATCAAGGTATTGAGAACGAAGCTCTAAAAATCTTGCCACAACACTTTCATCTTCGCCCTAAAGAGGAAAGATAGAGAACCAGAGTGTATGCCAAACACTTGAGTTACCATCTCTCTTCTCAGATGGATTATCTTTTTATCTTTTTTGGAAACTCTAATACAATTACAATTCAAATGGTCATAAATCCATTGCATAATGGAATATATGAATTATTAGACGAGCATTAATTTCCAGAAGACTGTGAAGCTCATAATCCAAAACATACTACTCTTTTTGTTTGTCAGTTAAATCTGCAATCGCCTTATCCCATCTGAGAGTAAAGAATTGTGCTTAGTAGTACCAGCAGAAAATGAATTCTAGGCATCTTGATTGTTAAGCAAATATTGTATAAAAATAAAAATGAAGTAAGGTGGTGACCAACAATACTTTGGAGAACATGTGTACTAACTAATATCACTAATAATTATATTGTTTTGAAAGTAAGGTATTAAGTACTATGAGACTAAATCTGTTAATACATTAGTAAAAACAATAGAATTTGTATTATCAAGTATAAGCCAAAAGTCCCTAAAAATAGTACAACAGATGAATAATGTTTCTAGCCATGGATTATGACCACATCGGAAAGAAAGAGAGAAACCCAACCATGGATTATCACAAAAAAAACTACAACCACTCGGCTTAAGAAAATCAACTACCACTCCCTCAGTTATGACCCCAAAAAAGTCTACAACCACAACTTAACAAATCATGGTCCACACCTACAAAAAAATATAACTCCTAACCGTAGTTATAATAGTTCAAGTTCAAGTTCCATCACATATTGTAATAAGCACCACATTTTACAAGTAACCATACAAAACACTACAATAATTCATGTTTTATGCTTGGATTATGTCCTGTATCAAGACTATAACCACCACATCTAATATCAATTCAAGTTCAACCTCTGGCCTATGACCAATAATGAAACTAGTGAGCACCAGAACTAAATAGTAGAATAGTACCACACAAGATTCATCTTATAATAGTTCAAGTATAAGTTCTAGTTATAAACAAGAAGTGGAATGCAACACTATCACCAGTGCATAAGTATATACATGGAAGATTTAAGAACATCTTCACAATTATAGGGCATGCTTGTTCACTTCTCCAACCCTATCCCAACATCCACGTAAAGGGTTATAAGCAAAGCTGTCAAGCACTAGAACAAAAATGCTTGTCCTTGTACTTGATGTAATGCTTTGCCTTCAACCCTACAGAACAGCCAGAATATGTTAGTTCACAGCCGAACTTGCAAACACAAACAGAAATGCAAAGAGGAATGCAGTTGAGGAAACTATAAAATTGGAATAAAAAACCAAACGGGGACGCCAGATCTGACAAACCTCAACCAAGTATCACAAACTTAAGTGATGTTCCTCAAAACTTGGTCGCCAAAACACCATTTGCCAACAAAATTAGCAAACCCTAACTACCATCAGAGAGACTTGAAGGAAGGGGTGAGAAGATTGTCGGGGAAACTGATCGCCCACGAACACCTATGGGACCGGAGCCCCTTTTCGGTACGGCAGGGGAGCGGAGGATGCACAAAGAGCGGATCGAGGCGAGCACGCCAGCAGTTTACCCAGGTTCGGGCCGCACGGATGCGTAAAACCCTACTCCTGCTGTGGTTTGTTATTGAGTTCTTGGCTCGGGAGCGAGGAGAGCAACAGTACCCTCTAACCGCTAACTAGACCGAGCGTGGAGAATGATCGATGATCCGAACCCCTTCTACGTTGCGCATGGGCCTCCTTTTATAGGTCAAAGGGGTCACCGACAGGTGGCAACGCAGACGGGGGTAAAGAAGTAAAAACAGTGGTAGTTGGAACAGTGTTTGCATAGTGCTCTATACCTAACTCTGACGGCAGGGGACAAGGGCATTGAATGCCCGTCGCCGTCGCCCCAAACAGTGCAAAAGGTGGCCGTCAGGAGCGCCACCGTCCGCCACGACGGTAGCCTAGTCATCGCCGATTGCCACCGTGTTCCCCTGGCTGCCCAGCCCTCCGCCACATGCGCCTGGAAGGGTCCCGGGGCGACACGTGGGTGGATGAGCTGGAGCGTGGGATCTGAGTGGAAGCTTGCCGCGGCAAGTGTCTTGCCGCGGTAGTGAGCTTGTCGCGCCTGGGAGCTTGTCGCTCACCGGGCCTTGCCGGGACGCGTGGCGCGTCGCGGCAAGCTCTCTAGAGGTGCCTTGGTTGGCCTACCCGGCAAGCTCCTCTCGCCGGTGTCTCGTGTCTTGATTGATTTTGCGCTTTGAGTGGTCTTCCCGGCAAGCTCCTCTTGCCGGGGTCTTGTCTTCTGGACTTGAATACTTTGTTCTTGAATGACTCCAGTGGAACCACGAGGGGTCTTGGCGGTCGCCTGGCAAGCCCTGCTGCGGGACGCTGCAACTGCCCGTGCACAAGTTCGGGATACTAAGGTACCCCTACTTTAGTACACCGACAGGAGCCCCCGGGCCTGGGCCATACACGGTGCTGAGCGCTGTTGGGCCAGGCCCAAAACAGTGCACGGGCACGCGCGGCCTGCGGCACGCCGTCTCCTACTCCGTATCCACCGCGCCCTCCCTTAACGACACGCGTTCAATGCGGCGTCGTGGGAGAGATCGTGGCCTGTTTCTTTAATGGGAAATGCGGAACGTCCCCCTCTTTCCCCTTAAAAGCAGGGGAAGCAGGGGCAGTTCCTTCCATTCGCCCATTGCTTCTTCAATCCTCAGAAACCCCCGCCGCTCCCCTCCTTCCCGAAGGCCGAAAAAGAGCAGCGTTCCTTCCTCCGTCACCACCAGCATCACCGGCGCCATCGACTTCCCCCACCCTCGCCATGGCTCCGAAGGGCGAGAAGGGGAAATCCGTGAAGGCCGCCGCGAAATCCGCCGAGGCGCTACGGCTAACAGCAATGCGGAAGAAGATGGCGGTCTTCCCGCCAAAGCTTAGCGCGGAGGAGCTGAGGGATACCTTTTACCTCTTCTGGGCGAGGGAGACGAAGGCGCATCCGCGCACCAAGGTACTCCCCGCCGTAGCCTGTGACATGTTCCCGAACGGCTACGCCTTCTTTGCGTTGTTCTTCTACTGCGGGCTCTGTCCGCCCTATTCCGAATTCTTCTGCGATATTATGAATACCTACGGGTTTCATCTCCTTGACTTCACCCCCAATGCTATCTTGACCATGGCCGTTTTCGCACACCTGTGCGAAAACTTTGTCGGAGTCTACCCTAATGTAGCTCTTTTCCGCCATTACTTCACGCCCCGAGTCGAGGCAGGGTCGCCTTTGTCCGGCGTAATTTCTTGGATCTCTAGGACCCATAAGAAGGAAGAGTACTTGATGGGAGAGCTCCGCGGCAAATGGGACGAGTGGAGAGCCAACTGGTGTTGGATCGTAGAAGAGGACCCGCAGCCATTTACTTCCCTTCGCCAAGCCGCAGTAATGCGCGGCAACGATTGGAGCGACTTGGCCCCAGAGGATAGCAGACTGAAGATTGCCACTACCCAAATCCTTCGCCTCAGGCACGCCAAGCTCACCGTGGGCGCAGTAGGAGCAGACTTCCTTCGCCGCCGCATCGCTCCCTTGCAGGAGAGGAAGAGGGCTGCTTGGGAGATCGAGAACGCGGCAGACATCATGAGGCTGCGCCCGGGCCTCAATTGGAATTTCACTATGCTGGAGCTCAACACGATGCTCCAGGCGTTGTTCAAGTACGACTCCGCCCATCCTGAGTGGTTTACGTTGCCGCCGGGCGTAGTTCCATTGTGCAACAGCTCTGCGCTCAGCGCCATCCGTGCAATGATGCCGCTGTGCGATTCCCACGGGATCGAACCCACTTGGCAAGAGCCCTCCGACGAAGCCGTGCAAACTTTCTTCGATAACCTGGTGGAGCAGCCAGTCGATCCCGATGAGAAGAAAAGCCTCACCCGCGACACCACCGACCAGGAGATGGCATACATTGCCACAAGACTGGAAGAGGGAGCGGCAGCCAGGGCCGCGGGCGAGTTCGGGTATACAGTGGAGGAGGCGGAGGCAGCGGAGGCGACAAGCCTCGCCGAGGAGGAAGAGCTACGCAAGGCGGGGGAGCTTGCCGGGCAACTTGCCGAGACAAACGATCCCATCGAGCCGGGCGTCGAATCAAGCGGGCCCACCGAGCAGGATGCCGGGTCCGGTGAGCCCGCCGAGGACTCGAGCGGATCACTGGAGATTGGCTCCTCTTCTTCGTCCTCGGGCAGCTCGCCACCACCAGCAAGTCCTCCAGCTCCAAGAAGACGCCTCCGCAAGGCCGCGGACGTGACGGGGCGGCAAGCGAGCCAACAGCCGCAGCGCCGCGCGACACGCGTCGCCGCGGCAAGCAAGGCCGCCACGGGAATCCCTCGCGCTTCTACAGCGGCTGGAGGAGGGTCTTCCTGGGCTGGCTCCACTGCTCCTGCCGTCCCTCGCGCCTCGGCAACAACCGGAGCAGGGTCTTCCCAGACCGCCGCCCTGCTCCCGCCAAGCGGCCGAGGGGACCCACTCCTCCGCCTCCTCGCGCGGGGACGCGCAAGCCAGATTTTGAATTCTCCGCGCTGAGCTCCGACGAGGAGGAAGAAGAGTGAGTCTTCGCAATCTTTGTTTTCCTTTGATTTTCTTGTCTTGTATCTCTTTTGCCTAACTCTGAACCTGTTCTTCTTTTCAGAATTCTGGCTCAAAGGGCAGCGAAGAGGGCCAAGGTCCCGGTAATTGACCTCGAGGACGAGCCCGCCGCGACTGCAGGGGGTGCGCCCGAGGCGAGCTTGCCGGACCCGGCAACTGTTCTTCGGAGCAGCCCCCAGCGCAGCCCCCAGCGTAAGTGTGGTTTACTTTCCGCTTGTCGGGCGCGCGTGGGTGCTTCTTCTTTTCTTGCTGATATCTTATTCGTTGACTTGTGTAGGAGCAGAGCAGCAGCATCAGGAGCGCCAGGAGATCGTCCCCGACGAGCCGCACGCCTCGACCATACCGCCAAGGAGGAGCTCCCCGGCAAGGGAGAACACTCCGCCAAGGGCGAGCACCCCGCCAAGGGCGAGCACCCCGCCAAGGGATGGCGCTAGCGGCCCTCCGCTGGCGGGAGCTACCACCACGCTGCCGAGGGAGAGCTCCCCGGCAAGGAACTCCACCGAGGAGGAGGTCCGCGCAGGTAAACCCTTGGACTTTTCTTCTTCTGAATTTCTCTTTTTGGATATTTGCTTGACTGTTTTTCTTTCCTTTTCTTTTCTTGAGACCCGTCCGCAGCCGAGCCCATGGAGACGAAGGTCGCCGTCGAGGAGGACGTGCGTGGCAACACCGGCGACGCCGCCGCTACTGAAGGGGCGGCCGGTGCTGACGAGCCCGCCGCCGAAGAGGCAGCCAAGGCCGCTGGCGCGATAGCTGAGGAGGGGACCGACAGTCGCACTGACGGCCCTGAGGCCGCAGGAGCGTGAGGCGCTGCGCCGGCTGCCGATCCCTCCGCTGCCACAGCCGAGCCAGGCGCCTATCTGGAAGCCGGCAAGGTTGTCTTCATCCAGCTCCCGTGGGCGTCCATGTCCAGGGCGCCAGTCGAGGGAGAGGTCTTCGACGGGGAGGTCCTTGCCTCCGCCGGACTGAAGTTCGCCGACGTGCCAAGCAGCAGCAGCGAGCCCGAGGAGGAGCGGCTGCTGCGCAAGCTTCTGTCCTTGTACCGCGCCCGGCAAGCCAAGCTGGAGTCCCGAGAGGCTCTGGCCGCCAAGGCGGGCGCTGACTTGGAGAAGCGCGCAGAAGAGCTCCGAGCCATCAACCAAGCGGCTCTCCGATCCTTGGCGGAGGGGAGGGAGCAGCTTGCCGAGGCGCATCAAGCCTTCATTTTGGAGAAGGCTGAAGCGGAGGAGCAGCAACGGCTTGCCGCCGAGGAGCTCTCCAGGCGAGAAGGTGAGCTGATGCAGCGGAAGGTCGACCTTGACAACCACGAGGATGAGCTTGCCGCGCGCGAGCAATCGCTTGGCGGAGCTCTGCAGGAGGCGAAGGATGCTGCCGCAGCTGCCGAGACCGCCAAGCGAGAGTTGGAGACGAGGGTGGCACAGCTGGAGGCCAGGCTGAAGACGAGCGGTGAGGAGGTTGCCGCACTTAAGCTTGAGAGGGTGAAGGACGCCCACAGCCACTCCGAGCTGCAGGTCCGCCTCTCCGAGAAGGGCAAGGAGCTCGCCGTCGCCAAGGACACCATCGCCACCTGGAGCTGAAGCTGTCCACTCTTACCACGACGCTGGACGGCGCCAGGCAGCGGGAGACAGCCCTGAAGGAGGAGCTCAGGGCCGAGAAGGTGTTGATGGACAGTGCCGCCATCTCGCAGAATAACTTCAGGCGGAACGTCGAGATATGGACGGAAGGTCTTGTCAACGCCGCCGCGGACATCGACAAGGAGCTGGCAGAGCTGGGGGCGGAGTATCTCGGGTACTCTACCGACGAGCAACTCCACCCCAGCGCCAAGCTTACTCTGTTCTTCAAGGGCGTGGCGACGGCCCTCCAGCAACTCCGGGAGAAGATCCCGAAGCAGCTGGCGGACGAATCGCGCAGGCTCTGCGCGGGGGCCCTCCAGAAGGTGCTGATGAAGATAGCGTACCGCAACCCCGGCCTCAACCTCACCAACGTCCTCAGGACCCTGCCGCCCGACGCCGACCAGGAGGCGCTCAAGGCCCTTGTCGCACCCATTGTGGACAAGGTGGGCGGGATCAAGAGGGTTGAAGGCGACCGCGCTGACTAGGCTTTTTACTTTCTTCTCTCCTTGCCGCTGCCAACCATGTTATGAACAATAGTCTATTAGAATTGCGGCAAGTCATTTTGTAATATAACTCTATCTTAGATGGTTAATGCAACATTATTTCCTCTACTTGACTTCCTTTGCTTTGTATGTTTTTACCCTACGCTTTTAGGAACTTGCCGGTGTAGGCACCTTTGTCGCGGGCGCTGAGTGCGGAACTTTAGCAGCCCGCAGGCGGTGTTTCTACTGACAAGAAACCTTGTCGCAACTAGTTGCAGCACACTTAGTTCGTTGAGCGGGCTCGGAAACAGAGTAAGGGCGCGACACTTGTCGCGGCACACTTAAGCCGTTGAGCAAACTCGAAACAAAATAAGGGCGCAACCAGCTACGAGTTGGTTCCTCCGCGCACAGGTTTTCCATACAAAGTGCGGTCGTTCGAGGAAGATAACTTAAAAATTTAAAAATTTGATTGCTCAAACTTTGGCAACTTAGCTTTTGTATTGTCTGCTTCTTGAACTTGTTTCCCGGCAAGGCCAAACTTTCTTGAACGGCGCTTGGTCCATACCGCCATCTCCTCCTCCCCCCCCCCCGGGCAAACTTGTGCGCGAGGGAACCTTGCTTTTCCTTGAGAAGAAAAGAAAGAAGAGAAAATGCAGATATGGAGCTTTTTGGCTCGTTATTGCTTACCGGGATTTAGTGCTGCACAAAGTGTCAGATAGTACATGCAATAAAAACAGATAGCATGAAATGACAAGATGTGCGGGGCACATAAACTTTACTGATGCACGGGGTCTGCGCCCGGCTTTGTACAAAGGATTACATGTAACAGCGGCAAGACTTCTACAAAAGATGGTTGCCGGAGCGGATCACGGCAACCGCGCCTTATGGGTAAAACTTACGAAGATGCTCGATGTTCCAGGAGTTGCTCACCGGCAAGCCATCTTCGGTCTCAAGGTGGACAGCGCCGGGCCTAGTGACTCGTTTCATCCGATAAGGGCCTTCCCACTTCGGCGTCAACTTGTTGAAATTCTTGGCGGACTGAACGCGCCGAAGAACAAGGTCGCCTTCCTCGAAACTTCTGGCTTTAACTTTGCGGCTATGGTAGCGATGCAAAGCTTGCTGGTAGCGAGCAGCTCGCACAACGGCTTGAAGACGGTCCTCCTCAAGGAGCAGCGCGTCATCTTGTCGCGGCTGCTCTTGCTCGAGCTCATCGTAAGAGAGCACTCGAGGCGACCCGTATACGAGTTCCGTGGGGAGAATTGCTTCTGCTTCGTAGACTAGAGCAAAGGGTGTCTGTCCAGTGGCTCGATTTGGCGTCGTTCTGATCGACCAAAGAACCACCGGCAGCTCCTCGATCCAGTTTCTTCCGCACTTGTGCAGCCTGTCGAAAGTTCTTGTCTTGAGTCCGCGCAGCACTTCAACGTTTGCCCTCTCCGCTTGACCGTTGCTTCTTGGGTGAGCAACAGAAGCGAAGCAGACATTGGCGCCAAGGTCTTGGGCGTATTGCATGAAGGTGCGACTGGTGAATTGTGTGCCGTTGTCGGTGATGATCCTGTTGGGGATTCCGAAATGGCAAACAATCGACCTGAAGAACTTGACTGTTGACTGTGTGGTCACCTTTCTCACTGGCTCTATTTCCGGCCACTTTGTGAACTTGTCGATGGCGACGTACAAGAACTCAAAGCCCCCGGCTGCCCAGGGAAAGGGGCCGAGGATGTCGAGCCCCCAGACCGAAAATGGCCAGGACAAAGGGATCGTCTGGAGAGCTTGATCTGGTTGGTGTATCTGCTTGGAATGGAACTGGCACGCTTCACACTTGGTTACTTGTGCAGTTGCATCTTGGAGGGCTGTTGGCCAAAAGAAACCTTGCCGGAATGCTTTGCCGACAAGTGATCTTGCGCCAATGTGGTGACCACATATGCCTCCATGTATCTCTGCCAACAGCTTCTGTCCATCTTCCCGGGGAATACACTTCAATTTCACGCCGTTGAGCCTTCTTCTGCACAATGTGTTGTCCACAAACTGGTACATACTCGACTGCCGGGTTACTTTTTCCGCTTCTTCTTGATCTTCGGGAAGTTCTCCTGTTTGGAGAAAATGGACGATCTGTTGCGCCCATGCTGGAGCTTGTGGCTCGACAACAAGGGCTAAAGGCACATCTGCCGCTGCGGGAACACCTGCTTCTACGGCGAGAACTTGTGTCTCGGCCGGAGCTTGATGTTCCCCGGCAAGCTTGCCGGAGCAAAACTTGTTGGGAGCGTCTGATTCGACTATACAAACCCTAGGGCTTGCAGGAGCGGATTGCTCCTCAGCATTTTCGGTGTTGATCTTGGGGACTTTCTTGGCAGCGGCTTCTGGAAGCTCTGCCGGAAAGTAGTTGCCAGAGACCAACTTCCTCTTCTTGCTATGTCCAACTGGTGGTGTTACGGATGGTTGAGTTAGCTTGAGCACAAAGATTCCTGATTCCACAGGCAACTTTAGTGCAGCACACTTTGACAGGCCATCTGCGATGTCATTCTGAGCTCTTGGAATGTGCTCCATCTGTAGGCCTTCAAAGTGTTTTTCAAGCTTTCTCACTTCGTCGACGTAAGCCTCCATCAACGGACTCTGGTAGTTCTTGTTTACTTGGTGGACGACAAGCTGCGAGTCCCCCCTCACAATCAGCTTCTTGATCCCAAGGTCTGCTGCGATCCTGAGACCGGCAAGCAAACCCTCATACTCTGCAGTATTGTTTGTCGCTTGCTCCTTGGGAAAGTGCATCTGGACCACGTACTAGAGGTGCTCTCCGGTGGGCGCGATAAGCAGCACGCCGACACCGGCGCCTTGCAGCGAGAAGGCACCGTCAAAGTACATTATCCATTCTTTACTTGCTTCCTTGACGGGGATGCTCGTCTCTGGAATTTCTTCGTCTGGCGTTGACGTCCACTCTGCTATGAATTCTGCCAATGCTCTGCTTTGGATAGTTGAAGTTCTTTCAAACTTGAGGCCAAAGCTTGACAGTTCTAGTGCCCACTCGACGATCCTGCCTGTTGCTTCTGGATTTTGCAATATCCTCTTCAGCGGAAAGCGAGTGACAACTGTTATCTCGTGTGCTTGGAAGTAATGGCGCAGCTTCCTCGAGGCCATGAGAAGGCCGAAAAGCAGTTTCTGCACACCAGAGTACCTTGACCTAGCTCCCTGCAGAAGGGAGCTGACAAAGTAGACCGGGCGCTGCACCATCTTCTTTCGTACCTCCTCTTGCGTCTGCGCAGACCCATCTTTGTCGGGACTAGAGCTTGTCGGGGAAGCCCCCTGCTTGTCGCTGGACGTGCTTGCCGTGGTTGCTTGCTCATCGTCTGCCTCCCTCTCCACTACTAACGCAGCACTAACCACTTGATTGGTTGCCGCTAGGTACAGCAGCAACTTCTCTCGTGGCTTAGGTGCGACAAGTATTGGAGTAGAGGACAGGTATCTCTTCAAGTCTTGCAACGCAGCCTCCGCTTCCGGAGTCCATTTCATTGGACCTGCCTTTTTCAAAATTTTGAAAAATGGCAGGGCGCGCTCAGCTGACTTAGAGATAAACCTGCTGAGAGCAGCCACGCAACCGGCAAGCCTTCGCACATCTTTGACGCGCTTCGGTGCTTTGATTTGCTCGATGGCCTTGATCTTGTTGGGATTGGCTTCAATCCCCCTCTGAGACACGAAGAACCCGAGAAGCTTGCCGGAGGGGACTCCAAACACGCATTTCTCGGGGTTAAGCTTGAGTTGGATCTTGCGCAGATTCACAAAAGTTTCATCTAAGTCTTGGATCAGAGTATCCCTGTTCTTGCTCTTGACCACTATATCATCCATGTAAGCTTCTACATTTCTGTGTATCTGTGGCTCAAAAGCAGTGTGGACTACTCTTGCAAATGTTGAACCAGCATTCTTCAATCCGAAAGGCATGCGTATGAAGCAATATGTGCCACATGGAGTAATGAACGCGGTCTTCTCCTCATCTTCCTCAGCCATGAAAATCTGGTGGTATCCTGAGTATGCATCAAGAAACGAAAGTAACTCACATCCAGCCATGGAGTCGACAATCTGGTCAATGTGCGGCAAGGGAAATGGATCTTTGGGACAAGCTTTATTCACATCGGTGAAGTCTATACAAAGCCTCCACTTCCCATTCGCTTTACGCACGACAACAGGATTGGCCAACCACGTGGGATGGAGCACACCTCTGACAAGGCCTGCCGCTTCCAGCTTCTTGATCTCTTCTGCGATAAACTCTTGGCGCTCCACTGCTTGTTTCCTGACTTTTTGCTTGATGGGCCGCGCGTGAGGACAAACGGCGAGCTTGTGCTCAATCACTTTCCTGGGAACACCGGGGATGTCAGACGGTTGCCATGCAAACACGTCGACGTTCACCCGCAGGAAAGCAATGAGCGCGCTTTCCTATTTAGGATCAAGCGTGGCACTGATGGTGAAAGTACCACCAGTGCCGTCCTCCTTGGCGGACACCTTCTTGGTTGTTGGCGGAGCTGCCATCGTCTTCTTACACTTGCCGGTGGAGCTCGATGGTGCGTCCTCGACGGCAGCGCAGCACTCCGAAGAGGTGCGTTTGCCGGAGTGGGCCCCAGAGCTATTGCCGGACTTGGTCTTGTTCCTCTCCCCGGGAGCTTTAGCGGCAAGTGTCTTGCTGTCTGTTGCGGCTGCTGCATCCCGGTAAATCTTGTCAGCACAGATAAGGGCATCCTTCTTGTCGCTAGGGACAGAGATGACGCTTATCGGGTCTGGCATCTTGAGCATGTTGTAGGCGTAGTGAGAGGCTGCCATGAACTTGGCGAGCGCTGGACGGCCAAGTATTCCATTGTAAGGCAATGGAATATCAGCAACATCGAAAGTGATTCTCTCAGTCCTGAAGTTCAGCTCTCCGCCAAATGTCACTGGCAGTGTTATCTTCCCCTTCGGCTTGCTCCTTCCCGGGTTGATCCCTTGGAATGTACCGGATTCTTCGAGCTCGCTGTCGGGGATCTGGAGTTTCCGGACCACAGCGGAGGAGATCAAGTTCAAGCCGGCCCAGCTGTCAACTAACATCTTGGTGACTTTGAGGTTGCGGATGGTTGGTGAGACCAACATCGGCAGACACCCGACCGCAGTGGTGCGATCAGGATGGTCCTCAATGTCGAAGATGATAGGCGTGCTGGACCACTTCAGAAGTTTGCGCGACTCGACGGGTGGTTCTGCTGCATTAACTTCCCGCACCCATTGCTTGAGTTGGCGGTGGAAAGTATGCAGAGAGGCACCACCGTCAATGCACAGAACCTCTGTGGCTTTCTGAAACTCCTGCTCGCTGTTCTCTCCGTCATCCATGTCTTCGTCTTCGTCGTCATCTACTTCCTTGTCACGGCCGCGGGGAGGTCTGTCTCCTTGCCGCTGCTTGGCCTTGCCGCGGCGTCCTCCCCGGCCGTTGAATGGCCGCTTCTTGCCGGACCCTCCATCACCTCCCTGGGCCTTCTCCTTGTCGCGTCGCTCGTACTCAGCTTTCTGCTGCTCGACGAGGTACTCGACCCTCTTGCAGTTCTGGAGGTTGTGGCCCTTGGTGCGGTGGATCTTGCAGTATTGCTTGTCGGAGCCGTCCTGCTTGTCGGCGGCTGCCACAGTCTGGCAGTTGGTGCACGCGGCAGTCTCCTTACCGGAGCTACCAGTCTGAGCTTTCTTGACGCCAGCCTCCTGGCCGGACTGCTCGATAACTAGCACTTCCTTGTTCTTCTTCTTCCTGTTGTTCCGCCGCCGGTTTTTCTTTGCCGGGGCGGCATCCTCGCTGTCGGATCCCACTGCTCCTGTATCCTCTCCGGGGAGTTTCCTCCCCTCCTCAGCATGTGCGCACTTGTCGGCCAGGGCACAGAGCTCACTGACGTCTCGGATCTTGCACATCGCCATCTCCTCCCTCATCCTGCGGTTGTGCACGTTCTGGTGGAACGCGCTGATAACCGCGGCAGGGTGGACGTCTGGGATGTTGTGCTGGACACGGCTGAACCTCTGGATATACTTACGCAGGGGCTCTCCTTCCTTCTGGGCGAGTATGTGAAGGTCACTCTCCTGGCCATGGGGCTTGTGGCCACCTGTGAAGGCGCCAACAAACTGGTGGCACAGGTCAGCCCAAGAAGAAATGGAGTTCTCCGGCAAGTGCATGAGCCAAGATCTGACGTTTGGCTTGAGCACCAGCGGGAAGTAATTGGCGAGTATCTTCTCGTCTCGTCCCCCGGCAGCCTGCACCGCGATGGTGTAGATGCTGAGGAACTCCGACGGATGTGTCTTGCCGTCGTACTTCTCGGGGTACGTCGGGCTTGAAGTTCTTCATGCTGGGCCACTGGACTTGCCGCAACTCACGAGTGAACGCAGGGCAGCCTGCCGCGTACGGCAGGTCGCCTGGTCCCCCTGGCGCTTGCATGTCAACAGCGGGCCCAGCACGCTGGTCAGATTGACGCCGCGCTTCTCTCCGACGCTCGATGCGGGTTCGAGCGTCCTCTTGTTGTCGGTCGTCGAGAACTTGGCGTCGATCGCGGCGAGCTCGCAGATCCGATGATGCAATGGAGTCGACGTCGATGTTGATCCGGCGAGCCGGCGATCTTGGCCTCCTTCGCGGGGAGTGCACGGTGGTTGCACCCCCGGCGGTCTTGTCGCCATCGGCCCGCGCCTGGCTGACTTGCCGCGGCCGTGACGCGCTCGGCTGCTACGGGGTGTCGCCGTTGGCGAAGGCGATGAGACTTTGGATGGTGGCCCTCCAGTCGTCGGCCTTGTCTGCCGCTGGAGGGAAGTCGAGGAGCAGTTGAGCTCGTGCTAGAGCTTCTGCTGGAGTGGCAGGTAACGGTGGCGAGCGGTGCGAGGAGCGGGATATGCTCGGGCTTCTAACTGAAGGAAATATGCCCTAGAGGCAATAATAAAGTTGTTATTTATATTTCCTTATATCATGATAAATGTTTATCATTCATGCTAGAATTGTATTAACCGGAAACTTAGTACATGTGTGAATACATAGACAAAACAGAGTGTCCCTAGTATGCCTCTACTAGACTAGCTCATTGATCAAAGATGGTTATGTTTCCTAGCCATAGACATGAGTTGTCATTTGATCAACGGGATCACATCATTAGGAGAATGATGTGATGGACTAGACCCATCCGTTAGCATAGCACTATGATCGTTTAGTTTTACTGCTATTGCTTTCTTCATAACTTATACATGTTCCTATGACTATGAGATTATGCAACTCCAGAATACCGTAGGAACACCTTGTGTGCTATCAAACGTCACAACGTAACTGGGTGATCATAAAGATGCTCTACAGGTGTCTCCAAAAGTATTCGTGGTGTTGGCATAGATCAAGATTAGGATTTGTCACTCCGAGTGTCGGAGAGGTATCTCTGGGCCCTCTCGGTAACACACATCATAATAAGCCTTGCAAGCAAAAGACTAATGAGTTAGTCACGAGATGATGTGTTATGGAACGAGTAAAAGAGACTTGCCGGTAACGAGATTGAACTAGGTATAGAGATACCGACGATCGAATCTCGGGCAAGTAACATACCGATGACAAAAGGAACAACATATGTTGTTATGCGGTTTGACCGATAAAGATCTTCGTAGAATATGTAGGAGCCAATATGACCATCCAGGTTCCGCTATTGGTTATTGACCGGAGATGAGTCTCGGTCATGTCTACATAGTTCTCGAACCCGTAGGGTACGCACGCTTAACGTTTGATGACGATCGGTATTATGAGTTTATGAGTTTTGATGTACCGAAGGTAGTTCGGAGTCCCGGATGAGATCACGGACATGAAGAGGAGTCTCGGAATGTCCGAGACATAAAGATTGATATATTGGACGACTATATTCGGACACCGGAAGTGTTCTGGAAAGTTCCGGAATTTACCGGAGTGCCGGGGGGGTTACCGGACCCCCCCGGGGAAATGGTGGGCCCTGGTGGGCCACAGGGGAGAGAGAGGGCAGCAGCCAGGAGGTGGCGCGCCCCCTCCCTAGGAGGAGTCCTAATAGGAGAAGGGGAGGGGGGCGCGGCCCCTCTTTCCCTCTCCCTCTCCCTCTCTTTTCTTCCCCCTTCTTCCTTCTTTGGTAGTTCCTACTAGGAATAGGATTGCAATCCTATTCCTAGTAGGATTGCAGCCCTAGCCGCACCATAGGAGGGCCGGCCGGCCTCCCCCCTTGCTCCTTTATATACGGGGGCAGGGGGCACCCAAAGACACACAAGT
Organism: Secale cereale; assembly: GCA_902687465.1. Lineage (NCBI taxonomy): Eukaryota > Viridiplantae > Streptophyta > Magnoliopsida > Poales > Poaceae > Secale > Secale cereale. The sequence goes on along the minus strand of LR738714.1, from coordinate 696,007,757 downwards.
TGAATTGTTCCAGCCGTGTGCGGTGCCCCCCTCCACAGAAACACACCTCGGTCATACCGTCGCAGTGCTTAGGCGAAGCCCTGCGCCGGTAGATACATCATATCCGTCACCATGCCGCCGTGCCGACTAAACTCTCCCGTGAAGCTCAACTGGATCAAGAGCTCGTGGGACGTCATCAAGCTGAACGTGTGCTGAACGCGGAGGTGCCGTACGTTCGGTGCTTGATCGGTTGAATCGCGAAGAAGTTCGACTACATCAACCGCGTCACTTGACGCTTCCGCTTCCGGTCTACGAGGGTACGTAGACACACTCTTCCCTCTCGTTGCTATGCATCTGATAGATAGATCTTGCGTGATTGTAGGAAAATTTTAAAATACTACGTTCCCCAACAGTGGCATCAGAGCCAGGTCTATGCGTAGAAGATATGCACGAGTAGAACACAATGAGTTGTGGGCGATACTAGTCATACTGCTTACCAGCATGTCATACTTTGCTTCGGCGGTATTGTGAGATGAAGCGGCCCGGACCGACATTACGCGTACGCTTACGCGAGACTGGTTTCATCGTTACGAGCACTCGTTGCTTAAAGGTGACTGGCGGGTGTCTGTCTCTCTCACTTTAGCTGAATCAAGTGTGGCTACGCCCGGTCCTTGTGAAGGTTAAAACAACACATACTTGACGAAACATTGTTGTGGTTTTGTATGCGTAGGTAAGAACGGCTCTTGCTAAGCCCGTAGCAGCCACGTAAAACTTGCAACAACAAAGTAGAGGACGTCTAACTTGTTTTTGCAGGGGCATGTTGTGATGTGATATGGTCAAGACATGATGAGTAATACGGTTTTGTATGAGATGATCATGTTTTGTAATGTTATCGGCAACTGGCAGGAGCCATATGGTTGTCGCTTTATTGTATGAAATGCAATCGCCATGTAATTGCTTTAGTTTATCACTAAGCGGTAGCGATAGTCGTAGAAGCAATAGTTGGCGAGACGACAACGATGCTACGATGGAGATCAAGGTGTCGCGCCGGTGACGAAGGTGATCATAACGGTGCTTTGGAGATGGAGATCAAAAGCACAAGATGATGATGGCCATATCATGTCACATATTTTGATTGCATGTGATGTTTATTTTTATTATGCTTCTTATTTTTCTTAGAACGACGGTAGCATTATAAGATGATCCCTTACAAAATTTCAAGGTATAAGTGTTCTCCCTAAGTATGCACCGTTGCGAAAGTTCGTCGTGCCGAGACACCACGTGATGATCGGGTGTGATAAGCTCTACGTTCAAATACAACGGGTGTAAGCCAGTTTTGCACACGCAGAATACTCGGGTTAAACTTGACGAGCCTAGCATATGCAGATATGGCCTCGGAACACCGGAGACCGAAAGGTCGAGCGTGAATCATATAGTAGATATGATCAACATAAGATGTTCACCATTGAAACTACTCCATCTCACGTGATGATCGGACATGGTTTAGTTGATTTGGATCACGTGATCATTTAGATGACTAGAGGGATGTCTATCTAAGTGGGAGTTCTTAAGTAATATGATTGAATTGAACTTTAATTTATCATGAACTTAGTCCTGATAGTATTAGCATATCTATGTTGTAGATCAATAGCTCGCGATGTTGCTCCACGTTTATTTTTTATATGTTCCTAGAGAAAACTAAGTTGAAAGATGTTAGTAGCAATGATGCGGAATTGTTCCATGATCTGAGGATTATCCTCATTGCTGCACAGAAGAATTATTTCCTTAATGCACCGCTAGGTTACAGACCTATTGCAGGAGCAGATGCAGACGTTATGAACGTTTTGACAAAAGCTCGGTATGATGACTACTTGATAGTTTAAGTGCACCATGCATTACGGCTTAGAACCGGGACTTCGAAAATGTTTTGAATGCCACGGAGCATATAAGATGTTCCAAGAGTTGAAATTAGTATTTCATACTCATGCCCGTGTCGAGAGGTATGAGACCTCTGACAGTACTTTGCCTACAAGATGGAGGAGAATAGCTCAACCAGTGAGCATGTACTCAGATTGTCTGGGTACTGCAATTGCTTGAATCAAGTGGGAATTAATCTTCCAGATAAGATAGTAATTGACAAAGTTCTCTAGTCACTATCACCAAGTTAGTAGAACTTCGTGATGAACTATAATATGCAAGGGATGACGAAATGAATTCCCGAGCTCTTCGCGATGCTAAAGTCGGCGAAGGTAGAAATCATGAAAAAACATCAAGTGTTGATGGTTAACAAGACCACTTGTTTCAAGTAAAGGGCAAAGGGATAGAAGGGGAACTTCAAGAAGAATGACAAGCAAGTTGTCACTCCCGTGAAGAAACCCAAAGCTAAAACTCAAGCCTGAAACTAAGTGTTTCTACTGCAAAGGAAATGGTCACTGGAAGTGGAACTGCCCTAGATACTTGGCAGATAAGAAGGATGGCAAAGTGAACAAAGGTATATTTTGATATACAGATTATTGATGTGTACTTTACTAGTGTTCATAGCAACCCCTGGGTATTTGATACCGGTTCAGTTGCTAAAATTAGTAACTCGAAACGAGAATTGCAGAATGAACAGAGACTAGTTAAAGGTGAAGTGACGATGTGTGTTGGAAGCAGTTCCAAGATTGATATGATCATCATCGCACACTCCTTATACTTTTGGGATTAGTGTAAAACCTAAATAAATGTTATTTGGCATTTGCGTTGAGCATGAATATGATTTGATCATATTTGTTGCAATACGGTTATTCATTTAAAGTCATAGAATAATTGTTATTCTGTTTACATGAATAAAACCTTCGATGGTCATACACCCAATGAAAATAGTTTGTTGGATCTCGATCGTGGTGATACACATATTCATAATATTGAAGCCAAAAGATGCAAGGTTAATAATGATAGTGCAACATATTTGTGGCACTGCCGTTTAGGTCATAATGGTGTAAAGTGCATGAAGAAACTCCATAGTGATGAACTTTTGGAATCACTTGATTATGAATCACTTGGTGCTTGCGAACCATGCCTCATGGGCAAGATGACTAAAACTCCGTTCTCCGGAACAATGGAGCGAGCAACATATTTGTTGGAGATCATACATACAGATGTATGTGGACCAATGAGTGTTGAAGCTCGCGGCGGGTATCGTTATTTTCTGACCTTCACTGATGATTTGAGCAGATATGGGTATATCTACTTAATGAAGGACAAGTCTGAAACATTTGAAAAGTTCAAAGAATTTCAGAGTGAAGTGGAGAATCATCGTAACAAGAAAATAAGAGTTTCTACGATATGATCGTAGAGGTAAAATATTTGAGTTAGCGAGTTTGGCCTTCAGTAAAAACAATGTGAAATAGTTTCACTACTCACGCCACCTCGAACACCACAGTGTAATGGTGTGTCCAAGCGTCATAACTGTACTCTATTAGATATGGTGCGATCGATGATGTCTCTTACCGATCTACCACTATCGCTTTTGGGGTTATGCATTAGAGACAGCTACATTCACGTTAAATAGGGCACCATCTAAATCTGTGGAGATGACACCGTATGAACTGTGGTTTGACGAGAAACCTAAGCTGTCATTTCTTTAAGTTTGGGACTGCGATGCTTATGTGAAAAAGTTTCAACATGATAAGCTCGAACCCAAATCGGAGAAGTAAATCTTCATAGGATACCCAAAAGAAACTGTTGGGTACACCTTCTATCACAGATCCGAAGGCAAGGTCTTTGTTGCTAAGAGTGGATCCTTTCTAGAGAAGGAGTTTTTCTCGAAAGAAGTGAGTGGGAGGAAAGTAGAACTTGATGAGGTAATTGTACCTTCTCCCGAATTGGAAAGTAGTACATCACAGAAAATTGTTCCAGTGATTCCTACACCAATCAGTGAGGAAGTTAATGATGATGATCATGAAACTTCAGATCAAGTTTCTGCTGAACGTCGTAGATCAACCAGAGTATGTTCCGCACCAGAGTGGTACGGCAACCCAGTTCTGGAAATCATGTTACTAGACCATGATGAACCTACGAACTATGAGGACGCGATGATGAGCCCAGATTCCGCAAAATGGCTTGAGGCCATGAAATCTGAGATGGGATCCATGTATGAGAACAAAGTGTGGACTTTGGTTGACTTGCCCGATGATCGGCAGGCCATCGAAAATAAATGGATCTTCAAGAGGAAGACCGACGCAGACGGTAATGTTACTGTTTACAAAGTTCGACTTGTTGCGAAAGTTTTTCAACAAGTTCAAGGAGTTGACTACGATGAGACTTTCTCACCTGTAGCGATGCTTAAGTCTGTCCGAATCATGTTAGCAATTGCCGCATTTTATGAAATCTGGCAAATGGATAACAAAACTGCATTCTTTAATGGATTTATTAAAGAAGACTTGTATATGATGCAACCAGAAGGTTTTGTCAATCCTAAAGGTGCTAACAAAATGTGCAAGCTCCAGCGATCCATCTATGGACTGGTGCAAGCATCTCGGAGTTGGAGTATACGCTTTGATGAGTTGATCAAAGCATATAGATTTATACAGACTTGCGGTGAAGCCTGTATTTACAAGAAGTGAGTGGGAGCACTACAACCTTTCTGATGAGTATATGTGAATGACATATTGTCGATCGGAAAAGATGTAGAATTTTCTGGAAAGCATAAAGGAGTGTTTGAAAGGAGTTTTTCAAAGAAAGACCTTGGTGAAGCTGCTTACATATTGGGCATCAAGATCTATAGAGATAGATCAAGACGCTTGATAAGACTTTCGATGAGTACATACCTTGATAAGATTTTGAAGTAGTTCAAAATGGATCAGTCAAAGAAGGAGTTCTTGCCTGACTTGTAAGGTGTGAAGTTGAGTAAGACTCAAAGCCAGACCACGGCAGAAAAATATAGAGAGAATGAAAGTCATTCCCTATGCCTCAGCCATAGGTTCTATAAAGTATGCCATGCTGTGTACCAAACATGTGGTGTACCTTTCCATGAGTTTGACAGGGAGGTACAATAGTGATCCAGGAGTAGATCACTGTACAGCGGTCAAAATTATCCTTAGTAAATGGATGACTAAGTAAATGTTTCTCGATTATGGAGGTGACAAAGAGTTCGTCGTAAAGGGTTACGCCGATACAAGCTTTGACACTAAATCCAAATGACTCTAAGTATCAATCTGGATGCGTATTGAAAGTGGGAGCAATTAGCTAGAGTAGCTCCATGCAGAGCATTGTAGACATAGAAATTTGCGAAATACATACGGATCTGAATGTGACAGACCTGTTGACTAAAACTTATCTCACAAGCAAAACATGATCACACCTTATTACTCTTGGGTATTAATCACATAGCGATGTGAACTAGATTATTGACTCTAGTAAACCCTTTGGGTGTTGGTCACACGGCGATGTGAACTATGGGTGTTATTCACATAACGATGTGAACTATCGGTATTAAATCACATGGCGATGTGAGCTAGATTATTGACTCTAGTGTAAGTGGGAGACTGAAGGAAATATGCCCTAGAGGCAATAATAAAGTTGTTATTTATATTTCCTTATATCATGATAAATGTTTATTATTCATGCTAGAATTGTATTAACCGGAAACTTAGTACATGTGTGAATACATAGACAAAACAGAGTGTCCCTAGTATGCCTCTACTAGACTAGCTCATTGATCAAAGATGGTTATGTTTCCTAGCCATAGACATGAGTTGTCATTTGATCAACGGGCTCACATCATTAGGAGAATGATGTGATGGACTAGACCCATCCGTTAGCATAGCACTATGATCGTTTAGTTTTACTGCTATTGCTTTCTTCATAACTTATACATGTTCCTATGACTATGAGATTATGCAACTCTAGAATACCGTAGGAACACCTTGTGTGCTATCAAACGTCACAACGTAACTGGGTGATCATAAAGATGCTCTACAGGTGTCTCCAAAATTATTCGTGGTGTTGGCATAGATCAAGATTAGTATTTGTCACTCTGAGTGTCGGAGAGGTATCTCTGGGCCCTCTCGGTAACACACATCATAATAAGCCTTGCAAGCAAAAGACTAATGAGTTAGTCACGAGATGATGTGTTATGGAACGAGTAAAAGAGACTTGCCGGTAACGAGATTGAACTAGGTATAGAGATACCGACGATCGAATCTCGGGCAAGTAACATACCGATGACAAAAGGTACAACGTATGTTGTTATGCGGTTTGACCGATAAAGATCTTCGTAGAATATGTAGGAGCCAATATGAGCATCCAGGTTCCGCTATTGGTTATTGACCGGAGATGAGTCTCGGTCATGTCTACATAGTTCTCGAACCCGTAGGGTCCGCACGCTTAACGTTTGATGACGATCGGTATTATGAGTTTATGAGTTTTGATGTACCGAAGGTAGTTCGGAGTCCCGGATGAGATCACGGACATGAAGAGGAGTCTCGGAATGTCCGAGACATAAAGATTGATATATTGGACGACTATATTCGGACACCGGAAGTGTTCTGGAAAGTTTCGGAATTTACCGGAGTGCCGGGGGGGTTACCGGAACCCCCCGGGGAAATGGTGGGCCCTGGTGGGCCATAGGGGAGAGAGAGGGCAGCAGCCAGGAGGTGGCGCGCCCCCTCCCTAGGAGGAGTCCGAATAGGACAAGGGGAGGGGGGCGCGGCCCCTCTTTCCCTCTCCCTCTCCCTCTCTTTTCTTCCCCCTTCTTCCTTCTTTGGTAGTTCCTACTAGGAATAGGATTGCAATCCTATTCCTAGTAGGATTGCAGCCCTAGCCGCACCATAGGAGGGCCGGCCGGCCTCCCCCCTTGCTCCTTTATATACGGGGGCAGGGGGCACCCAAAGACACACAAGTTGAATTGTTCCAGCCGTGTGCGGTGCCCCCCTCCACAGAAACACACCTCGGTCATACCGTCGCAGTGCTTAGGCGAAGCCCTGCGCCGATAGATACATCATATCCGTCACCACGCCGTCATGCTGACGAAACTCTCCCGTGAAGCTCAACTGGATCAAGAGCTCGTGGGACGTCATCAAGCTGAACGTGTGTTGAACGCGGAGGTGCCGTACGTTCGGTGCTTGATCGGTTGAATCGCGAAGAAGTTCGACTACATCAACCGCGTCACTTGACGCTTCCGCTTCTGGTCTACGAGGGTACGTAGACACACTCTTCCCTCTCGTTGATATGCATCTGATAGATAGATCTTGCGTGATCGTAGGAAAATTTTAAAATACTACGTTCCCCAACACTAACTGCGTTAGAAGGGGCAGCATCCCGTCCCAGCGACCGTGCCTTGCTCGTGCCAGCATGTTGGTGTGTATGATGGCCTTGAGCGTCCCGAGATCCGCCGGCTCGGCCTTGGCCCAGCAAGCGTATGGTACCTTGAGTACCACGTCGCTGCCGGTCCCGCGCTTCCTGAGACGGGCGCGGTGCGTGTACGGACGCCGAGGCCTTAGAGTGCGCCCGGTCGTCCGTCTTGTCCTTGGACTTGGCGGCGCCGTGAGTTTCCTCGCCGACGTCCGTCCTTCCTCCGGTGTCTACCCCACCAGCCGTTGGCTCCGGCGGTGGCGGGATCGACGCGGACGGGCCTGCTGCCTCCGAAGCCTTCTTCTTCGGTGGCATGTCGATGGAGTCGATGAAGTTGATGAAGTTGGTGAAGATCTAGCTCGCGTGGACGCCGGATCAGGTTCACACAACCTCGACGCACCCCCTACCTGGCGCGCCAAAGATGTCGGGGAAACTGATCGCCCACGAACACCTATGGGACCGGAGCCCCTACCTGGCGCGCCAAAGATGTCGGGGAAACTGATCGCCCACGAACACCTATGGGACCGGAGCCCCTTTTCGGTACGGCAGGGGGGCGGAGGATGCACAAAGAGCGGATCGAGGCGAGCACGCGAGCAGTTTACCCAGGTTCGGGCCGCACGGATGCGTAAAACCCTACTCCTGCTATGGTTTGTTATTGAGTTCTTGGCTCGGGAGCGAGGAGAGCAACAGTATCCTCTAACCGCTAACTAGACCGAGCGTGGAGAATGATCGATGATCCGAACCCCTTCTACGTTACGCATGGGCCTCCTTTTATAGGTCAAAGGGGTCACCGACAGGTGACAACGCAGACGGGGGTAAAGAAGTAAAAACAGTGGTAGTTGGAACAGTGTTTGCATAGTGATCTATACCTAACTCTGATGGCAGGGGACAAGGGCATTGAATGCCCGTCTCCGTCGCCCCAAACAGTGCAAAAAGTGGCCGTCAGGAGCGCCACCGTCCGCCACGACGGTAGCCTAGTCATCGCCGCTGGCCACCGTGTTCCCCTGGCTGCCCAGCCTTCCGCCACGTGCGCCTGGAAGGGTCCCGGGGCGACATGTGGGTGGATGAGCCGGAGCGTGGGATCTGAGTGGAAGCTTGCCGCGGCAAGTGTCTTGCCGCGGTGGTTAGCTTGTCGCGCCTGGGAGCTTGTCGCTCACCGGGCCTTGCCGAGACGCGTGGCGCGTCGCGGCAAGCTCTCTAGAGGTGCCTTGGTTGGCCTTCCCGACAAGCTCCTCTCGCCGGGGTCTCGTGTCTTGATTGATTTTGCGCTTTGAGTGGTCTTCCCGGCAAGCTCCTCTTGCCGGGGTTTTGTCTTCTGGACTTGAATACTTTGTTCTTGAATGGCTCCAGTGGAACCACGAGGGGTCTTGGCGGTCGCCTGGCAAGCCCTGCCGCGGGACGCTGCAACTGCCCGTGCACAAATTCGGGATACTAATGTACCCCTACTTTAGTACACCGACAAAGATGAAGAAGAACCATAGCACCTACTACCTCGAGACGCGTGAACGAGGAAGGAATAATGACTACAGGCTATTCCTCATAACTTGGTTGCCAAACACCGTTGCGAACAAAATTAAAACAAATCTTCAAACCCAAACTACCATTCGAGAGATTTACATGAAGGGGTGAGAAGATGAAGAACTAGAGCGCCTACCACCTTAGATGAACGAAGGAGGTAGGAATGACGACGACAACGAAGAATCGAGAGGAAGAAGCAGATGAATAAAGAGGACGGGTCGTGGGAGGAAGGAAGGAGAGCAAGGAAAAATGCTTGCACTAGTCGGGTTACAGTGGAGGCGGTCGAAAGAGGAAGGAAGTAGAGAAGCTCCGAGAAAGAAAAAAAGGGCCGGCCCAACTATGGGCGAAGGGTGTGCGGCGCCCCGACAGTTTGACGCAAAATGTGTCAAACAGGGTTTTCCCGAAGATCATCCTTACATAATGTCCAAGTGGGCTGGATAGTTTTTATTCCTTTTCTGAGAGGGAATGGGCTGGATAGCAATGATGATGAATAAAAGCATACTCCCAATAACGGCCCAGAACCTAGTGCCCTAGTCACGTTTAGGAACTCGTATCGAAAGCCTCCTAGAGCAGCCCAGCCCACTCCACCATTCCCTCCCGTCCACTCCGCTCTAGCCCCCTCACCGCCGACCACCGCCGCCAGCCGCCGCGAAACCGATCGCCGTTCGCCATGGCGCTACGCAGAGCAGCCTCCCTCGTACTCAGGCAGCGCCTCCGTACCCTCGCCCCCGCTCCCGCGCCCAAACCCCTAAACCCTCTGCTCCCGCCTCCCCGCCGCCACTACTCCCCGCGGCCGCCGCCCGCGCTCCCCGCGTCCGCCCGCGCCCTCGCGGACGCGGCCGAGGAGGCGTTCGAGGCGGCCTCCACCACCACCGACCTCTTCGCGGCCTTCTCCCGCCTCGAGAACGCCGTCTCGCCCACCGACAAGCGGCTCGCCCTCGCCTGCCTCAAGCTCGGCCAGCACCTCGACTCCTCGGCCTCCGCCGACCCCTCCCGCGTCCTCAAGCTCGCGCTCCGCTCCGTCGGGATCCTCGAGTCCGGTGGGGGCAGGTCCGCCGGGGCGTCGTCGGACTCCGACGCCGTCTCGCTCGCCATGGCCCTCCACCTCGCCGGCTCCGCCTCCCTCGACCTCACCCGCTTCCACGACGCGCTCTCCTTCCTCTCCCGCTCCCTCCGCCTCCTCACCCCGCTCCTCCCGGCTAAAGACGCCGCCGTTGGGGACGAGGGCGGCGACTCCGACGCCGACGCTGAAGGGTTCGACGTGAGGCCCGTGGCGCACGCGGTGCGGCTGCAGCTTGCCAACGTGAAGACGGCGCTGGGGAGGCGGGAGGAGGCGCTCGCCGACCTGCGCGCCAGCTTGGAGCTCAAGGAGTCGATCCTGCCGCCGGGCAGCCGGGAGCTCGGCGCGGCGTACCGAGACCTCGCGGAGGCGCACGCCTCCGTGCTTGACTTCAAGCAGGCGCTGCCGTTCTGCCAGAAGGCGCTGGAGCTGCACGAGTCGACGCTTGGCAAGAACTCGGTGGAGCTTGCGCACGACAGGCGGCTGCTCGGTGTGATATACACTGGCCTGGAGCAGCACGAACAGGCGCTCGAGCAGAATGAGATGTCGCAGAAAGTGATGAAGAAGTGGGGCGTGGCCGGCGCCGATCTCATTCATGCTGAGATCGACGCGGCGAACATCAAGATTGCGCTGGGGAAGTTTGATGAGGCCATAAGGGTGCTAAAAGACGTCGCCAAGAAGTTGGACAAGGACAGCGATGTGCGAGCTCTGGTGTTCATATCGATGGCCAAGGCGCTCGCCAACCAGGAGAAGGTCGGGGACACCAAGAGGTGCTTGGAGATCGCTTGTGACATTCTAGAGAAGAAGGAAGTATCTGAGCCTGACAAGGTGGCCGAAGCGTATATCGAAGCATCCTCACTGTACGAGACGGTGAATGAATTCGACAAGGCAATATCTTTGATGAAGAGGAGCCTGGGGATGCTCGAGAGGATCCCTCAATCGCAGCACCTGGAGGGGAATGTCGCAGCTAAGATTGGATGGCTATTGCTTCTGACAGGGAAGGTGACTGAGGCCGTCCCGTATTTGGAGGATGCAGTGGAGAGGATGAAAGAAAGTTTTGGGCCGAAGCATTATGGGGTAGGGTATGTATATAACAACCTGGGGGCTGCTTACATGGAGATGGACCGCCCCCAGTCTGCTGCACAGATGTTTGCGCTGGCAAAGGAAGTCATGGATGTTTCCTTAGGGCCTCACCATTCAGATACAATTGAGACCTGCCAGAGCCTCGCCAATGCATACAACACGATGGGAAGGTACTTTCTGTTTACTTTTCTTTTCAAATGGGTGTTCACTCAAACACAAACATGCTTTTTCTTTTTCTTTTAGCCTGGCAGAAAATTCAACGGTCTAAGATAATTTGCATGTTAATCTGCAAGTAGGTTTTCTTTTCCATATTCCTGCCTTTTAGCTAGTTTACATGCCCATGCTAATGCTACTACTGCAGGAACTGCTAAGCTAAAAATTGTTGGCAAACAGTGTAGAAAGTACAGACTGTTGGGTGTCTGCATAGCTAAAATTAGAAGGAAAGAGGGACTGTATGACAGTGTTTATAGCTCTGGAAGATTTCCTCCACCAACTATTTACAGTGTTTGTATTCAAGGCGGTCGCGGAGACTCTCGGCAGTGATAAAGCAAACGCAAAACAAACTTCCTTCACAAAAGGGCAATGAAGCATGAAGTGAGCTGCCAATTCAATCACCTTTCCCTCAGCGCTCACAGTCCACACCTTCAGATTGTTATTCTGGATATTGCCAATGAAATGAACACTATACCCTGACCCAGCGGTGTATTCGCATTACACGCCAGCTTCCAAGAGATGGTAACTATCTGGGCTGTTAACTAACTGAATGTTCTGCAGCATAGCCCAAATATGAATAAAACGATCCATTTGAGTTTCTGAATTAATTCTATGTAGGCCTCTCATCCACTTCCCCTCCATAATCCCCTCTTCAACAGACAAGTTCTTCTGAGCTGCCAGCATTTAAAGATCAGGGGCAAAATCTTTGAGAGCACCAACCTGTAGCCACTTGTCTTTCCAGAATGAAGCCTGCACACCATTTTTAATCTCAATGTTAGTGCAGCAGCAAAGAGCTGCTGATCATTCTCATTGCAGGAAACAGTTTACCCTTCCAAGGTCGATCCTCGTTGTCCGAACCATACCATAACCATGTCAGGTGCAATGCCCGGCTAAAGAAATCTAGGTTTTTGACACCCAGACCACCGCAATATTTAGGAAAACACACTTTTTTCCAGTTAACCAAACATTTTCCTCCATGAGCATTGAGCATACTCATCCCCACACCAAAGGAAACTTCCCCTGATCTTGTCAATCTTCTTGATGATCCATTTAGAGGGAGGAAAAGCAGTGAAAAAAAGTAAGTGGTGAGGGCAGAAAGCGCCAAATTGAAGAGCACCAAATGTCCCTCCCTAGACATGAGGTTTCCTTTCCAGGGCTTTAACCTTCCAGAGATATTATCCAATAAAGGCTGGCCATCAATCTTCCTAGGATTTCTGTAACCAAGGGGAAGCCCAAGATACTTGCACGGGATAGCCCATCTGACCTCCAAAGACCGAGAGGCTACCACTCAAATCCAAACCATGACAGCTGATTGGGTAAGCCGCATATTTAGTTATTTACCAAGGTTCACCTTCAAGCCTGAAGCACAAACAACTCCCAAAAAATCGCATGAACAAGGTGCACAGGCACCATAGTGGCGAGCTAGTATTATAAGCACACAGTTGTATGCGGGGTGTTGTTTCCTCTTTAGCTGGAGATCCCTGTAATGGCAGTAATTTGTTATGCCTTTTGACTTTGAGTTGATCAGTAATATCCTCTTCTTTTCAAATGCAGCTATGCCCTGGCCATGGAGTTCCAAAAGCGAGTGATTGATTCATGGCGAAACCATGGTCCCAGCGCTACAGATGAGCTCAAGGAAGCTATTCGTCTCTACGAGCAGATCACGATAAAGGCCCTAGCAGCATCCGTGTCACCTGGTGATCAAGCAATTGCGTTGCCTGAACCTCAGGAACAGGAAGTTGATTCTGACCCGGCCAAAGTTGCACAACAGTAATTTGGAACTTCACGTCGTGTACTCTTTTCTCTTTCTATTTTGATGCCACTATCCACTAGGAGAAATCTTGACTGTAAATGTAGCACAAGAGGCAGTCTTCTGTACCATCTAGAAGATTCTACAGTCTATCTAAAGTAACCGAGACTTTATTTAGCCATGATGAAGAATAGGAACTTGGTTGAACTATTTGGTGAGGAGTTTCTCCATGCTATATAGAATATAAAGTATAAAAATTATCGGAGTCCAAGAAATCAACGTTTGGTGGACAGACATTTTGCACCTGGGCCCCTGATGATGTAGCGGTGGACGAGATCTCGACATTTGCTGGTGTCTTCATAAGGTTTTGGTGAGACTTTGCTGCCTGTGGTAATATCAGGATATCACAGTGAGCTCAAAGGGCCACAACTCCTGCCTTTTCCCTTTAAACTTCATGTTCTTCTTTGGGTTGCCTCTCAAGTTTCAGTTTCTTGGTCACAGTTGTTTCACTGCCTGCCAATCTTTTTTGCAAGAATTTGAAGAATATTTATTATTCCTGTTTGTTCTCATCCAAGTGACACAGTAAATCAAGTAAGAGTGGTTGTACAGTTACGGTAGGAGCAGCTGCTCATGTTGTTCTGAAGTTCTCATGCTCTGAAGAAATATTCAGGGAGAACTGAACCTGTGACACCTTAGAACTGTCATGACAACTAACCAAAAATCACTACCTACCACAATGTGATTCATTGCTGCTGCCGCCACTGCATTCTCCATGGAAGTGAGCGCTGCTCTTCGCGGCCGCCGTGCCGTCTTCTCGCTGCCGTGTCGGTGTGTCCTCTTCTTCTCCGGTGGCGGCCTGCACCTGGATGACCACCTCCTCTCGCCTCGGCGGCCGGTCCATTCCCAACGGAGCTTGTTTGCCGGTGGTGGCGGTGATGGCTGCCCGGCAGAGCGGGCAGCTGGCGCAGCCATGAAGCCAGGTGTCAATGCACTCGGCGTGGAAGACATGGAGGCAGCCCGGCAGGAGCCTCACCCTCTCCCCCTCCTGGAACTCGCCGAGGCACACGGCGCACTCGCCCGCGTCGCCCATGCCGGTGGCGTCGTCGTCCTTGGCGGCCTTGCTGTACCTGAACGCCGGCAGCGCCCTGATGGCCAGCTCCCCGAGCCCGCCGCGTGGCTCGTCGGGCTCCGGCCCGTGCACTACAGGGAGCTCGTAGTCGGAGGCCGCGCTGCGGCGGCGGCGGGTGAGGGAGATGACGAGGCTTCTGGGCGCGCCGGAGTCGTGGTCGGAGGAAGTCGCGTGGCAGGTGAGGCAGCAGCGGATGACCAAGACGTAGTAGGTGAGGAGGAGCGCGGAGGTGGTGAGGATGCCGAGCACGGTGAGCACCAGGATGGGCAGGCTCGTGAGGCTCAGCGTCACGTGGTGCGCCAGGCGGGACGAGGTCGCCGGAGAAGACGAAGAATAGTAGTGCGGCGCCAGTGGCGTCGTCGGCGGCGGGAACAGCAGCGTGGCCGACGACGGGGCCTGCTGCCGCGGCACCGGGAAGACGGGGGCGTTGCTTGCTCCTTCTGCATCCATGGACGCTTCGGCTCAAAAAAGAAGGAAGAATGGGCGGACGATGGGAGATTTGATTGGATTACAAGTGATACTGATGCGACATATGTAGCAGTGCGGTGGTGGTGGCTTGGTTGAGAAGGTGCAAGTAATGGCGGCCGGCGATGTGGCCGGGTGGTGGGAGGTAAGGGGAAGGAGGAGGAGGAGGAGGAGGACAAGGATGGGACGGGTAGGAAAAAGGAATTGCCGTCAGGTGGTGGAGGAAGTGACAAGAAAGATGTTGCAGCATGCAGCAAGTTCCGTCGCTTCCATTCCATACAGCCGTTGGACCCAACGTACGAGTGTATCTATCTAGAAGCTCATTTGGCTCTGCTCATTTCGCTTTCCTCGTCTCTTTTTTCTGAGTGAAACTTTGCTCTCATGTCTTCTCCTTGGTTGTTCGATTTGGAAGGTCTCTTTCGTGTCTTTAATTTGCCTTTGCCTTTGGTCATGTCTGTTGCCACGTTTACACTCTGCTGCTCATAGAATAGTACGTACCCGGGTGCTGTCTCATGACAGAGGGAAAGAAGTGGTGTCATTTCGTGATATGGACCAATCCATGGACGACTGAAAGTTCAGAAACAGAGTGCTACGACGACACTGCGGAATGCAGAGCAGAAATGGCCAAAACCGTCACCTATTTGGTTAGAATTAAATTACTACTTACCGAGTACTCTCTTCGTTTTTATTTACTCTGCATATTAGGTTTGACTGAGGTCAAACTTCGTAAAGTTTGACCAAGGTTATAGAAATAAATATAATCATTTAGGGTGTGTCTAGGTTTTAATCGACTGAGACTTAAGCAAGTCTCAGTCAAGTGATATGCTAGTATGTAAGAAGAAAAAAGAAAAACTGAAAAGATATTATTGTACGAATCTGCATGCAAGATCAAAGGAATATAGCATCGACTGAGATATAACAAAGTCTAAGTCGACTGAAACTTAGCAAAACTGATTAATTTATCATAACAAATCTATATGATGTGAAAGTACGTTCAATAATAAATTTAATGGTATTGATTTGTTTTGTATATGTTAATATATTTGTTTATAAACTTTGTCAAAGTTTACAAAGTTTGACTTTGATCAAAGCTAATATGCGGACTAAATAGAAACTGAGGGATTTTTGACTAGCATTATTTCTTCCAGTAGTTAATACGAACTTCCCATTTGAGGATTACAAGCACCCTGATAATACAGATTTTCAGTTCAGAAAACCACGAAAGCTTTACTCGAAACTGTTACCTTTCCGCTCAATTGGTCGCACATCCTACTCGGAAAACATACAATTTCCGCAAAATTGAGCATCCTTTCTCTTTACAGAATCAAAAGCATCAGCGTTTTTCTAAAAAAGTAATTACTTCATGTTTGCTTTCAATATACGCGCAAAAACACAAGAATAATCCTACATTCCCGTGAAAAAGAAAAAGAACAATCTCACAAACCACACGTTATGGGAAAAAGTCCATTTTAAACCCTGAACTCGTAGACGTTCGGCGAAACGAACCCTCAACTCGAAATCCCGGTCGATTGTACCCTAAACTATGCAATTCCGGTCTAAATCAAACCTTCGAGTCGTTTGGATGGACATGATTGCTGGGATTTCGTTGAAGGCACACACCTCCACCCAGCTGGGCCGGCCCACTTTTTTTTTTCAGTTAAGAAATAAAATTTCACAAAGAGCGCTACACCTTGCTTTTGTTTTTTTGTTTAAAAAAGCACACGGTGTGCCCTGAACATGCGACCCCGTGCTGGTGTTGTTTAAATTTTTTCAACGTATGTAAAAAATGTTCAAAGTATATTTTTAAAGAATTCAACGTATTTAAAAAATCACATTTGTTTCGAAGAATCGTTGAAAACTTTGAAAAAAAGAAATCCGTCGCGATACATTGTACTTTAAAATTGGCGCTGCAATATAGACGTACTGAGTAGGTAGCTAGTTTGGTTGCCGTCGTTGCTATTTATTCACTTTTCCGAATTTTGTTAACAGTTTTAAATTGTTCAGTGTACATCAAAAAATGTTCAACGGGTATTTAAATGGTTTTTCAGTGCATATCACAAAATTGTTCAATGTATAATCACAAAAATGGTTTTTCATTTAAAATTTGTTCATCGTATATCACAAAAATGTATAATATGTTTTAAGTTATTTTGATGTATATCACAAAAACGTTCGCTGTGTAGTCAAAAATTGGTCATCGTGCACCTAAAAAATGTTCAATGTATATTTGAAAATCGTTCATCGTATTTTTTTTATTTTTTCAATAATTGTTCATGTTTTAACAGTTTGTTTGATTTTTAAATTTCTTCAAGAAAACATTGTTCATTTTTTTGAACAAAGATTAAAAAACGAATGTGTCGCTGACTATACTACTTTAAACTTACGTTGTACTATGAAACCAATCCCAATCGGTAGTTGTACTGGCTGGCGTCGCGGCTATCCAGCAAAAGGTTGCGTGTTCGAGTTCAACCAGTGGCATATATTGGTTTGATGTAGACCGGGATTGTATAGTTTAGGGTGCAATCGACCGAGATTTCAACTTGGGGGTTCGTTTCGTCGAACGTCTACAAGTTCCGGGTTTAAAGTGGACTTTTCCCACGTTATGGGGTCATACGGCAATGCATGCACCAGCCCGGATAGGGTGATGCCACACAAAGAGTGAATAGGGACCCTAGAATTTCGTCCTGTTGTTGAATGTTTATCTTAATTATTATTACTACTCGCCAATGCTTGCTAAGTGTGTAACCCTAATTATTTTTAGTACTTGCCGATACAAATCAGAGCATGGAAGTTATTTGTCAGAGCATGGAAGTTATTTATCATCTTTTTTTGTTCTCATCCAAGTGATGAAGTAAATCAGGTAAGTAGTTGTACAGTTTCAGTAAGGGCAGTTGCTCATGCAGTGTTCTGAAGTTCTCATGCTCTGAAGAAATATTCAGGGAGATCTCTACTAGACCTTGTCATGACAACTAATCATCCTCCATTAAAGATGATAGAATTCCTTTACAGTAGGACAGGAGATCACAGTGAATTCAAACATCAAAAGGCTACCACTCCTACTTGCCTTTTTCCTTTCACTTCCATGTCCTTCTTTGGTTTTCCTCTATTAGTAGTTCTTTCACCATCCTCGGCTTATTTCCCTTTTGTGCTCTGCTTTTTCACTACTTGCCAATCTTTTTTTTGTAAGCACTTGGAAACTATTTATCATTACTTTCTGTTCTCGGTAAAGCCCGTAAGCAGGTAAGTAGTAGTACAGTTACAGTAGGAGCAGCTGCTGGCCAAAAGCTACGGAAGAACCTTGACACGTTGTTATAGAGCTGGCACTTGGGACACCTAAGAACTGTCATGACAACTACTCCCTCCGTTCCGAAATATAAGTCTTTCTAGAGATTCCACCAAGTGACTACATACGAAGCAAAATAAGTGAATCTACGCTCTAAAATATGTCTACATACATCCGTATGGTGTATTCCATTTGAAATGTCTAAAAAGACTTGTATTTAGGAACGGAGGGAGTAAGTGTTACAACCGAAACATATTTTCTGTTTTTTTTTTTCCCTTCCGCGTGAGGCACGGTTTTGCTTCCGTGAGAGGTACGGTTGTGCTTTCGCGAGAGACACGGCCGTGCCTCTCAGAAACGAAAATAAAAACACGTTTTCTATTATTATTTTTCCGCGAGAGACACGTTTTTGCTTCCGCGAGAGGCACGTTTTTGTGAAAAATAAGTTTGTCAAAATCTATCAACATGGGATCTAGTTTTGAAGATCTCGACGCGATGAATCCAACGCTGAAAATGGTTCAGGATTTGAATGCATGATTTAAGAAATAAAATGTTTTAAATAAACGGATGTATGAAAAAAAAGGGAAAACTCTCAAATTACGACAAGTGATTGATCTTTAAAACGAGTACTTCTTAACGCTTCTTGTTTCCCGACTGTCTACTACAACAAGGTTTGCCCGACTCCAGTGAGGGAGGGGCGATGACAGTGGCGCGTCTTCGGCTCGTTTCAGTGCTTTTCCTTTCCACTTCTTCCTACTGCCTTTTCCTTTAAAACGAGTACTTCTTAACGCTTCTTGTTTCCCGACTGTCTACTACAACAAGGTTTGCCCGACTCCAGTGAGGGAGGGGCGATGACAGTGGCGCGTCTTCGGCTCGTTTCAGTGCTTTTCCTTTCCACTTCTTCCTACTGCCTTTTCCTTTCCACTTCTTCCTCTTCTTAGGTTTGCCCCGGAAGTTTCAGTTTCTTGGTCACTGTTATTGCATCATCCTCAGCTTATTTCCCCTTTTGTGTTCTGCTTTTTCACAACTGCCAATCATGTGCTGTAAGAGCTTGAAAATCATTTATTCCGTATCATTATTGTTTGTTCTCATCCAAGTGATGAAGTAAATCAGGTAAGTGGGCGTGCAGTTACAGTGGGAGCAGCTGCTCAGAAATGTCCAGGGAGAACTTTATTACAGTGGGAGTACCTTGTTATAGTTGGAACTTGTGAGAAATGCTGGAATTGTCATGACAACCAACTATCCTCCATTAAAGATACAAATGCCGCCACTATCTTACACTGATCTTGCAAGCGGCAAAAATGGTGAAGGCCCAAGCAATATGACACAACTTGATTTGCTGTAAGCCAAGTGGTGCAACTAACTAAAATCACTACCTGCAATGTGCTCCGTTGCTGCTGCTGCCGCCGCCACTGCCATCTCCATGGAAGTGAGTGCTGTTCTTCAAGGCCACTTCTTGCTGCTGTGTCAGTGCGCCTTCTTCTCCGGTGCCGGCGAGGTTGACCTGCACCTGGATGACAAGCTCCTCTGGTCTCCGGGGCTGATCAATCAATGGAGCTTGTTTGCCCGTGGTGGCGGTGATGGCTGCCCTGCAGAGCGGGCAGCTGGCGCAGCCCTGCAGCCAAGTGTCAATGCACTCCGCGTGGAAGACATGGAGGCAGCCCGGAAGGAGCCTCACCCGCTCCCCCTCCTGGAACTCGCCGAGGCAGACTGCGCACTCGCTCGCGTCGCCGCCGGTGGCGTCGGCGTTGTCCTTTGCGGCCTTGCTGTACCTGAACGCGGGCAGCGCCCGGATGGCCTGTTCCCCGAGCCCACCACGACCCTCGTCAGGCTCCGGCCCATGCACCACCGGGAGCTCATGGTCAGCGACTCCGCTGCTGTGGCGAGGGCGGCGGCGCCGGGAGAGGGAGATGACGAGGCTTCTGGGCGCCCCGGAGTCGTGGTCGGAGGTGGTGGCGTGGCAGGTGAGGCAGCAGCGGATGACGAAGACGTAGTAGGTGAGGAGGAGCGCGGAGGTGGTGAGGATGCCGAGCACGGTGAGCACCAGGATGGGCAGGCTGGTGAGGCTCAGCGTCACGTGGTGCGCCAGGCGGGACGACGTCGCCGGAGAAGACGATGAAGACGGCGACGAGTAGTAGTAAGGTGCCAATGACGGCATCGGCGGCGGGAACCGCCGCGTGGACGACGGGGCCTGCTGCTGCGGCACCGGGAACGGGAAGACCCTCCCTGCTCCTTCTACATCCATGGACGCTCCAGCTCAGAAAGAAGTGAACCGATGGATGGATGGATGACGGAAGGTTGGGTTGACGACGATGGTGTGGATGCAACATTATTCCAGCATATGTAGTGTTGTGGGCTTGGTTGAGAAGCTGCAAGTAATGGCGGTGGTAGGAGGGAAGATGGGTGACAAGGATGGGACGGGTAGGAGAGAAAAATTGGATCGCACTGGGGTGGAGGAAGGGACAAGAAGAACTTTCAGCAAGTTCCATGGCTTCCATCCAGCCGTTGGGCCGGACGAGTGTATCTATCTAGAATTCTAGACGCTCATTTCGCTTTCGTCCTTGGTCGACTGACGGACGCGACCATTGGAAGGTCTCTTTGGTGCGTCTTTGCCTTTGCTTTTGGCCATGTCTGCTGCCACGTTTACACTCAATTGCTTGCTGCTCAAAGTTGATTGCACACGAAATTTCGCAAGGAAACGACGAATTCCTTGTCTTTTTTTTCAGTTTGATTTGACGTGTGTTATGTCAAATCAGTAGGAAGAAGATAAATACAGCACGATTTGGTACGGTAAAAGTAGTACCCCATGTGTCTGCAAAAGAAAGCCATGCATCTAATCTACTCCTCTGTTCCTAGATACATAGACAAACGCAGCATTCATCTATTACAATTATTTCCAAAAGAAAGCCATGCATCTAATCTACTCCTCTGTTCCTAGATATAAGTCTTTTTAGACATTTTAAATAGAATGCAACATATGAATGTATGTAGACATATTTCAGAGTGTAGGTTCATTCATTTTACTCCGTATGTAGTCACTTGGTGGAATCTCTAGAAAGACTTACATTTAAGAACGAAGGGAGTAGTAGACAACTACTCCCTCCGTCCCATAATGTAAGACGTTTTTGACACTACACTAGTGCGAAAAAATGTCTTATATTATGAGACGGAGGGAGTAGTTAGGAGTTCCTTCCGGAGGCGCGCACCGTCACATCTGTAGCCGCAGCACACCAAATCGCCACCCTTGCAAAGCCGTGTATATCTCACTTGCCACCCGCTTGATGAGTCTTGCTCCCAACATCAACAATTTTTCCTCTAGGTCCTTTCTCTGCAAAATAACCCAGTCAGTAATCCAATTGCGCCTTCTTATGATTATCCCTATCGGGTCATTAATACTTTTCCTGCCAAAGATAATGTCATTTCTGCAAATTGCCCAAAGTAAGGCAGAAGTGCCATTCAACACCAGTTTTTTATCATTATTTTTAAATCTGTTCTTTTAGAAAAGGAGTATGAACCCGGTCTCTGCATCTGGGCGATGCATGCGGCCACTTTATTAATTATTCTCACAAGAGCTTATAAAGTCATACAACAGTAAGACTAAAGCCACCGTCTAAGCAACAATTGTCGCTACACCTATCCAATTGATGAAGTGGCGCTGATAGCCTGGGCCTAATACCAAACAAACATCGCAGCCAAACCTAAACATCTAAGACATGAGGTCCCAACCAGGACATCTGCCGGGTATGGGGCACCCACCAGTCCGGCGCACTCCTCAACCAGGACGTCTGCCGGGTATGAGGCCGCCGCAGCCGACTGTCACCAATCCATCTTTAGTGTTGTAATGCTGCATCAACCTTGCTAGGTCCAGCTGCCGTCGACGCCACCACGACCCTAGACAGCGTCACCATCCTGCGCTCGTCCATCACCACACGCCCGCCGACGAGACCCCGCTGCTCCATGCCGCTGAGACCCACCGTAGTCGGCGTGTCAGATGCCACACCGCTCCTCCTCTTGTCCCCTCCAGCCAGCACTTGGTCCAAAACGATGCCCCGGGAGGGAGAACGACATCGAAACATCGTCATCGTCCGATCCAGTAGACCCAGATCTAGGGTTTCCCCCGGAACCTCCCGACCAGGTTGACGTGACCTGCAATGGCGATGCCTCGAGAAGGAAACGACGTCAGAGATGCCGCCATCGTCTGCCAAGACCGCAGTCAGGCACGATTTTCACCAGAAGCCATGTCGTCCTGATCTCATGGCTGGCTAGAACCGCGCGGAGTCACGCCATGAAGACGTATGCCGCCGCTGGTACTCCGGCAGAGATCCTCCATACCCTCACCGGTCCCTCCACGCACCGCCGGCTGGCCAAGACCATGCAACGGCGGATCTGGACGGGATGCCAGATCCGCGACCGCCGCGACCCATCTTCAAGCAAAGCCATCCACCGGTTCATCCATGGAGTGCTGCCACCATCCATGCACGAAGGGAAGCCCATCGCCGTCCTGGACCGCCGGCCGCCGCCGCACAGGCTAGGGGCGCCGCCTGCCTGCTGCCCACGGGCGCACCACAAGAGACGCCCCTGCCGCCTCAAGGGTATCCCGCTGCAGATCCGCCCGCCCTAGCGCCTTGGCACCGGGCCCGCCGCCACCGCGGACCTCGCGGGCGGCAGCGACGGCAGGAGGATGGCCGAGGGAGGCTGGCGGCGCTGGATTTTTTGGCCCCTGGCGTCGCCCAGGGAGGCGACGCGAGGGGGTACGAGGGGTGGATCAGATTGTTAAGACGGTACCCAAAGCAATCATTCAGATCTCTAGATCAAAAGCATAGCCAACTAAGTTCCAGATCCCCTAAAAAAAGTTCCAGATGAGCCTAGCGACCGAACAAGAGAAGAAGAGGTGATCAATGGTCTCCTCTTTCCCACACATGACACACTGTTTGTCTCATTTCCATCCTTTTTTAATAAATTGTCTCTGGTTAGTATACTTTTTTTGTTCAACAGCCATAAGAAAAACTAAATTTTCACTGGTACTTTTGTTTTCCACAAGAATTTTTGCAGAAACCCCACATCCGTTTTGATGAGATGGATGTAGAGAGACTTCACAGAGAATTTCTGATGCGGGGCTAACCCGATCTAGGCCGATCTTTCACGATTGGAGGGATCCCCGAGGATGAACACGAAGAACACGAGGGGAAATCACGAGAGGAAACGAGAGAAAACACTCAGATCAATAAGAAACGATCACACATGTGTTAGATCCTCAACACAACAAGATACACGGTCCAAATCCAACAAAGGAAAGACACAAGGTAGCTAGTTCATCTCCGTGAGGAGGTCTTGAATCCGTGAAGGATCTTCTCCGAAAAGGTCTTGAGTCTGGTGTGGATCTTCTCCGTAGAGGGGCCGCAGTCACTCCTAGGAGTAGAACCACTAGATGAGCAAAGCTCTAGGTATCAAATGATCTAACACAAAGCTAACCCTAACTAGGAGGAGGTGGAGGAGTATATATAGTCTACGGCCACAAAGGGGTAAGTGGGAGAGGGATACATGGGCCTTTGGCCCGATAACTGTGCGCAGACAGCATGTAGCGGACGTCCGCTGGGACACCAGACGTCTGGTGGCTCGGGAGGGACCGGACGTCCGGTATCTCTCGGACTTCCGGTAATTTCCACGATTTAGGTTCTGTCGTCGATGTCACGGACGTCCGGTGGCCTCTGGTCGTCCGGTCGCCTGGGATTCGCCGGTCGTCCGGTACTTGTCGAACGTCCGGTGCCTGGGAGTGACCAGACGTCCGGTGCCTGTAGCTTTTCCAGCCGCCTTTCTTCTTGATTCTTGGACTTGTCGATCCCGCCACCTTGTCCAATTCTCCTAGCTGCTCCATGGCCTCCCTCTTGGTTCCTAGTCATGCATACACATATATTTGAGGTAGTATCCACGTCTCACATGTAGAAAGTGGAGGTTCAGAGAGGAGCGAGTCAACCTTGTGTCCAATGGTGTGTACTTGAAGTCTTATCAAAGTGAACATGGGGATGATCGTGGGATGCTCCGCATCATCTCCTCCCCCCTTGGGAAAGATCCGACTTCGGATCAAAAAGTTCATCACCATGGAAACAGTTGTCGTGGACAGGCTTGTAGTTGGACGGAGTTGAAGACATGGAGCAATCCAAGTAGTCCAAGGTGTCGCCGGAGTGGTATACATGCAAGAAGAGCAAATACAAACGACACTCGGAAATACAATGGTTAGCACACACAAAGTGTCCATCATGTAAGAATGAGTCCGTGTGACAAGTTTGGGCGTGGCAAGACACAAGATGCTTATCTAAAAGATGTACAATGACATGTAAAGCAGTCATGGAAGCAAATTCATTCGTGGTGCAAACAAAGGTAGGGTAGTTGGCATGGTGCACAAAGCTAAAAATTGTACCATTACGCAAAGTGATGTCATAATGGGACGATTTGTCAAAAGCATGAACATGGCAAGTGATGCACAATGTGTGTATGTTATCATGCAATTGATGGTGGGCAATATGATCATGATGTATGAATATGTTGTCAAGAAATATCACAACAAATTTGCTAAGGAAATGCACAAGTTCATATATCATGGATGACATAGGAATACAAGATGCAACGAGGCACTCATAACGTGAGTCAATCCATGCATAAGATGCAAATTTTTCATGGGTATGATATTGTCAAGCCCAAGATGCGATTCTATCCCGATCACGTGACCACTTACGTGATTGGGGCATAACCGCATTTCGGGTGCTTAGCAAGATGGATATCATTACATCGTACCATTACATACATACATGGGGATACAACAATCACAAGAATACAACAACATCAATACAAGGCATCCGACTACGGATGCAAACATGAAAAGAACAACACGACATCCATCTGCTATCCCAGGCTGCCGACCCGGAACCTAACCCAAGACTGAAGAAGAAGAAGAAGAAGAAAGAACTCCAACACAACGATCATCGCTCTCACGTCAAGACATCGGAAACCTGCACCTGCAACTGTTGTTGTAGTAACTGTGAGCCACGAGGACTCAGCAATCCCATAACCATGGGTAACAAGACTAGCAAAGCTTAATGGGAAGGAAGAGGTTGCAGCAGCGGCTAAGCGGCTAAGCATAAATATGGTGGCTAACTTACGAGTACAAGAATAAGATGAGCATATACGCAAATGGTCGCCAACTAGTAATGATCGCTAAAGATCCTGAACTACCTACAAGTCAAACATAACCCCGCCGTGTTCTCTTCTCAAAGTGAAAAGAGACAGTCACGGTTACTCACACAGTTCTGTGTTTTACTTCGGATCCTCTGTCAAGTTTTCTACAACCGGACATTAACAAATTCCAATCTACCACATGACCGCGGGCACGGCTTTCGAAAGATCATAACCCTGCAGGGGTGTCCCAACTTAGCCCATCACAAGCTCTCACAATCAGCAGAAGTAATAATAATATTACCCCTTATCTTAGGGACAATCCGATCAGGCTCGGAATCCCGGTGCACAAGACATATCGACAATGGTAAAACAAGTCCAGCAAGACCTCCCGGCGTGCCGACACCCTGATAATAGCCGCGCGTATCTCGTCTCAGGCCACGTCCGGATGAGCTATGGTTACAGCGACCAGATACCCCAAGTTTCCAAGGGGCGGCGCCGCAAGCTGCTCTATTTGGGACCAACACCATCGGCACTGGCCCCCCTGTATGTAGAAGAATCCACGGTTAGCGCTGCTAGGTGGCTTCTCACCCCTCGTTGGTTACCCCAAGTGGAAGGTTTGAGATGCAGTGTAGCAGAAGTTTTCCCTTGGCAATACCAAGGATCGTTTTCCCTGAGACTCCCAGTTTCAACAAGAATGTGTCAACTGCTAACGGCGCCAGATATTAGCAATCAACGTGGACCTGCACACAGATACAAATAACTTTGCTCCCAACGAGTACAGAGAGGTTGTCAATCCCTCCGGCCTTGTAGTTTACAAAGGATCAAACACAAGTGATAGTAGTGATAGATATAATGCAATAGTAAGTAAAAGCGGAAAGTAAATAGCGGATGTGATCAATGATGGTAATATGGACCGGAGTCTCATGATGTTCACTAGTGATGTCTCTCTCCCAAAAGACGATAAAACAGCTATGTGAGGTAAACAAATTACAGCTGGGCAATTGACAGGACCATGTGCGCAAACCAATGCTGACTACATTGCAAGAAAGGTTGAGGTTCAAAGCATGGGCGGTACACCGAGGTAAGTAGACCGAAATCCATCTGCATCTACTACTAATCATCCACCTTGAGATATCTATCCAGAACATCTCGCTTGTATTAAGTTGCGAGTCCCACCCATAGTGTAAACTCAAAGCAACAGACAACTGCATTAAAAGAACTTTGCGTAAAGTAAACAGTCCTTGCACCCGCGGGCACAAGCACCGTTGTTTTCCCCCTTGTGGCAACAGCACATCCCCTAGACTCATGTTTCTGTCACTCAAACTAGTCATCGAGGGGCATGAACCCACAATCGAGCATAACGTTCCCTCTTGGAGTCACTACCTATTACTTGGCCAAAGCAATAAATAACAACGGAGAACATGCAAGAATTACTTACGAACATAAATATAAAAGAGGTAGATCAAATATATTACTCAAGCACAATCCGAACATAATCTCATAATCCATCGGATCCCAGCAAACTTATCATAGCAACAGCATAAGGATTACATATGTGCCTCGATCATGTAGGGCAGCTCACGAGGACTAATTAGTGAAGCACAAGAACGGGAGGAGAACATCACATAGCTACTGGTCATGGACCCATGGTCCAAGGGAGACTACTCACAACTCATCCGGGAGGCGCCCATGGTGGTGGAGAAGCTCCCGGTGGTGATCCTCCCCTCCGGCAGGGTGCCGGGAAGAGTTCTCCTGGTGCTCCCGATCTTGGAAGCGGCGGCGGCGGCAGAACAGAGATGAGATCGCGAAAAAGAGTTCCCGTCTCGAGGGTTTCGGGAGACGCTTTAAATATATGCCAAAGGGGGGCATCAGCGGAGCCTCGGGGGGCCCAGGCGCCCCCCCGGCGCGGCCCAAGGGGGGGTGCGCCGCCAGGGCACCTGGAGCCCTGGTGCACCCCGGCTATACTTCGGGCGCACGGTAGCTTCTGGAATGCTGATTTTTTATATAATTTTTCTGGATTTTTCCTGGCAGTTCTCGTAATGTGAAAACCTGAAATACAAAAACAGCCGAAAACAGAAACTGGCACTGGGGTGCACTGAGTTAATAGGTTAGTCCAAATATGATCAAAAGTGTATGGAAGTGTATAAATAACATAGCAATATCACCCAAAAGAGGCATGGAGCAGGCAGAAATTATAGATACGTTTTGGACGTATCAACATCCCCAAGCTTAATTCCTGCTCGTCCTCGAGTAGGTAAATGATAACAAGAATAATTTCTGTGGTGACATGCTATTAACCATATAGGACTTTTTCATAGTCATATGACAAAAGCTTACTGAGACAATGAATCAATAGTAATTAAGTTGCCTCATGAGAAAATCACAAAGAACTGAAAGTTTTACAATATGATATTGAAACATCAAATAGATTTGTAATGAACATGGTGTGCAAATATGATGAAGTGATATCTCGCTTGCCCCCTTTAGTGAAGCAAAACATAAATGCAGGGGCACCTTCAAGGTTTAAGTGATGACTAGATACAATGATTTCAAAATAAACGATATCACAATCATGCAAAAGACAATGCTACTTTGGGACAATGCACATTACACTCAGAATGACAATCATGCTCTCAGTAGTTGGTGCTTTTAAAAGAAGGTGTAGACTCTCGAACCGTGGCTTTTGTTGGCAAGGTTGAAAACCCGTAATCGGAAACAAAGACAAAACATGTACCAGAGCTCTTGGTTTTAAAAACAGAGGTAATAATTTTTTTTTGATTATGCATGTTTCGTCAACGAATGCTAGCAGACAACTCAATCACTTTTTGAGATGGACAAGTTTCAAGGAACGGCTCCCGAATGAGGACGATCACATCCTCTTAATCTCCTTTGTTTATCACTGCCAAAGTTTTCTGATTTCTCACGAACAAAGCGTGAAGGAGGGTTTGTTTGTTATATTAATTTTGAGCCGGGCGCACTCAATGCCAGTTCCTTCTCGTATTATGGGTTTGCACATTATACATGCAATCTCGGGGTGAAGCTTGTCCAACTTAAAAAGATCATGAATTAACCACTACTTCCTCATGAACTTACAACAGAGGCACAAAACAAGAATGCTTTTTTTTTGAATAATTTCGAGATGGCACATGCAAGTCTCCGTTAGGAATGGCAGGTAAATACCATGTAGGAAGATATGGTGGACTCATATGGCATAACTGGATTAAAAGGATGTGGATGCACAAGCAGTCAGTCCGCTTAGTACAGGCGAAGGTTAGCAAAAGACTGGGAGCGACCAACTAAGAGAGCAATGACGGTCATAATCATGCAGAGCGACAAAGCAACATTGAATCAGGCATGGAAGTTATATCGCTACTCAGAAACAAAAGATCATCAAGGCTTGACAGACTTTCTTTACAGTCTTAAATATGCGTGAGCATACGCCAAGTCAATCAAAATAAATTCTCGAAGGAAGATATTACTAAACCATACCACATCATAGGCAAACAAATCATGTTGGTACTCCAATAACACATTGGAAACCCCCCAGCTATTTGAGACTAACCATAAGAAAACATGAACTACTAAGCGCCATTATGCACGTAGCATCTTTATCATAGACATATCAACCAATGCAACGGAAGCAAACTCTCTTTTAATAAGATAAACATGATAACTAAAGAGAGTTCAAGCAACCAACTAAACGAAAGCTCTTTAAAAAAGATAAGCATGAATACTAAGAGCGGAACATAATAGTAGCTATTGAAAGACAAAGAACACACACAGCAAAGATAGACATGAAAATTCTATGTTATGTTCTAGGTAGAAGTGGAGCGTGTTTCTCTCCCACATAAAGAAAGCTGAGTTCCGACTCGTTATGAAAAACTAAAAAGGAAACTAAAAACAAGACGCTCCAAGCATAGCACATAACACATGAAGTGATAAAAATATAGTGGAACGAAAGACGAACTGATAATGTCGATGGAGAAGGGAATGCACGGGGGCATCTCCAAGCTTAGACGCTTGAGTCTCCTTGAATATTTCTTGGGGGTGCACGGGGGCATCCCCAATCTTGAGCGTTTGACACTCCTGAATCTTTTTATCATCTTCCCTCGCACACTTGAAAACTCCCTTCATACATAACTCATCATAATCTGATTAGCGAGGTTAGTACCCATAATAAAATAATTATACCTTGCTGGAAATAACGATATTCTTGAAGATCTACTGTTTGTCAAGAATGCCAAAAGGTTTTTGCAAAGAAAAAGCAAGCTCTAGGTTCGCAAAATGAAGGAAAGGCAAAACAGGACAGAATCTGTGAAAAACAGAACAGCAGGTAGTAAATGATTTGTTCGGGGCACTTCTGCAACTCTAATCAAAAAACTCAAAACAGACGCACGAAAGACAATTATATATAGCACGCTGTCGAAAAAATTCAGACCAAAGAGATGATCTGGTGATTTTATACGAATTTTTCTATCCAAGGACAGAATCTGTTTCCTGGACAGCACCTCACAACTTTTGAACTTTCTTGCAATCAGAGGCTATACTTGGCACAAAATTGAAAAGCAAAGATACAATGATGATGATACTGTAGTAAACAACATCAAGACACAACAAAAGCAAAAAAAAATTATTCATTGGTCTGCCTCCCAAAAGCGCTTTCTTTTATGCCTTTAAGCTAGGCATAATGCATATAGATCAAGTTTTATCAAGAGTAAAAGAATAGCTAGCCCGTATAACGGACTCAAAAGGTAACTTGATCTTCTTTCGAGGGAAGTGTTCCATCCCTTTCTTGAGAGGAAACTGAAATTTTATATTACCCTCTTTCATGTCAATGATAGCACTAACGGTGCGCAAAAAGGGACGTCCCAAAATAATTGGACAAGAAGGATCACATTCAATATCCATAATAGTGAAATCAACGGGAACATAATTATCATTGACAACGATAAGAACATCGTCGATCCTCCCCAAAGGTTTCTTTATGGAAGAATCAACGAGACGGACACCAAAAGAACAAGAATCATAAGGTTTCAATTTAAGCATATCATATATTCTTTTGGGCATAACAGAGGTACTAGCTCCAACATCACATAATGCATTGCAAGAGAAGTCATTCAACTTAATTTTTATCATAGGATCCCAACCATCTTCTAGCTTTCTAGGTATGGAGGCTTCTACTCTAAGTTTCTCCTCCCTAGCTTTGATGAGAGCATTAGTGATATGCTCTGTGAAGGCAAGGTTAAGCGTGCTAGTGCGGGGGTCTCTAGACATCTTGTGAAGGAAATCAATAACTTCGGTAAGAGTGCAATTATCAAAATCAAGGTCACTAGCATCAAGTAAAGTGGTAGTGGTGTCCTTTAGGTTCACTTGTTTCGTAGTTTCTATAGTCATAGCATCACCATTAATAGGTCCAATGGGACCAGGAGTGCATTGGGTGCTAATAGTTTGGATATCCTCAACAACTTGGATAGTAGCAACAGTGTGGTGGTAGGAAGGCTCTTAATTCTATCTTCTTCCTCCCTTTCTCTAGCCCATCTCTCTTTAAGTTTAGCCATCATCCTAATATTTTCATTAATTTGCAATTGAATAGCATTCATAGGAGTGACCTTCCTCTCCTCAAGAGGAGAAGTTCTAATTTTAAGAAATTCGATCTCATTGGCTAAATGGTCTACCTTCGAAGAGAGATCATCTAGTTTATGTAGTTTTTCTTCTACACTATTATTAAAAGCTTTTTGGGTAGTGATGAAATCTTTAAGCATAATCTCTAGTTCAGTAGTGGAGTTCTTGGTGCTAGGATAAGCATTGTTATTAAAATTGTTTCTAGAGATAAAGTTCACATCTACTTGTTCTTGAGCAATCAAAGAATTTAAAGGAACATCACGAGGATCAACAGAAGATTGCTTCGAAAGTAGAGACATGATCAAGTCAACTTTTTCATTTAAGGAGGAAATCTCCTCGACAGAGTTTACCTTCCTACCTGTTGGAGCGCGTTCGGTGTGCCATTGGGAATAATTGGTCATCATCTCATCGAGAAGCTTTGTGGCAGCACCATGTGTAGTTGACATAAAGGTTCCTCCCGCGGCCGAATCTAACAAGTTCCGCGAGGTAAAATTCAAGCCTGCATAAAAAGTTTGGATAACCATCCACGTAGTCAAACCATGAGTAGGGCAGTTCTTGATAAGAGATTTCATACGTTCCCAAGCTTGGGCAACGTGTTCATTATCCAATTGTTTAAAATTCATTAGGTTACTTCTTAGTTGGATAATTTTAGCAGGTGGATAGTATTTTCCAATAAAAGCATCTTTGCACTTGTCCCATGAATCTATGCTGTTTCTAGGCAAAGACTGAAACCAAATTTTAGCTCCTCCTCTCAAAGAGAAAGGAAAAAGCTTAAGCTTAACAATATCACCGTCTACTTCTCGGTACTTTTGCATATCACAAAGTTCAACAAAATTGTTCAAGTGTAAAGCAGCATCATCTCCAGCACCGGAGAATTGATCTTTCATAACTAGGTTCAGTAAAGCAGGTTTAATTTCATATGAAGGTGCTGAAGTGGCAGGTGTAGTGATAGGTGTGCAGATAAAGTCATCGTTGTTGTGACTAGTGAAGTCACACAACTTGGTGTTCTCGGTGGAACCCATAGTAGCAAGCAAGCAAGATAACTATTTTTGTGATTTTCGATAAAAGATACTAAAGCAAAAACTGAAAGGTAAACTAACAAGACTAAAAGCAAAGGTAAAAGATAGCGTGCGACTCCCCTATCCTGAAGAGTGGAGTCCCCGGCAACGGCGCCAGAAATTGCTTTGCTAGGTGGCTTCTCGCCCTTCGTTGGTTACCCCAAGTGGAAGGTTTGAGATGCAGTGTAGCAGAAGTTTTCCCTTGGCAATACCAAGGATCGTTTTCCCTGACACTCCCAGTTTCAACAAGAAGGTGTCAACTGCTAACGGCGCCAGATATTAGCAATCAACGTGGACCTGCACACAGATACAAATAACTTTGCTCCCAACGAGTACAGAGAGGTTGTCAATCCCTCCGGCCTTGTAGTTTACAAAGGATCAAACGCAAGTGATAATAGTGATAGATATAATGCAATAGTAAGTAAAAGCGGAAAGTAAATAGCGGATGTGATCAATGATGGTAATATGGACCGGAGTCTCATGATGTTCACTAGTGATGTCTCTCTCCCAAAAGACGATAAAACAGCTATGTGAGGTAAACGAATTACAGCTGGGCAATTGACAGGACCATGTGCACAAACCAATGCTGACTACATTGCAAGAAAGGTTGAGGTTCAAAGCATGGGCGGTATGTGACGCCCGAAGACCGACGTCCCAGAAGATTCCAGAAGATTCCAGATGTTCCGGGTTCTCTCGTGTGTTTCTTTTGTGCTTGTGTTATTTATTTTGCATTGCATCATGTCATCATGCCATCATGTCATATTTATTTTGCATCTCAACTTAAATAAATCGTGTGGACCGTCGGTCCATTTACATCGAGGGAAGAATGACTTCTCTTTATAACATATAAAAGCCTCTCAATATTATTAGGGAGCTATATTTATAAATATTTCATTCCTTGGAATCACCTATAACACAATTGCACCATTCTTCATTTTTCTTACATCCAACTCAACTTCATTTCTTCCTTTGAGGCCCTTTAGTAAAATTGTGTTGCAATTTTACTTCATCCGCAAATGTTCCAAATCTGCCCATAAATCACATTTAGTGTGTAGGGTCACCTTCTATATTTTCAACTCTTTTGAGGTTCTTTTGGATGGGTTTAAAAATTCAAACATGTCAAGTTATTTTCAACATGTTTGGATTTTACTTCCTCTAGAAAACCTCAGGCCATTTTGTTAAAATTCCTCATATTTTTATGAGTCTAAGAAGATTGGCCTCCTGCCAAAATTCTATTCCTAACCCCTCTTTCTTTTTCTCCCTCTCTTTCTTCCTTGTTTTTTTTTCTGTTTTGGAGATGGCCAAAACCAGCAGAGGAAGAGCCAGCCGGCCCAAGAACTTCCTCCTCCAGCCGGACCAGCCGGCCCATCAACTGCTCCCTGGCCCATCTCCTCTCCAAGTCCTTTCCCTCCGCTAACCCTAGCGAGGCCCGACCGCTCCTCCCGGTTCCCTTCGTCCGCCGCCAGAGACCTCCTCCCTCGAGCCCGACCGCTCCTCTCGTTTTCCTCGAACCCCCCGCCAGGGCAGCAGCAGGCCGCGCCCCTCCCTCCGGGCCTCCACGCGATGAGCGCCGAGCCGCCCGTCCTCGTTCCGCAGCACCGAGCGCGCGCCTCGTCTCCTCCCATCCCCGCATCCGAGCCGCGCCGCCTCCCCTCTCCGTCTCCAGACCGCGCCATGGCCCGCGCCACCTCCACGACCAGGCAGCGCGTGTGCCCTGCGTTGCTTCCCCTCGCCAAATCGTCGGCCACCCAGACAGCCAGAGCCCCAGCGCCGCGAGCCTCTTGCTGCTCCCGCGGGCCGGCCAGGAGTCCCGAGCCCCCGTCGCCATCCTGCGCGCCTCGGGCCTCTCCTCCCATGCGTCGCTCCAGCCCCGAGCCCGACCTCATCCTCTGGTCGACGCCCGCAGCCAGGGCCGGCCAGGCTCCCTCGCCTCCTCGTCTTGCAGCACCCCTGCCGCGCCGTTCCTCCTCGACCAGGATCCGCCGTCGCCCCTTCGGACGCCTCTCCTCCTCGGTGGCCTCATCACCTGCCCTGCTGGTCGCTCCTCCTCACTGCCGCCCGAGCTGTGCGGGAGACGGACACCCCGCAGCCATCTCCTTTTGTTGCGTTGTTGTTTATTCCAGGGCCTCGAAGGACAAATACCGCGACTTCACGGATTCGCCAAGTACCCCTACGGCTCGTCAAGATCGGCAAGTCCAAAGACCTTGGTTCCGTCAAGTTCCTCTTCAAGATGTACGACGACCTTGAGTTCGACTACCCGATGCGTCGAGTTCGACTACACGATGACAAGTACCCCTTCGGAGAAGTGAACAACTACGAACGAGAACGCCTTCATGAACAAGTACCACTACCGTCGCCCCAGATAACAATGGATGCGCCAAGTACATCTACGAACGAGTTCGTCACCGTCGCCGTGTACCCCTACCGATGCGCCAAGTACCTCTACGGAACGAACGTGTACGACCACATTCGGTGATGAAACGAGTACAACTACTTCCCACTACGGAACGAGTACCCCTACCGATGAACGAGAACGTCTACTTCGACTTCTTCCACTACGTCCCTCAACAACTCGAACCCCTTCGAGAACGCACGCTTCGAAGGTATAACCCCGAGACGATGACCCGTGGATGAATGCATGTGTTGTATGAGTTGTTTCCCGTGTGTGCACCATGCCCGTTTCATCTTTTGACGTGCTCCTCGGTTGCCTCGTCGCCGACTCGTGGGAACCCGGTGACGGGATCACCCCACCTTTCATCTTTCTCCGCTCGCTCACGCCATCTATCTTTTGCCCCGGTCCCTCAACGAGTTACCGGAACCGAGATGTTGCCGTTGCATCATTTTTGGATCGTTGCCGTGGCACCCTTTTCCTTCCACCACGGGGACAATGCTTCTTATCTCTCACGTTAACTTTTACTAAAAAACTGCATAAACTTGATCATGTCATCCGCATCATGTTAACAACCTTTGAATGTTTAATTATTGTTTGTTCATAATTACTAAACATGCTCATGGGGATTTTTCGGAATTGTTGTTGTTATTTTCCGGCCTCATTTAAAATGCCTAAATAGGTAGTTTCTTTTGCTTCACCTCTTGCCATGTTAACCAACATTTAATCTTGTCTTTTAAATAACGAGAGTCAATTAAATAATTAAAATGTGGTGTTTCGTCAATATGCAACTCGTTGCATATTGAGCTCCATTTAACTTGTAGTATTTGTTTGTGCACAATGCCATGCCATGCATATTTAAACCGGACATGCATCATACTTGTTTGTGCATCGTATGCCATGTTTATGCTTGTGTGTTTACCGTGTTGTTTGCTACTTTCCGGTTGCTTCTCTTGTTAGCTTCGGTTTCGTTCCGGAGTTGTGAGGATTCTCTCGTCTATGTTGCTCCGTCTTCTTCATGGATCCGTTCTTCTCCCTTGTGGAATCCCAGGCAAGATGACCGAACCCGGATACCATTACTATTTTTGCCTATTGCTAGAAGTCTCGATCTATAGTTTTGCCTCGATGCCCATGTTTTCCTGTCAGCCTCCTATTGTAACCTTGAACCTGTCTAACCACCCTACCTATGCAAACCATTGATTGGCTATACGTAGGCTTCGCTCAGCCCCTCTTATAGCATTGTTAGTTGTAGGTGAAGATTGATGATGCTTGCTTCATGATGAAGTTTGTTGGGTTATATCACACTATAAAAATGCTTAAAATGAAATCATCTATATATTGGCAAGGGTGGAAGGCTAAGCCTTTTGCTTGGTGATTTGTTCCACTCATGCCGTTAGGAACCGTATAAACCGGTGTTATGTTCCTTGATTATGCGTTCCTCACACGGTTGGGGTTTATGGGGCCCCCTCGATAAACCACTAAGTGCTAAGTCTTTTCCAGCAAGTACCAACATTGGTACTATTTGCCTAATAACTAATAAAACTTGCATAGGGACTAGCTATCCCTTTTATTTTTTAATCAACAACCCCGGGCCAGTGCTCCACATGAGTGTTGGTCCGAAACGGGGGTTACGCGGGGCCACCACGAGGAAACTCGAGGTTTGCTAAAAACCTGTGGGATCGCCCATCCGGTCATGTCCTGAGACTAGATACGCGCGGCTACCTATCAGGGTGTCGACACGCCGGGAGGATTTGCTGGATTAGCCTTACCTTAGTTCGGAGTATCTTGAGCACGGGATTCCGAGAATACTTGGGCCTTCCCACCTATGGAGTTGCGACTCTGCGGATCGTGGGCTTGTCATGGGCCAAGTTGGAACACCCCTGCAGGGTTATGAACTTTCGAAAGCCGTGCCCGCGGTTATGTGGCAGATGGGAGCTTGTTAATATCCGGTTGTAGATAACTTGACACAATGTTCTAATACACTACCAGCGTGTGTACCGTGACTGTCATTTTCCGAATAGGGATTCGGGAGATGAACACGGTGGGGTTATGTTTGACGTGTTGTAGCTAGGATCACTTCGTGATCATCTTTCGACCGAGGCACTTCTCTTCTCGCTCTCTATTACGTAAGCTAGTGCTAGTTGCTGCTGCAGACTCTTGTTGTTCCTTCACCTCTTGTTCTTTCTTCAGCCTTGTCCTCACCCAAGGCTTAAATAGTCTTGTTACCCGGGAACGGGATTGCTGAGTCCTCTGTGGCTTACAGTTACTTCACCACACCAGATGCAGGTTCAGCCGAGTTTGATGCAGGAGCTGGTTCAAGTACTTCACCGGGAGCTTGATGAAGTTTGGCCGTATGCTTGTGACGTTTCGACGATCAGTAGTGGTTCTTCTACTAGGATTCGATCTAGGCCTGTGGCTTTATGTTGCTTTGGTATCTTTCTTTGGATCTTCACCCGTAGTCGGGTTGTGATGTTTTGAATGATGTCTTGCTTATGTAATGTATTGTGTGAAGTGGCGAGTGTAAGCCAACTATCTCCTTTTGCATTTTAATCCCTCTTTTACATGAGTTGTGCAAAGATACCAAACTTGAGATCATTCTAGGATGGGCTTATACCTTTAAGTCGTGCCTCGACACGTAGGAGGTATAGTCCCATCCTGGGCATTACAAGTTGGTATTCAGAGCCTTCTCCGACCTAGAAGCCCCCACTGATTGATCGAATCATTGACGGTTGAGTCTAGGCACACACTGAAAATGTTTTGAGTCCTATATATATATCGGAGAGTAGGATTTCTTTTGCTCCTCATCCCTTTTCACTCTGGTGAGGACTCCTGACGTCTACTCTTGCCTCTTCTACTTTCAAAAATTGCACCAATTTTTTTTAGGATCTCGCGAGTATTGTTTGGATTGTTTCGATGTCTTTGTGACGAGAACATTGTTCTCGATGCCTCCTGACATTAGGGGTTGTGGCAGTGTCCCGGGGAGTTGAGCTCCGAGGTGTTGTCATCACAAATCCATCGCGGCAGTACTAGAATACTTAAGACGGCCGACATCGAAATCTCTCCTATACGGTTAGTGGCAAGATAACCCCGACATCACCCAGTACTGGGGAGGTAGTTCGGGAGTATTGCCATAGCTTGTATAGTGGATGCGTTTCGAAGGTCCGAGGTAAACAGTTTCCGAGAAAGACTGGTTATGTGTTGAAGGATGGATACAGCTGGATGTAGGTTTAGAGTTGATTGCGCGGTGCTTCCCCTGTATCCCCAACACCTGATTGCATAACTGGAAACTTTCGGAAATTAATAGGTGGGTTCATCTAGTAGTTCTAGGCATTCTTCCAACGAATGCACGATATGAAGTTCGGGGTTCTACATTGAGTGAAGTGGTTTTATGGGCTTGTTCCGATCGGGAGTTGCATCTTAAAGGGTCCTTGGCTATGCTGACCCGGGGATTGCAAAACCCTTTTGTAACACGTTCCATGAGCTTTCAGCACGAAGATGTCGAACGAAGCTTCTATCTTGTATTTGTTCTATCTGATCCTTCTTTCTTTTTATTTATCTTTTGTTCTTCCAAGTGGCTTCTCGACTAGTTGATGTACCTACGGAATTGATTCGTTCAATTCTCTGTTCGGATAGATATGTTGCAACATAATCTTCTTCATAAACATATCTATCCTTTGTTTTTGTTTTCATTCTGGTATTCTAGTTGCTTCGATGTCAAATGTTGATTCCATACCTTTCCTAATCGGTGTTCTCATATTCCTATGGGAGTGCTAATTCTTCTTGACCATCGAGATATTCATGTTAATCCTTTTCAACCGGTGTGCCTTCTCTTCAAGTTATTCCATACGGACGCCGTTGAGAAATCTGACGATTTGTCTGTTTCATTCGTCTCAAGTTGTCTTTGTTTCCCCGCCCTCCCACCCTTCTTCTTCTCGGAGCAAGAAATTCTCAGATGAGATATCCATTTTATTCATGTGATATTTCTTCATTCTTTTCCTTCAATGTTCTTATCCGGTGATTTATCGTGAAGATGCTCAAGAGCTTCAAGTTCATCATTCTTTTGTTCTCAAATTCTGCCGGTGGATGTAATTCAAGAATTCGGTGTTGATCTTATCCTTTTTCCTCATTTCACAATGCTTTCTTATTCCGGTGCACCAATTAATCATTCTCCTCTTGCTATTCATATCCGGAGTGCTGAAGATTCATAATTCCATTCTTAATCCGTTCAAATTATTTTGAGCATTGTTATCTTATTCAAGCCATTTAATTCAACCGGTGCAGTATCTCTTTAGCAATCTTTTTCAACGGTGTTTTCTTTAGTGGGCCCTAACCCACATGTCTTTTCCCAGGATCTTACCTGACTCTTCTATTTTCTGGAGTTATACTTAAATTCTTTTCAAAGTGTGACATAAGAATGATTTCCATCCGTCACATGCCTTCTCCAAGATCGCTTTCAATTCCTTTTCATCGTTGTTTCAACCTTTTTAATTCTTCATTCCGGAGTGCTCAACAATTCTTCATGGCATTTCTCATCTTCAATCTCAACATTTGGAGACCGGAGAAGTGTTTCTCTTAAATCTTGACCCGTCTTCTTGAAGATTCGTGGTTCTAGCTTAATGCCATCCTCATTTTTGTTCCGATTGTGAGGAATTCTTTTATAACCGTCCGAAGCATTTCATGAATTCTTTCTTTGTGTTCCTCCGAAGGCCATCATTTCAGAAGATTTCTTCGTTCTCAGTTTTCAACTTCGACCTCCAAATATTCTTCATTGATGTCTCTTCGTCCGTCTCAATATTCTTACGGTGGTTCTTTCAAGATTACCTTCCTTGTTATCGTATTAATTCATTTGTTCTTTTCATAATCCTACTGGTGGTTCCTTGAAGATTTAACCATGGTTGTGCTAGATCTCTCTTTAATTCTTTGCAACGAGAATAAGTAGTATGCCAAATCCTTTGGTTGTCATCAATTTAAATTGGTGAAGGAGAGGCATGACATAATTCTTATTCTTATTCCTTCAAGGTGACTTAATCTCTTTTCCGGAGCTTGTTCATCATATCATATTCTGGGTCCTAGTTGTTCATCTTGTTTTCCGGAGATCCAAATTATTTCAATTATATCATTTCAAAGCTCCATCTAATTCATCGCAGGCCTTGAATCTTATTATTTTCATCTTTCACTTCTCATGCTTTCATTACCGGAGTTCTTCATGGTGGTTCATCATCATGTTTTAAATCATCCTCGAAGTCTTCATCAAGAGTCTTGTTGGAGCTCAAGCATTCTTCATCCTGCTTCCCAATATCAGTCCTTTTTACCTTATTGTTTTAGATGGTGTTATGTCATTCTTGACAATTTCTTCATGTTTCATGATTCACGAGTTATCAAGAATGAGATATTTAAACCCATCATTTTCTTTGTTCAGGAGATCTTTCCAACCATTCAATTTATTTGTTGGAGTAATCTTGGGTTGTATTTCACCTAAAAGCTTTCCCTAAGGATTGTTGCTATTATGGTGTTTATAAATGACCCAAGTTCTTCATTTATCATTCCGGTGATATAAGTTTATCGTCTCCTTGTTGATCTCAATGCAATCAAATGTTTTCGTCAGTGGATGGTTGTCACCTCATAATTTTGAGATGTTTTCCATAAGCCCACATCAAGCTTATTCTTCTCATTGTTGAAATTCCAACAACTCTATTCAACCCTTCTTCGTAAGGATGCTCTTCAATTCAATTTTGAGAGAAGTTGTCATTTTCTTCTCCGTTCTTTCTTCCCAACGTTCTAGCATATATTCTTCATTCCGGAGGCATTGTAATATTGCTCTCTTTGACCATCATCTCGTTTTTTATCAAGATCATGTTTTTTCCCTTGCTTATCATTTAACCGGAGTGTTGTATTCTTCATTCAATTCTCTCATCTTATCAAGTTTTGCCTGTCTTTTAACCGGAATGCTATCTGAATCTTTCTTACCCCTTGTGCCATTCTTTCAATGTTCCGGAGGCTGTGTGTTGTTGTTTTCATCAAGTATCATCCCAACTTGGCAAGTTCTTGTTAATTCCTTCCTTTTTCAGTCGGAGTGCTGCCTGAATTCTGTCATTCTTATTCCTTGGCTATACCGTTGCAGTTGCATATTCTTTTCGTTCGTAAGCTTTTGTTTCATGTCTTTCAACCTACAAGGTTCTCATTATGCTCCTGTTATTCTTTTCTAATGGAGTGTTTTCTTATTCATTCATCTCTGTTGTATTCTTATTCAACTTGTTTAACCTCTCAAGGTTCTTTGGTTTCACTCGTGTGTCAAAGAAGCAACTTTGTTTACCTCTTCTTTTCGTTTCTACCCGGTGCTATCTCTAGGATCTCGGGTCGAGATCCTCTGTTAGTGTGGGAGAGTTGTGACGCCCGAAGACCGACGTCCCAGAAGATTCCAGAAGATTCCAGATGTTCCGGGTTCTCCCGTGTGTTTATTTTGTGCTTGCGTTATTTATTTTGCATTGCATCATGTCATCATGCCATCATGTCATATTTATTTTGCATCTCAACTTAAATAAATCGTGTGGACCGTCGGTCCATTTAAATCGAGGGAAGAATGACTTCTCTTTATAACATATAAAAGCCTCTCAATATTATTAGCGAGCTATATTTATAAATATTCCATTCCTTGGAATCACCAATAACACAATTGCACCATTCTTCATTTTTCTTACATCCAACTCAACTTCATTTCTTCCTTTGAGGCCCTTTAGTAAAATTGTGTTGCAATTTTACTTCATCCGCAAATGTTCCAAATCTGCCCATAAATCACATTTAGTGTGTAGGGTCACCTTCTATATTTTCAACTCTTTTGAGGTTCTTTTGGATGGGTTTAAAAATTCAAACAAGTCAAGTTATTTTCAACATGTTTGGATTTTACTTCCTCTAGAAAACCTCAGGTCATTTTGTTAAAATTCCTCATATTTTTATGAGTCTAAGAAGATTGGCCTCCTGCCAAAATTCTATTCCTAACCCCTCTTTCTTTTTCTCCCTCTCTTTCTTACTTGTTTTTTTTCTGTTTTGGAAATGGCCAAAACCAGCAGAGGAAGAGCCAGCCGGCCCAAGAACTTCCTCCTCCAGCCGGACCAGCCGGCCCATCAACTGCTCCCTGGCCCATCTCCTCTCCAAGTCCTTTCCCTCCGCTAACCCTAGCGAGGCCCGACCGCTCCTCCCGGTTCCCTTCGTCCGCCGCCAGAGACCTCCTCCCTCGAGCCCGACCGCTCCTCTCGTTTTCCTCGAACCCCCCTCTAGGGCAGCAGCAGGCCGCGC
Organism: Secale cereale; assembly: GCA_902687465.1. Taxonomy (NCBI): domain Eukaryota; kingdom Viridiplantae; phylum Streptophyta; class Magnoliopsida; order Poales; family Poaceae; genus Secale; species Secale cereale. The sequence continues at coordinate 695,966,410 of LR738714.1, read as the reverse complement.
CCCTCCCTCCGGGCCTCCACGCGACGAGCGCCGAGCCGCCCATCCTCGTTCCGCAGCACCAAGCGCGCGCCTCGTGTCCTCCCATCCCCGCGTCCGAGCCGCGCCGCCTCCCCTCTCCGTCTCCAGACCGCGCCATGGCCCGCGCCACCTCCTCGGCCAGGCAGCACGTGCGCCCTGCGTTGCTTCCCCTCGCCAAATCGTCGGCCACCCAGACAGCCAGAGCCCCAGCGCCGCGAGCCTCTCGCTGCTCCCGCGTGCCGGCCAGGAGTCCCGAGCCCCCGTCGCCGTCCTGCGCGCCTCGGGCCTCTCCTCCCGTGCGTCGCTCCAGCCCCGAGCCCGACCTCCTCCTCTGGTCGAAGCCCGCAGCCAGGGCCGGCCAGGCTCCCTCGCCTCCTCGTCTTGTAGCACCCCTGCCGTGCCGTTCCTCCTCGACCAGGATCCGCCGTCGCCCCTTCGGACGCCTCTCCTCCTCGGTGGCCTCGTCACCCGCCCTGCTGGTCGCTCCTCCTCACTGCCTCCCGAGCTGTGCGGGAGACGGACACCCCGCAGCCATCTCCTTTTGTTGCGTTGTTGTTTATTCCAGGGCCTCAAAGGACAAGTACCGCGACTTCACGGATTCGCCAAGTACCCCTACGGCTCGTCAAGATCGGCAAGTCCAAAGACCTTGGTTCTGTCAAGTTCCTCTTCAAGATGTACGACAACCTCGAGTTCGACTACCCGATGCGTCGAGTTCGACTACACGATGACAAGTACCCCTTCGGAGAAGTGAACAACTACGAACGAGAACGCCTTCAGGAACAAGTACCACTACCGTCGCCCCGGATAACGATGGATGCGCCAAGTACATCTACGAACGAGTTCGTCTACCGTCGCCATGTACCCCTACCGATGCGCCAAGTACCTCTACGGAACGATCGTGTACGACCACCTTCGGTGATGAAACGAGTTCAACTACTTCCCACTACGGAACGAGTACCCCTACCGATGAACGAGAACGTCTACTTCGACTTCTTCCACTACGTCCCTCGACAACTCGAACCCCTCCGAGAACGCACGCTTCGAAGGTATAACCCCGGGACGATGACCCGTGGATGAATGCATGTGTTGTATGAGTTGTTTCCCGTGTGTGCACCGTGCCCGTTTCATGTTTTGACGTGCTCCTCGGTTGCCTCGTCGCCGACTCGTGGGAACCCGGTGACGGGATCACCCCACCTTTCATCTTGCTCCGCTCGCTCACGCCATCTATCTTTTGCCCCGGTCCCTCAACGAGTTACCGGAACCGAGATGTTGTCGTTGCATCATTTTTGGATCGTTGCCGTGGCACCCTTTTCCTTCCACCACGGGGACAATGCTTCATATCTCTCATGTTAACTTTTACTAAAAAACTGCATAAACTTGATCATGTCATCCGCATCATGATAACAACCTTTGAATGTTTAATTGTTGTTTGTTTATAATTACTAAACATGCTCATGGGGATTTTTCGGAATTGTTGTTGTTATTTTCCGGCCTCATTTAAAATGCCTAAATAGGTAGTTTCTTTTGCTTCACCTCTTGCCATGTTAACCAACATTTAATCTTGTCTTGTAAATAACGAGAGTCAATTAAATAATTAAAATGTGGTGTTTCGTCAATATGCAACTCGTTGCATATTGAGCTCCACTTAACTTGTAGTATTTGTTTGTGCACAATGCCATGCCATGCATATTTAAACCGGACATGCATCATACTTGTTTGTGCATCGTATGCCATGTTTATGCTTGTGTGTTTACCGTGTTGTTTGCTTCTTTCCGGTTGCTTCTCTTGTTAGCTTCGGTTTCGTTCCGGAGTTGTGAGGATTCTCTCGTCTATGTTGCTCCGTCTTCTTCATGGATCCGTTCTTCTCCCTTGTGGAATCCCAGGCAAGATGACCGAACCCGGATACCATTACTATTTTTGCCTATTGCTAGAAGTCTCGATCTATAGTTTTGCCTCGATGCCCATGTTTTCCTGTCAGCCTCCTATTGTAACCTTGAACCTGTCTAACCACCCTACCTATGCAAACCATTGATTGGCTATACGTAGGCTTCGCTCAGCCCCTCTTATAGCATTGTTAGTTGCAGGTGAAGATTGAAGATGCTTGCTTCATGATGAAGTTTGTTGGGTTATATCACACTATAAAAATGCTTAAAATGAAATCATCTATATATTGGCAAGGGTGGAAGGCTAAGCCTTTTGCTTGGTGATTTGTTCCACTCATGCCGTTAGGAACCGTATAAACCGGTGTTATGTTCCTTGATTATGCGTTCCTCACACGGTTGGGGTTTATGGGGCCCCCTCGATAAACCGCTAAGTGCTAAGTCTTTTCCAGCAAGTCCCAACATTGGTACTATTTGCCTAATAAATAATAAAACTTGCATAGGGACTAGCTATCCCTTTTATTTTTTAATCAACAACCCCGGGCCAGTGCTCCACATGAGTGTTGGTCCGAAACGGGGGTTACGCGGGGCCACCATGAGGAAACTCGAGGTTTGGTAAAAACTTGTGGGATCGCCCATCCGGTCGTGTCCTGAGACTAGATACGCGCGGCTACCTATCAGGGTGTCGACACGCCGGGAGGATTTGCTGGATTAGCCTTACTTTAGTTCGGAGTATCTTGAGCACGGGATTCCGAGAATACTCGGGCCTTCCCACCTTTGGGGTTGCGACTCCGCGGATCGTGGGCTTGTCATGGGCCAAGTTGGAACACCCCTGCAGGGTTATGAACTTTCAAAAGCCGTGCCCGCGGTTATGTGGCAGATGGGAGCTTGTTAATATCCGGTTGTAGATAACTTGACACAATGTTCTAATACACTACCAGCGTGTGTACCGTGACTGTCATTTTCCGAATAGGGATTCGGGAGATGAACACGGTGGGGTTATGTTTGACGTGTTGTAGCTAGGATCACTTCGTGATCATCTTTCGGCCGAGGCACTTCTCTTCTCGCTCTGTATTACGTAAGCTAGTGCTAGTTGCTGCTGCAGACTCTTGTTGTTCCTTCACCTCTTGTTCTTTCTTCAGCCTTGTCCTCACCCAAGGCTTAAATAGTCCTGTTACCCGGGAACGGGATTGGTGAGTCCTCTGTGGCTCACAGTTACTTCACCACACCAGATGCAGGTTCAGCCGAGTTTGATGCAGGAGCTGGTTCAAGTACTTCACCGGGAGCTCGATGAAGTTTGGCCGTATGCTTGTGACGTTTCGACGATCAGTAGTGGTTCTTCTACTAGGATTCGATCTAGGCCTGTGGCTTTATGTTGTTTTGGTATCTTTCTTTGGATCTTCACCCGTAGTCGGGTTGTGATGTTTTGAATAATGTCTTGCTTATGTAATGTATTGTGTGAAGTGGCGAGTGTAAGCCAACTATCTCCTTTTGCATTTTAATCCCTCTTTTACATGAGTTGTGCAAAGATACCAAACTTGAGATCATTCTAGGATGGGCTTATACCTTTAAGTCGTGCCTCGACACGTAGGAGGTATAGTCCCATCCTGGGCATTACACGGTACGCCGAGGTAAGTAGACCGAAATCCATCTGCATCTACTACTAATCATCCACCTTGAGATATCTATCCAGAACATCTCGCTTGTATTAAGTTGCGAGTCCCACCCATAGTGTAAACTCAAAGCAACAGACAACTGCATTAAAAGAACTTTGCGTAAAGTAAACAGTCCTTGCACCCGCGGGCACAAGCACCGTTGTTTTCCCCCTTGTGGCAACAGCACATCCCCTAGACTCATGTTTCTGTCACTCAAACTAGTCATCGAGGGGCATGAACCCACAATCGAGCATAACGTTCCCTCTTGGAGTCACTACCTATTACTTGGCCAAAGCAATAAATAACAACGGAGAACATGCAAGAATTACTTACGAACATAAATATAAAAGAGGTAGATCAAATATATTACTCAAGCACAATCTGAACATAATCTCATAATCCATCGGATCCCAGCAAACTTATCATAGCAACAGCATAAGGATTACATATGTGCCTCGATCATGTAGGGCAGCTCACGAGGACTAATTAGTGAAGCACAAGAACGGGAGGAGAACATCACATAGCTACTGGTCATGGACCCATGGTCCAAGGGAGACTACTCACAACTCATCCGGGAGGCGTCCATGGTGGTGGAGAAGCTCCCGGTGGTGATCCTCCCCTCCGGCAGGGTGCCGGGAAGAGTTCTCCTGGTGCTCCCGATCTTGGAAGCGGCGGCGGTGGCGGAACAGAGATGAGATCGCGAAAAAGAGTTCCCGTCTCAAGGGTTTCGGGAGACGCTTTAAATATATGCCAAAGGGGGGCATCAGCGGAGCCTCGAGGGGCCCAGGCGCCCCCCCGGCGCGGCCCAGGGGGGGGGGGGGGGCGCCGCCAGGGCGCCTGGAGCCCTGGTGCCCCCCCCGGCTGTACTTCGGGCGCACGGTATCTTCTGGAACGCTGATTTTTTATATAATTTTTCTGGATTTTTCTGGCAGTTCTCGTAATGTGAAAACCTGAAATACAAAAACAGCCGAAAACAGAAACTGGCACTGGGGTGCACTGAGTTAATAGGTTAGTCCAAATATGATCAAAAGTGTATGGAAGTGTATAAATAACATAGCAATATCACCCAAAAGAGGCATGGAGCAAGAAGAAATTATAGATACGTTTTGGACGTATCAAGCGCTAACTCCCTATGCAATTAATTAATTAATTAAGTTTTTATTATGTTGCAATAAAACCAATGTTGGGCCTTGCTGGAGGAGTTTTATTCAAAGACGAAGTGTCAAGGGGTCCCCATATACCCAACCGTGTAAGGAACGCAAAATCAAGGAACATAATGCCGGTTTGTCGGCTCCTAAGGTGGCATGAGTGGAACAAAACACCAAGCAAAAGGCCAAGCCTTCCACCCATGCCCAGTATATAGGTGTGTTAATATATATAAGAAATATTGTGATATTCCAACAACAAGTTCCAACATGGAACGATCATCATCTTCACCTGCAACTAACAACGCTATAAGAGGGGCTGAGCAAGCGGGTAACATAGCCGAACAATGGTTTGCTAGGAAGGTGTCAAAGGTTAGAAGTTTCATGGCAACAAGGAGAGGGGCTGACAATAATGATGGGTTGCGCGACAAGTAACGATAGCATCGAGACAACTAAACATGGCAATGATAGTAAAGGTATCCAAGGGTATGGTCATCTTGCCTGAGATCCCGCAAGGAAGAAGAACGGATCCGTGAAGAAGAAGAAGAAGAAGCCTTGAATACGAACCACGAGCAGACGAACGAATTCTCACGATCGCAACGAAACAAGCACTAATGAGAAGAAGCAAGCAATACGGTAAACACACAACTCAAGAACATGACAATATGCTCAACCAAGTATGATGCAAGACAAGTCTATATATGATGCAAGTATATGATGCAGAACATGGCAAGAGATGAAGCACACAAGAGCAACAACACCCAACAAGTTTAAATGAGGCCGGAAACTACACATATCAAATCCGGTAAGCCCTCATATGCATATTTTGAAATTAGTCCAGATCTGAACAAAATTTAAGTTAAAGTTGATAAACAGCAGGTTAACATGCACCATGATGATCTACACGAAATTCTAGTCAAGTTTCATATAAAGTTTGTCTAATTCGGAGCTACGGCCTAGAAGATATGAGCAAAACAAGACAAGCATGGCAACGATAATAAGAAGCACCTAAACATCAAGCAAACACACTCCAAACATGTAAACAACATGATAATATGAATCTACATGCAAAAACACACAAGTCTCATATAAGGCACACCCAAAACGGAGCAACGGGCTAAAAGATACACATGAAACAAGATATAACAACAAGCTGAAGTTAACAGCCACATAGCAACTTTGGAGCAAGGTAAATATACGCTACAGCACTCAAACATGGTAACAAGAAGCATGGATCTGAAGTAGACATGATACTAAACAAGTAGAAACTTAGAACACACCCAAAAGCTTGCTGGAACACAATTAACCAAGCATGGCAAGTTGCAATAAAATTATCCACACTTAGCCATAATCTGGGAAGGCAAAAACATCATCACGATGCTGCCTTCGGAGGCACAAAATAACATGCATATCAACTCCAACAAGAACATAAAGAGCATGGACATGTAGTAGACATATCCTACAGCAAACAACTCCATTGGAGCAACTCCATTGGAGCAACTCCATAGGAGGCATGGATCAATAGCAACAAGCTCCACCAAATTGAACATGCTGATAAAATCCTGACAGGTATAATTTATAGTAACTTGAGAGCAAGAAATAAATAAGCTACAGTAGGTCATATGAGCTAGTAAGGGCATGAATGGATCGACAATAACATGGACAACAAGACATGATCATTGGCCACTCCAAAACAAGCATGGATTTGTGTGAGGCATCAAGCAAACATAGCATCAGGTTATAACAGATTCCAGACTTAGCAGTTTTTTCACTAAGTATAAAACAGCAATAACAACATGGCATGTTTACAGGCATGTTTAAGTCACCTCAAGGCATATCATGGAAAGTTAAATGCACCACAGCAAATACCATATAATGGTGCTTCTAAAACATCTAGACATTTGGCATGAAGACAAACATATCAATAGCAATGGGCAAGTGAAATCAGCATCTCATAACAAGTTTCAGCACTTAACAGCCAAATGCACTTTTGCAACAGAGATTAACATGGCAATATGGACTCAAACAAGCATGCTACAGCAACCATCATGTAGTACACTTCATAATGAACATTTTGACATCTCATATGCATCATTTGGATAAACATGCACCAAGTTATCATATCTCAAACATGGCAACAAAATAACAAGTAACAGCAGTTTATAACAAGTAGCACTCTTGCAACAGAGATTAGGGCATCTAGATGAAGTCAAACAAGCATGGCACAATGGAACAAAGTGTAGAGCATATCACCACGATCATTTTGACATATTATTTGCACAATTTGGACAAGCACACAATTAATTACAGGCATGCAAAGATGCAATAAAAATTATGACAGCTTAGAGACTTGGAAGAAAAAGACCTCCGGAGGGGCGGACACGTCCGTGTCAGATCGGACACGTTCGGGGCTGAGGGTCCACCTGGCAGAGAGAAGGGGGGGCGGATATGTCCGTCGCCACCCGGACATGTCTGTCGGCGGCGGCGGCCGGGCCCGCTTGGCAGCGGCTCAGAGGACGGAGCGGTCAACGCGGCGGCTGGCTCGTCGTGCCTCGATGGAGGAAGAAGCCCGGTGGCGCAGGAGGCCTCTCCGGTGACGGCGGCGAGCGCGGAGGCCGAGAACGGGCGCGCGAAGAGGGTCGTGGCCGGATCCCGCCGGATCCGGGCCAGAGGTGGCCGGTGGCGAGCGCGCGGCCGGCTCGAGCTCGCGGCGGCGCACGGCGGCCACGGGGTGAAGCGAGGCGGCGGGTTTGGAGATGGCCTAGGCATGGACGGCGGCGGCGGGCACTACAAGAAATATGTCAACTTGTGACCACCACTATTGGTCACTGAATGGTCACAAATTTCCATTTGTGACCTTTTTGTGACCAAAAACATAAGGTCAAAAGCTGGCCGTCATAAACTGACTATAGCGACCTTTCTTCTGGAATGGTCGCAAACGTTTACGACCAAAAAAAAGGTCGTAGATTTAACGACCAACTGTTTTGGTCACTAGCAATCCGACCACACCACGTCAGATCCACCGTGGCAAGCTGACGTGGCAGACTTACGACCAAATGAAAAGGTCGTAAAATAGAATCAGCCCGGTCCATTTCAGCCGTCTTGATGGGCCAAGCCCAATAATTCAGCCCATTTAATTTTCATTTTTTTTCTTTTTATTTTTCTTATCTGCATGGGCCTGGCCCAATAATTTGGCCTTTTAATTTCTGGGAATGGCGCCTTTTTCGGATGAATTTTTTTTATATTCCACTATTGTTTTGGGCCACAGCCTTTTTAGTCTAGTTCGAATTTGGGCCTTGGCCTTTTTATTTTCTGTTATGCAGCCTTTTTATAATTTTTCTCTTACAGTCATTTCTTTTTTTAGGCCCAAGCCTTTTTGGTCTAATTCTTGTTTGGGCCTTGGCCTTTTTAGAGCCCAGGTTCTCATTTTGCATAACTATAGATAGAAAGGCCCAGGTGCACAAGTGATCCACAAGCCCAGGTGCACTAGTGATCCACATAACTTCACAGAAAATAAACAAAATGATCCACAAGTGATCCAGGTTCACAAGATCACATAACTTCACAGAAAGGCCCAGGTTCACAAGTGATCACATAACTTCACAGAAAGATCCATGTGCTCTAGTTTAAACAGCAAAATGCAACAAAATGCAACAGCTCTCAGCTCAGCTCCCAGGTTCACAGGTTCAAAATGCAACAACTACCTTAGCTCAAAGACAAAGATGTTCACAGCACAGCCATCAAACTACCTTAGCTCCAAAGAGAGCCATCAAGTAGGCTAACTGCTCTTCCTGCTCTTGAGACTTCTTGCGCAGCAGCTCAAGTTCCTTGTCGCGTGCAGCTTCAGATTCTTCTGCCTTCATCTTCATTGCCGCCAATTCTTCTTGCATCACTTCAGCTTGAAGCTCAGACCTCTCCAGCTTCTGCTCAAGGTCACGAACATGAGCAGCAACTTCAGTTGTTGCTTTGCCGGAGTTGTTCCTAGATGACTGGAGCCCAACATTCCTGAGGAATGTGCTTTGCTTGACTTTGGTCTTGAGGAATTGTTCGACAATTTCAACAGCAGACTTTGGCTCTTCACCTTCTGGTACCGGCACGTCCTTCATTTTTTCCATCTCAAGCTAGCATATGGAGGAAAATGATAGGCATTAGTGGGAGATCTATTTCACATTTTGCCAACCAAACCAAGCAAGAGAAACCAAACCAGCACACAAATGGATTATTTGAAATAACCAAACTAGCACACAAAATCTATACAAGAAGATGATGACTAGTGACCTGGAGACATGCAATTGGAACAATATGATCACTTCATTAAGCCTAGAATGGTGGTTCTATATAAGATGGCTTCCCGAGTGAGCCGATCATCAAACTAACATTCAGATCAAATTTCATCATATCATAAAAAATGCATCAAATAGCTACAGCAAGTTCTGATATATTTGTTGAACTATCAAACAACATCAAAGCATGGAACATAGCGTGTGTTCTTGACTGGCTCCGAATCAAACGACATCAAATCATCAAAGCATCAAAGTTGGCTGTGAATCAAACAGGGCAAAGCATTCACTTGGCCATACATCTCATCAGAGAGATACGACATAAACACCAGGTTCAGAAACATCAGTGACACAGCGCCCCGCTCACAAGAGCGGTAAACACGCCACGAACCAAACCAACGCACAAGCACAATATAACCAAACGCACAGCAAACCCACCCATAACCTCAAAACAACAGGAATGGGTAGCATGAGAGGCCCTGAGGGGCACCTTCTCCAAGTGCTACTGATACAAGTCAAGTAATTAAATCATACACAAGCAACATGAACCATGAACCAGAGGGAGGTCTTCCTCAAACCTCATCCACCTCCTCATCCATCCCCATCCCCTAAAATCATGCACTTCCTCTCCATCAACATGAACCCTAAACCATGAGGGGGATCAAACACTACAAGTGCACAAGGACACGCATGCAACATAACCAACTGTGACCCAAGCCAAGCACCATGAGTGAATCTGGCGAGCACGTTCTGGATCAGTAGGGTTCGAGCAGGGAGGAAGGAGCCGACGCGCGAATCCTAACCCTAGATCGACAAGAAAACGAATCCTAGCCCTAGATCGACATGAACAAGAACAAGAACCAGGAGCTCGATGAACATGAACAACTTGTCCAATGAACATGAACAAGAACCACCAGGAGCTCGTAGATCAACCGAATCCTAACCCTAGATTGACTGAATCCTAACCCTAGATCGACCGAATCCTAACCCTAGGTCGACCAAGAGGGGGATCTACTGAACCCTAGGGGGAGAGGGGAGAGGAGAGGGGTACCTGTCGCCGTCGTCGATCGTTGATGATGTGGATGATGTAGCCACCGTCGCCGATGTACTCACTGTCGTTGATGTAGCCGTCGATGTAGCAACCGTCGTCGAGGGGAGAGAGAAGGGTGGATTCGTCATCGGGGTGGGCGGCGCACCGCGGTGCGGCGTGGTGGGGCGGCACGGAGCAGGGGAGGGAGTGGTCGTCGGCGGGGCGGCTCGGGGAGGGTTCGTCTGGGAGAGGGGAGGGGAATGGGGATAAGATAGGGTTTGTCGGGGAGAGGGGAGGGGAATGGGGAAATTTTGGGAGGGGAGGGGAGGGGATCCCGCGTGTTAGTGGGAGAGGGAGTGGTGGGTCCCGCCTGGTAGTGGGAGAGGGAGTGGAGGGAAATTTTGGGAGAGGGAAATTTTGGTGGAGGGAAAATTTTGGTGTGGGAGGGAAATCCTTTTGGGTTTGGGTGTAGAAAAAATAGGGTTTTTTTGTAAACTTTGTAGAAATCATGGTTAAAATCATACCGAGTAGCTCAAGAAAACACTGGTATTGCAAGTTTAGTATTTTTGCTAGTTGGTAGGCCACATTTGATGATGTGACGCGGAGGTCTCCCATTTTTTTTGAATTTTTTTGAATTTTTTACGGTGTTTTCAAAAACTGGACGATTTCGTTGCGGCGGCCGTCCGTGGCTAGGGTTTGAGCCGTGCAAATATGTTGTCAATTATGTGATGAAATGCCTACCTGTGAAGCTAAAAAGCATTTTTAGTGAAAATAACGGGCAAGCTATGGAGGACCCGCAGTTCAAATTCCAGCCGGTTCCAGCTGAATTGGCCGAAGGTGGTCCGAATTGTCGGGAGTAGCTACGAGGGTCGGAAATGCATGCTTCTTGGCGACCGTCCGTAAAATAGGGTCTACTTTGAGATAGACATGGAATGGCGCCGTTTGGGGTGCCCCTCCTTGTAGCCGCTTCACGAAAAATGCATGTCTTTTGCATTCAAAAAATGAAAAACGGTTTTTTTGTTAAACAAGTTGGAACCTCGCTTTGGCAGCATTGTTTGCCATCACAAGACGGAGGCATGCGCCCAATTTGGGCATATTATCAGAAACTATTCAACGGATGCGGCCATATCATTGCTAGTTTGGCTTGAAAGGCATGAATCTTCGTTCATGGTATGTCGTTTTTGAGAACACTTTTTCAAGAAAACACCGGTATTGCAAGTTTAGTATTTTTGCTAGTTGGTAGGCCACATTTGATGATGTGACGCGGAGGTCTCCCATTTTTTTGAATTTTTTACGGTATTTTCAAAAACCGGCCGATTTCGTCGCGGCGGCCGTCCGTGGCTAGGGTTTGAGCCGTGTAAATCTGTTGTCGATTCTGTGATGAAATGCCTACCTGTGAAGCTAAAAAGCATTTTTAGTGAAAATAACGGGCAAGCTATGGAGGACCCGCAGTTCAACTTACAGCCGGTTCCAGCTGAATCGGCCGAAGGTGGTCCGAATTGCCGGGAGTAGGTACGAGGGTCGGAAATGCATGCTTTTTGGCGATCGTCCGTAAAATAGGGTCTACTTTGAGATAGACATGGAATGGCGCCGTTTGGGGTGCCCCTCCTTGTAGCCGCTTCACGAAAAACGCATGTCTTTTGCATTCAAAAAATGAAAAACGGTTTTTGAATTTTTATGGTGTTTTCAAAAACCGGCGGATTTAGTCACGGAGGTCGTCCGTGGCTAGGGTTTGCGTTATGTTTTTAGCATTCAAAAAATGAAACTTATATTGTTTCATACAGGAGCATGCACAAAAACCCATAATTTTATCTTTCATCCATGAGCATGCATAAAAAAATTCAATTCCCATCAATTACCAAACTGAATATTCATTGTTACAAACATGACTTGTTTAGATGACACTGTCATACAGCATCCATGAGCATGCACAAAATTAAACCTGACATACTTAACATTGACATGTTCATATTACACTAAAAAGCTTAAACCTAACATGCTGAACACCTTCTTAACATCTTCACTCCTCCTCCTTCTCCTTCATCAACCTGATGCGCTCAGAGTGGCGAATCCCAACGCGGATGTACTCTTCTACCACAATTGGCAGGGTCTTGTCGCCAAGCTGTGGGATTGTAGGCGCCGCCACCATCGCGAGGTCGTCGTCCGCCACCACCATCGCGAGGTCGTCGTCCTCCACCACCATAGCAAGGTCGTCGTCCACCACCACCATAGCAAGGCCGTCATCCGCCACCACCATAGCAGGTCGTCGTCAGCCACCACCATAGCATGTTTGTCGTCAGCCAGAATAGGCTGCTCCTCGTCATCCCCGCTCTGCTCCTCGTCATGCCCGCTCTGCTCGTCATCCCCGCTCTGCTCCTCGTCGTCATCCCTGCTCTGCTCCTTGTCATCCCCGCTGCTGCTCCCATTGCCTGGCCAAATGCAACAAAGTGTGAACATGGTGTTGTCGTCGTGCAGGTAGAGGAAGCCAAAAGGACAGGAAGAAGAGAGGCAGAGAGCTTACTCGCATCGTCGTCGTGCTGGTAGTACATGCGGCACATGGTGTTGTCGAACATCTTCACGGTGAACATGGCGTCGCCGTCGTAGCGGAGGACAAGGAAGTACCCGAGCTGTAGCTCATGGGCGCGGACGAAATGCTCCCAGTCGGGCCCTAGGTACATGTGGCCTTCACCATCAAACACCACCAACACTTCCCACAGCCTGTGAACCCCGCTGCCGGCCTCCCGCAGCTTCACTTTGTGGGGCTCACGGCCGGCGAGCATCTTCGCAAACTTGTCAGGCAGCCTCTGCAGCGAGGGTCAAGCAGTGGTTAATTGTGGCAATCAAGCACTATATAGCAGAGTGATGATAAAGAAATGAGTGATGATAAACATACCTGCCTACTACAAGATTTCTCAATTATGATCTCGAAGAACTCGAAACCTTCCAAGCCAGCCATCTCACTTATCTGAAAAGCAGCATTGTAAATTAAACAAGCACATCAACATCAATAGCATATTAAACTAACACTAAAACAAGCACATCAACATCAACAGCGACATCAACATCATCAGGTGACCACCAACAGCAACAACACTAAAATCTACTATAAATTGACCAGAACCATATCTACTATAAATTGACCAGAACCATATCTATTATAAATGGACCAATAGTGTACAGCAAAACAACAGTTTCAATATTACACAAGAAAGAAGTCTCAGGTTTATCAAGCACAGCAAAACAACAGTGTGACTGAAGAAAATTATAGCAGGAAATACTTCATGCATCATCAATAGAACCATACAGAATTTTTATGATGCCTCCAGTTTCCCAAGATAAAACTAGCAGCATCCAACATGCTTTGGCATTCATCTCTTGATCGTCAAAATAAACCATACATAATTCCACACAAAAATTCAGAGACCACAGCCCATGATTCTAGGCAAAAAATTCCTCTACCACCTTTCTTCTTTTCTTGATGCCTTCAACTGTTGCAGTACCAACGATCACACGTTCCCGGTCCCTTCGCACTCTGCTTTGCACCGGAACTTCCATAGAGTCATCATCAGCTTGCAACGGAAGTTCCGTAGAGTCATCATCTTGGTATGTTAGTCCACCATCACCGGGGCCCTTTTCCACTTCAGTTTCAGTCACACTCCACAAGTGTCTGTGCTGAAAGTTTTGCACAACTCGCCATTTTCCATGCAAAAGAGTGTCTGGCAAATAAAACACCATTGTTGCTTGTGTTGTTAGAATAAAGGGATCACTCTTGTACCAGCACCTTGCAGTGTTGATGCTTTTGAAGTGGCCATCATATTTGACAAAAGAGTCTCTCCTCTTCTTGCTACCAAGCTCAAACCAGTCACAGCGAAATAAGACAACCGAGCGATGGATGCCTCCACTAGAGTTGTACTGCAACTCTACGATGCTTCTCAACTGACCATAGAAGTCAATGATCTCACCATCATGTGACCCCTCAGTGACGATTCCACTATTCTATGTCTTCCTTTTTTCCTCGCGGTCAACGGTGTGGTACCGGACACCGTCAGCAATGCATGCTGAATACACTCTCACTCGCTTATCCAGTAAGCATGCCAAAGCAAATAGATCATCACTGACCTTCTTCTCCTCATGCAACTTTCCAATCTGCACAAATAAATCATTTAGCAAACAATGGTATTTAACAATGGGTGAATAACGCAGAAAACATAAAACATGTGGCTAAAGATCTCACATGATTCTTAAACCACTTAGCAAACACCTTGGCAACCCTTTTATCAACATTGATATTGCTTTCTTCCTGATTTAACTCTTCCTTGCATTTCCTGCAATGCCAACAAAACATGTGAATTAAAACATTAGGCTGGTGCCAACCCAAGCAAAAAAAAAATTAATGAGTGCACAAGATATAACGTACTCGATACATGGTAGAACCTCGGCGCAATTGCTGAGCACAAACAAAACCATCTTGTCATACTCATCACCAGCCTCCAAGTATTGTGAGGCTCCAAGAAAGTTCACACCATGGTTGAAAACAGAGACATCACCACTTTGCGAATCAGACCGCTCTCTATTTCTGCCCGGCCGGTTCCATCTTGTTTCCACATCACCAAAGTATCTAGAGCAAAAAGTCAAGCACTCGTCAACGACATATGCTTCAGCAATAGAACCTTGAGGTCTTGCCGTGTTTCGCACATAACGCTTACAAGTAAGCAGCCTTCGTTCGATTGGGTACATCCAACCGTATTGCACAGGGCCTCTAAGCATTGCCTCTTTGGGTAAGTGCACCGCCAAATGGAACATCACGGTGAAGAAAGCTGGAGGGAAAATCTTCTCGAGCTTGCAAAGAATAATTGGGATTTCTTTTTCAAGTCTTTCCAGGACAGTTAACTTGAGGGTTTTGCAGCACAGTTCTCTAAAGAAATTTCCTAGCTCAGCAACCGCTTCATATATATCCTTGTCCATGATTCCTCGGAGGCCCGCCGGTAAAATCCTTTGGAGGAGGATGTGACAATCATGGGTTTTCAGTACTTAAAGCTTGAATCCATCAGAAGTAACACACTTTGCTAGGTTAGCAGCATAACCATCTGGAAATTTCACCGCTCTTAGGAATTCACAGAATGCAAGCTTTTGTTATTTATTCATTGTATACCATGCTCGTGGAATTTCAAATGAATCTTCATCTTCATTGTGCCGTAGATGCAAATCTTCTCTTATGCCCATGTCCTCCAAATCAAGCCTAGAACTAACCGTGTCCTTTGTCTTCCCTTCAATGTTCAGAAACGTCCCTAGCAGATTCTCGCATATGTTTTTCTCAATGTGCATTACATCGAGATTATGCCTTAATTTCATATCAGCCCAGTATGGCAGGTCCCACAAACAAGACCTCCGGTCCCAACATTGACCTTCCTCACGCTTTCTTTTCTTCGCCAGCTTTCCTGGTCTCACATCTTTCACCTTTTCAAGTTCCTGCTCCAGCTCTTCTTTAGTGAATTCAGCTGGCTTGTCACGGGTTTCATTCTCACCATTAAAATATTTGCTTCTTCACCAGCGATGGTTTCGGGGAAGAAAGTGGCGGTGCCCAATATAGTAGATCTTGTTCCTTATTCTCTTTGAGCAAGGGTCTTTGTCACAATGGACACAAGCCTGATAACCCGCTGTGATCCTCCCAGACAGAGTGTGCAGAGCCGGGAAATCATGGATGGACCATATGATCGCAGCACGTAGATTGAACTTTTCTTCCGAACTCAAGGCATCGTATGTAGGTACACCAGTCCAGAGCTGGAGGAGTTCTTCTACGAGGGGCTCCATAAAGACATCAAAATCCTTTCCTGGAGAATCTGGACCCAGGATAAGCAATGACATCATGAAGTTGGACTGATCCATGCAAGCCCATGGTGGCAGGTTGTACGGCACCACAAAAACTGGCCACATGCTATAAGACGTGCTCATGTTCCCAAACGGATTAAACCCATCTGTGGCAATGCCAAGTTTTATGTTCCTTGGATCTGCAGCAAAATCTAAATGTATAATGTCAAACTCTTTCCATGCCTCTCCATCCGCTGGATGGCTCAGCTCATTGTCCACAGGTTGCCGCTTCAGCTTGTGCCACTGTACTTCACGCGGTGATTTCTTCGAGATGAACAACAGCGGCAGCCTTGGTATCAAGGGAAAGTGCCTCAGTACCTTCTCCGGTATTGACTTCTTCCCATCAGCATCTTTCCACCTAGATGCATTGCATTTTGGACAGTTGTCATGCTTTGCTAAATCCTTCCGAAACAAGACACAGTTATTTGGGCACACATGTATTGACACATAACCTAACCCCAGCCTACGGATTATGCTCAATGCTTCATCATAAGATCTGGGAACACAACTATCAGGGAATTGCAAGCTCAAAAGACGGAGTATTGCGTTGAATGCGGCATTGCTAATCCGGTAGAAAGACTTGATGTGGAGTAACTTCACGGTGAAGGTAAATCTTGAAAATTTACCCCCTTCATGAGCTGTGCGCTTCGCCTCCTCTAACACCTCAGCAAACAACGATTTCTGTCCATCAGCACGATCTTCAGCATCGTACAAATCCTTCAATAGGTCAGGAATCCTATCATCTTCATGCCCATCCTCTTCCTCGAAAACATCATTATCTCGCAAAACCTTTTCCATGAAATCAATGCTAGCATCACCACCACCCATCATATGAGGGGCCTCTGTATCAGCTTCAAAATGTTGAGGTTGTCTGTCTAAAGGTTCTCCATGATATATCCATCTATCATATGTGCTGGACATCCCATTAAGAAGCAGATGATCTTCCACTCTTCCTTGAGCCATTCTTGGACGGTTGAGGCATTCACAACATGGGCAAAGAATGTGAGCATCGTTGGCAAAATTTTCCCGAACAAATGCCATGAAATCATCAACTCCTTTCATATGTTCTTTCGAAAACTTTCTAACTCCTTGTCTAATCCAGCTTCTATCCATCTGCCAAAGACAACAAATTGTTGCAACTTAGCAAATCAATCTAAGTGCATCAACATTAATTAATGAAAATGGATGGAAGTAATGGAAGCTAAAATTCCTGAAAATAAGGTAGGCACCCAAGTTTATATGCTAACTGCCTAAGCACAACATTCAGCTATTTCCAATTCCTCACTACTTTAGTCCAGTTCACATGGTTTACAGATTTCACATGGGAGCAATAAAAAGTAGTTCAAATGGAAATACAGATTTCACATGGGAGAAAAGAAAAGCTAACTAAAACATGATGGTTCACAAAAAACAGAGGTGGTTAAACAACCAACAATAACAATATATGCTGTCACTAAGAACTATTTTGGTTAAACCACCAACAATAACACCACTGTCAATTTACATGAATGCCATTTCCAAGATTGCATCAAATCTACATCAATGAGAGTTTTCCTAGTTTACATCTAATCTACATCAATATTCAGGTCCTTCCATGGATTTGAGGCTGAAATTTCAGAGGTGTAACATCAAATCTACATCAACCCCAGGATCCTGTTTCAGGGAAAGACCAACTCGAGCTCTGTTCTATTGATTGCTGACAACATAATTTACCAGTAACAATTGACTGAATTCCAAAAGAATTCTTAACAATTTCATCAACAACAATTCTCCTAATAATTTCATCAACAGAAATTCTCTTCACAATTTCTACCAAATTCATCAATGACATTTCCAAGAGATTTTTCCAAGCTTACAACAAACCTACATCAAATCACTCTGAAGATTCTCCTAACAAATCTACATCAAATCATTGACATCAACAGAGAGGAGAGGGGGAGAGGAGGGGGAAGGAGAGGGGTGCATACGTGGGCGAGGTCTGCTTGCGGCGGTGGCGACTCCCCCATGCTCGGCGGCGGCGAGTCCCCCATGCGTGGGCGACGCGAGCGGCGAGGTCGTCGTTCCTGTCGTGGGCCCCGCCCCCGCCCCCGCCTCCACCCCTGCTGGTTGCTTCCGCCGCGAGGCCGTGGGCGAGGTCACCTGCAGCGAGGTCGTGGACAAGGCGAGCGGCCCCTACTGGTTGTTTTGGCCGCCGGCCCCCGCTCGCCGGCCGCTGGACGCCGCCCTCCGCCCACCGTCCCCGCCCTTGTCCGAGCGACGCTTGCTGGTTGCTTCCGCCGCCGCCCGCCGCCACCTGGTCGGAAGACCTAGAAAAACGCTAAGTGTTGCTCTGTTCGATGCCACCTGCCGGCACCTAGTCGGAAGGCCCCACTTGTCACTGATACGAGAGAGCCCTGGTTTTGTATAGTATATAGAAAATTACCCACACATTAGCAACAATCCCTCTCTAGCCCAGCGGTACCGAACGAGCGAGCGAGCGCCAGGTCGTGGGTTCGAGTCCCCACTAGCGCACATTTTTTAGGAATTAAAGCGCACATTTTTTTAGGGAATTAAATGCTCGCTCACCCACCTGTCAGTGGCTCACCCACCTGTCAAATGGTTCCCGCCTGTCAGTGTTGCTCTGTTCGATGCCACCTGGTCGGAAGGTCCCACTTGTCAATGATACGAGAGAGCCGTAGTTCTATATAATGTATAGATAAACTCCCAGATGTGAGCAACTGTCCCTTTCTAGCCTAGCGGTAGCATGCGAGCGAAGCAAGCGCGAGGTCGTGGGTTCGAGTCCCGCCTCGTGCATCTTTTTTGGGCGAATTAAGCGCTCGGCCCCACCTGTCAAATGGGTCCCGCCTGTCAGTGTGTGCCCCGTCTGTCTATTGAATATTAAAACTCAAGCAAAAATGACACCTAGACAGTGACACAAAGAGAGGTTGCTGAGGTGGCTGCCTAATCATCCTAATTCATTCAAACTCAAGTGTAGTGACCATTTTATATTGGTCGTTATCAGGTAGGCATGAGGCAGTGGACAATGCTACTAGCTTTACGACCATTTCCTCTAATGTAATTATGACCTTTCTGACCAAAATGGTCGTTATGGTTTAGGGTTTAGAGCCCCCGGGGCAGCTTTTGACCAATTGGTCTAAAATGGTCATAAATTTATGACCAATTCTTCGAGGGTCACTGACAGAAGGTCATAAGTTGACATATTTCTTGTAGTGGGGAAGGACGGCGGCGGGGCAACCTGGCTGGGATAGAGGTCACCGGCGGTGGGCCTGACGCCGGACGGGTGCGGCGGCGGGAAGGTCGGCGGCGCGGTCGGGACCTTCCGATCCGATCTGTTCGAGCGGAGCAGACGGGAGCGCTCGGGGACGGCGGGCCAGGCCCGGGCCGAACGGGCTGGCGCCGGGGGAGGCGCCTGGAGGGACACCATGCCGCGCCCGAGTGGCTGGAGGGCGGTGGAAGGCTAAGGTGGCCCAATCAGGGGCTGCCACTTGTAACACCCCAAATTTTTAGTTGGTTTTTCTTCCAAACTTTTGGCCTTTTTGGAAGGGGGTTGTTTGATCTTCTCTTAAAACCCTTCTAAAAGTCCCTTCTGGCCAAAGTTTGTGTATCTTCTCAAGCTTGGTTTTTGGCCTTGAAGTTTTTATCTTGTGTTTGGCTCAAGCACAAGTTGAGTTTCAAAAGTGGTTGTTTGAATTCTCCCCTTCTTGTTTTAAAACTCTCAAGTTTAACCTTGGACTTATCTCCCTCTCCATCCTTCATCTTGTCATGACCCCAACAGAAATATTTCTCTCCAAGACCCTCTCCACACCTTGGGACAAGTTTCTCATCAATTCCAGTAAGTTTTGGCCTTATTGGGATTTTCCCCTATTTATTTCACTCCAAAAATACTTCTGTCTTTTATAGTGGACCTTGGTGATTTACAAAGGAGCCACCATTTCCATCTAGTTATTTGACTCCAAACCAACTCTCCTAGATAGTCCTTAGTACCCAGAACCTAGATCCATCTTGTTTCACTGGTCCATAGTTCAAAATTTTCAAATTTCACCTGCTGCAAGTTTGGACCAGATTTGCACAATTTGGTGAAATTCATATTTATATTCTTCCAAAAATCCTGTGAAAAATCAGGCAACCTCTAGATACATCAAGAGGCCACTCCACCAAAAATCAGCTCCAGAAGTATTGCACACATACCCGAAACATTTCATCAAACACATTGCATACACTGTACTGTCAACTGTTAACTGAAACTGTCGACAGTTCGACAGTTCGTCAGTTTCATCAGGCGCAGCGACAAAACCTCGCCAGTACCTCTTTGGCTCGACGCTGCACTGCTCATTCCTCTTATCCAGTGCGCCGCACGCTCGCTTGGCCGCTTCTGAGCGTCGGTGGCACTCTGGCCGACCACGTCGGCGATTGCCACGGCAACAGCACCGCCCGTGGCGGCTGACAGAAGCAACCCCGCGGCTCGACGCCGTTTGGCGCCGCCCAAACCATCCCCACGCTCCGCGTGTCCATCTCCACTGCCAACGCACGCGTGCCGCACCGTCGCCGTTGCCTGGCGCGCGCAGAGCGCGTTTTCTGCCACCGACGTGCCGTGCGGCCGTTCCGTCGGGGACAGCCCGTAACTCCCCCTCCCCTGCTAAGTTAGGCGCGGGAATGGAACCACTACAGATCCTAGATGATGCTCAAGCCCCTAACTCCGCCGTCCGACCACTTCAGCACCGTAATCGACTCGCCGGACTTATCCGTTCACGGCAGCCACCTCGAGCCGGCTATATAAGGCACCCCCGAGCTCATGCTCGAGCCCGCACACCCTCACTACCTCCCTAGATCACGCCCAACCTCTGGAAGAGCCTCGAGGGGCCCTTCTTCCCCAACTCCGGCCAACTCCCTCCGCCTCGGGCTCCAGCTTCGTTCACTCCGGTGAGAGCTTCTCCGTGATACGTCCAAAACGTATCTATAATTTCTGCTTGCTCCATGCCTCTTTTGGGTGATATTGCTATGATATTTATACACTTCCATACACTTTTGATCATATTTGGACTAACCTATTAACTCAGTGCACCCCAGTGCCAGTTTCTGTTTTCTGCTGTTTTTGTATTTCAGGTTTTCCCATTACGAAAACTGCCAGAAAAATCCCGGAAAAATTATATAAAAAATCAGCGTTCCAGAAGCTTCCCGGCACCCGAAGTAGGGCCGGAGGGGGGACACCAGGGCTCCAGGCGCCCTGGTGGCGCGGCCCCCCAGGCCTCCGCTGATGCCCCCCTTTGGCATATATTTAACACGCGT
Source organism: Secale cereale (assembly GCA_902687465.1). Taxonomy (NCBI): domain Eukaryota; kingdom Viridiplantae; phylum Streptophyta; class Magnoliopsida; order Poales; family Poaceae; genus Secale; species Secale cereale. Next base: position 695,945,248 of record LR738714.1, on the reverse strand, counting down.
CCCGAAACCCTCGAGACGAGAACCCTTTTTCGCGATCTCATCTCTGTTCCGCCGCCGCCGCGCTTCCAAGATCGGGAGCACCAGGAGAACTCTTCCCGGCACCCTGCCGGAGGGGAGGATCACCACCGAGAGCTTCTCCACCACCATGGACGCCTCCCGGATGAGTTGTGAGTAGTCTCCCTTGGACCATAGGTCCATGACTAGTAGCTATGTGATGTTCTCCTCCCGTTCTTGTGCTTCACTAATTAGACCTCGTGAGCTGCCCTAAATGACCGAGGCACATATGTAATCCTTATGCTGTTGCTATGATGAGTTTGCTGGGATCCGATGGATTGTGATATTATGTTCAGATTGTGTTTGAGTAATATATTTGATCTACCTCTTTTATATTTATGTTCGTAAGTAATTCTTGCATGTTCTCCGTTGCTATTTATTGCTTTGGCCAAGTAGTAGGTAGTGACTCCAAGAGGGAACGTTATGCTCGATTGTGGGTTCATGCCCCTCGATGACTAGTTTGAGTGAGAGAAACATGAGTCTAGGGGATGTGCTGTTGCCACAAGGGGGAAAACAACGGTGCTTGTGCCCGCTGGTGCAAGGATTGTTTACTTTACGCAAAGTTCTTTTAATGCAGTTGTCTGTTGCTTTGAGTTTACACTATGGGTGGGGCTCGCAACTTAATACCAGCGAGATGTTCTGGATAGATATCTCAAGGTGGATGATTAGTAGTAGATGCAGATGGATTTCGGTCTACTTGCTTTGGCGTACCGCCCATGCTTTGAACCTCTACCTTTCTTGCAACGTAGTTAGCATTGGTTTGCGCACATGGTCCTGTCAATTGCCCAGCTGTAATTCGTTTACCTCACATAGCTGTTTTATCGTCTTTTGGGAGAGAGACATCACTAGTGAACATCATGGGACCCCGGTCCATATTACCATCATTGATCACATCCGCTATTTACTTTCCGCTTTTACTTACTATTGCAGCAATATCTATCACTATTATCACTTGTGTTTGACCCTTTGTAAACGACAAGGCCGGAGGGATTGACAACCCCTCTGTACTCGTTGGGAGAAAAGTTATTTGTATCTGTGTGCAGGTCCACGTTGATTGCTAATATCTGGCGCCGTTAGCAGTCGACACCTTCTTGTTGAAACTGGGAGTCTCAGGGGAAATCGATCCTTGGTATCTTTGCCAAGGGAAAACTTCCGCTACACTGCATCTCAAACCTTCCACTTGGGGTTACCAACGAGGGGCGAGAAGCCATCAAGCAAAGTTTTCTGGCGCCGTTGCCGGGGACTCCACTCTTCAAGATAGGGGAGTTGCACGCTATCTTTTACCTTTGCTTTTAGTCTTGTTAGTTTACCTTTCAGTTTTGCTTCAGTATCTTTTGTCGAAAATCACAAAAATAGTTATCTTGCTTGCTTGCTACTATGGGTTCCACCGAGAACACCAAGTTGTGTGACTTCACTAGTCACAACAACGATGACTTATATCTGCACACCTATCACTACACCTGCCACTTCAGCACCTTCGTATGAAATTAAACCTGCTTTACTGAACCTAGTTATGAAAGATCAATTCTCCGGTGCTGGAGATGATGCTGCTTTACACTTAAAAAACTTTGTTGAACTTTGTGATATGCAAAAGTACCAAGAAATAGATGGTAATATTGTTAAGCTTAAGCTTTTTCCTTTCTCCTTGAGAGGAGGAGCTAAAATTTGGTTTCAATCTTTGCCTAGAAATAGCATAGATTCATGGGACAAGTGCAAAGATGCTTTTATTGGAAAATACTATCCACCTGCTAAAATTATCCAACTAAGAAGTAACATAATGAATTTTAAACAATTGGATAATGAACACATTGCCCAAGCTTGGGAACGTATGAAATCTCATGTCAAGAACTGCTCTACTCATGGTTTGACTACTTGGATGGTTATCCAAACTTTTTATGCAGGCTTGAACTTTACCTCGCGGAACTTGTTAGATTCGGCCGCGGGAGGAACTTTTATGTCAACTACACTTGGTGCTGCCACGAAGCTTCTCGATGAGATGATGACCAACTATTCCCAATGGCACACCGAACGCGCTCCAACATGTAGGAAGGTAAACTCTGTCGAGGAGATTTCCTCCTTAAATGAAAAAGCTGACTTGATCATGTCCCTACTTTCCAAGCAATCTTCTATTGATCCTCGTGATGATCCTTTAAATTCTGTGATTGCTCATGCTTATAGGAGTAATTTTGGTAGCAATCCTAGACCGTTCCCCTCTAATTCTTATGGGAACAACAATGCTTATCCTAGCACCAAGAACTCCACTACTGAACTAGAGATTATGCTTAAAGATTTCATCACTACCCAAAAAGCCTTTAATAAGAGTGTAGAAGAAAAACTAAAATTGCCCATGAGATAGAATTGCTTAAAATTAGAACTTATCCTCTTGAGGAGAGGAAGGTCACTCCTATGAATGTTATTCAAGTGCAAATTAATGAAAACATCAGGATGTTGGCTAAACTTAAAGAGAGATGGGCTAGAGAAAGGGAGGAAGAAGATAGAATTAAGAACCTTCCTACCCACCACACTGTTGCTACTATCCAAGTTGTTGAGATATCCAAACTCTTAGCACCCAATGCACTCCTGGTCCCATTGGACCTATTAATGGTGATGCTATGACTATAGAAACTACCAAACAAATTAGCCTAAAGGACACCACTACCACCTTACTTGATAGTAGTGACCTTGATTTTGATAATTGCACTCTTACCGAAGTTATTGATTTCCTTCACAAGATGTCTAGAGACCCCCGCACTAGCACGATTAACCTTGCCTTCACAGAGCCTATCACTAATGCTCTTATCAAAGCTAGGGAGGAGAAACTTAGAGTAGAAGCCTCCATACCTAGAAAGCTAGAAGATGGTTGGGATCCTATGATAAAAATTAAGTTGAATAACTTCTCTTGCTATGCTTTATGTGATGTTGGTGCTAGTACCTCTGTTATGCCCAAAAGAATATATGATATGCTTAAATTGAAACCTTTTGATTCTTGTTCTTTTGGTGTTCGTCTTGTTGATTCTTCCATAAAGAAACCTTTGGGGAGGATCGACGATGTTCTTATCATTGTCAATGACAATTACGTTCCCGTTGATTTTACTATTATGGATATTGAATGTGAACCTTCTTGTCCAATTATTTTGGGACGTCCCTTCCTTCGCACCGTTGGTGCCATCATTGACATGAAAGAGGGGAATATAAAATTCCAATTTCCTCTCAAGAAAGGGATGGAACATTTCCCTCGAAAGAAGATTAAGTTACCTTTTGAGTCCCTTATACGGGCTAGCTATTCTTTTACCCTTGATAAAACTTGATCTCTTTGCATTATGCCTAGCTTAAAGGCATAAAAAAAGCGCTTTTGGGAGGCAGCCCACATGAATAAAATTTTATTTTGCTTTTGTTGTGTCTTGATGTTGTTACTACAGTAGCATCATCATTGTATCTTTGCTTTTCAACTTTGTGCCAAGTGTAGCCTCTGATTGCAAGAAAGTTGAAAAGTTGTGACGTGCTGTCCAGGAAACAGATTTTGTCCTTGGATAGAAAAATTCGTATAAAATCACCAGATCATCTTTTTGGTCTGAATTCTCTCGACAGCGTGCTCTATACAATTGTCTTTCGTGCGTCCGTTCTGAGTTTCTTGATTAGAGTTGCAGAAGTGCCCCGAAAAAATCATTTACTACCTGCTGTTCTGTTTTTCACAGATTCTGTCCTGTTTTGCCTTTCCTTCATTTTGCAAACCTTGAGCTTGCTTTTTCTTTGCAAAAACCTTTTGGCAATCTTGAGAAACAGTAGACCTTCAAGAATATCCTTATTTCCAGCAAGGAACAATTATTTTATTAAGGGTACTAACCTCGCTAATCAGATTATGATGAGTTATGTATGAAGGGAGTTTTCAAGTGTGCGAGGGAAGATGATAAAAAGATTCAGGAGTGTCAAACGCTCAAGCTTGGGGATGCCCCCATGCACCCCCAAGAAATATTCAAGGAGACTCAAGCGTCTAAGCTTGAGGATGCCCCCGTGCATCCCCTTCTCCATCAACATTATCAGTTCGTCTTTCGTTCCACTATATTTTTATCACTTCATGTGTTATGTGCTATGCTTGGAGCGTCTTGCTTTTAGTTTTCCTTTTTAGTTTTCTTTAGCTTTTCATAACGAGTCGGAACTCAGCTTTCTTTGTGTGGGAGAGAAACACGCTCCACTTCTACCTAGAACACAACATAGAATTTTCATGTCTATCTTTGCTGTGTATGTTCTTGGTCTTTCAATAACTACTATCATGTTCAACTCTTAATTTTCATGCTTATCTTTTTTAAAGAGCTTTTGTTTAGTTGGTTGCTTGAACTCTCTTTAGTTATCATGCTTATCTTATTAAGAGAGTTTGCTTCTGTAGCATTGGTCGATATGTCTATGATAAAAATGCTACGTGCATAATGGTGCTTAGTAGTTCATGTTTTCTTATGGTTAGTCTCAAATAGCTGGGGGGTTCCCAATGTGTTATTGGAGTACCAACATGATTTGTTTGCCTATGATGTGGTATGGTTTAGTAATATCTTTCTTCAAGAATTTATTTTGATTGACTTGGCGTATGCTCACGCATATTTAAGACTGTAAAGAAAGTCTGTCAAGCCTTGATGATCTTTTGTTTGTGAGTAGCGATATAACTTCCATGCCTGATTCAATGTTGCTTTGTCGCTCTGCATGATTATGACCGTCATTGCTCTATTAGTTGGTCGCTCCCAGTCTTTTGCTAACCTCCACCTGTACTAAGCGGACTGACTGCTTGTGCATCCAAAATCCTTTAAACCAGTTATGCCATATGAGTTCACCATACCTTCCTATACATGGTATTTACCTGCCATTCCTAACGAAGACTTTCATGTGCCATCTCGAAATTATTCAAAAAAAATGCATTTCTGTTTTGTCCCTCTGTTTTAGTTCATGAGGAAGTAGTAGTTAATTCATGATCTTTTTAATTTGGACAAGCTTCACCCCGGGATTGCATGTCTAATGTGCAAACCCATAATACGAGAAGGAACTGGCAAAGAGTGCGCCCGGCTCAAAAATATTATAACAAACAAACCCTCCTTCACGCTTTGTTCATGAGAAATCAGAAAACTTTGGCAGTGATTAATAAAGGAGATTAAGAGGATGTGATCGTCCTCATTCGGGAGCCGTTCCTCGAAACTTGTCCATCTCAAGAAGTGATTGAGTTGTCTGCTAGCATTTGTTGACGGAACATGCATAATCTAAAATAATAATTATTACCTCTGTTTTAAAACCAGGAGCTCTGGTACATGTTTTGTCTTTGTTTCCGACTACGGGTTTTCAACCTTGCCAACAAAAGCCACGGTTCGAGAGTCTCCACCTTCTTTTAAAGCACCAACTACTGAGAGCATTATTGTCATTCTGAGTGTAATGTGCATTGTCCCAAAGTAGCATTGTCTTTTGCATGATTGTGATATCGTTTATTCTGAAATCATTGTATCTAGTCATCACTTAAACCTTGGAGGTGCCCCTGCATTTATGTTTTGCTTCACTAAAGGGGGCAAGCGAGATATCACTTTATCATATTTGCACACCATGCTCATTACAAATCTATTTGATGTTTCAGTATCATGTTGTAAAACTTTCAGTTCTTTGTGATTTTCTCATGAGGCAACTTAATTACTATAGATTCATTGTCTCAGTAAGCTTTTGTCATGTGACTATGAAAAATCCTTATATGGTTAATAGCATGTCACCACAGAAATTATTCTTGTTATCATTTACCTACTCGAGGACGAGCAGGAATTAAGCTTGGGGATGTTGATACGTCCAAAACGTATCTATAATTTCTGCTTGCTCCATGCCTCTTTTGGGTGATATTGCTATGATATTTATACACTTCCATACACTTTTGATCATATTTGGACTAACCTATTAACTCAGTGCACCCCAGTGCCAGTTTCTGTTTTCTGCTGTTTTTTGTATTTCAGGTTTTCCCATTACGAAAACTGCCAGAAAAATCCCGAAAAAATTATATAAAAAATCGGCGTTCCAGAAGCTTCCCGGCAGCCGAAGTAGGGCCGGAGGGGGGCCACCAGGGCTCCAGGCGCCCTGGTGGCGCGGCCCCCCTCCTGGCCGCGCCGGGGGGGGCGCCTGGGCCCCCCAGGCCTCCGCTGATGCCCCCCTTTGGCATATATTTAACACGCGTCCCGAAACCCTCGAGACGGGAACCCTTTTTCGCGATCTCATCTCTGTTCCGCCGCCGCCGCGCTTCCAAGATCGGGAGCACCAGGAGAACTCTTCCCGGCACCCTGCCGGAGGGGAGGGTCACCACCGGGAGCCTCTCCACCACCATGGACGCCTCCCGGATGAGTTGTGAGTAGTCTCCCTTGGACCATGGGTCCATGACCAGTAGCTATGTGATGTTGTCCTCCCCTTCTTGTGCTTCACTAATTAGACCTCGTGAGCTGCCCTACATGATCGAGGCACATATGTAATCCTTATGCTGTTGCTATGATGAGTTTGCTGGGATCCGATGGATTGTGAGATTATGTTCAGATTGTGTTTGAGTAATATATTTGATTCACCTCTTTTATATTTATGTTCGTAAGTAATTCTTGCATGTTCTCCGTTGCTATTTATTGCTTTGGCCGAGTAGTAGGTAGTGACTCCAAGAGGGAACGTTATGCTTGATTGTGGGTTCATGCCCCTCGATGACTAGCTTGAGTAACAGAAACATGAGTCTAGGGGATGTGCTGTTGCCACAAGGGGGAAAACAACGGTGCTTGTGCCCGCGGGTGCAAGGATTGTTTACTTTACGCAAAGTTCTTTTAATGCAGTTGTCTGTTGCTTTGAGTTTACACTATGGGTGGGACTCGCAACTTAATACCAGCGAGATGTTCTGGATAGATATCTCAAGGTGGATGATTAGTAGTAGATGCAGATGGATTTCGGTCTACTTGCCTTGGCGTACCGCCCATGCTTTGAACCTCTACCTTTCTTGCAACATAGTTAGAATTGGTTTGCGCACATAATTCTGTCAATTGCCCAGCTGTAATTCGTTTACCTCACATAGCTGTTTTATCGTCTTTTGGGAGAGAGACATCACTAGTGAACATCATGAGACCCCGGTCCATATTACCATCACTGATCACATCCGCTATTTACTTTCCGTTTTTACTTACTATTTGCAGCAATACCTATCACTATTATCACTTGCGTTTGACCCTTTGTAAACGACAAGGCCGGAGGGATTGACAACCTCTCTGTACTCGTTGGGAGCAAAGTTATTTGTATCTGTGTGCAGGTCCACGTTGATTGCTAATATCTGGCGCCGTTAGCAGTCGACACCTTCTTGTTGAAACTGGGAGTCTCAGGGGAAATCGATCCTTGGTATCTTTGCCAAGGGAAAACTTCCGCTACACTGCATCTCAAACCTTCCACTTGGGGTAACCAATGAGGGGCGAGAAGCCATCACTCCGCCGCCGTGAACTCGAGCGTAGCACCCTGGCACCCACCTAGACCTAACCCCCACCTTAATTTGACCTTAGGAACCCTCTCCGACGAGGTCCACGACCACCCGAGCCTCAGTCTGCCGACGACAGAGTCGCCGTCGACGTGGGGCTCGCCGACACCCAACTCCACCACCGTTCGACGAGGAAGACCACCGTGAAGCCGTACGTACCACTCCCCTCCCCTAACTCGCCGTGGATCGACGCCGGCGATCATCCGCAGCACCAGCGCCGGCGCGACTCTGCTTCTGTTTTTCAGACCTGACGCGTGGGGCCTCTTGTCAGCCTCACACCTCCCCCCCCCGAACCGTTTTCTGTTAGCGCATTCAGCAAAATACGTCTCCCCTCTGCGGTTGACGTACTGCGTGCCGGTTCGCTTTGCTGTTTTCTGTTCTAGCCCCTGGAACTTTTCTGTTTCATTACAGATGAGTCCCTGGACAGAAACTCTAATATCTTTTAAACTAAAAATGATTTTGAGTTGATTCTTTTTCTGTCCTCTTTAGTTTTCTGCCTAGTTTTTTGTCATATTTATGTGGAAATTTTTGGAGCAACTTTATTTGCACGCGCGGTATTTATGTTAGTATGTATTTTGTTTGAATACATAGATACCGGAGGCCGTGACGGAGACGCGAACCACACCGAGTTAGACTCCGACTTCTCAGAACCAGGCAAGCATGTTTGAACTTTTGATATGATGAGTGTGTTGCATGTTTGCTCGAGTAGTTCGTTTCATAAGCATGATCATATGGGCATATGTGTATGGCATATTTCATGCAAGTAAGCTTTGGGTGAGTCCCGAAGGATAATGTTTGAACCACCTCGATCATATGGTGATATGATGGGTGGAATGCTGGTATTGTTGGAGCATGCCAGTAGTTGGTTAACTCAGTATCAACGGAGATCATGTCATGATTCCGTTCGTCTCCTTTTTCGGTACTATCATAGGCCGTCCATTGGGATTGCGGTCTAGTCAGTTGTAAACCAATTTCCGAGTACACACCAAGTAGAGGGGCCGGGATGAGGGTTCCATGGCCCTGGATTAAAGCCCATCATCCGGTCAGGTGGCATGGGTGTTTCCGGTTGGGACCGAGAGGGAGGCACCCCTTAGAGCGCGCATATATAAATTTGATCCCATGCTATTCGAGGTTGTAGCCTCCCCGTCTTAAAGTTTTTCGTGAATGTCATCGCGGGTGATTCCGGACGACGGGATGTTAAATGGGTGTGTACTGGTTAGCTGGGTTTCTACTAAAACACCGTAGACGGGACTAGCCCACGTGGCTAGTAGAACCCGTTGGCTATGAGTTAATAGTACAATCTCTGCAGAGTTAAATTCCTTCAGTAGCCATGTTTATGGCCTAGGGTCAATCTTCATGTCAACCCAGTGACCGTCCCTAGTAAATTCTTGTTGGTAACTCGAATGGTGTTTCCGTCAAGTTCATTTGGTAGATGAACTCACCAACTATTTCTGTATCTGATTCACTGCCAGAAATATATATCATCATTATACTATTGTTTTTTATAAGCCCTTTATGTGATGTCGCTCAGACGTCCGACTGTGGCATTTTTTTCTTTTTATAAGCCCTTTATGTGATGTCGCTCAGACGTCCGACTGTGGCATTCTTTTTATTTATAAGCCCTTTATGTGATGTCGCTCAGACGTCCGACTGTGGCATTCTTTTCCTTTTATAAGCCCTTTATGTGATGTCGCTCAGACGTCCGACTGTGGCATTCTTTTTATTTATAAGCCCTTTATGTGATGTCGCTCAGACGTCCGACTGTGGCATTATTTTCATTTATAAGCCCTTTATGTGATGTCGCTCAGATGTCCGACTGTGGCATTCTTGTTATTTATTTTTGCTATAAGCCCTTTATGCGGCGTCACTCAGACGCCCGACTATGGCCTGCTATCATCCATTATTTCGCGAGGCGTCACTCAGACACTCGTTTGGTTTCCTTCTTTTTATCTTATGGATTTCGGGAGGATTACCGCCCGACTTCTATCGTTGCTTACAGCACATTAATATTTTATTCCGGTCGCATTTTTGCTGGAATACTCATATGCATCATGTTGGCATTTATTATATCTTAAGTCCGAACTGTCATGCGAGTACATTCAAAGTACTCACCTGGCTTGTTGATTTGGCTAGATGTGGACGAAGGCGATCTTATGGATGAAGAATTCGATAGCGAGTCCGACGCTTAGAGGAGTCCCAGTCAGTCCCTTGCGATCCTGGAGTTGATCACTGTTTTATTACCGCTTCCGCCTACCACCAAATAAATTCATCGGGTCTCACTCCGATACTCGATGATCTGTAGTCACATCACCCACTTCATTGTGACATATTCCACCACCTTTTATTACGAGTTAGTAGTATGCCACCCTGCATTGTGTCATATCCGCCTCTATGTAATATATTGGCGCGCTTGTAATAAAATTGTTGAGCAACCCCCATGCTCAACCTTGTATAATATTCAGTGTACTGGAATTCTATATCAAGGATTTGTCTGCCAGCAGGTAATAATATTCCTCGATGGTTTAATAAAAAGGTCGGTCTTTCGGTAATTATTTTACTGAAGGACAGGTCCTGACAACCTTGGTACTAGAGCTAGGCTGACTGTAGGAAGCCACTAGGTGCGCTCGCTAATCGGTTATTAGCGAAAATTTTGCTTTTCGGCATTTTTACATCTGTAGCAATTTTCTGTTGGTCAGCATAAATTTATAGCCTGACTATTCGGAATTTTTGTCTACTTTTGTAGATGGCCAGCAACGACTGTGATGCACAGGTGTTCGCCAACATTCCTGAGGGGTTTGTCAAGCTCCTCTTCGCCATCACCAAAGTCGCGATCGGGCCATCCACCCGCCCTGAGTTTACACTCTACCGTCACAAGCTCAACGATAGCGTCTCTATGCATCAGGCTATGGTACACTTCAAAGGAGGGCATTCTGAAGCGCGCCGCCTCCGATTTGTGGGCAGAGCCATGCCTACGGAGAGGCATGCCTTGCAGATGGCTGCCCGTGAGGCGATAGCTCGTCTTCGGGACATCCTTCCTTCGATGAAGACTCGTCGCTACCGTTACCTCCCATGCCACGTGCCATATACGTGTCAGTATGCATTTGCATGCGCAAATGGGGAGCGCGACGAAGCTATTGAATCAATGGTTGAGTACCTTAAGGCACTTGAGGCAACCTTTGATAATCTGGTAGATGACCTGGTGGCCACCCGTATGGAGTTGGTCCAGAGTGGCTCCGCCAACAGGAGGGAGCTGCTTCATACTGCACCACCAATGACATTTGTCTCGCCGCCGCATCCTATGCGCCTTCCATCTTAGCCACCGCTCGGCATCTGCCTACCACTGAGGAGTTTGACCAAGTCATTGCTCCTACTCCAGTCAGAGCTGCACCGCCTGCTGCACCTGCCTCGACACCTCGTACTCTTACTCCGCTCCTGGAGCCCATCAGCGAGGAGGAAGTTGAGTCTCCAGCACCACTGGGCCTTACCCTCGGCAGGCCGAGGGAAATCTTCAACATCTCCGACTAGCGCGTTATTCCGCGACGCACCGCGCTCGCTTGTAATAGTTGTGTGTTTTGTAAAATAGGTTGATGGGAGTAGTCTGTTTGCGCATCATGTAGGATCTTGGAGGAGTGCACTAGTTTTAAATAACATGTCAGGATGTGCACGCACACCCTGAGTGACGTATGTATAATTAGAACCTGCGTGTAAAATATATGTACTAGCAGCCTTCTCCGTGCGCAATCAACCAGTTTATTTCAAAAATCTTTTTCGAGCTCGTGTTTGATCGCTTTTGCAAAATCTTAGTTTATTTTGCTGCTCGGTTCTTCTCAAGTTTTCTTCTTTATTACCCCAGAATAAGAAATGACTCGTCCCAGGACACGTTCCATGCCAAGTCCGCCAGAAGAAAATTATGGCACACAGACAAACAACAATTTCTCACAGGGGCAGTCAAGTCAGCAGGGAAGTGAGACGGCATATTCTCAAGTGTGCCGTCTTTACGAGCAAAGTCAGCAACAACAACAAGAAATGATGAACCATGTCATTAACATGGGAAATCACCGGGAGCCATACCAACAGCACTCAAAATTGTCTGAATTTCAGAAGACACGTCCAACAACGTTTTCGCACACAGACAAACCTCTTGAGGCCGATGATTGGCTTCGAGATATTGAAAGGAAATTAATTGTGGCACAATGCTCAGACCGTGAAAAAGTGATGTACGCACCACATTACCTTACTGGAGCAGCCGCGACATGGTGGGAAAATTTGCTGCTTATGCATCCCGACATAAATAATATCACCTGGGAAGATTTCAAGGAAGGCTTTCGTGGGGCACACATCCCTAAGAGTATTATGAAGATCAAGAAAAGAGAATTTGATGACCTCAATCAAAGAGGCATGACAGTACAGGAATACAACAGTCAGTTTGCGCAATTATCACGCTATGCCAACGAAGAGCGAATGACGGAAAATAAGAAGATGGAGAAATTCTTGGACGAACTGGCACCAGCACTAAAATGCCAGTTGGTCGTACACACTTTTCCAGATTTCAAGACACTGGTAGACAAAGCCATTACGTTGGAATATGAACGTCGCAGTCTGGAAGACATTCGCAAGAGAAAAAGGGATCAGACCAACCACCCTCGCAACAACAAGAATAAGGTGAATTTCCAGAGGAATGGGACGAACAGACCCACGATCAATGACGCACGTCCAAATAAAAAATTTCATGCAAGAGACAAGGATTTCACCTATCGCCCGGGTGTTACCTGCTACGCATGTGGAGAAGAGGGACACTATGCTAAACAGTGCCCAAAGCCAAGAAACTCGGCACCGAAGCCAAACAGCAACGGAAACAATTCCGCGCCCAAGCGTAACAATTTCAACCCCAATAACAATCACAGGAAAGGCCACCTGAACCATGTGACCAAGGAGCAAGCACAGGATGCCCCGGATATCGTACTCGGTACGTTCCCTGTCAACACAATACCTGCCACGGTTTTGTTTGATTCCGGAGCTTCTCATTCGTTCATTTCGAAGAGTTTTGCTTTGCAACATGGTTTTTCAATGCTTCCCTTGGGAAAATCAATGACCATTAAGTCCCCCGGAAGTAAGCAGATCACTCAGAATTACTGCCAAGGTTTGACCATTGAAATTGAGGGATTAAAGTTTCACGCAAACCTCATCGTGTTGGAAAACAAGGGACTGGATGTTATCCTGGGTATGGATTGGCTAACCACCAATAAAGGATTTATCGACTGCTTCAACAGGAAAGTGATCCTTACTCATCATCATGGAAGGACAATAAGAGTCGCAACTCAGGAAAGACCGGTGTCACGACAACCAAAATTAAACAAAGTTGATACATCTGAGTTAAGCAAGGTTCCAGTTGTATGTGAATTTCCGGACGTATTTCCCGAAGAACTACCAGGCATGCCGCCAGACAGAGAAATAGAATTCATTATTGAGCTAGCACCGGGAACCACCCCCATATATAAGAAACCATACAGAATGGCACCATCCGAGTTGGTTGAGTTAAAGAAGCAAATAAAGGAACTGCTAGACAAAGGATTTATACGGGCCAGCTCCTCACCTTGGGGTTCGTCGGTATTGTTTGCCAAAAAGAAGGATGGGGCCATGAGGTTGTGTATAGACTACCGAGCACTCAACATGGTCACAATCAAGAACAAATATCCGATGCCACGGATAAATGATTTATTTGACCAGCTCGCGCAAGCCAAGGTTTTCTCAAAGGTTGATCTAAGGTCAGGTTATCATCAACTGAAAGTACGAACAGAAGATATCCCGAAGACCGCATTCACCTCAAGATACGGACTTTATGAATTTACAGTAATGCTGTTTGGACTGACCAACGCCCCCGCATATTTCGTCCACCTCATGAACAAGGTATTTATGAAATTCATGGACAAATTTGTGGTGGTATTTATTGATGATATCTTGGTATATTCAAAGACACCGGAAGAACATGCTAAACATCTCCGCATTGTACTGGGAGAATTAAGGAAACACCAACTTTACGCCAAATTCAGCAAATGTGAATTTTGGTTGAGACAAGTGGGTTTCCTAGGACATGTATTAACACAAAAAGGAATTGTTGTGGACCCAGATAAAGTCAAGGCTGTACTTGGCTGGAAGTCGCCAGCCAGTGTAACGGATATACGCAGTTTCCTCGGTATGGCCGGATATTACAGAAGGTTTATTGAAGGATTTTCCACCATAGCCAAACCAATGACACAGCTACTCAAGAAGGATAAGAAATTCGTGTGGACCGAAGCATGTGAGAAAAGCTTCCAAGAGCTCAAAAAGAGGTTAACAACAGCCCCAGTATTAATTGTACCAGACATACACAAGAGTTTTGAAGTATATTGCGACGCATCCCGGAAAGGCCTCGGATGCGTACTAATGCAAGAAGGCAAAGTAGTCACCTACGCTTCCCGGCAACTGCAAAAACATGAGGAAAATTATCCCACTCACGATTTGGAGTTGGCAGCAGTCATTCATGCACTCAAGGAGTGGAGGCACTTTTTGCTTGGAAATCGCTGCGAAATATATACGGACCATAAGAGCCTCAGATATATTTTCACACAGCCAGAGCTCAATTTACGACAACGACGCTGGCTGGAACTGGTAAAAGATTACGACGTTGGTATCCACTATCACCCAGGGAAAGCAAACGTGGTAGCAGATGCTCTCAGCCGTAACCCCAGCCCAAACAGCGGCAGCATACGGAACCTGAGACCCGAATTTCAGCAAGAATTCGCCAGACTCAACCTAATGATGGTCACGGAAGGCGAAGTATCCAAGCTAGAAATGCAGCCTACGCTAATAGAGCAAATAAAGAAGGCTCAACTTGGACACCCCAGCATCGAAGGGATAAAAAGAAAAGTATGTCAGGGCAAGGCCTTAGAATTCACCATAGACAGTGAAGGAATATTATGGTTCGGAGACAGACTTTGTGTACCGAATAGCAACGACCTTAAACAGCAGATTCTAGCCGAAAGCCACACCGCTCCATACTCGATCCACCCTGGAGGTACGAAAATGTACAAGGATATTCAGGAGAGATTTTGGTGGCACGACATGAAGAGGGATATAGCCACATTTATTGCATGCTGCGATTCATGTCAACGCATTAAAGCCGAGCACCAAAAACCCGCAGGGCTATTACAGCCAAACAAGATACCAGAATGGAAATGGGACGATATTGGAATGGATTTTATTGTTGGACTACCACGGTCACAACACGGTAACGATGCCATATGGGTCATCACAGATAGACTAGCCAAGGTGGCACATTTCATACCAGTCAAGACAACCCATACCACTCAAAAGCTCGCCAAGCTTTACCTCGCCCGGATAGTATGCCTACATGGTGTTCCCAAGACTATAATATCCGACAGAGGCACTCAGTTCGTCTCCAAATTTTGGGATCAGTTGCAGCAAGCCCTCGGGACACAACTAACGTTCAGTACGGCTTACCACCCCCAGACTGGAGGACAAACGGAACGAGTAAATCAAATACTCGAAGACATGCTAAGGGCATGTGTCCTCACCTATGGGACCAGTTGGGAGGAAAGCTTACCATATGTTGAGTTTGCATACAACAATAGTTACCAAGCTAACCTGAAGATGGCACCTTTCGAAGCCTTGTACGGACGAAGATGTCGTACTCCATTGAACTGGTCAGAAACAGGGGACAGTCGCATATTCGGCCCAGATATGTTAAAAGAAGCCGAGGAAAGAGTAAAAATAATACGGGATCGACTCAAAACCGCCCAAAGCCGACAAAAGAGCTATTACGATCAAAAGCATCGGGAAATAAGTTTTGAGCCCGGTGATGACGTATATTTGCGTGTGTCACCAATGAGAGGACTACAACGATTCAAATTCAAAGGGAAACTGGCACCTCAATTCATCGGACCCTTCCATATAGTTGCACGGAGAGGCACAGTAGCTTATCAGCTGCACCTTCCCAAGGAACTGTCCGACATCCACGACGTGTTCCACGTCTCGCAACTACGGAAGTGTGTAAGCAACTCAGAGAAACATGTGTCACATGAAAACCTTGACGTGCAACCAGATCTCACCTACCGAGAACACCCAGTGAAGATTTTGGAGGAGTCTGAAAGGAGGACCCGTCAGAAAACTATTAAATTTCTCAAGGTTCAGTGGAGTAATTACACAGAGGATGAGGCAACATGGGAAAGGGAAGATTTCCTTCGGGCAGAACATCCACACCTATTTGAGGATTAGCTGAAATCTCGGGGATGAGATTTTTCCTAAGGGGGTAGGTGTTGTAACACCCCAAATTTTTGAGTTGGTTTTTCTTTCAAACTTTTGGCCTTTTTGGAAGGGGGTTGTTTGATCTTCTCTTAAAACCCTTCTAAAATCCCTTCTGACCAAAGTTTGTGTATCTTATCAAGCTTGGTTTTTGGCCTTGAAGTTTTTATCTTGTGTTTGGCTCAAGCACAAGTTGAGTTTCAAAAGTGGTTGTTTGAATTCTCCTCTTCTTGTTTTAAAACTCTCAAGTTTAACCTTGGACTTATCTCCCTCTCCATACTTCATCTTGTCATGACCCCAACAGAAATATTTCTCTCCAAGACCCTCTCCACACCTTGGGACAAGTTTCTCATCAATTCCAGTAAGTTTTGGCCTTATTGGGATTTTTTCCCTATTTATTTCACTCCAAAAATACTTCTGTCTTTTATAGTGGACCTTGGTGATTTACAAAGGAGCCACCATTTCCATCTAGTTATTTGACTCCAAACCAACTCTCCTAGATAGTCCTTAGTACCCACAACCTAGATCCATCTTGTTTCACTGGTCCATAGTTCAAAATTTTCAAATTTCACCTGCTGTAAGTTTGGACCAGATTTGCACAATTTGGTGAAATTCATATTTATCTTCTTCCAAAAATCCTGTGAAAAATCAGGCAACCTCTAGATACATCGAGAGGCCACTCCACCAAAAATCATCTCCAGAAGATTGCACACATACCAGAAACATTTCATCAAACACATTGCATACACTATACTATCAATTGTTAACTGAAACTGTCGACAGTTCGACAGTTCGTCAGTTTCGTCAGTTTCGTCACTTTCATCAGGCGCAGCGACAAAACCTCGCCAGTACCTCTTTGGCTCGACGCTGCACTGCTCCTTCTTCTTATCCAGTACGCCGCACGCTCGCTTGGCCGCTTCTGAGCGTCGGTGGCACTCTGGCCGACCACGCCGGCGACTGCCACGGCAACAGCGTCGCCTGTGGCGGCTGACAGAAGCAACCCCACGGCTCGACGCCGTTTGGCGCCGCCCAAACCATCCCCGCGCTCCGTGTGTCCATCTCCACTGCCAACGCACGCCTGCCGCACCGTCGCCGTGGCCTGGCGCGTGCAGAGCGCGTTTTCTGCCGCCGACGTGCCGCGCGGCCGTTCCATCGGGGACAGCCCGTAACTTCCCCTTCCCTGCTAAGTTAGACGTGGGAATGGAACCACTATAGCTCCTAGATGATGCTCAAGCCCCTAACTCCGCCGTCCGACCACTGCAGCACCGTAATCGACTCGTCGGACTTATCCGTTCATGGTAGCCACCTCGAGCCGGCTATATAAGGCACCCCCGAGCTCGTGCTCGAGCCCGCACACCCTCACTACCTCCCTAGATCACGCCCAGCCTCTGGAAGAGCCTCGAGGGGCCCTTCTTCCCCAACTCCAGCCAACTCCCTCCGCCTCGGGCTCCAGCTTCGTTCACTCCGGTGAGAGCTTCTCCACCGTCGTGAACTCGAGCGTAGCACCCTGGCACCCACCTAGACCTAACCCCCACCTTAATTTGACCCTAGGAACCCTCTCCAACGAGGTCCACGACCACCCGAGCCGCAGTCCGCCGGAGACAGAGTCGCCGTCGACGTGGGGCTCGCCGACACCCAACTACCACCGTTCGACGAGGAAGACCACCGTGAAGCCGTACGTACCACTCCCCTCCCCTAACTCGCCGTGGATCGACGCCGGCGATCATCCACAGCACCGGCGCCGGCGCGACTCTGCTTCTGTTTTTCAAACCTGACGCGTGGGGCCCCTTGTCAGCCTCACACCTTCCCCCCCCCCCGAACCGTTTTCTGTTAGCGCATTCGGCGAAATACATCTCCCCTCTGCGGTTGACGTACTGCGTACCGGTTCGCTTTGCTGTTTTCTATTCTAGCCCCTGGAACTTTTCTGTTTCATTACAGATGAGTCCCTGGACAGAAACTCTAATATCTTTTAAACTAAAAATGATTTTGAGTTGATTCTTTTTCTGTCCTCTTTAGTTTTCTGCCTAGTTTTTTCTCATATTTATGTGGAAATTTTTGGAGCAACTTTATTTGCACGCGCGGTATTTATGTTAGTATGTATTTTGTTTGAATACATAGATATCGGAGGCCGTGACGGAGACGCGAACCACACCGAGTTAGACTCCGACTTCTCAGAACCAGGCAAGCATGTTTGAACTTTTGATATGACTAGATGACCAGTTGCGCCAATGGCGCAAAGGCCAAGAGTAAGCCATGTATTGAAAGAGTGTACATTAATATTATTTGGGCACATATTGAAACATGTGAGAAAATTTTCCAATTGCTATAAGTAAAAGCGATGCAATACCCATATAATGTTCAAGGACATATCAGTATTAACAGAACCGTTAATTAGTCATACACAAATCCACACCCGAGAAGCACATTGCACAGGGTTGAAACTTTTAAGCCTCACATTCCCAAGCAATCTTAAGGAGGGCCAACAACTGAAATCATTGATGCAAAGTATCAGCAGTTAGTAATATTTATACACACAGCTTCTTTATTGTAGTCATATGATGATGAAATCAGTACTTAAATCAGCACCAAGGATAGCCGATCAGACAAACAAAAATTCTGCATCCCATTGAACAACACTATTATGCAGGACTCGTTTTAAAAGGCCCTCAGTTCTATTTTCTATAAGAGCTTGAAGCTTTGGAGCCAAGGCTACGAACCTTCAAATCCAACCAAACATCTTAGCATGCAAACACGGTAAAATGGGAAAGAAAGACTCTAAATGTGACGCACCAAAAGCGGAAGAAAATGTTGAACGACTTGGGCGTGAGGAGTTGTGCCGGTGACCTGGTGACGCCGAGCAGCGCGTGGATGTGGACCAGCCTGATGACAGTGGTGGCGGTGGCCTCTTTTTTTTAGTTTCCTATGATCCAAAGTAGGCGCTCGAACAAGGTAAATCTTTAAACACCTATGTAAGTAGATTCAAAACAATAAGAAGTCATTTAATTGATGGAATGTAGCATTATGAAAAATATATAGCAAAGTGATTTTGCGTATGCTAGTTGCAACATCGGCACAACACATATTCTAGCAAACATACCTATGTTTAACACATTCTACCACAAAGTGCCTGCCCAAAGGCTTCAGCACTGTGGCTCATGTAGAAAACTGAAAAATGGTTCAACTGTAGTAGCATGCATATCTAACATCTTTTGTCCTAAAGCAACGAAAGTTCAGAACATACCATCTTAAACCGGTGAGCGACTTGGTTTACATCATCTCCTAGTTGACCTGAGCTACAAATTTATTGTTTCCATAAATTAGGTAAATAATGTTTGTACAATGAATTTTAAATGGAAAAGCATCCTAGTAAAAATTAAGGCATAATATCATGATGTGTGAAAAAGCTCAATAAACTACATCAACACAAGCAAAATGACAGACATAATACATGATAATATTTTTTCACCCATGGATATGTTCTTCCAAATAGCTTTATATTAACATATGCACATGCTGAAGGAAAAATATATT
The DNA here is from genome assembly GCA_902687465.1 of Secale cereale. Classification (NCBI taxonomy): domain Eukaryota; kingdom Viridiplantae; phylum Streptophyta; class Magnoliopsida; order Poales; family Poaceae; genus Secale; species Secale cereale. The sequence goes on along the minus strand of LR738714.1, from coordinate 695,925,858 downwards.
GTGTAAGATCTCATCTCTTGTAAAAAGAAACTGGCGCAAATAGAAAGCAGAAATCTAAGACCATTTAGGAAAAGAGTTAACCAGTTAATCGGCAAAAGAGAACAATGTAAGATGTCATCAGTTATAAAAAACCTGATCAAGGAGCACATAAATTACTTCCCGCATGGCGCCCTCCCCTGCCTCCATCCTGAGCACCTCCATCCCGCGAGCAATCAAGCCCTGGATCCATAGTCTCGAGCTCGCCCGAGCTCCGCCATCTCTGCCTCGAGCTTTGAAATCACCGCCACTAATCAGGCTCTTACTTGGATACTTAACAAAAAAGAATCAGAAAGGAAATTTATTTACCGAAACAACATAATGAAATATGATATATATCGTTCCTTAGAATGAGAAGCTACAAAATAGAAGAGGCATATGTTTATATGGAAGTATTCATATATCCTAGGCCGGGTTTTTACAGAGCAATCACGGGCATGCCGTTATACATCTATACAAAATGATCTGCGCAAGAAGGCTGCTTTAAAAGTAGCAAGGATTAAAGTAAAAAATGCATCAAAACAATTCATTACTAAACAACGGAATGAAATACGATAGCTATCAATCCTGGTAACAGGAAGCTACGAAATATAAGAGGACTACATTTATATTATTATTTTGCGGGTAGAGGATTACATTTATATGGAAACATTCAAATATCCTAGGCCTGTATTTTGACCATGTAATCACAGATATGTCGTTATACCCCCACCTTTTCCTTTTATTCCGCATACAGGTTTGGTCAAATCGAAAATGGAAATGCATTATGTTTGAACACTGAAACCCCTCCTTGCAAATGAATCAATTATAGCACCAGTTCTCATTCAATCTGATATCTGACTGTGAGTTATTCTTGTTCTCTATAATTTGGCTTGGGGTTTTCACTTGTGTAAAACTGTAACAAATAAAGCAGGGCATGTAGCATGGGTGCAGCTCCTGTGCTGGGCACTATTGGCATGCTTTGCACACGTAGAACAGGCATGGGCAAAGGTGAGAGGGTCATGGTGTACTGCATGGCCTGGATGTGCAATGTGTGTATGCATGAGGCTGTAAAGGAGAACAACAATGTGTATCTTCTGCTCGCTTCAGTCATAAACAGAAAAATACAAAAAACGAACTCAACACAAAGCTAGTGCTGGGGGAAAACCACCGAGTACCTTGTGTGCATCCTTTCCTCTGGTTGATTCTTGCTATCGATTCCTCTACGACCTGCCAAGATTTGAGTCTCATGTGTGTCCACAAGGGGAAAACAGAGGCGAGCAAAACTCCAGGCCTGTCAATCTCCTTCATTATCAGCTAAGTTGAATGGTTGTTGCCAGTAAGTGAAATGGGAATTGTACATCAAGATTCACGTAGCAGAAACGAATTACCAGAGGGAGATGGGTAGTCTGCAAATGGTACAAAGGATCTCTTTTGAGCTGATCTGCTCCAAACGACTGGTTTCAAACTGAACAAGAAAATAAGCAAATGGACATGTCATTAGAAACAACCTTGCGCAAAATAATTTGAAACATCATTATGCAGTTTACTTTCATTATAAACAACCTTGCATAATAGTATAATTTAGTTCCAAAGTATGTCCAGAGGTACAGGGGTACAAATCTAGTACATTTTAGTTTCAGAATATGTCCAGAATCATACTAAATCTACAAAACCAGTATCCTTATCTGAAAGCACCCACACAGTTCATTTGTCAGATGTAGTCAGGGGTAAAAGAAAAAAGGATGTTAGCAAATGAAGAGTAGTGTAGTGTCACACTATTGGTACATGAAAATTGCTGCAACTACGAAAAGAGAAACTGATTTGTTTGTTTATGTATAGTATAGTGCCCGGCCATCAATATTATTGCAGTAAATGTCAGAAATCATATAAACACATATATCAGGAAATAATTCTAATACTCTAGTAACATAATATAATAACTAATATATTAACAACACTATTGCTTGAAGGGTCCAATTAGAAGCTCCTACTTATTTTAGTCTGCAAAGCAATCTGTGTGTGCTGCAATCTTCAAGCAAGATGGTTGTGCAATTTTTTGTTCAGTATTGGCTGATATATAAAGAAGGCGCACATCCTCAAATCCGGCGAATACCGAAAGATGGATAAACTCTCAGCCTTTCACGATGAGCATGATGAGCCAATCATGACGGCAAAAAGGAAATGAACAAAACAATTGCAACTGAAGAAATTAAGATGCTCCCTGCAAATAACATATCTCAAGAAGCTAATAAAAACGAAACTGCGGTCCATAGGGCAGGTTGTTCTTTCCAAGTGAAGCTTTCCAAAACTGCCAGATAATTCATCAAGCCAGGACAATATTTTTACAAATTAGATAAGCATCTATTAAACGAAACGAAGCAGGCCAAAAGAAAACATTAATACGAAAATCTCAAACGACCATATCCATCACTTTGCCCACAGAAATAATGGGAAGATGGATGATTGGAGTTGGTGAAGCTCACCTTGGTGTGGATAAATGTGATAGGAACCTATGTGTTCACGGAGAGCTGACCAATAGGGTTAGGTTGTGTCATTAGCCATGCTTGTCGCTGTTCAACGTGCGCTGCTTGTCAAGCCGATGCCATGGTACAACAGAGGAGCCACAAGATCCAGCCGTATGTACTTGGCAAGAATGCTAAAAAGATAAAAAAGACAACACATTCAGCCATGGAGAAAGTGGCGGCAAGTTTTTCAATACCAATGACACATGCAGTGATCACTCTATGTAATATTCATCACTAATCACCACGAGTTAAATGATCGAAGCTATCTATACAATGCATCTTTACCTATGTAGATTGCGGGGTAAACACGGAACATCAAGTGTGTACAGCTCGTCAGCTAGCAGAGTTGTATATATCTATTTTACATCTGGGATCTGGCTGCTGTTGAATTTGACGCGGGGTTTGCCCATGCTGAAGTTGAGAACCCTGGCCCACATGGTGTACTTGATCTCCCCATCATAGAGCAGCTTGCGGATGTAGTGCTCAAGATAAAAGCCGATGAGACTAAGCGTGTACTCTGACAGTGGAGCTCCCTGTGTAACAGCAGCAGAATTGCACCCAGGTCAGCCCAACACTCCCATCAACGCGGCATGACTATGAAGCTGGTTGCTAATTTTTTGGTAAATGTAGCAGAATCAGATGAACATGCAGATTCCTCTTACCTTCCCATGGCTGAATCTTTTGTCTCGCCACTGAGGGCTGCATGTGCGAGCATGCTTGAGTGATTTCTTGTAGTAATCAGGATACATATTCCCCCAAATGACCCATGAGTTCGGAATATAACTCACATTCATTTGAAATGCAGGTCCTATTAAAAATCACTAAAAAAATTCATGGAACACAATGAATATCATGTAGAAAGAGACACCACAACAATTGTCATGTGTGCCTTACGCCCTTACCCAATTAAATTGAACATAAATCAGTGGAATCCATCAAACCCTAGCCTAATTTACTGAACCAAAGTAATCTGACCATGAGCAAAGGAAGAGGCAGAGGAAGAAGTAGGTTAATACCTGGAGCTCAAATCGACGATTTCGCCGGCGGGCTGAGGATGAGGATGCGCAACCTTTTCCTCTCATTCGCACCCTGCGCCTCCGCTGCCCTGGTTTGTGCCCTTCCCCAGGGATCTCATTTTCCTCCACCACCATCTCCAACTCTCCTTGACGAGGACAAGAGACGAGGAGGCGGCACCGTCAGGAAGGAAGAAAGGAGAAGATGGTGCGGAAGGGAGGAGGCGGTTGCAGGTGAGAGGAGGGGAAAGGGGTCAGGATCGACAGGGGGAGAGGTCCACCGCCATGGATTTCTCTCCGATGCGGCAGGGGTTTGGGGCGGCAATGTGGCGACAACAGGAGCGGAGGCGGCGGCGGCGACAGGAGGAGTAGGCGGGGAAGAGAAGAGGCAGGAGGGGGAGGAGAGTGCGGGAGCGGGTGACGGCTAGGGTTTGTCCACTAAGCGACTGAGTTTTATACATCTAGACGTGAAATTACTAAAATGCCCTTGGCGGGGCACGGAATCTACCAGCGGTGGCAGCAATACTATTCATAGCGATTTAAGACGACGTGGAGGCAACGGTTGTGACTACGAGTTCTTCAGGGTTTATATGTTCAATGTTCAATGAGTGTGTTGCATGTTTGCTTGAGTAGTTCGTTTCATAAGCAGATCATATGGGCATATGTGTATGGCATATTTCATGCAAGTAAGCTTCAGGTGAGTCCCGAAGGATAATGTTTGAACCACCTCGATCATATGGTGATATGATGGGTGGAATTCTAGTATTGTTGGAGCATGCCAGTTGTTGGTTAACTCATTATCAACGGAGATCATGTCATGATTCCGTTCGTCTCCTTTTTCGGTACTATCATAGGCCGTCCGTTGGGATTGCGGTCTAGTCAGTTGTAAACCACTTTCTGAGTACACACCAAGTAGAGGGGCCGGGATGAGGGTTCCATGGCCCTGGATTAAAGCCTGTCATCCGGTCAGGGGGCATGGGTGTTTCCGGTTGGGACCGAGAGAGGGGCACCCCTTAGAGCGCGCATATATAAATTTGATCCCATTCTATTCGAGGTTGTAGCCTCCCCGTCTTAAAGTTTTTCGTGAATGTCATCGCGGGTGATTCCGGACGACGGGATGTTAAATGGGTGTGTACTGGTTAGCTGGGTTTCTACTAAAACACCGTAGACGGGACCAGCCCACGTGCCTAGTAGAACCCATTGGCTATGAGTTAATAGTACAATCTCTGTAGAGTTAAATTCCTTCAGTAGCCATGTTTATGGCCTAGGGTCAATCTTCATGTCAACCCGGTGACCGTCCCTAGTAAATTCTTGTTGGTAACTCGAATGGTGTTTCCGTCAAGTTCATTTGGTAGATGAACTCACCAACTATTTCTGTATTTGATTCACTGCCAGAAATATATATCATCATTATACTATTGTTCTTTATAAGCCCTTTATGTGATGTCACTCAGACATCCGACTGTGGCATTCTTTTCTTTTTAGAAGCCCTTTTGTGATGTCGCTCAGACGTCCGACTGTGGCATTCTTTTTATTTATAAGCCCTTTATGTGATGTCGCTCAGACATCCAACTGTGGCATTCTTTTCCTTTTATAAGCCCTTTATGTGATGTCGCTCAGACGTCCGACTGTGGCATTCTTTTTATTTATAAGCCCTTTATGTGATGTCGCTCAGACGTCCGACTGTGGCATTCTTTTCATTTATAAGCCCTTTGTGTGATGTCGCTCAGACGTCCAACTGTGGCATTCTTGTTATTTATTTTTGCTATAAGCCCTTTATGCGGCATCGCTCAGATGCCCGACTGTGGCCTGCTATCATTCATTATTTCGCGAGGCGTCACTCAGACACTCGTTTGGTTTCCTTCTTTTTATCTTATGGATCTCGGGAGGATTACCGCCCGACTTCTATCGTTGCTTACAACACATTAATATTTTATTCAGGTCGCATTTTTGCTGGAATACTCATATGCATCATGTTGGCATTTATTATATCTTAAGTCCGAACTGTCTTGCGAGTACATTCAAAGTACTCACCTGGCTTGTTGATTTGGCCAGATGTGGACAAAGGCGATCTTATGGATGAAGAATTCGATAGCGAGTCCGACGCTGATACGTCTCAAACGTATCTACTTTTCCAAACACTTTTGATATTGTTTTGACCTCATTCTTGCATGATTTGAACTAAACTAACCCGAACTGACGCTGTTTTCAGCAGAGCTGCCTGTATGGTTTTATTGTGTGCAGGAAAACGGATTTTTAGGTATCTCAGAAAATTCCATGAAAAATCACAGAAAATCAACGCACCCGAAGGAACCCGGAGCCAAAAGAGGGGCCAGAGGGGGGCCAGAGGGGGGCCAGGGGGGCCCCAGGCGCCCTGGTGGCGCGGCCCACCCCCTGGCCGCGCCGGGGGTCGCCTGGGTGGGCCCCACCTCCCCTGGTGCCCTACTTTGACCCGTATTTTAGCTCGTGATGGAGAAATCCCAGATGAGAAGTTCTTTTCCCAGTTTTCATCGCGGAGCCGCCGCCACCCTCTGTTCTTCTTCGGGAGGGCTAATCTGGAGGCTGAATTGGCCTCCGGAGAGGGGAGATCGTCGCCATCATCATCATCATCACCACTCCATCATCCCTCCATGACTTCTCCTTCCATGTGTGAGTAATCCCCTGCTGTAGGCGAAGGGGATGGTAGGGATTGGATGAGTTAGATCATGTAATAGTTTGTCAGATCGTTGGGGGCATGTTGCCTATCATCTACTATGGTGTTTACCATCTTTGCTTCAACTTGTTATTCTTAATGCTTGACACTTAGGGCCCGAGTGCCATGATTTCAGATCTGAACCATATGTGTTTGCATGAATATATTTGTGTTCTTGATCCTATCTATGAGTTGTTTGCACCTATTACGGTTTGGAACCGGCGATCCCAAAAGTGACAGCTTGGGACACCAAAGGGGACGGTCCGTAGTTTGAGGATTACATGTATCCATTGAGTTTATTGCTTTGTTCCGGTGCTCTTTGACAGGAGCACCTTAATCTCCATAAGTTCCTTTTGGCCCCGTTCGTAGCGGGATGGTAGGACAAAAGATGTTGTGCAAGTTCTTATTGCAAGCACGTACAACTACCTACGGGATACATGCCTAATGTTTGATATTTGCCTAGATGATCATTACTTTTCTGTGTGCCGCGCCCCAAGTTAGAATCATGATATATCTCATCCATGCAGCGCCCAACCATCCGTCTCCCTAGCCTACAGTGTTTTAAATCCTGCTGGTTACTAGTCGCTACTTTTGCTATTTACTCTTGCTATTTACTTTTGCTGTTTACTTTTACTATCACTATCATCACTATCATATCACTGTTACCACTTATATTTTGTTGCAAGTAAGTATATTTCAGGTGCGGTTGAATTGACAACTCAACTGTCAAAGCTTATAAATACTCTTTGGCTCCCCGTGTGTCGAATCAATAAATTGGGTTATTCTTACCCGCGAAGACTATCTCGATCCCTTACGGTTGAGGGTTATCAAGTACCGTTTTCTGGCGCCGTTGTCGGGGCGCATAGCAATATTTACAAGTCTACATGAAGTATCCTACCTGCTGCACTTCATCCGCTATGGGTAAGAAAGGAGACCCCAAGGTTCCGATCTTACTATCCACTACAAGAAGAGGTACTGTTCTGAGCACTAGTGCTACACTTGATTCACCTTCTGTTATGAGTAAGTTTGCCTCACCGCCACCATATGATGCTCCTACTGAATCTGTTACTATGTCCGATACTCTTGATGATACTTCTACTACTGTTGATGATATTAGTTCCCTTGGTTATGCTCTTGAGAAACAGATCGCTGTTGCTGCTAAAAAGTCTGGAATTGAAATTCCTGTTACTCGCTACCCTATTGGTGAAACTTATGATTATCCTGATTTGAGTAAACTCAAGGAGAGACTCCTTGATGATGATTACTATATGCTTGATGAAGATTTATGCAGGGAACTGACAGAGTTTTCTGGCTCTGACCCTGAAGTTATTAAGAAACTGTTTGAAAAACACTCTTTGAAGAACAAAACCGTTCCTGATCCTGAATTTGCTACATCTCCTATATGCATTGATGATCCTGATTATGATTTCTCTGTTGATCTTTCACTTATACCTATGGTTGAAGCTGACCCCTTTTATGGCAGAGAAAATGATGATGCTATTGCAAACCTGACTAAACTCGGTGAGTTGGGTGGCCTATTTACCACAGATGAGAAGATACGATACTTTTACGTGACCAAGCTTCTTCCTTTCTTCTTGAAGGAAGGTGCTAAAGCATGGTATGATTCACTCCCATGCGGTTCCATTAAGAGTCCTCAAGACTTAGCTCATTCTTTTGTTGATAAGTACTTTCCTGCTCACATGCAACATGCTGCTTTACAAAGAATTTATAACTTTAAACAGTTGCAGGATGAGTCCCTCCCTAAAGCTTGGGGGAGGTACTGCGGTCTGATTCGGGCGAGACCAGGACATGAAGTCCCTAAGAACGAATTAATCGATATATTCTATGTTGGTCTAACTGATGAATCCAAGTCCTATTTGGATAGTTGTGCTGGTTGTGTTTTCAAGAAAAGGACGCCGAAAGATGCAGAAGATTTGATGGGCAGGATTGCCAAAAACCATGAAGATTGGCCCGTCCCTGAACCACCTCCACCACCAAAGAAGAGGGGCATGTTTGTTCTAAGCCCCGAAGATATGCGAGAAGCAAAGAAGTCTATTAAAGAGAAAGGTATTAAAGCTGAAGACGTGAAGAATCTATCCCCTATTGAGAAGCTGTGTGAGCCTACCACTCACCCTCCTATGGTAGAGGTACACTCTCTTTTAGATTTCAATGCAAGTGACATCCCTCATGGTAAGCCTCCTGATCAATGTTTAGATGAGTTTGATAATTTTATTATGAAACAAAATCATTTTAATGAGAGGATACAAAGTCAGTTGCATGATAATTCCCTTGCTATCAAAAGTTTGCTTGATGTTCTAGGTAGAACGGTTAATGATGTTCAATGTCTTGTGAAACATTTTCATATGGTTCAAACTCAGCTTGACCAAATTTCTAATGTGCAAAATGATTTGCTTGCTAACAATGCCAAACAAGATGATTTGCAGGCTTTCGGGATTAAGACCCGAGGAGGAACTAGCACTCAAGATCCTCTCTATCCAGAGGGGCATCTGTCAGGGATATGACTAGCAGGTATGAACCGGTTAGTGTAAACCGGCTTAGTGTTATTATACTTGGTTGTAATATTTAGTAAAGGCTACGGCCCATGAGATCTTAGGGCCCATGTATAGAAGTGCGGTTTGTAAACCGCCAAGCGATGTAACTTGAGAGATAAGGAAGAAAAGACAGAGACCGAGGCGGACACAAGTATGAGCCGGCCTCGGGACTCTATAAACCGGACCAGGCGTCACCTCTATATAAAGGGACGACCCGGCGGCGGTTCAAGGAAAAGCAAGAATCAACCCGTCGAGACTACAGGCAAGCGAATCCGCTCCCTGTAATCCGACGCCCAAGCAATACCAAACCAACTAGACATAGGCTTTTACCTTCATCGAAGGGGCCGAACTAGTATAAACTCTCTGTGTCCTTTGTGTGCTATGAGCCCCTTCAAGCTAACCCGTGCGATGGTTCCATCATCAAGTCCACTAAACCGGACATCTGCCGTGCTAATTCCACGACAGTTGGCGCCCACCATGGGGCCTCCGCACGATGGTTTCGAGTTCTTGAAGGGCAGCTTTGAAGGGCTCAAGGGTTACGCGGTCGGCCGGATGACCAAGAGTCGCCGCAGCTGGATCTACATCGATGACGCAGGTTGGGGACCGGAGGCCGATTCAATCGAATACGGGTACCGGGTTCCCTTCGGTGGCATCCAAGTCTTCATTGGAAAAATCGGCGAACCGGGACCTGAGCCGGACATCTCCCCCAACATCGTCGAGCCGGCTCAGCGTGCGAGATCGGCCCGGATTCAGCCCGCTGTGAAGCGCGTGTTCGTTGCAGCAATCCACGGAGTTCGAGCTGAGGACAGATCGGAATCCGATGGTGCAACAGCTGTCTACTCAGACGACGAATCTTTATCCGGAGAAACTGAGTCTCTGTATCAGTTGCAGGACGGCCGGTCTGAGGGCGAGTCCGATGGAAATAGTATTCCGGACCCCTTTGGCCCGCCAAACCGGGTGGCTGTCTTTATGGCCGGTTCACAGCCCCCAGTGAACGGGACGACAGCGGAAGCTGGTGCAGGGGGAAGCGGCCCATCCCTTTCGCCTACTGAAGTTCTATCCACCTTGATCGAGGAATTCACAGCTAAAGCGGTGGAAACAGTAGCTCCAACAGACAAGGCGCATCATGATGCAGAGCTCCTTCAGTTAAAAGGCCGGATTGATCAATTAAAGGAGGATCTGAAGGCGGAGAGAGAGATGATAGCGGTGAGACAAGCGGAGCTGGATGATCGGGCTTTTCACCTAAGGATGGAGCAAGCTTCTATGGAAGGAGTAATGGGACGAAAGTACCAGTCTCGTCTACCGCCGGTTTATAAAGCAACGAATCTGTTCAGGACACCTGGGGCTGGGACTAGTAATAATCCGGCATTAAACCGGAGGGCACCCCCAACCAGGGAGGAGCCGGTTCAGCAACCCACCGCAGAGCAGGATCGTCGGATCACATCGGCACCTTACGTTCCCACCCCTCCAGGTCATTATTCAAACCCTTTGGATAACATCGCTGCAGCTGCTGCACGTTTGGCCGCTTTACCCGTGGAGGAGACGTCTCCGGTGGCATTGGAGGCGCGCAAGGTCAAGGAGCTGCTTAATACGGCGTTGATACAGCAGCAAGCATATTCTCATAGCAGGGAAAGGCTACATTCAACACCACGTCCCAGCCGGAGTTATACTAGGCATTGGGAGGAGCCAGAAGTGTCTAGCAGCGAACGCAGGAGGCATCAGCGCAGACAGGATAATCCGGCGGGTGCAGCGGCACCAGCTCCGGATATAAACCGGGTTAGGTCAGGAGCCCGGGAGGAGGTGTGTCAAACAATGCCGGTTCACACAGCCACAGCAGAAACAGGAATTACGACGAGTTCTTTCGGGGTGCAATGTCTTGTCCCCACTTTACAGAGTGTCAAGCTGCCTAAGGATTTTAAAGGGCCTCGCAAGGTACCTAATTACACAGCAGAGTTAGCTCCAGAAGCTTGGGTTGAAAGTTATGAGATGGCCATGGAGATGCTAGACATGGATGAATCGGCTTGTGCTAAGTATTTTACTATGATGCTTGAAGGTACGGCCCGGACCTGGCTGAAGGGTTTACCCCCGAACTCTATCGGATCATGGGGGGAACTACGCAGCCAGTTTATCAAAAACTTCAAAGATACATGCAAACAGCCGATGTCAGTGGTGGATCTAGCAGCTTGTGTGCAAGGAGAGCAGGAGTCCACAGCTGCTTGGGTGCGGAGAGTTGCGGAGATATTGCACTCTTCGAATGGTATCAATCCTAGTACGGCTATAGTGACCTTGGAAAACAATTGCCGGTTTGAATCTTTAAAGTTAAAGCTCGGACGGCTCAAAAGGGATTGTAATGATATGGGAACTCTCATGAGTGCCTTGGTCAAATATGGGGACTCTGATAATACCAAGTATCCAGAAGCGGAAGGAGACAAGACGGGGAAGGTTAGCAAGTCTGGTAAACCAGCACAAGTTAATCCGGCTACTACGAGTTTTTTGGGCAAACGGAAGGCAGAGGGTGGTTCTGACTTCGTGGCCAACACTCAAGTTCAAGGGGGCTTTCAGCATGGCTTGGGAAACCCACCTCCACAAATCGGCGGAGGGACTCTCAGCTGGGACCAAGAGTTAGATCAGCCTTGTCCGAAGCATAGCATGAAAAATCGAACGGCAAAGCACACCATAAGAGAGTGCAGGCCCCTTATGAAAGCAATGGCGGGCCGTTTTAATCCTCATGACAGGCCTCCAAATGGCGGTTCAGGTCCTGGATTTTATGGTCCGGGTCATCAGGGGAGCAGCTCCGGATCAGGATATAGGGGCAATAACAATGGTTATGAAAACCGGATCGGTAGTCAAAATAATCAAGGAAGTTATAATAACCAGGGCAATCAGTCGCATCATCAAGGTGGTTACAATAACCAAAGCAATCAGCAACATGGCCAAGGTGGTTATAATAACCACAGCAATCAACAGCAGGGCCAAGGGAATTACAATAATCAGGGGAATCAACAGCGTCAGCAACAGCAGCCGCAATCCGGGTATCAAAGTAATCCAAAGGAGTTAAGCAGTGGGCAATATCATGTCTTCACTACAAGCCTGTGTAAACGGGATCAGAAGGTTTTGAAACGGGCTGTTAACGCAGTTGAACCGGCAACACCGCAATTTCTGCGTTGGTCAGAACAACCCATTGTGTGGAGTAGAGAAGACCACCCAATGCGGGTGGATAATCTGGGCCATTTAGCCTTGGTGGTGGCACCTCAGGTGGGAGGTTTCAAATTCACTAAAGTTCTCATGGACGGCGGTAGCAGCATCAATATTTTGTACTATGAGACTTTCTGTCGTATGGGTCTGACGGATAAGAAGTTAAGACAATCGAACACAGTGTTTCATGGAGTGGTGCCAGGTAAGTCGGCTTATCCGGTTGGAAAGATTGATTTGGAAGTTACTTTTGGAGATGAACATGATTCCAGGTCGGAGATGATAACTTTCGAGGTCGTCAAAATCAAAAGCCCTTATCACGCTTTGTTTGGAAGGACGGTTTATGCTAAGTTTATGGCTAGGCCATGTTATGTTTATCTGTATCTTAAAATGCCGGGTCATAAGGGCACGATCACGGTTCATGGAAGTCGCAAGATAGCAGTGGAATGTGAAGAAGGAGATGCGGCCTATGCAGAAGCAGTATGTGCCACGGAAGAGTTAATATATTATAAAGATAATGTTGATCCGGCAGATATGACTCCGCTGAAGAAGCCAACTACAGAGCATGATCTGGCGTTGAAGTTTAAATCAGCAGAGGAGACCAAGCAAGTTGATTTTGTGCCTGGAGATTCGTCTAAGCAGTTCACTATCAGCGCTAACCTTGATCCCAAATAGGAAAGCGCGCTCATCGAGTTCATCCGTGAGAACCGGGATATCTTTGCATGGAAACCTTCTGACATGCCAGGTATACCGAGGGAACTCGCTGAGCACAGTCTTAATATTGATCCGAAGTTTAAACCGGTCAAGCAGTATCTGCGCCGCTTCAATGAGGAGAGGCGCAAGGCTATAGGAGAAGAAGTGGCCAGGCTTTTGGCTGCAGGATTCATAGTGGAAGTTTTTCATCCGGAGTGGTTGGCTAATCTGGTGCTGGTGTTAAAGAAGAACAGGAAGTGGAGAATGTGTGTGGACTATACAGACCTCAACAAGGCTTGTCCAACTGATCCTTTTGCTCTCCCTCGCATTGATCAAATTATCGATGCCACGGCGGGATGTGAGCGGCTAAGCTTTTTGGATGCGTATTCAGGGTATCACCAGATCAAGATGGCAGTTAAAGACCAGGAGAAGACAGCTTTCATAACCCCTTTTGGTGATTTTTGCTATGTATCTATGCCTTTTGGGCTTAAAAGCGCACAAGCGACTTATCAGCGTTGCGTTCAGAATTGTTTGAAAGGGCAGATAGGGACGAATGTTCATGCTTATGTGGATGACATTGTGGTCAAGTCAAGGAAGGAAGAAACAATGATAGAGGATCTTAAGGAAACTTTTGATAATCTTCGAGCTTATAAGATGATGCTCAATCCGGAGAAGTGTGCTTTTGGTGTTCCGGCAAGTAAACTACTGGGATTCTTGGTCTCAAACAGAGGAATAGAAGCTAATCCAGAGAAGATCAAGGCCATCACGTCTTTGACTAAACCGGTTTGCATCAATGATGTTCAGTGTATAGCTGGCCGGATCACAGCATTAAGCCGGTTCATCAGCCGTTTGGGAGAGAAGGCGATCCCGCTTTACCAGATGCTGAGGAAAACAGACCGGTTTATATGGAGTGATGAGGCAAACGCAGCGTTCGAGGATTTAAAGAGGCAATTGGCAAAGCCGCCTGTCGGTGTACTAAGATAGGGGTACCTTAGTACCCCAACTTGTGCACGGGCAGTAGCAGCTTCCCGCGGCGGGGTTTACCACGTGCTCGCCAAGTACCTTTCCGGTCCTTATGAAGCCATTCAAAAACAAAGTATACGAGTCAGAAGATCAAGGCCCCGGCAAGACGAGCTTGCCGGGAAGGCCGCACCAGGCTCAAGGTTATCACTTCAACGCAAGACCCTGTCAAGTGGAGCTTGCCAGGAGGAACAAGGAACACGTATCCCAAGAGATGCCTCGGCGCATCATGCGCCCCGGCAGGGCACGGAGAGCGACAAGCTTCCGGGCCCGGCAAGATCAAGACCCCGGCAAGGTGCTTGCCGGGGAAACCTGTGTTGTGTGCCCGCGCTCCAGCTCATCGGCCCACGCGTCGCCCTGGGGCCCTTCCAAGGGCACGTGGCGGATGGCTGTGCAGCCTGGGGTACACGGTGGCGAGCCACGGTGACGAGGCTACCGTCGTGGCGAACGGAGGAGCATGGACGGACACTTTTGGGGTCGACGGTGACGGGCATTTAATGCCCTTGTCCCCCCACTGTCAAGGTTAGGTGAAGACCACTATTCATCCACTCTTCACGCACTATTCCCGCACTGTTACAACTACCACCAAAATTACATTTTTACCCTCCTCTACGTTGACACCTGTCGGTGACCCCTTGAGCTATAAAAGGAGGCCCATGCACAACGTAGAAAGGGTTCGGAACCTAGACAAATCTCCCGCTCGGTGTAGCTCGCTCTTCAAGCTCCCGAGCTCAAGAACTCAATACAATCCAAGCAGGAGTAGGGTTTTACGCGTCCGCGCGGCCCGAACCTGGGTAAACTGCCCGCGTGTGCTCCTCGATCTGCTCTCCGTGCTCCCCCCGCTCCCTTACTGCAACGTAGAAGGGGCTCCGGTCCCATAGGTGCTCGTGGGAGGACAGTTTCCCCCGACATCTTTGGCGCGCCAGGTAGGGGGCGTCGAGGTTGTGCGAACCTGATCCGGCGCTCACGCGGGCGCATTCTTCATCAACCTCTCCAGCTTCATCAACTTCACCAGCTGCAACAGCATGGCCCCGAAGAAGAAGGCTTCGGAGGTCGGAGGCCCGTCCGCGTCGATTCCACCGCCGCCAGAACCAACGGTTGGTGGAGGAGACGCCGGCGGAAGGGTGGTCACCGGCGAGGAAACTCACGGCGCCACCAAGTCCAAGGACAAGACGGACGACCGGGCAAACTCCAAAGCCTCGGTGTCCGTGGACGCGCCACGTCTCTCTCGGGACGTACAAGACCCGCAGCGGCGTGGTACAGGAGGTACCATACGCTTGCTGGGGCAAGGACAAACTGGAGGAACGCGGGATGCTCAAGGCCATCGTCCTGGTACGAGCAAGGCGCGGTCGCCGGGGCGAGAAACTGCTCCTTCTAACCATGTTAGAAGTCTCGCTCCTCGCACCGCTCGCCGCCGCTCCCCTCCTCTCCAGCAGAAGCTCTAGCAAGAGCACAACTGCTCCTCGATTTCCCTCCAGCGGCAGACAAGGCCGAAGACTGGAGGGCGACGATTCAGAGCCTCATCGCCTTCGCCAATAACGACACGCCGCAGCAGCCGGCGACATCGCGGCCACGGCAAGTCAACCAAACGAAGGCCGATGGCGACAAGACCGCCGGGGGTACGACCACCGTGCACTCCCCGCCGCGGAAGCAGAAGACGCCACCCCGCCGGATCAACGTCGACGACGACTCCACGGCATCGTCGGATCCGCGGGCTCGTCGGGACCAGCGCCAAGTCCTCGACGACCGGCGACAAGAAGACGCTCGGACGCGCATCGAGCGCCGACGAGAAGCCCGACGACAATCGGATCAGCGCGCTGGAACCGCTGTCGACACGCACGCACCCGGTGAACCAGGCGACTTGCCGTACGCGGCAGGTTGCCCTGCGTTCACCCGTGAGCTGCGGCGCGTCCAGTGGCCCAGCATGAAAAACTTCAAGCCCGACGTACCCGAGAAGTACGACGGCAAGACGCACCCCTTGGAGTTCCTCAGCATCTACACCATCGCGGTGCAGGCTGCCGGGGGACGCGACGAGAAGATACTAGCCAACTACTTCCCGCTAGTGCTTAAGCCAAACGTCCGCTCTTGGCTTATGCACTTGCCGGAGAGTTCCATTTCTTCGTGGGCGGATCTGTGCCACCAATTTGTTGACGCCTTCATGGGCGGCCACAAACCCCACGGCCAAGAGAGCGATCTCCACATCCTAGCCCAGAAGGAGGGAGAATCCCTGCGCAAGTACATCCAGAGGTTCAGCCGCGTGCAACACAACATTCCCGACGTCCACCCTGCCGCGGTTATCAGCGCGTTCCACCAGAACGTGCGTAACCGCCGCATGCGAGAAGAGATGGCCATGACCAAGATTCGGGATGTCAGCGAGCTCTACGCTCTGGCTGACAAATGCGCGTGCGCCGAAGAGGGGAGGAGACTCCCCGGAGAGGATGCTGGCGCAGGAGGAAGCGACAGCGAGGATGCCACCCCGGCAAAGAAGAGCCGGCGGCGGAACAACAGAAAGAAGAAAAGCAAGGAGGTGCTAGTCGTCGAGCAGTCCGGCAAGGAGGCTCCCGCCAAGAAGACGCAGGCCGGCGGCTCCGGTAAGGAGCCTGCCCCTGTAGCGGCAGCCGACAAGCAGGACGGCTCCGACAAGCAATACTGCAAGATCCACCGCATCAAGGGTCACGATCTTCAGAATTGCAAGCGAGTCGAGTACCTCGTAGAGCAGCAGAAGGCTGAATACGAGCGTCGCGACAAGGAGAAGGCCCAAGGTGGCAGAGGAGAACCCAGCAAGAAGCGGTCGTTCAATGGCCGGGGAGGACGCCGCGGCAAGGCCAAGCAGCGGCAAGGTGATAGACCTCCCCGGGGCCGCGACAAGGACGAGGAAGAAGACGACGACGACGACATGGAGGAAGGAGATAACAGCGAGCAGGAGTTCCAGAAGGCCACAGAATTTCTGTGTGTCGACGGAGGCGCCTCTCTGCACACTTCCCACCGCCAACTCAAGCAGTGGGTGCGGGAAGTGAACGCAGCTGAGCCGCCCGTCGAGTCACGCAGGCTCCTGAAGTGGTCGAGCACGCCCATCATTTTTGACCTTGAGGATCACCCTGACCGCACAACGGCGGTCGGGTGCTTGCCGATGTTGGTTTCACCAACTATCCGCAACCTCAAGGTCACCAAAATGTTGGTTGACGGCGGGGCCGGCCTGAACTTGATCTCCTCAGCTGTGATCAAGAAACTACAGATCCCAGACGGCGAGCTCGAAGAAACCGGGTCGTTCCAAGGAATAAACCCGGGAAGGAGCAAGCCGAAGGGGAAGATTACTCTGCCGACCTTTGGCGGGGAACTCAACTTCAGGACG
Source organism: Secale cereale (assembly GCA_902687465.1). Classification (NCBI taxonomy): domain Eukaryota; kingdom Viridiplantae; phylum Streptophyta; class Magnoliopsida; order Poales; family Poaceae; genus Secale; species Secale cereale. The sequence goes on along the minus strand of LR738714.1, from coordinate 695,908,801 downwards.
GAGAGGATAACCTTCGACGTTGCCGATATCCCATTGCCATACAATGGGATACTTGGACGTCCTGCCCTCGCCAAGTTCATGGCAGCTTCCCACTATGCCTACAACGTACTCAAGATGCCGGGGCCGATAAGCGTCATCTCTGTCCCTGGCGACAAGAAGGACGCGCTTATCTGTGCCGATAAGATCTACCGGGATGCAGCAGCCGCAGCAGAAAGCAACACACTTGCCGCTGAAGCTCCCGGGGGGAAGAACAAGACCAAGTCCGGCAAGAGTTCTGGGGCCCACTCCGGCAAACGCACCTCTTCGGAGTGCTACGCTGCCGTCGAGGACGCTCCATCGAGCTCCACCGGCAAGTGCAAGAAGGGGATGGCCGCTCCACCGGCAACCAAGAAGGTGTCCGCCAAGGAGGACGGCGCTGGTGGTACCTTCACCATCAGTGCTATGCTCGACAACAAATAGGAAAGCGTGCTCGTTGCCTTCCTGCGGGCGAATGTCGATGTGTTTGCATGGCAACCATCTGACATCCCCGGCGTTCCCAGGAAGGTAATTGAGCACAAGCTTGCTGTTTGTCCTCATGCGCGGCCCGTCAAGCAGAAGGTCAGGAAGCAAGCCGTGGAGCGCCAAGAGTTCATCGCCGAAGAGATAAAGAAGTTGGAAGCAGCGGGCCTAGTTAGAGGCATGATCCATCCTACGTGGTTGGCCAATCCAGTTGTCGTGCGCAAGGCCAATGGGAAGTGGAGACTTTGTATAGACTTCACTGATGTGAATAAAGCATGTCCCAAGGATCCATTTCCCTTGCCGTGTATTGACCAGATTGTTGACTCCACCGCTGGATGTGAGCTGCTTTCCTTCCTTGATGCATACTCAGGTTACCACCAGATTTTCATGGCCAAGGAAGATGAAGAGAAGACTGCATTCATTACTCCATGCGGCACATATTGCTTCATACGCATGCCCTTTGGATTGAAGAATGCAGGCTCGACATTTGCAAGGGTGGTGCACACTGCTTTTGAGCCACAGATACACAGAAATGTGGAAGCCTACATGGATGATATAGTGGTCAAAAGCAAGAGCAAGGATACCCTGATCCAAGACTTGGAAGAAACATTTGCAAATCTGCGCAAGATCCAGCTCAAATTGAACCCCGAGAAGTGCGTCTTCGGAGTCCCCTCCGGCAAGCTTCTCGGGTTCTTTGTGTCCCAGAGGGGGATTGAAGCCAATCCCGACAAGATAAAAGCCATCGAGCAGATTGAAGCCCCGAAGCGCGTCAAGGATGTAAGGAGACTTGCTGGTTGTGTGGCTGCCCTCAGCAGGTTCATTTCAAAGTCTGCAGAACGCGCCCTGCCTTTCTTCAAAATCTTGAAAAAGGCAGGTCCTATGAGATGGACCCCGGAAGCGGAGGCAGCGCTGCAGGACTTGAAAGGGTACCTGTCCTCTACTCCGATACTTGTCGCACCTAAACCACAAGAGAAGTTGCTGCTGTACATAGCGGCAACCAATCAAGTGGTTAGTGCTGCGTTGGTAGCAGAAAGGGAGGCAGAGGAAGCGCCCACACCTCCGGCAAGCGAATCCAGCGACAAGCAGGGGGCTCCACCGGCAAGCTCTGGCCCCGACAAGGACAACTCTGCGCAGGAGCAAGGAGAAGTGCGAAGGAAGATGATGCAGCGCCCAGTGTATTTTGTAAGTTCCCTCTTGCAGGGGGCTAGATCAAGATACTCTGGGGTGAAGAAGTTGCTGTTCGGCCTCCTCATGGCCTCAAGAAAGCTGCGCCATTACTTCCAAGCACACGAGATAACAGTGGTCACTCGCTTTCCGTTGAAGAGGATATTGCAGAACCCCGAAGCAACAGGCAGGATCGTCGAGTGGGCACTGGAGCTGTCAAGCTTTGGTCTCAAGTTTGAGAGTACTTCAGCTATACAGAGCAGAGCTTTGGCAGAATTCATAGCTGAATGGACCCCAACGCCAGATGAAGAAGTTCCAGAGACAAGCGTCCCCGTCCAAGAAGCAAGTAGCGAATGGGTAATGTACTTTGATGGTGCTTTTTCGCTGCAAGGCGCCGGTGCCGGCATGGTACTCATAGCGCCCACCGGAGAGCACCTCAAGTATGTTGTCCAGATGCATTTTCCCAAGGAACAAGCGACAAACAATACTGCTGAGTATGAGGGTTTGCTTGCCGGCCTCAGAATTGCGGCCGAGCTTGGGATCAAGAAGTTGATTGTGCGGGGAGATTCACAGTTGGTGGTCCGACAAGTGAATAAGAGTTATCAGAGCCCTTTGATGGAAGCTTATGTCGATGAAGTGAGGAAGCTTGAAGAGCACTTTGAAGGTCTGCAAATGGAGCACGTCCCAAGGGCTCAGAATGATATTGCAGATGGCATCTCAAAGTGTGCTGCGATGAAGTTACCTGTGGAACCAGGGACCTTCCTGCTCAAGCTAACTCAGCCATCCGTTACACCACCAAGTGGACAGAACAAGAAGAGAAAGTTGGTCTCCGGCGACTACTTGCCGGCGAATCTTCCCGAAGCCGCCGCCAAAGTCCCCAAGATCGACAGTCAGAACGCTGAGGAACAGTTTGCTCCTGCAGATCCAAGGGTCTGTACAGTTGAAGCAAGCGTTCCCGACAAGCCTTGCCCCGGCAGGCTTGCCGGGGGATCATCAGCTTCGGCAGAACCGGAGGTTCTTGCCGTAGAAGCTGGGGTTCCCGCAGCGGCTCTCATGCCTTTAGTCCTCGCCGTTGAGCCTCAGGCTCCAGCATGGGCACAGCAGATCGTCCGTTTTCTGCAAACTGGAGAACTTCCCGACGAGCCAGAAGAGATAGAGAAAATAACCAGGCAGTCAAGTATGTATCAGTTCGTTGACAATGAACTGTACAGAAGAAGACTCAATGGTGTCAGGTTGAAGTGCATTTCCAGAGAAGATGGACAGAAACTGTTGGCAGAGATACATGGAGGCATATGTGGCCACCACATTGGCGCGAGGGCACTTGCCGGGAAGGCGTTCCGGCAAGGGTTCTTCTGGCCAGAAGCCCTCCAAGATGCAACTGCACAAGTAACCAAGTGTGAAGCGTGCCAGGTTCATGCCAAGCAAATTCATCAGCCAGCTCAAGCTCTCCAAACGATCCCTTTGTCCTGGCCCTTCTCAGTCTGGGGGCTCGATATCCTCGGCCCCTTTCCCCGCGCTGTCGGGGGCTTTGAGTACTTGTACGTAGCAATTGACAAGTTCACAAAGTGGCCGGAAGTGGAACCAGTGAGAAAGGTGACAGCACAGTCAGCAGTCAGGTTCTTCAGAGAGATTGTTTGCCGTTTCGGAGTCCCTAACAGGATCATCACCGACAACGGCACACAGTTTACAAGTCGCACCTTCATGCAGTACGTCCAAGACCTTGGCGCCAAGGTCTGCTTCGCTTCTGTTGCTCACCCGAGGAGCAATGGTCAAGCGGAGAGGGCCAATGCTGAAGTGTTGCGCGGGCTCAAGACAAGAACCTTCGACAGGCTGCACAAGTGCGGAGGAAACTGGATAGAGGAGTTGCCGGCGGCTCTTTGGTCAATCAGGACGACACCAAGTCGAGCCACCGGACAGACACCCTTTGCTCTTGTCTATGGAGCAGAGGCAGTTCTCCCCACGGAACTCGTATACGGATCTCCTCGAGTGCTCGCTTATGATGAGCTCGAGCAAGAGCTACTGCGACAAGATGATGCATTGCTCCTCGAGGAGGAACGTCTCCAGGCTGCTGTACGAGCTGCTCGATACCAGCAAGCCTTGCGTCGCTATCATAGCCGCAAGGTCAAGGCCAGGAGTCTCGAGGAAGGCGACCTTGTTCTTCGGCGTGTTCAGTCCGCCAAGAATTCTAACAAGTTGACGCCGAAGTGGGAAGGCCCTTATCGGGTGAGACGAGTCACAAGGCCCGGAGCTGTCCGCCTTGAGACCGAAGAAGGCTTACTGGTGAGCAATTCCTGGAACATAGAGCATCTTCGCAAGTTTCACCCATAAGGCGCGGTTGCCGTGATCCGCTCCGGCAACCACCTTTTGTACGAGCCTTGCTGCTGTTGCATGTAAACCTTTGTACAAAGCCAGGCGCAGACCCCGTGCATCAGTAAAGTTTTTGTGCTCCGCACTATTTGCCATTTCCATGCTTTTCTTTGTTATTTGCATGCATTGTTTGGCACCTTGCGCAACGCACATCCCCGGTAAGCATTAGCAGGCCAAGAGGCCCTATACTTGTTTTCCCTCCTCTTTTTCTTTCCCTCTTAAGCAGAAGAAGTATTCCTCGCGCACAAGTTTGCCGGGGGGGAAGGAGGTGGAGGACAAACCAAGTGCTGTTCAAGAAAGAGAAGCCTTGTCGGGGAACAAGCAATTTATGAAAGCTAAGTTACTGAAGTTTGAGTAATTCAAATTTTTTAAATTTTAGTTGTCTTTCTTGAACAACCACACTTTGTATGGAAAACCTGTGCGCGGAGGAACCTACCCGTGGCTAGCCGCGCCCTTACTCTGTTTCGAGCACGCTCAACGGCTTAAGTGAGCCGCGACAAGTGTCGCGCCCTTACTTCGTTTTCGAGTTCGCTCAGAAGTTTAAGTGTGCTGCGACTAGCTGCGGCAAGGTTACTTGCCGACAAGGCCCTTTGCCAGCAGGCTGCTCAGAGTCCAGCACTCAGCGCTCGTGGCAAGGGCCCCTTGCCATCAAATTCCCTAAAAGCGTAGGGTAAAAAGCATACAAAGTAAAGGACTAAAAGCAAGGGAGATAACACAGCATTGACCGATCAAAATAAGATTGTATATTACAAAGATAACTTGCCGCGATACTAATATATTCTTGTCTATAACATGCCTTGCAGCGGCAAGGGAAACAGAAAGAAAGAAATCTAGTCTGCGCGGTCGCCTTCACGCCTTGTGATTTTGTTCACCTTGGCGACGATGTGGGCAACCTGCGCCTTCAATGCCTCCTGATCAGCATCGTCCGGCAAGGTGCGGAGGACGTTGACAAGGTTGATGTCGGGGTTGCGGTAGACGATCTTCGTCAAGACGCGCTCCAAGGTGCCCATGCAGAGCCGACGCGCCTCATCGGCCAGCTGCACGGGGATCTTCTCCTGCAGCCTCGCAAGTGCCGGTGCTATTCCCCTGAAGAAGAGACTTAACTTGGCGCTGTGGGGGAGGTTCTCGTCCAGAGAGTACGCAAGATGCTCCGCCCTCAGCGCCACCATCTCCTTGTCGATATTGGCAGTGGAGGTGACCAGATCGTCAGTCCACTGCTCCACCGCCCGGCTGAAGTTGTTCGCTGAGACGGTGGCGCTCTCCACCAAGTTCCACTCCTTGCGGAGCTCGTCCTTCAGCTTCGTCTCGCGGTCCCGGGCGGCGTCGAGCGAATCAGTCAGAGTGGAGACCTTCAACTCTAAGTCAGCAATCGTGTCCTTGGCGGCAGTAAGCTTGTCGCCCTTCTTGGAGAGACGTACCTGCAAGTCAGAGTTGGTGTGGGCATCTTTCTCCCGCTCCACATTGAGCGCGGTGATCCTGTCCGCACTCGCCTTCAGGTACCGCTCCAGCTGCTCCACCTTGGCCTCAAGATCCTTCTTGGCGGTCTCCGCGGTGGCTGCGGCGGCCTTCGCCTCCTTCAGGGCTCCGCCAATGGCCTGCTCTCGGGCGGTGAGGTCGTCCTCATGGGCATCGAGGTCGACCTTCCGCTGGTTGAGCACTCCTTCTCGCCGGGACAGCTCCTCGGCGGCCAACCGTTGCTGCTCGTCCACCTCGGCCTTCTCCAGGAGGAAGGCTTGCTGTGCTCCGGCGAGCTCGTCGCGCTCCTCAGCCAGGTGGCGGAGAGCTGCTTGGTTGTCGGCGCGAAGCTCCGCGGCGCGCTTCTCGAAGTCAGCTCCAGCCTTGGCGGCAAGAGCTTCCCGAGACTCTAGCTTCGCCTGCCTGGCCCGGTACAGGGCCAGTAGCCGGCGAAGGAGCTTCTCCTCTTCAGGCTCGTCGCTGCCGCCAGGTGCTTCAACAACCTTCAACCCCGCGGAGGCGAGGACCTCTCCGTCAAAGGTCTCTCCCTCCACGGGTGCTCGAGATGAGGACGCCCAGGGGACTTGTATAAAGATCCCGTTGGGGGCCTCAAGGTAGACACCCGACCGCTCCGTGGTGGCGGAGGGGTTGGCGGCCGGTGCAGCGCTTGTCGCTCCTGCTGCCTTCGGGCCAGCAGTGTGGTCACAGGCCTCTTCCCCAGCCGCGGCATCGGCGGCCGGGGCGGTCTCTGCGGCGGTTGGCTCGTTAGCGGCAGTGGCGTTGCCGCCGTCGCCGTGCACCTCCTCCTCGACGGTGGCTTCCGTCTCCATCCGCTCCGGTGCAGGAGGATCTAGCAGAAGAAAAAGAAAAGAAAAAGTCAAGCAAATATCCAAAAAGACAAGTCCAAGGAGAAAAAGCTACAGGACTTACCTTCGCGGACTTCTTCGACGACAGGCTCCCTCGCCGGGGAATCTATCCTTGGCGGCGGAGTGGTGGCCCCTGATGGCGGAGGGCCGCCCGCGCCCTCCCTTGGCGGGGTGCTCACCCTTGTCGGACTGCTCACCCTTGGCGGGGTGCCCGTCCTTGGCGGGGTGCCCGTCCTTGGCGGAGCGTTCTCCCTCGCCGGGGAGTTCATCCTTGGCAGGGAGGGTGGAACAGGCAGCTCTTCGGGGGTGACCTCCGGTTGCTCCTGCGGCTGCGGCTCCACTTCTGCACAAGACAAACAAGACAAACAAGACAACAAAATATCAGTACGAGCGATAACCTCAAGCGCGCTCGTCAAGCAGAAGGTCAAATACCAGACTTACGCTGGGGGCTGCGCTGGGGGCTGCTCCTCGGAGCAGCAGGTTGATCCGGCAAGCTTGCCGCTGGCACGTCCCCAGTCGCCGCGACGGGCGAGTCGTCTTCAACCTCGACCACAGGGATCTTGGCCCTCTTCGCCATCCGCTGGGCCAGGGTCCTGAAAGCAAAGCAAAAACAAGATCAGAATCAACAAGGAAGATCTAGACAAAGTCAAAGAAATTACAAGTTGCAAGTACTTACTCCTCTTCTTCGTTGTCGGAGCTAAGGGCGGAGAAGTCGAAATCCGCCTGAGGTGCTCCCGCGCGAGGAGCGGGAGGAGAAGGCTCCCTCGGGCGCTTGGCGGACTCCGGGGCTGAGGGCTACGAAGACCCAGCCTCCGTCGTCGCCAAGGGCCGAGGAGCAGAAGGGGCGGCCGTTCCGCTCCGGGAGGATCCCACTCCGCTTGGCGCTGGTGCGCGGGGCGCCTCCTGGACGACTTTGCTCGTCCTGGAGGCGCGCGTTGCACGGCGTGCCGGCTGCTGTCGGGGCGCCTGCGGCCTCGCCGTCTCAGCCGCCTTGCGGGGGCGCTTCTTCGTTTGCTGCTTGGGACTTGCCGGAGGCGGGGAGTTCTCTGAGGACGAAGAGGCATCGTCGTCGAGCCCCAGAGATCCACCAGAGTCTTCGTCAGCTTCGACGTCCTCCTCCTCCTCCCCGGCAGGCCCGCTGGACCCAGCACCATGCCCGGCGGCCCCGCTCCCTCCGGCAACCTCGCTCCCTCCGGCGACCTCGTCCTCTCCGGCGACCTCGCTCATCCCGGCAAACTTCAGGGTAGGCACCCCGGCAAACTCATCGGGCGGAAGCTTGAGCAGCTTGAGGATCTCCGCCTCCTCTGCTTGGCTCACCTCGTCCGCGGCCTGTGCCTCTTCCACGGTATACCCAAAGTCACCCGCCGCTGCAGCTGCGGCGGCCTCCTCCATCCTGGTGGCGATGTAGGCTATATCCCTCGCCGTAGTGGCCCGGGTGAGGCCCTTGTTCTCCTCGGCGTTCTTGGGCGTCTCGACCAAGTTGTCGAAAAAGCTCAGCACGGCGTCCGGCGTAGGCTCGATCCAGGTGGGGACGACGCCATGAGAGTCACACGCAGGCATCATTGCGCACAAGGAATCCCGGGCAGTGCTGTTGCACAGCGGCACCACTCCCCGGGGAGGTCTGAACCATTCCGGGTGGGCCGGGTCATGCTTCAAAAGCTCCCGGACCATCCCTTTCAACTCCAAGGCAGTAAAATTGTAATTCAACCCAGGGCGCAGCCTCATGATATCCGCCGCGTTGCCGAATTCCCATGCGGCCCTTTTCCTTTCTTGTAAAGGGGCAATGCGGCGGCGGAGGAAATCTGCCCCAACCTCTCTGATGGTTAGCTTGGCGACCCGGAGACGAATAATCCTAATGAGGGCGATGTTAAGCTTGCTGTCTTCCGGGGCCAACTCACTCCAATCCCTGCCGCGCACTACTGCAGTCGTGCGCGGCGCAGTGAAGGGCTCCGGCTCGTCCTCCACCACCCAACACCAATCTGCTCTCCACTCCTCCCACTTGCCGCGGACCTCTCCCTTCAGGTATGAATCTTTCTTATTCAGCCTGAAGATCCAGGAGATACCGCCGGAAAGGGGAGCGCCTGATTCTACTCTGGGCATGAAAAAGTGGCGGAAAAGGGCTACATTGGGATGAATCCCAACATAGTTTTCGCACAGATGTGCGAAAACGGCCATCGTAAGGATGGCGTTGGGAGTGAAATCTAGGAGGTGGAGGTTGTATGTGTTCATGATGTCATAAAAGAACTCCGAAAATGGAGGGCACAGTCCACAGTGGAAGAATGCAGCAAAGAAGAAATACCCGCCGGGGAACATATCTTTGGCGACAGCGGGGAAGACTCTGGTGCGGGGATGGGCTTTGGTCTCCCTCGCCCAAAGCAAATAATATTTGTTCCGCAGCTCCCTCGCGCCAAGCCTCGGCGCGAAGACCACGGACTTCTTCCGCAGGGCGGCCAGCTTCGCCACCTGCTCGGACTTCTCCTTCTTGGCCTTGTCGTTCTTGGCCTTGTCGCTCTTCGCCTTGTCGCTCTTCGGAGCCATGGCAGGGGCGGCGAGGGAAGAAGCGAGGAGCTCGACGGCGCCGCAGATGCGGAAGATGGCGGAGGAGGGGCGGAGGCAAGAAGCAGCGGAGGTTTCTGGAGGAGAAAAACGCAATGAAGACGAAGGAGAGGAACTGCCCCTGCTTCCTCTGCTTTTAAGGGGGAGGTGGGGGACGTTCCGCATTTCCCATTAAAGAACGAGGCCACGATCTCCCCCACGACGCCGCAATCGACGCGTGCCGTTAGGGGGGGACGCGGCTGATACGAAAGGAGATACGGCGTGCCGTGGGCCGCGCGTGCCCGTGCACTGTCTTGGGCCTGGCCCAACAGCGCTCGGCACCGTGTGTGGCCCAGGCCCGGGGGCTCCTGTCGGTGTACTAAGATAGGGGTACCTTAGTACCCCAACTTGTGCACGGGCAGTAGCAGCTTCCCGCGGCGGGGTTTACCACGTGCTCGCCAAGTACCTTTCCGGTCCTTATGAAGCCATTCAAAAACAAAGTATACGAGTCAGAAGATCAAGGCCCCGGCAAGAGGAGCTTGCCGGGAAGGCCGCACCAGGCTCAAGGTTATCACTTCAACGCAAGACCCTGGCAAGTGGAGCTTGCCAGGAGGAACAAGGAACACGTATCCCAAGAGATGCCTCGGCGCATCATGCGCCCCGGCAGGGCACGGAGAGCGACAAGCTTCTGGGCCCGGCAAGATCAAGACCCCGGCAAGGTGCTTGCCGGGGAAACCTGTGCTGTGTGCCCGCGCTCTAGCTCGTCGGCCCACGCGTCGCCCTGGGGCCCTTCCAGGGGCACGTGGCGGATGGCTGTGCAGCCTGGGGTACACGGTGGCGAGCCACGGTGACGAGGCTACCGTCGTGGTGAACGGAAGAGCATGGACGGACACTTTTGGGGTCGACGGTGACGGGCATTTAATGCCCTTGTCCCCCCACTGTCAAGGTTAGGTGAAGACCATTGTTCATCCACTATTCACGCACTATTCCCGCACTGTTACAACTACCACCAAAATTACATTTTTACCCTCCTCTACGTTGACACCTGTCGGTGACCCCTTGAGCTATAAAAGGAGGCCCATGCACAACATAGAAAGGGTTCGGAACCTAGACAACTCTCCCGCTCGGTGTAGCTCGCTCTTCAAGCTCCCGAGCTCAAGAACTCAATACAATCCAAGCAGGAGTAGGGTTTTACGCGTCCGCGCGGCCCGAACCTGGGTAAACTGCCCGCGTGTGCTCCTCGATCTGCTCTCCATGCTCCCTCCGCTCCCTTACCGCAACGTAGAAGGGGCTCCGGTCCCATAGGTGCTCGTGGGAGGACAGTTTCCCCCGACACCGCCGGTTTTAGCTGCTCCTATTGATAAGGAGACGTTGCTGTTATACGTCGCTGCCAATGCACGGGCAGTCAGCGTCGCAATCGTGGTTGAGCGCAAGGAAGCAGGGAAGGAATACCCGGTTCAGCGTCCGGTTTACTACGTGAGCGAAGTACTCATTGAATCCAAGCAGAGATACCCTCACTGGCAGAAGTTGGTGTATGGTGTGTTTATGGCAAACCGGAAGTTGAAGCACTATTTCCAAGGTCATCCAATAACTGTGGTTAGTTCAGCACCGTTGGGGGACATAATCCAGAACAGGGAAGCTACAGGTAGGGTGGCAAAGTGGGCCATAGAGCTCAGCCCACATGAGTTGAAGTATGTACCATGTACCGCTATAAAATCTCAGGCATTGGTAGATTTCATCAATGATTGGACAGAGTTGCAAACTCCTGAGGAGAAGCCGGATCTTACTTACTGGACGATTCACTTTGACGGTTCAAGACAATTGGAGGGCTCGGGGGCTGGAGTTGTATTAACTTCCCCCAGAGGTGATAAATTTTGTTATGTCCTCCGCCTGTTGTTTTCTTGTACTAATAATGCAGCAGAATATGAAGCACTACTTCATGGTTTGCGGCTGGCAAAGGAGATGAACTTGAGTCGGGTTAAGTGCTTTGGCGACTCGGATTTGGTGGCACAGCAAGTTTCCGGCAAGTGGGATTCAAGAGATCCCCTCATGGCGGCTTACAGACGAGAGGTTGAAGCAGTTGCAGGATACTTCAAAGGATATCAGGTGGATCATATAGACCGGCGAAGGAACGAAGCGGCTGACGCTCTAAGCCGGTTGGGTTCTCAACGTAAATCGGTGCCACCAAACACTTTTTTGGATGAATTGCACAGTCCTTCGGTTCAGATACCGTCGGAGGAAGACCTAGCTGTTCCTGATCCGGAGGCACAGTTAGTTGCAGCGCTTCATGTTATTCCAGATTGGACGCTGCCTTATTTGGCATATTTGAGCCGAGGGGAGTTACCGGACGATGAAGAAGAAGCACGACAAATAATCCGGCGTTCTAAGTCCATGACAATTGCAAACGGAGAACTTCATCATCGCAGTACTTCTGGAGTATTTCAGCGGTGTGTGTCAGCTGAGGAAGGTTGTGAGATCCTTCACGAGATCCATGAAGGGGATTGTGGTCATCACGCCGGTTCAAAATCATTGGTGGCTAAAGCATTCCGGCATGGTTTCTATTGGTTAACTGCTCATGCAGATGCGGCAGATCTGGTCCGGAAGTGTGATGCTTGTCAGAAATTTTCAAGGCGTGCTCTGGTTCCGGCGCAGGAGCTCCGGATGATACCAATAACTTGGCCGTTTGCGACTTGGGGGCTTGATATGGTTGGACCCTTCAAGCGATCCCAAGATTAGAAAACTCATCTACTAGTAGCAGTAGACAAGTTTACAAAGTGGGTTGAAGCGGAGCCTATAAGCAAGTGTGATGCGGCAACGGCAGTCAAATTCATCAAAAAAAATAATTTTCCGGTTTGGCTTTCCACACAGCATCATCACAGACAATGGCACCAATGTGTCTCAGGGTGAGATGGAAGAATTCTGTCAACGAGAACATATTCGTTTGGACGTGTCTTCTGTGGCCCACCCCCAATCCAATGGTCAGGCTGAAAGGGTAAATCAGGAGATTTTGCGAGGTATCAAACCCCGGCTTATGACACCTTTGCAGAGAACCCCAGGATGTTGGGTTGAGGATTTGCCATCTGTTCTTTGGAGTATCAACACTACATCAAACCGGTCTACAGGTTACACACCTTTCTTCATGGTCTATGGTGCTGAAGCAGTCCTTCCAAGCGATATACGTCATGATTCACCAAGGGTGATGGCTTATGTTGAAGCAGCCAATGAGAGAGCAAGGCAAGACAGTTTTGACCGGCTGGATGAAGAGCGTGGTATAGCTGCGGCATGATCTGCAATTTATCAACAAGACTTACGCAGATATCATAGCCGCCGGATCAGAACAAGGACGTTCCAGGAGGGCGACTTGGTACTCCGGCTCATCCAAGATCAAACAGATATGCACAAGCTATCCCCACCTTGGGAAGGGCCCTTTGTGGTCAGTAAGAATCTACACAACGGTTCATATTACTTGGTGGATGTTCGAGAACACAAGGACTCACGGACATCAAAAGAGGAGACGAAGAGGCCATGGAACATCGCCCATTTACGGCCATACTATACTTGAGCTACGAGCTCCACTGTATCCTATGTATATATTATGATTAATAAATAAACCGGCACCCTCGGTAAACCGGGGGCTCAGCCCTTTTTCCACATACAAATATCTTGTCAAAACAACAATGCAAGTTTTTTATCAGATATTTCAACATATTGGCCGATTTAAGATTGATTTTTTGCAAAACAAAACTTTCTAAAGAACATGAGATGACATCCGGTTCAAAGAAAGTACGTTTCACGATTTACCCACCGGTTCAGGAGGAACCCTGGAGACCCTCTGAAAAAGTTGGATAATCCACATTCAGTGATTGGTTTATGTTTACCCACCGGTTCAGGAGGAACCCTGGAGACCCTCTGAAAAGTTGGATAATCCACATTCAGTGATTGGTTTATGTTTACCCACCGGTTCAGGAGGAACCCTGGAGACCCTCTGAAAAGTTGGATAATCCACATTCAGTGATTGGTTTATGTTTACCCATCGGTTCAGGAGGAACCATGGAGGCCCTCTGGAAAGATGGATAATCCACATCCAGTGATTGGCTAAAAATTTTACGGTTCTATCGGCCCTCTGAAAAGATGGATAATCCACATTCAGTGATTGGCTAGGCCCTCTGGGAAAGATGGATAATCCACATCCCATTGATTGGCTCAGTTTTTATTTGCGGTTCTATCGGCCCTCTGAAAAGATGGATAATCCACATTCAGTGATTGGCTAGGCCCCCTGGGAAAGATGGATAATCCACATCCCATTGATTGGCTGAACCTTGCTTTGAGCCTGGCAGCTCTTAAAAAGCCTCGACTACATGGTCTTATTTGCAACATTTGCATCTTTTTGTGTTTTGTGTTTTAACCCTTTAAACCGGATTGGAACAGCTACAGAAGCTGACAACGTATCTATAAAGTGAAAAGTCTGGGTCATGAATACCAGCATGAGTAAACTGGTATTCATTATAACCCGGATCATCTATCAGGCAACAAGCCACAAATTTCTGAACAAAATTTTTCAGAACAAGATGAACCGGAGTCTATCATCAAAACCCGGGTTTCTAATTGGATCCATGAAGATCTTCATCAAAGTATTGAGTATATATAATCTCAGGTATAACTTTATTGCTGGTATGAGTATGTATTTATTTGACGTTTTGAGAGAACAATTTAATCCGTCCAGTGGTAAACCGCTAGGACGTATTTTCAGTATTATTTCTACAGGAGCAGAGGATATGCAAGATAAGCAACATCAGACAACATTTAATTTGGCAAATATTTCACATAAGAAAGATAGAATATCCGGATTAAAGCAGATCAAGTTTCAGCTATCCTATTACAAGGCATAGCAAGGCTGACGGAGTAAAAAAGATTGTTTGGCAAAACAGAGACTGCGACTATAACAATAAGTTTTGAATTATGCTCCTCCTTGTTGAGACGGCTGGCCATCACCTTGATCCGGAATATCTTCATCTTCTTGAAGCGGTTGGAAGTCCGGCACACGCCAGTCAATCTTTGTCAAAGCCCGGAAATACATCTCGTCGTTGATAAGTTCAGAAGGTTCAATATCAGCAGCGAAGGTATGAGGACGAACCGGCGGGATTAAGTTGACGGTGTCATAAACCGGCCGCTCCACCCGCTCGTTTTGCAAGTCGTATCCCGGATGATACCTGGATAAATCGGATTCAGCTGCAAGCTTGCTGGCGAGGGGACGCATCTCCTTCGTCAAGGCGTAGAGATCCTTTGCGGTAAAAGTTGAGCCGTCGTCTTTTGTATCAGGAAATCCGGTTAAAGCTTCTTCTGGATCAAGATCCAGGACCCAGGCCTTAGCCCTGGTAAGGGCCAGAAGAGCACCACCTCGGGCAGCAGATTTTTTGACTTCTTCAAGACGAACCGGCAAGACAGATAATTTTTTCAACGTATCCTGGATAGTTGTAGGGGCCGGTTTACCGAAAGAGGTTGCACTAATGATCCTCTGAGCGCCGGAATACAGCTGCTCGACCAAGGTGTAACACGCTTTAAGCTTCTTCCGTAGGTCATCCCCAAGATGGGAGACACGGCGCCCTGCATATAGATATTATGGTTAAACCGGCACAGACGGAAGATTACAGGGGTAAAGCAGGAGTTCAGATTATACTTACCAAAGATTGCAGAGGTCATCAGCTCAATCTGCTGCTTTAAACCGGTTAACTCTTCTGTAACCGGATTAAGCGCCCCTTCAGCATCCTGAATCCTTTTTTCCAGATCCTTCTTTTGAACCTCAAAAGTGGTCCGCTCTTCTTCAAAGTATTTCTTCAGATCTTCAGCAGTCTTTAAACTTACCTGAAGATCTTTCTTAGCTTTTGAAGCGGCAGATTCTGTCTCAGCAAGACGGTTCCGAAGTTCATTGATTTCATCAGCATTCCGGTTTAACTCAGCCTGCAAGCACAATCAAATGACAAGAAGCAAAAATCAGACAAGTCTCAAGCACACAAACAAGTTGTCTACTTGACACTTGGGGGCTAATGGCAGTTGAAGCAATAAGCAACAGCAATTCAAAGTTACAAGTCTCAAGCACACAAACAAGTTGTCTACTTGACACTTGGGGACTAATGGATGGTTGAAGTATCATCAGAAATTTTTACAAGTATCAAATACATAAACAAGTTATCTACTTGATACTTGGGGGCTAATGTAAAGATCAATTATTCAAACTACAAAGTTCCGGTTCACCTTCAGCACGCAGCCAAACCGGAACTTGGGGGCTGTTATGGGATAGAAGCATATCAAAAGTGCAAGGTCAGAAGAAAAGGGTTACCTCATATTTCTCCTTCATTAAGTTAACCAAACTCGCTTCATAGTCTCGGCTGCTGTGGAGCCGGTTTAGATACCCAGAATAAATTTCTTGGGCGCTCATGTCTGCAAGATTGGATACTTCAGTACTCCATTTGCCCTTCTCTTTATATAACTTCTCCGTTTTAGCCGTATGCTTGGCTAAAACGGTGGGCTTAGCCGGAGCAATGAAAGCAGCCCTAGTCACTACAACATCTGGAGAAGCAGGTGCAATTGGGGGAGTTGCAGTGTGAGCCGGATTGGGAGACGCCGGATTAATTTGAGGAGAATTGACCCGGGCAGGACTTGACGGATTGTGGACATCTTCAGCAGTAGGATTTTCGGGTACTGAAATATGATCTGTAGGCGCAAGATCTTCAAGAGGAGCTATGGGCTTGCCTTCTGGAGGAACGGTCGCCGCCGGATCATTCACCGGATCATCTGCAGAGATCTCAGCAGGAGGTTTGTTTGCCTTGGGTTTCTTGCTAGGCTTTGGCTTGCTGAAAAAAGTTTGCAAAATGAGTTGACATTATAAAGCAAAAAGGGAATCATAAACCGGAAATGTTAAAAAGATTTACCCTGGGACAGTTTTCAATGGGGGAAGCTGTGTGGCAGTCGATTCACCCGAAGAAGACATTGGAGTTTCCTGATAATCAGGGTCAGACGGTTTAAGAGGTTTCCGGATAAGCCCGGCCTTGGGATGAAGAAGAGTCGGAGAAAGTATCACCTCAGCACGGCGTTTCCGAGCCGGAGTTAAAGAAATTCTGGATGATTCCACTGCCAAGCCACTATGGCGAGTGGTCCGGCGAAGAGCTTCATGTTGTTGCTTCTTCAAAATAAAATTAGGATCCAATTGAGCATAAGGATGAGAAAATTGGTATTTCTGGACGGTCCGACGACTTTTTTGTGGAAGAGGTTCTGAATCAGAAGAAAGGATAGTTACCTCAACTTCGGCCGGATTATCACCTTCAGCCAACTCCTGTGGAAAGTTATCATTAGATACAGATATGAGTATAAGAAAGCAAAATTCAAACCGGATTAATTCATACCTCGGAATCCGGATCATCATCCTCGGCGTGAGAACTGGAGTCAAGAGCTGCCTTTCTTTTCTTGTTAGCAAAAGTCTTACGGCGTGCTTGCTTGCCGGTTTTCTCCTGAGGTTTTCTCTTCCAGAAAGGATCATCAGCCTATTTACAAGAAGGAAAGACAGTTGAAGGGACGGTTTAAATAAACGGATTACAAATACAGGATAAAGCAAAACTTACCGCAGGCAGTTTATTCTTCTTATAATATGGTGCTAATCCGACTTTGCTGCAATCTGCTAAGGAGATGTTGAGCATCTTTTTAGCCGATTCAATAACCTCCGATTCAGATAATTTGTCCTTGGTGAACCATTGAGGATCGTCCGGTTTACCAGAATACTGGCACATCAGCTGTGATCGTCGGCTCAAGGGAAGGATGCTCCAAGACAACCAGCAGCGCGCATAAAGTCAGTTCCAGTCAAGCCATTGGCCATGAAAGCTTTTAACCTGGAGAGCTGTGATGCAAACCGGGTCCGCTCGACAGAGCTGAGTCGTTGTGGTAGAGGATGATCCTCCGGAATACGGTGTTCATGATAACCCGACAAGGGATTCTCCCCTTCAGGAGAAGTGTCAACGCAATAAAACCATGACTTATTCCACTCCTTTGGATGCGTGTGTAAAGCGGCGTGAGGAAAGACAGCATCTCTCCTTTTCTGGATACTAACACCACCGAGCTCCTGATGTGGTCCACTGGTGAACTCTGTGCGTCGGTTCAGGTGAAAGAAGTCCCGGAACAGATCGACAGACGGTTCTTCTTGCAGATACACCTCCGAAAACACTTGGAAGTCACAGATATTTGAAATAGAGTTGGGTCCAATATCCTGAGGGTGGAGTTGGAAGGCAGCAAGAACATCCCGGAAAAACTTTGAACCGGGGGGAGAGAAGCCTCGAGATATGTGGTCAAAGAACACAATAACCTCCCCGGGCCTGGGAGTAGGAGGGCATTCATTCCCCGGAGCCCGCCACTTCGAAACAGACTGAGGGTCTTCTTCCGTGATGATGGAAGGAACCCAATCACAAGAGACAAACTGCTTGGCCATAGCAATGGAAGGACAAGTACTGAAAAAGATGAAGTGCAAAAAACGGATTATGCGGGTACAGCAGTATAAATCGGAAAATATCTATGAAAGTTACGCAACGGTTTGAACCGAGGACTAATGGTATGGTTAAACCGGCAATAACAGGGAGCTATGTCATTACTGGTTCACGACAGTAAAAGAGGAACAGCTAAACCGTTGCATTTAACTTCAAAAAATTTACAGGCACAGGGCATAACAGTTTAAACCGGAGTATACCTAATGGATCTACAAAGGAGAAGAAACAGTTTCCTTGTAAACGGCTAAAGTGGAACAGATCTGGGAGCGCAAAGAAAAGAAAAATAAAGTGCAAGAAAATACGGGAAGAAACGCAAGGGTTTTATGCGGAGCAGATGAATCTATAGGATAGGTATAAATGGCGGGATCTAAAGCAAAATACTAATGGAAGATCTGTTAACTGGGTATAAAGGTCAAAAAAATTCTATGGAGTGTTTAAGAGGAACAAGATGAACCTCTCGTTGAAAGCCCTAATGGCGGAAGGACAGGGACGAACCCTAAAGGATGCAGATCTGGAATGAGGAAGGAAAGACATACCTGAATAATGGAGGACGGCGGCGGAGTTCTCTGGTCGAATCAGGTTGATGCAGCGGCCAGGAAGGTCTTGACTCGGCGAAGCAACGGCGGCGCTTCAAGCTCGGGCGTCAATGGCGTCTGGAAGCTCGGGCGACAGACGGAGGAAGAAGAGGCGAGAAGAAGAAAGAACGAAGGGGGAAGGCGGTATTTATGAGCGAAGGACAGATGTGAAGCGACAGGTGCGGGATTCGAGGGGCCAAAGATCGGATAAAGATCCTTTTTGACGCCTCGATTTTCGGATAACCATTAAACAAAGCTACAGTACAGCTCGCAGCGTTAAATGCGGAGATGATGTCACGGTCAGATCTAGTGATTCTCGAAGATGACGTCAGAGCCGGTTTACAAAAATGTAAAGACAGAAGAAAATTATACAAGACAAGGAAGACTGATATGAACAAGTTCAAATCATTCTGGGGCCTAATGTCAGGGATATGACTAGCAGGTATGAACCGGTTAGTGTAAACCGGCTTAGTTATATTATACTTGGTTGTAATATTTAGTGAAGGCTACGGCCCATGAGATCTTAGGGCCCATGTATAGAAGTGCGGTTTGTAAACCGCCAAGCGATGTAACTTGAGAGATAAGGAAGAAAAGACAGAGACCGAGGCGGACACAAGTATGAACCGGCCTCGGGACTCTGTAAACCGGACCAGGCGTCACCTCTATATAAAGGGACGACCCGGCGGCAGTTCAAGGAAAACAAAGAATCAACCCGTCGAGACTACAGGCAAGCGAATCCGCTCCCTGTAATCCGACGCCCAAGCAATACCAAGCCAACTAGACGTAGGCTTTTACCTTCATCGAAGGGGCCGAACTAGTATAAACTCTATGTGTCCTTTGTGTGCTATGAACCCCTTCAAGCTAACCCGTGCGATGGTTCCATCATCAAGTCCGCTAAACCGGACATCTGCCGTGCTAATTCCACGATAGCATCCGAGGAGAATCGAGCAAGATTCTCAAATGCAGGCAGAAGAAATTGTTGGCTCTCCAAAGAAGAAGAAGAAACATAAGGAGACTGACAATTCTAATGATCCTATTACAGATGAAGAGCCAGCTGTTGATCCCAACAGCGTATCTATCTCTGATGCTGAGACTGAAGACGGTGCTGAACCTGGAGATAAGGATAATGAGAAGAATGATCCGCCTGAAGTTCGAGAAGAAGAGGCACCTGCCAAACGTAAGAGGTACACTAAAGAAGACTTCATCGCAAGAAAACATGGGAAGGAAAGAGAACCATGGGTACAGAAACCCATGCCCTTTCCAGGTAAGTCCATCAAATCTAAAGAAGAAGAGCATTACAATAAGTTTTGTGAGTGGATTCAACCTCTTTTTCTTCAAATCCCTTTGACTGATGCTATTAAGTTACCTCCTTATTCAAAATATATGAAAGATATTGTCACTAATAAAAGAAAAGTTCCTAATGAAGCAATATCTACTATGCTTGCTAACTACTCTTTCAGTGGCAAGATTCCTGAGAAGCTCGGTGATCCAGGTATACCCACCATTCCTTGCTCCATAAAGAATAATTATGTCAAAACTGCTTTGTGTGATCTTGGAGCAGGAGTGAGTGTTATGCCTCTCTCTCTCTCTTTACAAGAGGCTTCGTTTAGAGAAACTAATTCCTACAGATATCTCTCTTCAGATGGCTGACAAGTCAACCGCCGTTCTGATAGGTATTTGTGAGGATGTTCCCGTAGAAGTTGCTAATTGTTTGATTCTTACTGATTTTGTTGTGCTTGACATGCCCGAGGATGGGAGCATGTCCATTATTCTTGGTAGACCTTTTCTTAACACCGCAGGTGCTATTATTGATTGCAATAAAGGGAAGGTTACCTTCAATGTGAATGATAAAGAACACACGGTATATTTTCCAAAGAAGACCGACAGGAGGCATGGCCTCAACTCTATAGAAAATATCGAGACCGTGAAGATTGGAGAATGGGACTGTCCACTACATGTGCACCACAAATACAAAACTATTATGGTGGGGACAATGTCCATCAAAGTAAAGGTTCAGTGATTACTTCGTAAGAGGTGAGACTTTTTGCTCTATATATCGCATGTTTGTTGGTAAGACTTGATCGACCTTACTAGTAAACATGTTTTATATAGATAAAAAGTTGAGCTTGTTATGTTTTCATTTGTTTTTAGTTTTTGTTCTACTTGCTGTACCAAGTGTTTATGTTTTGAAGCTTCACAATACTACTCACTGCTTCAAGTTTTCAGAGAGCTTCGCAGCTTTTTGAACTTCGAAAAAATTTCAACAGTGAAGTTTTCAGAAAAATTCCAGAAAAATAAAAATAAAAATTTCCACATCGGGAGTGACCCAGAGGGACCTGGGGCCAGCCAGGGGGACCCACCAGTGGCCCAGGCGGCCAGCTGGCGCGGCCTGCACCCTGGCCGCGCCCACAGGGCGCCTGGGGCCCACAAGGCCCCCCTCCAGGTATGTCTTCTTCCTCCCTCTCTCTTTTTCTCCAAAAACGCGAGTTCTGCACTTGTTCTTGCGTTCTTGCTGCTCTTGGAGGCGATTCTTCGATCTCTCTCTACAGCCCATCATTTGAGCTGCGATTTTGAACAAATACTCCCTGGTATGTGACTCCTCCACCCCTCCAATTAGAATTCTGATTGGTGGCTTCATTTGTGAGTATTTAGTAGTTCTTGGTGCTGTATAGATGAGCTTGCATGCATGTGTAGAAAGTTATTTTCGAAGTTTTGATGCAAGTTTATGCCTTGGGCAAGTGAGTTGAGTAGTTTGCCTTAACTCACCTTGTTTTAATCCTCGTTTTTGTAAATTCCAAAAAAAAAATCAGAAATGAGTTTGTTAGGAAGGGCAAAAGGGTGGCTTGAGAAGAGGAGGCCCACGCACTCCGATCGAGTTACTAGAGCCGCAGCTTCACCATCGACTGCTAGGGTGAGCTATAACGAAGATCATGTGCCCCTGGAGTTGTTGGAAGACACAAGTCCAGCACGTGCGATGACGTTTCCATGTGATGAATTCCTTGAAGTTGCGGGAATCAAGGATGAGTTTTATAATCTTTGTGCTAATGCAGGTCTGACACGGCTCGTCACGTGCCGTGTTACTCAGTATCAAAAACTCACCTCCAGTTTCATTAACAGTTTTAGATATAATCCTGATTCAGGTGCTATTGAGTTTAAAATTTACAATGATCTTATCACCATGACTTTGGGAAAGTTTTGTGAAATAATAGGTGTGCCAAACGTTGGGAGGACGGCTAGGATGACCACTCAGCCCTCCGAGCTGAAAACCGTCTTCAACTCTCTCTGCAGCATGGGTACGAGGGATATTCATCGGTCGAAGATCTCCAGCATCTTATTCCCTCACCTTAGGTATTTTGCATATTATGTTGCTAGAGGGGTGTTAGCTCGTGACAACACGAGAAACACTTCTGCGCCAGATATTGCTATCATGGCAGCAGCCCTCTCAGGGAGATCTGATTATAATCTGGGTGCCTTAATTGCTCGACGCCTTGCTATGAACGGTAACAAGGGGGACTTATATGGTGGCGTTTATGCCACACTTATCTTAGAACATCTTGGAGGCACCCCACACCCTGATGATAATCCTTTTACTTATTTAAGCTTTGATCTTGCTGCTATGAAAAGGCATAAGTTTGTTACCATGGCTTCTGAGCTTGATAATCTTGTTTATATCTTGCGTTTTGGAACTACCGCGGAACGCGAGATCCGTCTACCTGCACCTCTTGTGTTTGATTTTTCTCGCAGGAACGGATGGTCCTTTGATGTTATCCAGTTCGATGAGTTCATGGCCCAGCAACAGTTTCATAACCCCATGGAGGGGGTTGTGCCCGACGAGGAGGAGCACGGTGAGTTACCACCTTTTCAGGGAGAAACCGCCACCGAGTTTGGTGAAGGGTCTTCCTCTGCTTGGCGTACGGACCCTTCCTCGTGGGAGACTCCGGGGAGTTCGGTGTACGCGCCAGCATCCTTCTACGACCCTTGGACTCACCACTGTTCCCCCGGAGCAGGAAGCTCCTGGGGGCAGTAGCTTCTACCAACTTAGTCCAAAAGCATAAGCTTGGGGGAGTACGTGCCCCTCTCACTTTTCCATTGTATTATCCGTTTTATTCGCTTTGATCTTTTCGAAGTTTTTGCCTGTTCTTCTTTATTTCTCTCTTTGCAAAAATAACAAAAAGATTTTCTCTTTCTTTTGCTTTTGTTCAACCTTTGAAATAATCCAAAAAGATTTCCTTTTCTCTTTAGTTTGCTTTGTTTTCAGAGTTCAGCTCGAGTCCGTGATGGCATTTAATTATATTTCCTACGTTCGATCATGCAAGTGACGAGGCAGGAATGACGAAGATCGACTGAAGGGAAGCAACAAGGAAGACCGGTATGAACTCTTCTTGTTTCTACTTTTGTACATATGTCTGTACTTATGATCTAGAGACCAACTTGTAGCGACATAGTGCTATGTTTACAATGCTCTTCCAGTGGTTCATGCTTTTCTTGTGGCTAGTCTCGAATAGCTAGAGTATATAATGTGTTAATTGAAATGATCTACATGCATTGCATTGTTCATAGTTCGGTATACTAAGGTGGTATTTCCCTTTAGAGAATTTTTGGATTGACTTGGCACATGTTTACACATGTTTAAGGCTAAAAAGTCTGCTCTGCCTTGATGATCTTTGAGTTTCAGAATAGTTATATCACTTTCATGCCCGATTCAATGTTGCTTTGTCGCTCTGCATGATTATGGCCGTTATTGCTCTCTAGTTGGTCGCTTTCCAGTCTTTTGCTAACCTCCACAGGTACTAAGCGGACTGACTGCTTGTGCATCCAAAATCCTTAGAACCTGTTATGCCATATGAGTCCACCATACCTTCCTATACATGGTATTTACCTGCCATTCCTAACGAAGACTTTCGTGTACCATCTCGAAATTAATCAAAAGCATTTCTCTTTTTGTGCCTATGTTTTAGCTCATGAGAAAGTAGTAGTTAATTCATGATCTTTTTAAGTTGGACAAGTTTCACCCCTGGATTGCATGTCTAATGTGCAAACCCCTAATACGAGAAGGAACTGGCATAGAGTGCGCCCGGCTCATAAAAGATAATACAACAAACAAACCCTCCTTCACGCTTTGTTCATGAGAAATCAGAAAACTTTGGCAGTGATAAACAAAGGAGATTAAGAGGATGTGATCGTCCTCATTCGGGAGCCGTTCCTCGAGACTTGTCCAGCTCAAGAAGTGATTGAGTTATCTGCTAGCATTCGTTGACGAAATATGCACCTCTCAAAAACGTTTTTACCTCTGTTTTTAAAACCAAGAGCTCTAGTACATGTTTAGTTTTTGTTTCCGACCACGGTTTTCAACCTTGCCAACAAAAGCCACGGTTCGAGAGTCTCCACCTTCTTTCTTCAAAGCACCAACTAGGAGAGCATAATTGTCATTCTGAGTGTAATGTGCATTGTCCCAAAGTATTACATTGTCTTCTGCATGCTTGTGATATGATTTATTCTGAAATTCTTAGTTCTAGTCTCCTTTAAAACTCTGGAGGAGTTTCTGCGTTTATGTTTTGCTTCACTCATGGAGGCTAGCGAGATACCACCCTAGTATGCTCAAGCTATGTGCAATGTAATCTTGTCTTGATTTTCAGTAATATATTATTTACTTTTAAGTATTTGTGATTGGTCACTTGGAAGAAGGATTGCTCCGTGCATTGTCCTCATAGTACTGTTTCAATACTTGCTAGGCTCTTTTCGTAGTACATGCTTATATACATCTAATGAAGCAAAAGAGTTTGTCAAAGTTTTCTTTGTCGCGTCCAGTTCGTTGAACTGAATTGCTTGAGGACAAGCAATATGCTAAGCTTGGGGGAGTTGATACGTCTCAAACGTATCTACTTTTCCAAACACTTTTGATATTGTTTTGACCTCATTCTTGCATGATTTGAACTAAACTAACCCGGACTGACGCTGTTTTCAGCAGAGCTGTCTGTATGGTTTTATTGTGTGCAGGAAAACGGATTTTTAGGTATCTCAGAAAACTCCACGAAAAATCACAGAAAATCCACGCACCCGAAGGAACCCGGAGCCAGAAGAGGGGCCAGAGGGGGGCCAGGCGCCCTGGTGGCGCGGCCCACCCCCTGGACGCGCCGGGGGGTCGCTTGGGTGGGCCCCACCTCCCCTGGTGCCCTACTTTGACCCGTATTTTAGCTCGTGACGGAGAAATCCCAAATGAGAAGTTTTTTTCCCAGTTTTCGTCGCGGAGCCGCCGCCACCCTCTGTTCTTCTTCGGGAGGGCTAATCTGGAGGCTGAATTGGCCTCCGGAGAGGGGAGATCGTCGCCATCGTCATCATCATCACCACTCCATCATCCCTCCATGACTTCTCCTTCCATGTGTGAGTAATCCCCTGCTGTAGGCGAAGGGGATGGTAGGGATTGGATGAGTTAGATCATGTAATAGTTTGTCAGATCGTTGGGGGCATGTTGCCTATCATCTACTATGGTGTTTATCATCTTTGCTTCAACTTGTTATTCTTAATGCTTGACACTTAGGGCCCAAGTGCCATGATTTCAGATCTGAACCATATGTGTTTGCATGAATATATTTGTGTTCTTGATCCTATCTATGAGTTGTTTGCACCTATTACGGTTTGGAACCGGCGATCCCAAAAGTGACAGCTTGGGACACCAAAGGGGACGGTCCGTAGTTTGAGGATTACATGTATCCATTGAGTTTATTGCTTTGTTCCGGAGCTCTTTGACAGGAGCACCTTAATCTCCATAAGTTCCTTTTGGCCCCGTTCGTAGCGGGATGGTAGGACAAAAGATGTTGTGCAAGTTCTTATTGCAAGCACGTACAACTACCTACGGGATACATGCCTAATGTTTGATATTTGCCTAGATGATCATTACTTTTCCGTGTGTCGTGTCCCAAGTTAGAATCATGATATATCTCATCCATGCAGCGCCCAACCATCCGTCTCCCTAGCCTACAGTGTTTTAAATCCTGCTGGTTACTAGTCGCTACTTTTGCTATTTACTCTTGCTATTTACTTTTGTTGTTTACTTTTACTATCACTATCATCACTATCATATCATTGTTACCACTTATCTTTTGTTGCAAGTAAGTATATTTCAGGTGCGGTTGAATTGACAACTCAACTATCAAAGCTTATAAATACTCTTTGGCTCCCCGTGTGTCGAATCAATAAATTGGGTTATTCTTACCCGCGAAGACTATCTCGATCCCTTACGGTTGAGGGTTATCAGACACTTAGAGGAGTCCCAGTCAGTCCCTTGCGATCCTGGCGTTTATCACTGTTTTATAACCGCTTCCGCCTACCACCAAATAAATTCATCGGGTCTCACTCCAATAGTCGATGATCTGTAGTCACATCACCCACTTCACTGTGACATATTCCACCACCTTTTATTACGAGTTAGTAGTATGCCACCCTGCCTTGTGTCATATCCGCCTCTATGTAATATATTGGCGCACTTGTAATAAAATTGTTGAGCAACCCCCATGCTCAACCTTGTATAATATTCAGTGTACTGGAATTCTGTATCAAGGATTTGTCTGCCAGCAGGTAATAATATTCCTCGCTGGTTTAATAAAAAGGTCGGTCTTCCGGTAATTATTTTACTGAAGGACCGGTCCTGACACCACTTGGCGGGAGTGAGGTGGAGGGCGCTGGATTTGGAGGAGGGG
>LR738714.1:695855013-695882981 GCA_902687465.1 Secale cereale | reverse complement strand
GAAGGGAGGCTAGGAGGTTACGGAAGGCTAGGGTTAGGCCGAAAATGGAAAGGGGGGGTGTTTATATAGGCATAGGGCTAGGTTTAGGGGGTTTTGAGGCCGTTTTGGACCGTTAGATCCCGATCGGGCGATCTGCAACGGAGGGGTAGTTAGGCAGGCCTAGTGGGCTGTGTAGGAGAGGCCTCGGGCTTAGAGAAGAGAAGAAAGGGAGAGGCCCGCGGGGGTTTTCGGAGACCGAAAACGTTCGACGTTTAGACCGGCGACTAGTGCCGCTACATATATCCGTTGGGCTATCAAACGAGCTCTGAATGCGATGAAATTTGGCAGGCGGCCTGTCTACACTATAATAAGACCACACGCCAAGTTTCAATCCATTCCGAGAACGTTTTCCGGCCACTCATAAAATAAATATTCGGAGGCGCCGCGGGCGCGTGTGAGTGTGTCTGGGCTCAGAACGGACAACGGAAAGGACGAGGGGACTCGGGTGGATGCAAGTTTGAAAACATGTTGATGCAACACACATGATGACAAGGCAAGGATGCACACGCAAGCAGATGACATGGCAACGGCAACGAATAACTGATTGACACCTGATGCACCGGTCTCGGGGTGTCACAACACTCCCCTACTAACAAGAGATCTCGTCCCGAGATCTTAGGAACGAGACGGAAGGAAAAAGGAAGAACAAGTTCTTCGAGGACAAAAGAGTGAAACCAAAGAACCTTGAGAGGTTGAACAATTCGAAAGAAAGAATACAACGGAGATGAACGAAGCTGCAAGGACTTCGTTAAATAAGAGGACAAGGAATACGACGAGAACCCAAGAGGTTGAAGGAATAAGAATGAATTCGAAACCAATCCGGTTAATAAGAGATAGAAAAGGAATCTCCACGAAGGAATTCGGGCAGCACTCCGGCTGAGCATTGAAGGAATATGACTTGAACTTGAGAAGATGGAACGATCCATGACAAGATGAACAAGACAATGCCTCCGGAAGAAATAGAGAATGAAATGAGAAGAAGGGGAAGAAGATGACAACTTCCATCACGAATGGATTTGAAAGAGAATCATCAAGAGAAAGGCTTGAACGGAGTTGTTGAGAAAATCAACAACAAAAGAATAAGCTTGTTGTGGACTTATGAAAACATCTCAAAACTTGAGGTGAATTACCGCCGCAACGAAAAGATTGAAGAGATGAGAATGAAGAAATAAATGCAAAACTCCATTTCAAAAGAATACGGAGAATTAGTTGCATCTCGGTATACAAAAGAATAAAGTTTGAGCTGCTCCAGAAGAATTAGATGAATATTAGAAGAATGAATTAAATGATGAAGAACCACCACGAAGAACTCCGGTAACGAAAAGAATGATGATATAGAAATGACGGACAAAAAGAATAAGAATAAAGCCTTGCGATGACTAGTCGGTGTTCCGACGATATGGCCGAGAAAAACTTGAACTCCGGAAAGAAAGATAGAAAGAACTAGAATTTATTTGTCATGAATAAACTCTGAAGGAAAAGAATAAATCAACTCGATGAAAAGAATAAGATTTATGTTATACTTATCCTTCACCAATTAAATTGATGAGAAGGAATGGACTCGCATACCACTTATTCTCGATGAAATTGAATAAAGAAGGATATATCGCGAACTCGAGAAAGTCTTCTTGAACCACCGGTAGGATTGAAAGAACGAATGAATTGATATAATAGCACCGGAAAAAAACTCTTGAGAGAACCACCGTAAAAATTAAAGCCGAATGAAGAAAAAGGAACGAACCATCGGGAAGAATTAAAATCGAGTGAAGAACGAGAATGACCACCGTAAGGAATGAAATTGAACGATGCAAGAGGACAAGCCACCATGAAGAATTGAGATTGAGTGAACACAAGAGAATGAATCTCCGGGAAGAATAAAGCACTTGAGGACAATTTGAATGACGAGAACGAAGAGATTGAACTGATTAAAGAATACTTGAAGGAAACACCGGACGAATGTGAGACGAACAAAGAGGCATCAATGAAGAATATTTAAAGGACGAAGTTGAAAACTAAGAACGAAGAAATCTTCTGAAATGATGGCATTCGGAGGAACACAATAGAAAGAATTCATGAACAACTCCGGATGAATGAAAAGAAGAAGGGTTGAACCACACATGAAAAAGAGTTGCAAACGAATTTCGGAAGGCACGTGACTGATGGAATCCATACTTACGTCACACTTGAAAAGAATTTTGGAAAACTACGGGAAATTATAAGAGTCAGGTAAAATCCTGGGAAAAGACATGTGGGTTATGAGCCCACCAAAGAGAAAACACCGTTGAAAAGGATCAAAAAGGAGATGATGCACCAGAACGATTAAAATACTCGAGTGAGGTGACAACCTCAAATTAATTGGAATACAAACAACTCTCTTGAGATGTCTTCGGAGCTCCGGAATGATTAATGGAGAGAGGCGAATGAGACAAGCAGAAAACATTTGAGCCAAGAAAAGAATATGATGAACACCGAATACTTGAATTGAAATCACCGGACTAGAAAAGAAGAAGAGGTGAAGAATATCAAACGAGAGAAGAATACATCGGAGAAGAAAAGAGAAGAATGATGACGAGTTAGACGAGAATTCACCAGAAAAGAAAAGAGATGAATAATGATGATCTAGAAGAGAAATCACCGTTTGAAATAACTGAGGAAGAATGCAGAGGATCACACGAGTAGGATAGATACTCGATTAAGGACTCCGGCTCCGAGAAGCAAAAAGGGTGGGCGGGTGGGAAAAGAAAGACCACTTCGGACGGGGAAAACACCGTCGGTTGAAAAGGGCTGAGGGTTGAACTTGCAAAGAAGAAGAGGGTTGAATCCACTTGACGAGAGATGCACCAGATGAAAGAACTGACAATACAACGAACGAAAACTAACCACGAGCCTAAAAAATTGAAGGGGAAGAGAGTACTTCAAAAACACCTACGTCAAGATTCCTCACCAGAGCGACGAAGGGACTGAGGAGTAAAAAGAATTCCTACTCTCCGATATAACTAGACTCCGAAAAAATCTTTTGCTAGACTCAACAACGGCCATTCTACGATCAATCAAGGGGGCTCCTATGGTCGGTCGAGGCTCTGATACCAACTTGTCAAGCCCAAGATGCGATTCTATCCCGATCACGTGACACTTACGTGATTGGGGCACAACCGCATTTCGGGCGCTTAGCAAGATGGATATCATTACATCGTACCATTACATACATACATGGGGGATACAACAATCACAAGAATACAACAACATCAATACAAGGCATCCGACTACGGATGCAAACATGAAAAGAACAACACGACATCCATCTGCTATCCCAGGCTACCGACCCGGAACCTAACCGAAGACTGAAGAAGAAGAAGAAGAAGAAGAAGAAGAAGAAGAAGAAAGAACTCCAACACAACGATCATCGCTCTCACGTCAAGACATCGGAAACCCGCACCTGCAACTGTTGTTGTAGTAACTGTGAGCCACGAGGACTCAGCAATCCCATAACCATGGGTAACAAGACTAGCAAAGCTTAATGGGAAGGAAGAGGTAAAGTGGTGAGGTTGCAGCAGCGGCTAGGCATAAATATGGTGGCTAACTTACGAGTACAAGAATAAGATGAGCATCTACGCAAACGGTCGCCAACTAGTAATGATCGCTAAAGATCCTGAACTACCTACAAGTCAAACATAACCCCGTCGTGTTCTCTTCTCAAAGTGAAAAGAGACAGTCACGGTTACTCACACAGTTGTGTGTTTTACTTCGGATCCTCTGTCAAGTTTTCTACAACCGAACATTAACAAATTCCAATCTGCCACATAACAGCGGGCACGGCTTTCGAAATATCATAACCCTGCAGGGGTGTCCCAACTTAGCCCATCACAAGCTCTCACGATCAGCAGAAGTAATAATAATATTACCCCTTATCTTAGGGACAATCCGATCAGGCTCGGAATCCCGGTGCACAAGACATATCGACAATGGTAAAACAAGTCCAGCAAGACCTCCCGGCGTGCCGACACCCTGATAGTAGCCGCGCGTATCTCGTCTCAGGCCACGTCCGGATGAGCTATGGTTACAGCGACCAGATACCCCAAGTTTCCAAGGGGCGGCGCCGCAAGCTGCTCTATTTGGGACCAACACCGTCGGCACTGGCCCCCCCTTTATGTAGAAGAATCCACGGGTAGCACTAACTCCCTATGCAATTAATTAATTAATTAAGTTTTTATTATGTTGCAATAAAACCAATGTTGGGCCTTGCTGGAGGAGTTTTATTCAAAGACGAAGTGTAAAGGGGTCCCCATATACCCAACCGTGTAAGGAACGCAAAATCAAGGAACATAATGCCGGTTTGTCGGCTCCTAAGGTGGCATGAGTGGAACAAAACACCGAGCAAAAGGCCAAGCCTTCCACCCATGCCCAGTATATAGGTGTGTTAATATGTATAAGACATATTGTGATATTCCAACAACAAGTTCCAACATGGAACGATCTTCATCTTCACCTGCAACTAACAACGCTATAAGAGGGGCTGAGCAAGCGGGTAACATAGCCGAACAATGGTTTGCTAGGAAGGTGTCAAAGGTTAGAAGTTTCATGGCAACAAGGAGAGGGGCTGACAATAATGATGGGTAGCGCGACAAGTAACGATAGCATCGAGAGAACTAAACATGGCAATGATAGTAAAGGTATCCAAGGGTATGGTCATCTTGCCTGAGATCCCGCAAGGAAGAAGAACGGATTCGTGAAGAAGACGAAGAAGAAGCCTTGAAGATGAACCACAAGCAGACGAACGAATCCTCACGATCGCAACGGAACAAGCACTAACGAGAAGAAGCAAGCAATACGGTAAACACACAACTCAAGAACATGACAATATGCTCAACCAAGTATGATGCAAGACAAGTCTATATATGATGCAAGTATATGATGCAGAACATGGCAAGAGATGAAGCACACAAGAACAACAACACCCAACAAGTTTAAATGAGGCCGGAAACTACACATATCAAATCCGGTAAGCCCTCATATGCATATTTTGAAATTAGTCCAGATCTGAACAAACTTTAAGTTAAAGTTGATAAACAGCAGGTTAACATGCACCATGATTATCTACACGAAATTCTAGTCAAGTTTCATATAAAGTTTGTCTAATTCGGAGCTACGGCCTAGAAGATATGAGCAAAACAAGACAAGCATGTCAACGATAGTAAGAAGCACCTAAACATCAAGCAAACACACTCCAAACATGTAAACAACATGATAATATGAATCTACATGCAAAAACACACAAGTCTCATATAAGGCACACCCAAAACAGAGCAACGGGCTAAAAGATACACATGAAACAAGATATAACAACAAGCTGAAGTTAACAGCCACATAGCAACTTTGGAGCAAGGTAAATATATGCTACAACACTCAAACATGGTAACAAGAAGCATGGATCTGAAGTAGACATGATACTAAACAAGTAGGAACTTAGAACACACCCAAAAGCTTGCTGGAACACAATTAACCAAGCATGGCAAGTTGAAATAAAATTATCCAGACTTAGCCAAAATCTGGGAAGGCAAAAACATCATCACGATGCTGCCTTCGGAGGCACAAAACAACATGCATATCAACTCCAACAAGAACATAAAGAGCATGGACATGTAGTAGACATATCCTACAGCAAACAACTCCATTGGAGCAACTCCATAGGAGGCATGGATCAATAACAACAAGCTCCACCAAATTGAACATGCTGATAAAATCCTGACAGGTATAATTTATAGCAACTTGAGAGCAAGAAATAAATAAGCTACAACAGGTCATATGAGAAAGTAAGGGCATGAATGGATAGACAATAACATGGACAACAATACATGATCATTGGCCACTCCAAAACAAGCATGGATTTGAGTGAGGCATCAAGCAAACATAGCATCAGGTTATAACAGATTCCAGACTTAGCAGTTTTTTCAGTAAGTATAAAACAGCAATAACAACATGGCATGTTTACAAGCATGTTTAAGTCACCTCAAGGCATATCATGGAAAGTTAAATGCACCACAGCAAAGACCATATAATGGTGCTTCTAAAACATCTAGACATGTGGCATGAAGACAAACATATCAATAGCAATGGGCAAGTGAAATCAGCATCTCATAACAAGTTTCAGCACTTAACAGCCAAATGCACTTTTGCAATAGAGATTAACATGGCAATATGGACTCAAACAAGCATGCTACAACAACCATCATGTAGTACACTTCACAATGAACATTTTGACATCTCATATGCATCATTTGGATAAACATGCACCAAGTTATCATATCTCAAACATGGCAACAAAATAACAAGTAACATCAGTTTATAACAAGTAGCACTCTTGCAACAGAGATTAGGGCATCTAGATGAAGTCAAACAAGCATGGCACAATGGAACAAAGTGTAGAGCGTATCACCACGATCATTTTGACATATTATTTGCACAATTTGGACAAGCACACAATTAATTACAGGCATGCAAAGATGCATTAAAAATTATGACAACTTAGAGACTTAGAAGAAAAATACCTCCGGAGGGGCGGACACGTCCGGGGCTGAGGGTCCACCTCGCAGAGAGAAGGGGGACGGACATGTCTGTCGCCACCCGGACATGTCCGTCGGCGGCGGCGGCCGGGCCCGCTTGGCAGCGGCTCAGAGGGCGGAGCGGTCAACGCGGCGGCTGGCGCGTCGTGCCTCGACGGAGGTAGAAGCCCGGTGGCGCGGGAGGCCTCTCCGGCGATGGCGGCGAGCGCGGGGGCCGGGAACGGGCGCGCGAAGAGGGCCGCGGCCGGATCCCGCCGGGTCCGGGCCAGAGGTGGCCGGCGGCGAGCGCGCGGCCGGCTCGAGCTCGCGGCGGCGCACGGCGGCCACGGGGTGAAGCGACGCGGCGGGGTCGGAGATGGCCTAGGCGTGGACAGCGGCGGCGGGAAGGACGACGGCGGGGCGACCTGGCTGGGATAGAGGTCACCGGCGGTGGGCCTGACGCCAGACGGGTGCGGCGGCGGGAAGGTCGGCGGCGCGATCGGGACCTCCCGATCCGATCTGTTCGAGCAGAGCAGATGAGAGCGCTCGGGGACGGCGGGCCTCGGGCCCGATGGGCGGCTCGCGGCGGGCCTGGCCCGGGCCGAACGGGCTGGCGGCGGGGAGGCGCCTGGAGGGACACGTGGCCGCGCTCGAGTGGCTGGAGGGCGGTGGAAGGCTGAGGTGGCCCAATTAGGGGCTGCCACTTGGCGGGAGTGAGGTGGAGGGCGCTGGATTTGGAGGAGGAGGGGGGTTGGCTGCGCGAAATTTGATGCAAGGGAGGCTAGGAGGTTAGGGAAGGCTAGGGTTAGGCCCAAAATGGAAAGGGGGGTGTTTATATAGGCATAGGGCTAGGTTTAGGGGGTTTTGAGGCCGTTTCGGACCGTTAGATCCCGATCGGGCGGTCTGCAACGGAGGGGTAGTTAGGCAGGCCTAGTGGGCTGTGTAGGAGAGGCCTCGGGCTTAGAGAAGAGAAGAAAGGGAGAGGCCTGCGGGGGTTTTCAGAGACCAAAAACGTCCGACGTTTAGACCGGCGACTAGTGCCGCTACATATATCCGTTGGGCTATAAAAGGAGCTCTGGATGCGATGAAATTTGGCAGGCGGCCTGTCTACACTATAATAAGACCACACGCCAAGTTTCAACCCATTCCGAGAACGTTTTCCGGCCACTCATAAAGTAAATATTCGGAGGCGCCGCGGGCGCGTGTGAGTGTGTCTGGGCTCAGAACGGACAATGGAAAGGACGAGGGGACTCGGGCGGATGCAAGTTTGAAAACATGCTGATGCAACACACATGATGACAAGGCAAGGATGCACACACAAGCAAATGACATGGCAACGGCAACGAATAACTGGCTGACACCTGGCGCACCGGTCTCGAGGTGTCACAGATATGTCCATGGAGTATGGCATGCGGTTTCCTACTACCGTGGTCAGATCCGGCACTACCGGCCTGTCAAATTCAAAAATATTTCTATCATACTCTAATCTAGATAGTCTAGTTGCTTTCTCCATCCTACTCAAGCCTAGATTTAGCCAAAAATATAAAGATGCAAACACTATTGCCCCTAAAACACAAGATCTGAAAAAGAGACAAGAGGAGAAGAGGAACGGGGGCAATACCGGCATCCATCCATGGCAAGAGGACTTGGTGGGGATCGACTCCACCAAAGGAAAAGGAGAGGAACACCCCGGAGGAGGAGATCCGCCGGAGCCCTCCCGCGGCGATGAACTGCTGGAGAGAGAGAGAGAGAGAGAGAGAGAGAGAGGAACGAGGGGGCGAATGAATGGGTATGGGGGAGAGAAACCTCCCCCTGCCCCGATATAACCCCCACGTACCTCCCCGCAGCGGTAGTACCGCGCTGGTGGGCGGTAGTACCGCTTATAAGTGGTAGTTCCGCGCACCACCAGCGGTAGTACCGCCCAGCACGCCACGGCAACAAAAAGTTCAAGGCAAAGCTCAAAAAGAAACACACAAGGAGAAAAAAAACAACAAAACACCACTCACACACACACACACTAGCAAGAGACAAGAGACCCCTCTACACGAGAGGGCGGTGACCGAAGTCACCTATGTTTGAGTCTAGAGGTATGGCGCCGCGAAGATTTTAACCTTGGGCCCATGACCAAAACTCGTCCTTGAAGCACTAGTACCATCAAAGATGGTTAATGAAAGACTAGATCAATTTATGCATAATGGGGGGAGAGAGAGTTCACTGAGAGAACAATGCTCCCCCTATGTCCATGCCTACAACTAGATAAGACACTATGAAGAGTGTGGTGGGGTGTGCACGTGCTCAAGCCACATTGCTCAAATCAATTATATTTAGCTCATGCCTTAACTCGCGAAATCTTGCTTCATCCAATGTCTTTGTGAAGATATTTGCAAGGTTATCATGTGTGTTGACATAGTGAAGCTCGATCTCTCCTTGCCGTATATGATCCCGGATGAAGTGATACCGAATCTCTATATGCTTCGTCTTGAAGTGTTGCACCGGGTTGAGAGAAATCTTGATGGCACTTTCATTGTCACACTAAAGAGGCACTTTGTCACAAGTGACACCACAATCCTTTAAAGTTTGCCTCATCCATAGGAGTTGAGCACAACAACTACCAGCAGCCACATACTCGGCTTCAGTGGACGAGAGAGACACACAACTTTGCTTTTTGGAAGACCAACTGACAAGAGAGCAACCAAGAAATTGGCACCCTCCAGAAGTGGACTTCATATCCACTTTGTCTCCCGCCCAGTCAGAATCAGAGAAACCTACAAGGTTGAAGTTTTCTCCTCTTGGGTACCATAAGCCAAAGTTTGGGGTATGAGCCAAATATTGAAAGATTCGCTTGACAGCCACAAAGTGACTTTCCTTAGGTGAGGCTTGAAACCGTGCACAGATTCCCACACTCAACATAATATCCGGTCTAGATGCACAAAGGTAAAGCAAGGAACCGATCATAGAGCGATATACCTTTTGATCCACCACTTTACCATTGGGATCAATGTCAAGTTGGCACTTGGTTGGCATTGGAGTAGTAGCTGGCTTGACATCACTTAGATTGAACCTCTTGAGCATGTCTTGAGTATACTTGGATTGTTTGATGAAGATCCCTTCTCTTCTTTGCTTGATCTCAAACCCAAGGAAGTACTTCAACTCTCCCATCATGGACATCTCAAAATGTGTGGTCATGAGTGCGGCGAACTCATCATTGAAAGCTTTGTTAGGAGAACCAAAAATAATATCATCAACATATAGTTGGCATACAAACAACTCCCCTTTGACCTTCTTAGTAAAAAGAGTGGGGTCGATTTTCCCAATTTCAAACCCACGATCTTGTAACAACTCGGTAAGATGCTCATACCACGCACGTGGGGCTTGTTTAAGGCCATAGAGTGCCTTATCGAGTTGGTACACGTGATTGGGGAGCTTAGGATCCTCAAACCTCGGGGGTTGTTTAACATACACCAACTCATTAATAAAACCATTAAGAAATGCACTTTTCACATCCATTTGTTGCAATTTAAAGTTATGATGGGAAGCATAGGCAAGCAACAACCGAATGGATTCAAGGCGAGCAACGGGGGCAAAGGTTTCACCGTAGTCGATACCCTCGACTTGGGAGTAGCCTTGAGCCACCAGACGCCACACTTTGTTGCGCTCGAAGTTATGGAGTTCTTCATGCATGGCATTAAGCCAATCAGGGTCTTCGAGCGCCCCAAAAACCTTCTGAGGTTCAACACAGGAGACAAAAGCTTGATGAGCACAAAAGTTTGCTAATTGTCTATGAGTGCTTACCCCCCTTTTGATGCTTCCTAGAATATTCTCCATGTGATGTTCTCTGGAAGCAAGCCTGGAGGCAACTTTTGCAGCACGACGATCCAATTGCTCTTCAAGAGATAACTGAGGAGCACTGAGTTGATCATCTTGAGCGACGTCAGGAGCTAGATCTTGATCTTGAGCTTCTTCTTGACCTTGATCTTGCTCGGAGGAAAGAACTTGGACTTGTGCATCATTTGGTGGCTCCCCACCATCTTGTGATTGATCTTGCACTTGGCCTTGTTCCACCGGTTGAGGGCCTTCATTTTGTTCTTCAGAAGCGTGTGGGTCTTGGGTTGGTGATGGTTCCACTTGAGTGGAACATTGTCCTTCTCCGTCAGCCATAAGGGGTTCCTCAATGGGTAGGATATATCCAACGCCCATTCTTCTTATGGCTTGAGGAGGAATTTCATCACCTACATCACAAGTACCACTTTGCTCCACTTGGGAGCCATTATTCTCATCAAACTCTATGTTACTCGTCTCCTAAATGAGTCCATTGGACTTGTTGAGGACACGGTAAGCATGAGAGTTTGTAGCATAACCAACAAATATGCCCTCGTGAGCTCTAGATTCAAATTTAGACAAACGAACACCTTTCTTGAGGATGAAACACTTACACCCGAACACCCGGAAGTACTTGAGATTGGGCTTGTTACCGGTAAGAATCTCATATGGAGTTTTGTTCAAGCCTTTGCGGAGATAGAGCCGATTTGATGCATGGCAAGCGGTGTTGATAGCTTCGGCCCAAAAGTTGTATGGAGATTTGAATTCCGCCATCATGGTTCTTGCTGCATCCATCAGAGTCCGGTCCTTTCTCTCCGCTACACCATTTTGTTGAGGGGTATAGGGGGCTGCATATTGATGTTTGATCCCCTCATCACTAAGAAACTCATCCAAAGTGTAGTTCTTGAACTCGGTGCCGTTGTCACTTCTGATCATCAAAATCTTTGCTTCATGTTGTCGTTGAGCTTCATTTGCAAAGTTGATGACGGTTTGTTGGGTCTCATTCTTCTTCTTGAAGAAGAATACCCATGTGTATCTTGAGTAATCATCCACAATCACCAAGCAGTACTTTCTACCCCCAAGACTATCAAAAGATGGAGGCCCAAAGAGGTCCATGTGAAGGAGCTCTAGGGGTCTTTTTGAATAGATGATAGTCGTGGGAGGGTGAGCCGTCTCATGTAACTTTCCTTCAATGCAAGCCCTGCAAGCACGATCTTTGGCAAAGCTAACATTTGTTAGTCCATGGACATGGTCCCCCTTGAGAAGACTTTGCAAAGATCTCATATTGACATGGGCCAAACGGCGATGCCAAAGCCATCCCACATCAACTTTAGCCATTAGGCATGTCGCAATCTTAGTGGGTTGCTTCGAGAAGCTAACCACATAAAGACCGTTCTCGACATGCCCAACATAGGCTACTTTAAGAGTCTTGCTCCACAAGAGGGCCACGGTATCAATATCAAAGAATGTAGCAAAGCCCATGAGTGCAAGTTGGCGAACAGAAAGTAAATTGTATGCAAGGGACTCAACAAGCATGACATTCTCGATCGTGAGATCATGAGAGACAACCACCTTGCCAAGCCCCAATACCTTAGAAGATGAAGCATCACCCCATTCGACGTTGGTGGCCATAGATGAACCTAGATGCACGTCCACCACCAAGTCTTTGCTTCCGGTCATATGGTTTGTGGCTCCACTATCGAGCAACCATGATCCCCCACCGGAAGCAAACTCCTACAAGAGATCAATGCTTGGATTTAGGTACTCATTGGGTAATGGGACCTTTGAGGTTAGTAACAAGGGTCTTAGGAACACAAATGGACCATTCAATGTACTCATAAGAAGAACCAACAAATTTTGCAAACACATGACCATCACTAGCACGACATAAAACATATGAAGGATTAAAGTCGCCGGCTATGTTTGATGGTATGGTGGAGTCCTTCTTGACACCACCACTTTTCTCCATTTTCTTCTTCTTTGATGCGCCCTCTCCTCCGTTCACAAAAGTTTGTCGGAGAGGGGGTGGTAGCTTGATCTTGTCATTCTTCTTCTTCTTCTTCTTGGGCTTAGGAACAAACCCAATTCCTTCTTTTGCCACAACCTCCTTTTGATTGCTCAAA
Organism: Secale cereale; assembly: GCA_902687465.1. NCBI lineage: Eukaryota > Viridiplantae > Streptophyta > Magnoliopsida > Poales > Poaceae > Secale > Secale cereale. The sequence continues at coordinate 695,870,461 of LR738714.1, read as the reverse complement.
AGGTTGTTGAGGTTCTTCTCACCTTGTATGCATGTCACAAGGCCTTTCTCAATTTGCTTCTTCAACTTGGCATTTTCTTCAACAAGATGCACATGCTCCCAACATGGGTTAGTAGCATTTGCATTATCAATTAACACCATGCGAGGAAAGACAGTCTTTTCCTTGGTTAGCGAAACTTGGAGTTGATCATGAGACTCCTTGAGAGAGGCATGCATACTTTTCAAGGCCTTGTGAGCCTTGTCGAGTATATCAAACTCCTCTTTAAGTTTAGCATGATCAACCCCAAGTTTTGCCTTCTCGGAATTAAGCACACGAGAGACAACTAAGGTATGATCAAGATCTTTCTTTAATTTAGCATGATCATCGTTGTGTGACTCCTCAAGAGCCAAACGAAGACCACGCTCTTCCTCTAGGGCGTTAGAGAGATCCGATATCTCATCGGCATAGTATCGACTATGTCCTTCCATTTTAGTAATGGTCTCCTCGTGAGCCTCGATCATGTCATTGGCCTCACCGAGTTGTTCCAAGAGAGCAACAAAGTGCTTCTTGGGTTTTCCCTTAAGTTTGCTCATGAACACCTCAAATTCATTTTCTCCCTCCTTAGTTCCCTGACTCTCATCAATGCAATCCGTCAATGAAGGATTAGAAGTGATGGTAGTATTGATGTTTGGGGTTACCTTGTTTGTGGCCTTGGCCATGAGACACTTGGCAGTGATGTTCTCATTCGGTGAGTCAAAGAGAGATGAGTGCGGAGTAGTAGCAATAGCAATTGTGGCCATGGTGACCATCTCATCATCTTCATCATTATCATCATCCTCAAGATATTCTTCTTGGGCCACCAACCCTTTAGGAGGAGTCTTCTTGTTGAAGTTGTTCTTGTTGGGATAAGACTTTGACATGTCCTTCCGGATAAGCTTGCCTCCAAAGTCTTCTCTTTTCTCATATGGGCAATCCGCAACGAAGTGGCTTACATTTCCATAGTTGAAGCATGTCCTCACTCGTTGCTTGCCCTTGTTCCCACTTGAGTTGTTCCTGTTGAAGTTGGGTCTTGTGTTCTTCTTGTTGCCCCAAAATTGTCGTGAAGCAAGAGCCATGTGCTCATGATAGGCATATTTGGTGCACTCGGGGCTACACTCATCATCATCCTCCACCTCCTCTTCTTCCACACATGCCTTGGCCTTCAGGGCGAGGTTAGGCTTCTTCGATCGTTGAGCTATTAAGACCGCATTGTCGGCAGTCATGTCCAAGATCCTCATGGCAACGGACTCATCCAACACTTCATGAGATGACAAGTGGTGGAAGTCCAGTCTCTGACGAATGACAGAGGACATGGCCTTATGATAGGGCATCATGGCCTTGAGGAACTTGCGCTTGATCCAGTTGTCATCCGTGTCCTTATTGCCATGATCTCGAAGAGAGACCGCAAGGGTGGTTAATCTCTGATAAAGTTCACGAGGATCTTCTTCTTCGATCAGAGCAAACTCATCGGCTTCATCTTGCACAACTTCATAGTTAGAGCGTTGAATGCTAGTGCTTCCCTTGTACATAGTGCCAACATGCTCCCAAGCTTCCTTGGCCACAGTGAAGGGTCGAAGATGTGCAATGTCTTCTGGAGGAATAGCATCTTGAAGAATGCAAAGAGCGGACTCGTTGAACTGATGATCCGCAGTTTCTCTTGGAGTCATGTTGTCGGGATCATGCGGATAAAAACCTTGCTCAATGATTCTCCAAAGATTAGTAGAACAATGATTTATATGACGTTTGAAATGAAACACCCAAGTAGCAAAATCAGATTATTTTTTTATAAACTTGGGAGGTGGCCCAACGGAATTTAAATGCGGTGTAGGAATGGGTCCTCCATAGTGAGTAGGAGGAGCGGAGTGGGCAACGATCCCACTCCCATTCTTAGTAACAGGGGCTTGTTCACTACTAGCTTCTCCCTTGTCGGGATTAGCCTCCGACACGTTAGTAGCTGGACGAACCACTTCCACCGGTGCGGTGGATACTTTAAGCCCCTCAAGCAAATCTTTAAACATGCCTTTGACCTCGGTCGCTAGTGACTCTTTAATGTGGTCATAGCCACATTGAACTCCTCACGAGAGACCGAGGCTCCCCCATCGGACGTAGGCAAGGACGGAGTTCCACCGGAATGATCCTCCATCTCGACTACATTGTCACCCATACTCTTTGGATGGTAAAGTCCTTAAAAAGAGATGAGGCTCTGATACCAATTGAAAGGATCGATATGGTTGACTAGAGGGGGGGTGAATAGGCAACTAACAATTTTTAGCTATTCTTAACCACTTTAAATTAAGCGTCAAAGTAAGTTGTCTAGATAAGCTATTAAGATGACAACTAATAGGAAGTAAAGATAACAACCTCACAAGCAAGCTATAAGAGATAAACAAGTAAAGCTTGCACAAGTAAAGGAAAGAATTAACCACAAGTGGAACCGGTGAAGACGAGGATGTGTTGCCAAAGTTCCTTCCCTTTGAGGGGAAGTACGTCTCTGTTGGAGCGGTGTGGAGGCACAATGCTCCCCAAAAAGCCACTAGGGCCACCATATTCTCCTCACGCCCTCACACGATGCAAGGTGCCGTGATTCCACTAGTGGTGCCCTTGAAGGCGGCAACCGAACCTTTACAAACAAGGTTGGGGCTATCTCCACAACTGAATTGGAGGCTCCCAACGATACCACGATGCTTCACCACAATGGAATATGGCTTCGAGGTGACCTCAACCGTCTAGGGTGCTCAAACACCCAAGAGTAACAAGATCCGCTAGGGATTAGTGGGGGGAATCAAATATCTCTTGGTGGAAGTGTAGATCGATGCCTTCTCAAGCAATCTCGAGCAAATCAACAAGTTTGATTGGCTAGGGAGAGAGATCGGGCGAAAATGGAGCTTGGAGCAACAATGGAGTATGTGGGGGAAGAGGTGAGTCAACAAGGAGGAAGAAGAAGCCTTTATATAGTGGGGGGGGGGACAATTCAACCGTTATCCCCCACTCAGACCCGCACAGAGCGGTACTACCGCTTGAGGGAGCGGTACTACCGCTTATAGAGCGGTACTATCGTTGCCTTTCAAGCGGTACTACCGCGCCAAGGGGGTAGGGACCCAGAGCGGTACTACCGCGGTCTCAGGGCGGTACTACCGCTGGGAGCGGTACTATCGCCTCTACTACCGCTGGGAGCGGTACTATCGCCTCTACTACCGCACCTAGCACCGCAAAACTCGACACAAAAACGCGCTCACGAGTCGAGGCGGTGGTAGCACAGATCAGCAGCGGTACTACCGCTTATTGGGGAGGTACTACCAATTGAGGCACACAGGCGGTACTACCGCTAGGATCCGCGGTACTACCGCTGGAGCCAGGAAAAACTAGAGAAGATGGGAAAGAAGAACTCCATTGCGGCGGGAAGGAATGGTGGGTGCAATAAAGAAGTATACGAGTTGATTCCACCCAAACCTTACCAAAGCGGATCCCCTCTTAATAGTACGGCTTTCCTATTACTCAGAACCACCGAAAACTAAGCAAAAAGGAAACACCGTCTTCCATAGATTCCGAGGGGCATCTAATCTTCTTGTGCCTTTGTGAGATGTATCTGAAAGAGCTTAGAACACATGATTAGTCCGCAAACGCATTGTCATCAATCACCAAAACACCATTTGGCTAAATATGCCCTTACACCACTAATGGAGACAAGTGACAATGGTCGATGTAAATCATGTGAAATGCATGAACATATATATATGTCATCAACCCAAGAAAGTGAGTAAGAATGGAACATGGGTGATGCAACATAGCAAGAAATCATAGCGATCAAGTCAAACAAGCTAGTAGTGCGGAGATGCAACGTACTAGAGGTAATCATGGCAAGCATGTCATGTGTGCAAATAGTAGGCATGCATATTGCACATGGCATATCACAAGCATGAAAGCAAGATATGAGCAAAATAGGATCAATGTATTGGCGAGAGGCCATATGTAAATAGCAACGAGACATCATCACTCTCCCAACACAACAAGCATCGATAGCATGGGGCACAAACAAATCATGGCAATAGCTACCAGGATCTCCACCAAGTATGCAAATACACATAATAGTAGTAGAATGGTGAATCATGTGCAAATGCAAGCAAGGGTCACAATTGCATGGCAAAGTCATAGTAGGAGGCATAACATGCAAAGTGAACACGATAGAATGGGTATAAGATGACAAATGGTAAATAGCCCATAGTCGTGTGAGAGTCAAGTAAAAGAGATGCGCATAGTGGTTGCGCGAAGAAAACAGTGGTAGGGACAATCCGCGGAATCCCAAATCATCGTTGCTCTCAAGAGCTCATTTTGTCAACTCATGGGATTGTGAGGTTGACAAGTATTGGTGAGTACCTACATAAAACAAAGACAAAGGAAAAATTGTGTGTGCGTGGTATATGTACACATCATCCATCATGATGCACACGTGCATGTATTGGTTAGCACATAATATCCAATGCTCAAATAAATGAGATGTGTGATATAGAAACATCTCATCCATCATGAGAGGTTTGTTGTTATGTATGGCATAATGGAGACTCAAATGGTGTAATGCATGATGACAAGTAGGTAGAGCATTGTTATCCATGTAATGCATATGGTGCACACAATCATGGTAATCATGCAAGGTATGGAATGCATCAAGATCTTCTAGCATGTATGAGGAAACTATGGGGGTCTCCTCATTAGCATTAGTGGAAACCATAACATGGAGAATATTGACAACATCCAAAACAATGCATATTTGGAACAATGTGTTCATGGCATGGCATAGTAGATGAATTGCGCAAATCATGTAGAGGGAGCATGGCAATATCATCACACGAGAAACAAAAGCCAATGACCATCATCTTGTCATCTATGCCATAAGTGCAAATATGATTGACTTTAATGGGGCATGCATAGTTACTATGTTGAGATTGATATGAAGCAATATGGGATATCTCACTGGTAGCATATGACAAGTTTGAAGGGTTGTCGAACATGATGTGACCAAAAGAATTTTCACAAGAAAACCTATGTAGCATAGCATCACAACGAGGCAACTCAACATGTTCATCATAAATAGGTAAGTCATGACACGATGAAGTCGCACTAGCATGAAGCATGGGAATAGGTGTGTCAACATCATGCAAGCAATCATTCGTAAGATAGTTCACGACGAGAGAAGCACCATCACCTATGTTATGTTTGGAGCGTCGCTCATGTGTTGTAGGTAAGGTGTTCAATATCCAATCGTTCTCATCTTCATCTTGATGGAACCATGTGGGTGGTGCATCTTCTTCCACCATGGCCATCAGTTTTTCTATTGGACGGATGGACTCTCGAGGGTAGACATGTCCTCATGTAGGAGACCTAGCACCAAACGAAACACACTCGGAGTAGAGGGTAAGTCATTAGAAATCATAGTAGCCTCACATGCCCTATCAACTACCTCACTCACTAAGTGTTGTGGCTCACTCACTCCCTCTTGGATGCTCTCACTCGTATGGATGGTGGAGTCACTCAAATGGCTCGCGAACTCACATAGGAGATGTGGCATGCTCTCATGTGTGGGGCTAGTGGTGGTCACCCTCATCCTCTCAAAGGAAGTGCTTTCAATGTTACATATGGTGGAGTCACTCATATCACTCAAGTGGTGGTGTCTCTCCTCACATGGAAATTGGGGCATCTCGTCATATATGGGTGTCGGAGAGATGTAAGGTGTTCAAGATGTTTTTCTATGATGCTTTCTCTAATAAAATTCCTTTTAATATCCTGCCATATCCCTCTAACATTCCAAAACATGCTTATCATTGGTTCTTTTTTTCTTCTTCTTCTTCACTCCCCCTATTGAGATGACATGCTTCCCAACACTATTGGCTGAAGTGCGAGTCCTCATTTTTTATTGCTCAAAAAATATCTTTTTTAGGTTATCATAATAATCCAACTCCAATTCAGCATCAGAGTGGTCATCTTCAGAACACATATCTTCCAATATAGCATCCCCAATGTCAATAAGACTTGGAGAACTCCCTTATGCTTTTCCCCGTTCTTTGTTTTCATACTTTGGAGATATACTCTTCTAGCCTGATCCATATTGGCAACCAGGTCTAGGTTTTGGTTGACCAAGTCAATTGTACATCCCAGCTCAACTCCCACACTATTAGCCATATCAAATAAGAAATATTTTGGTCTGTTAAGATGGGTTTCTTACCATAGTTGTCTTTCTCAGTAGCCCTTTCCTTGGCAAGATCTTCAATCCTGGCATCTTTCTTATCCAGATTTATGTCACTCCTTCGAGTTGGATCATCCTTGTCCTTATCCTTTTCTTTGTCATCTTTAGTTGTAATCCCCAATTTTGATCCTAGGGACTCCACAGAATCTTGGCTAGCAGTATAATCCACTGGTTCAGCATAAGCATCTTCCATCATTGGGTCTTGCGGTATGTCTGTATCATAGTCACTCTTCTCCCCAAGCTCCTCCCTAGTCAGTTCTTTTTCTTCCCACATATCAATCTTTTCCATGCATCTGTCTATTAGCTCTTGTTGGCCCTCGATCATTTCGACCATCTTCTTCTTCTCCTCTTCCCACGTCGATCTGGATTTAGATGTGACGCATCCCAACGCTGCTGTCGTGCCACCAATCTTGTACCACCACTTGTCAGCGCGACCACAAGAGGTGACAACTGCCAGACACAGAAAATATAAGGCCTACCATTCCGAACAGACGACAAGCAGACGAGGGCATTGGCTCAGCGGCACCATTAGGGAAAACGTCGCAGTGGTGAGGAAGAGGCCGAGGCCACCTTTTTCGTGGCATCATCAACTTCACCAAATTGACGCTACTAGATGAAGACAAAGCCATGTACCTATGGAACAAGAGGGAGAGCAACGGGAGCTCACCCCTCCCCGACCAGCCGAAGCAGCGGGCGGAGGGGGTGGTGGAGATCACCACTCATCGGCGTCGAGACGAAGAGGGGTATAGATCACCGGTCATCGGGGTCCAAAGGCGGGTAGAAACATTAGCCTCTTCGTGTAGGGAAGATAGCGAAGCGGATTTTGTTTCGCGTTTTTGCCTGTCAGAACTACCCCTTTAACCCAAAAGTTGGCACACAATTTTGGAAGATTTAGACCCTTAGTGGTTTTTCACACACCACGTGTATATTTGACTCAAAGGAATTGCTCTGCATTTTTTTTATTGCAAATTTTCATCTCCTTCAAATCTTGTAAAAATGTATTTTGTTTTGTCCGTCCAAAATCTGGATCATTGGCCAACTAGCTGACAGCCCAAGTCAAGTGCATATTTTTTTATGTAAGTCAATTTTTTTATTAGGGTCAATTCTATTTTGGCAGATTATTTTTTTTAAAAAAAAATCGGCAGACAATTAAGTCAATTTTTTATGTCTAAAAAATTCAATTTCTTTAGAACCATTTTTGTTGAGGATCACCGTTAAGTCAAAGTTTTTTCAGGCATATCATTAAGTCAAGTTTTTTTTAGGCTAATACCATTAAGTCATGTGAAGATGAACAAGTGCCGACCTGTCCAGCCCAGTCACGCAAAAGCCCGCATAAGTGGAGTGGCGAGCCGCCCACAAGCGAAGTAACCTCCTCCCCATTTCCCACCCCTCTCGCTATCCTCTCCACTTTCCGCCGCCGCCGCCGCCGCCGAAGCCGACCGACGTCCGCGCCGAAGCCGACCGACCGACCTCCTCTTCTTGTCTCTTCGGTTCAGCGGTGGACCGCGGGGTATGTTCCATGACCCCAATTCCATCGTTCTTCGAATCTAGGGTTTTGAGGGTTGGGTTTTCCGGTTCAAATCCAGGCATATGGGCTACATTGAGGCCTAATTTGGTTACGGGGGGAACTATCCTAGGGCTCTAATCCCACTCGGGGGGATCTCCATGGCCATCTGGGATCCTCTCCTCCTACCACGGGAAGATCACCGAATCGGTTTGGATGATAGGGGAAAGGGGAGGAGATCGAAAGAAGTCAAGATAACCCCCTAAGATTTCAAGGAACGGTCACATTACCCCCTGAGCTTTGAAACCGGGTATTTAGCCCCTTGGTGTTTGCAAAACCAGATAAAAACACCCCCTCAGAGCACTGAATAGTGGTTTGAGAGTGGTTTTCAACATGGCGCCTATTTCACACAAGCCTGCTGTTGTTCTGTAGCATCTAGCACGACCTGCTGATTTCTGTTCGGCCGGAGTAACCTGATATGTGAAGCTAATTTTCCGGTAGCTGACGCAACATGGAAACTGTAGAAGATAGCTCACATACGATGCTAGCTTGACTTGATCTCTGCTTGTCTGTCACTGCGCTTTGCCGCTGCTTCTTCACCTATCGTCGGCTGCATCCCACCTCAACTCGTGGTCATCTGCTCATCGCCAGACGAGCCCTGCCACGGCACAGGGTGCCTTGCCCATCTCCGCCAGTTCCACTTCCACATGCCCTGCTTGCGGACTGTCAACGTATATTCAGTTTGCCTGCTTTGTCTGCAAACCAGTTAGCTTGCAAAGCAGCGCCGACAATAAAACACATGGAACTGAGCAGCTGCTGTTTGGCTAACCATATGTCTTGATCTCGTGGCAGATGCAGACACATCCGATTTTATCCTAAGGAGAATGTCAACGCATGAAAGTGGCAAGAGTGTTGAATCAAAGTGTTTTGGAGAAAAGTGGTTCATGGTGGCGGAGCTCCAGCGCTATGCTCGTAGTCATAGATTCTTGCTGCTTGTTGTTATGCCTAAAGTTTTACACGGTGCTCGCTGCCTTCAAAACATGGACAACGCGTCCAACTCGAACCAGCCACACGCCGCCGCGAAGTGCACGGCTGCTGCAGAACGCACACACAATGGCTGGGCCACAGCCACACAATATTGCTGACTTGGCGTAGATGTTGGGCAAGTGCGCACCGACATGCAAGTGAGCAACACGACCCATGTTCGTACTAGGAGCACAAGGGGAGAGTCAGCATGCTCGCGAAGCAGTTAACACTGTTAGGCGAAGAAATGGAAGAGAGTAGAGCGATGGCTGAGAGCTAAGCATGTTGCAGGTTATGTGTTTGATGAAATGCATTTGTTTTGAGCTGGGACCAGCAATGGCTGGGAAACGGGCCACTTGTCCCAAACCACTCTCAAAACCACCCTCCAAAGCTCTAAGGGGGTGTTTTATCTGGTTTTGCAAACTCCAGGGGGTCAAATACCCGGTTTTAAAGCTCAGGGGGTTATGTGATCGTTTTCTAAAAACTTGGGGGGTTATGTGGACTTCTTTCGGAGGAGATCACGCCCAGAAAAGATCTTGGTCGAAGGAAGAGCAAGATAAACGCCGGCATATGATAGAGATTCCTTTGGCCGCTGAGATCTTGGTGGAAGGAAAAGCACGGCTGCCGACCCGTCTCTGTCGCCGGAGGGCACGTCTTGGAAGCATAGCGCTCGGGATAGTCCAGGAGAAGATTGGCGGGTGCGCCTCGCGCCGTCACATCGTGCGAGAGATTGGAGGTTGTGTCTTTTCTGCCCGACCTCGCTAGGCGTGGATCTCCCACCCGGGGAAAGGAAAGGGATCGGGGCAGAAAATCCATAGGGAGCGAGCGACCAAATGCCACGACGGGTTTTCCGTGGGCCGTTTTGCCCCGTGGGCTCTGCGCTCTGGTTTTTGAGGGGGATCCTGGCGGGATCACGGGCTACCAAACAAGCCCTGACGGGCACATGCTACTGCAATAGTTCCGATGTGATAGTTTTTCGTCCGAATCGAAGGGTACGGCCTGCTCGAGAGTGCCAATGTGATGTTTTCTAGTTCAAATCTAAGGATACAGTCTGCTCCGAGAGTTTCGGTGTGCTACGATTTGATTGTTTTTTTTAATCCAACGGTACAGGGCTACTTTCGGGTGAAGAAAGGTTTGATTTTGTGATTTGGGTGGGAGCAGGGAAGGGACGGGACGGGACGGTTCTGATTTGGGTGGGTGGTAGACTGCAGGCCAAACGGAGTTTGATCTGTTTTCATGATTACTGACTGACCCAGTGTTTTCATCAGATCAAAGATGTCCGATCTTTGTACCAAGTTTACCCTCTCAGGATGCCACCGGTTCTACCCTGAGCTTCCAGGTCAGAGCCAATTCAGACCCAGATCATTGTGTTTATTGTCGTTATGTCACTCTTCATCACGCATGTTAGTTTGATCTGACCTTTATCACTTGCAGACCACTGGTATGATATGGTTGAAGCTCCTATCCGCGTGCCAAGGTTCACCCCTCGCAAGAAGCACAATCGTGAGTACAGGTCCCGCCAAGGTGAGCTTTTGAACTTGCTGCCTCTATGTCTTCATATGTTAGTTTACAGGTCTACTAACAGATTTGCTGTACTAATTGTAGTCTCTCCACAAATCCTTTTCACTTTTCAGGCCATGTTATCATTGGTTTCCCTGAGGCAAACGAAGACATAGAGCAGATGTTCGAGGACAATGTTGTGGAGGAAGAGGAGCAGCTGTTCGAGGACAATGGCATAGAACCAGTTGTTGTGAATGAAGTGGAGGAGGTCGACATTGATAAGGATGTTCCAGAGCTGGGAATTGAGTACCAGGGTACACAACTTATAGATTGTTCTTTCCGTCAAGCATAGTTAGATTGCACATTAAATTCTAATCATTCTTTCTTTGGTTACGCAGCAGAGGAAGAATCTGTCGAGGATAATGACGTGGAAGCAATAGTTCTGAATGAGGTCGCCCCCATTGATGGCGGAGATGAGGAATTCACTAAGTACGAGGCTGACCTTCTTGCGGGTATGCATGCAACTTGTAGTTTTTTTTTTTTGCAAGCACAATTAGATTTCTACTAGTTCTAATACTTCTCATTGTTACACAGCTAAGCTTGGTGGAGGGGACGACAACAAGGTTGAGCTTTAGATTGCTACTATTTCAGTATTTCTGGTATGTGATGGATTGAACCTAGGGTTGATCTTTCGATTGCTACTGTTTCTATTTGTTTGTTGTGATGAGATCACAAGGTTTTTATTATATGCTTATTTGCTTAGATGGGTGACCCTGACTCCTTAAATAAACAACATGGTCTTTGTTTGCTGTGATTAAAATAGAAGGGACTTGTGTTCATTGCTTATACATTTTGAACTGACCAAAACATCTCAGCAAATGGGATTGGATGACTAATACCAATTATGTGCTAGATCAACTTGGTTTGCTATGATGAGAACATAAGGGACTTGTGTTGGAAAAATGCCTCTTGAAAAGTGCCTTTTCATTGCCTATACATCCTAAATTTACCAAAATATCTTAGCAAATGGGATTAGACGACTAATATCTTTTATGTGCCAGATTAAAGATACATATAGTTTGCATATTGAAGTTATTGGCATTGAAGTTTCTGTGTTTTATCCTCTGTCCCTTTATGCTGGATTAGATCTTAAGGAAGGTATATGATATAAAATTGCACCTTCAATGTTGTATGTCCAAATGACAGCAACTCGTAATAACCAAAGTATCTCACGATCACTTGATCACCTTGGATTTTTTTTTCTTTCTGCTTTGCTGTGCTGAGTTCACAAGGACTACATCTTTGGAAGGTGACGTCTGAACTGGTCAAGTTTTTTGTGTAAAATGTTAAAATAATGAAACGATAATTGTAATATTTTTTAACCATCTCTGTTCGCATTAACCATACTGTAGCGAAAAGTTTACCCCACCTCAGAACTGGTTTTAGCTTCTAGAATATTTATTGGTCATTTAGATCTTGTGTCGTTGATCTCTGTTTCTGCATTTTGCATTCCTGATTTCTTTGTGGAATGCGTTTAGAAGGGTAGTTTCCAGACTTTGATGTAGATCTTATTTGACAATCTTGTTTGTTCTAATGCAGACCCATCAGCATCAAAGGCCGGAAGATTTTGACTAGCATCTCAAGTCCAATATCATGAACCTTGTTTTTCTGTCAAATAATCCATTGTCTCTACCGAAGTGAACTACGTGTGATGATTATGGCCGTATGTCGTGTAAATGTCTCGTCTACTGCTGAATGCACTGAAAGTACTTTCTGGATGTGATGATTATGGCCGTATGTTATGCAAATGTCTCGTCTACTGCTGAATGCACTGAAAGTAGTTTCTTCACTGTTCATTCCTGCATGCTGAAGTTGTTTCATTTTTACTGTCAGAATTTTTGTTTCAATATCCTGTGGATGCAATGTTTAGGATCAATGGGTGGTATCTTTGTGATAATTGGCCTTGAATCTATAATAATTTAGACATGGATTCTAGCTGCTGGTTTGGAACTACGCAGTCTATATGATACTGCACTCCGCTGCTGGTATTTGGTGTCTTGGTGATGTGATGCATTTGACGCGCATGGTCGAGGCAAAATCCTTTGTCGAACCCTGTCGTTTAGTCTTGTTCAGGGTTCAATTCCTGTTAAACCTAGAGCCTTGTGTTGCCAGCAACTGACATTTTGCAGTCCATATGAAGCCCATCCGTAACAGGAACTTCTCTTCTCTGTACTTGTATAGAATCCCCAGCGGTGCACGGTCATAGTAGTTGGAGTTCAAAGCATGCTTCAGGTCGAGACAGTGCGTCCCAAAATTCACTCTTCCCATGCCATAACTTTCTGCCATTTTGAGAGCTTGTATCATAGCCGTAGGCCTGCGTGTAGTGAGCTTGCCTGCGTCACCTGGGTTGTATGGTCAGTATTAGTACATACTCGTGTTACAGAGTGAATTGTAAAAAACCACCACATTTGAAGTTCAGTTTCGGAATTGCCACCACATTTCTTGCTCGGCCCAAACACCTACCGTTTTTCTTAATAGAATTTCTCAATAAACACCGACTTTTAATCCGATTCCTGACATGACGGGTCCACTGGTTAGCTCCACGTGGCGCTAAGAGTCAACCACATTTGCGTTGACCGTTAAGTCAGTTGTGGGGCCCACTCGTCAGAGAGTACCATTCTTCTTTGAGGCATTTCGTCGAACGGTTTGCGCGCGGAGGGCGTGGGGAGGAGTACCGGCCGGAGCACCATGCCACGGCCACCAGCCGCAGCCGGACCCCCCTGGCTGTGTCGCGCGTCCTATCGGACATGGCCTCCCCTCCTCTGCCCCTGCGAGCTGCCTGCGCCTCTCCCCCCTCCACCCTCCAGGGAGCGCCACATCAAGTGCGGTGAGCGCGTCGCCGAGCTCGTCGGGGAAGCGGACCAAGCGGCACTCGCGGGCGAGTACACCAGCCTTGGACACCATGGCCATGCCCGCCGGCTGCACCTGCATGGAGTAGAGCGGCGTGCCTCCTCTTGTGCTATCCACGGGTTCACCATGCTGAAGCTCATGGCGCGGGGACGCGGGGAGCTGGAAACGCGGCGGGCGGCTTGAAAGGAGAGGCAGAGAGCTCTGGGCGCTGTCACGGGTGGGTGCCGCAGGTGCGCGGACGGCGCGCCACCCGACCTAGCCTCGCCGCTGCATGCCCTCTGCTGGCTCCTGCCTCTTGGCTCTGACGAGCTTCGCCACGAGCCCGGCGGCTGCCTGCCTCAAAGCGCTGGCCCGCTCGCCGACGAGCACCGCATACATGTTCGATGAAATGCCTCCGAAGAAAAGAAGAAGGTTTGGGAGAGAAAAGGCTGCTGACGAGTGGACCCTCCGTCCAACCTAGCTGTCAACAAACGATCAGAAATCGGATTAAAACGGTCCAAATCAGTCATCCGTGTTTATTGAGAATTTTAGTAAGGAAAACGGTAGATTTTGGGGCCGAGCAAGAAATGCGGTGGCAATCTTAAAACGTGGTGCTTTTTTGCAATTCACTCACATATTACAGGAAGATCCGAACACACCTCAGCAGATAGTGGCACTGCTTCTTTTTTCAGAACTGAAACATGCATCACAAGATGAATTTTACTGCTTTGTGGCAACTTGCCCCACTAGTTGAAGTATGAGGAAGGCGCCAAAATACTTAAATTGCCAATTTCTCATAGATAATCTTGATCATAAACCTACAATTCATCGGATCTCGACAAACACATCACAAAAAAGAGATTACATCGAATAGATCTCCACGAAGACCGAGGAGAACTTGGTATTGAGATCCAAAGAGAGAGAAGAACCCATCTAGGTACTAACTATGGACCCAAAGGTCCGTGGTAAACTACTCACAACTCATGGTGAGGCGATGGTGTTGATGTAGAAGCACTCCGTGGTAGATCTCTGATACGTCCATTTTGCATCATGCTTATATGTTGATATTTATTGTATTATGGACTGTTATTACACGTTATGTCACAATACTTATGCCTTTTTTCTCTTATTTTACAACGTTTACATGAAGAGGGAGAATGCCGGCAACTGGAATACTGGGTTGGAAAAGGAGCAAACTCTGGAAACCTATTCTGCACAACTCAAAAAGCCCCGAAACTTCACAGGACTCCGTTTCAGAAAATGTAAAAAATATCTGGCGAAAGAAGATCACCAGGTGGCCACCAGCTATCCACGAGGGTGGGGGGCGCGCCCCCCTCTCTGGGCGCGCCCCCTGCCACGTGGGCCCCCCGATTGGATGAAATGCCTCCAAAGAAAAGAAGAAGGTTTGGGAGAGACAAGGCTGCTGACGAGTGGACCCTCCGTCCAACCTAGCGGTCAACAAACGATCAGAAATCGGATTAAAACGGTCCAAATCAGTCATCCGTGTTTATTGAGAATTTTAGTAAGGAAAATGGTAGATTTTGGGGCCGAGCAAGAAATGCGGTGGCAATTCCGGAACAGAACTTAAAACGTGGTGCTTTTTTGCATTTCACTCGCATATTACAGGAAGATCCGAACATACCTCAGCAGATGGTGGCATTGCTTCTTTTTTCAGAACTGAAACATGCATCACAAGATGAATTTTACTGCTTTCTGGCAACTTGCCCCACTAGTTGAAGTATGAGGAAGGCGCCAAAATACTTAAATTGCCAATTTCTTGGTAGTTCAACGCGTGACTGTCATTTGAACGTAAGGCTGGATCTTCAAGTATACTTTTCACCCACAGTAAAGTGCCATTCAGATCTCCCTTTACTACCTTTCACCTCTATTCCGCGCTGAGCTTTGAGAAGTTCATTCTGAATGACAATGTTCATATCAGCATGTTGTTGTAGCCACTCATCTAGTTCTAGAACTGGTGTAGGAAGAACAGCCTCAACAGCCAACTGTTTTGGATCTCTACCATATAATACTCTGAAAGGTGTAGTATTCAAAGCTCAGTGATAAGTGGTGTTGTATCACAACTCAGCCGGGGGCAGCCAGTGATCTCACTTATGAGGACAAGCATGCGCAAAACATCGCAAGCAGTTTTCCAAACATTGATTTAATCTCTGTGTTTGCCCATAAGTTTCTGGGTGTCCATCACTGCTCACGTTCAGCTGAGTGTCAGTTAATCAGAACAAGTTTTGCCAAAAGAGCCATGCTTCGGTAGACCCCCC
>LR738714.1:695739459-695853041 GCA_902687465.1 Secale cereale | reverse complement strand
ACCGCCTTCCACACCAAGTACCTGAGCGATTCCACATAATGCGCCCAACTTTTGCCAGCGCGTGTGGGGCCTCACCCGGACACCCCACACCAAAAATGAACGAAATCCGACAACGAACGCACGTTGCGTCACGTCCGGGCAGTATTTTCGGGGTTTCGGCCCGGAAAATCATAGAAAATCCGTACAGCCTCGAAACGCGACAAAATTTGACGTGCGTGTCCTGCATGGTCACTGTAGCACGTGGAAAAAAAATGAGACCGTTTGGTGGATGCGAAGGAGAGACGTGCGACCGAGGGTCCCCTCCGCCCATACTGAAACCACCGTCTTCCACACCAAGTACCTGGGCGGTTTCAGGAAATGCAAGAAAATATTCACGAATTTAATAAGTTTACCAATTTAAGAAAAGGTTCAATATTTAAAAATAGTTTGTGAATTTTGAAAAAGAAAGAAATTAAAAATATAAGAAACAGGAGAAACGAAAATAAAAATAAAAATTCGGCATTTCAAAATTGTTCCTGCTTTGTTCAGTACAAGTTTGATTTTTTTTAGAAATATTTCATATGTATGAACGCTGTTGTCTTTTCTTATATATTTGCCGCCACAAATTTCCACAACGGTTGGTGGGTGAAATGGTTAACAACCTGTGCCTTTAAGCGTGAGGTCTGCTGCTCGGGTTAACAATTTCTTCATATTTCTATCTCAACGCATCAGCAACCTGATTACTAGACCCTTTCTTGTACACAAGTTTTTATTGTAATCCAATGAGCTTCACAAATGCCTTGTTTTAGATCGAAGTGGCCATTCTCTAAGCAGTGAGCCAGACTTTGGTGGTCAATTCTAATGAAAAAAATCCAGATGTTGCACGTAAGATCTCCATCTGTCCTCAACTAAGAGAATAACCATGGATAATTTTTCATATGTAACCCATAATTTTTTTACTTCCACGCAGTTTGAGCATGTTAATGTTATGTTGTGATCCAAATTCAAGTATAAAGATAAAGGCTATTTTCTGACGAGTGAGCGGAGCGAGCCCCGTCGCCGGTAGGCTTGGGACGACGCGGAGTGAGCACTACGTTTGTATTTTCCTCGTATATCTACGAACAACAAACAACGATAATCATTGCCAATGTCTTTCTCTGGCAGAGCATGACAACCAAACAGCCGGGTCAATAGAAAGGCGAACCACAACCCACACAGTAAATGACCTGAACCATCGCAAGGATAATCGTTGCCCATGTCTTTTTCTGGCCGGGCATGACAACCAAACAGCCGGGTCGATAGAGAGGCCTACCACAACCCACACAAGAAATGACATGAACCATCGCAGTCGGGCACCACCACCTGGAACTGACTCGGCTGCGGCCGCCGCTTCCCCTGGATTCGCCGAGGAGCTCTACGAAGCCGCCGATGTGGGCGCCGAGCAGGACTTCGCCGAGGAGGAGGAGGAGGAGGCCAACGAGGAAGAGGAGGAGGAGCAGGCGCCTGCGGTAGCGAGGAAGGGGACGAAGAGGAAGTGCGGACCTAGGACCAGCGAGCCACGCGTCAAGTGGACGGCCAAAGAGGACGAATGCCTCGCCAAAGCATGGAAGGTCATCTGCCTCGACGCGATCACCGGCACGAACCATAGCGCCGACACGTACTGGGAGCGCATCAAGTCGGAGTTTGACGAGCGGAAGTTGGTCGACCCGCAATTCGCCGGCATCCACATGATACGCGGCGCGAAGGCCATGGCGAATCACTGGGCGATCATCTAGGCGGTGTGCAACAAATGGCACGGGATCGTCGAGGAGGTGGCTGCTCGGCCAAAGAGCGGCGAGAGTGTCGAGGGAAAGGTATGGACACGCCGGTCGCCGCCTCGTTTCATTCCTTCTACCTCGCCGATAATTGTTCTCTTTCGCCGCAGATGCTGCGCATGTTCGCCATGTTTCGGCAGGACAGTAGCCCCGAGCAGGACTTCAAGTACCTCCATGTGTTTTCCCGGATCGACAAGTGCGAGAAGTGGACAGACGTCCGGCGCACGCTGGCCAAGGCGAGGGAGACGTACCAGCCGGGCGCGCCGGCGCCCGGGGCATCGGCCGGCCGCCCAGATGGCAACAAGAAGGCCAAGTCGGCAAGGGACACCACGCCTAACGCCGAGCGTCTGCAGGCGTCCATCGAACAGTGCATCGCCGACGCCAAGAACCACGCCGTCGAGAGGGAGGCAAAAGCAGACGCGCGCTGGTCGGCGATCATGTCGACGGGCCAGATCAAGCTCGACCTGCTCCGGACAAATGTAGCTGCCAAGAAGAGGAACACTGACTTGGCCTTCCTAATGGCAGCGGACGCGACGGCGGTGTCGGCGATGGACGGGCCGACCAGGGAGTGGTACATGCGGGAGCGTGGCCTCATCCTGGACGGACTGCCGACGGAGACGCCCACTGCCACGACCAACACGTCGACCCGGCCGGCGAGCCCCAGCGACGACGTGTCGCCTACATCGACGCCCGGCACCCCGCGGACGCCACCTACGGACAACAACGCCGACGCCGAAGCCGATGCAGAAACACAGGATGCCGCCGCCGAGGACATTGCCGCAGCCGTCATTTGATGCACTCTCGCCTCCCGTTTTTATTCACTACGCCGAACTATGTGCCGAACTGAGATGATCGTCGAGCTATGGCGAGTGGTCACCGAACTATGGCGTTTTTTGTAGCGGGAACTGCAGATTCAAAAAAAAAAAATAGGGCGTCTTTGTGGGCGTGGCTGGGCCGAGAACGCCCCCAGCGCCAAATTCGCGCCGGGGGAAGGGCCGAAAAAGCGCCGGGGGGTGCCTTCGGGGGCCGAACGGCTGGAGATGCTTTGAGTAGAGGGAAGCAAAGTGAACCGACTAGTTGATTCAGTGACCAGAGGAGAGTACAACCAGCGAGCACGTCAGCGCACACGTCATCTATCAAGGCCGCACAGTCCAAAGGCCAGGTAGACATGCCAATTAGACCTGGCCATGGGCAGGCCGGCCCGACCCGACCCGGCCCGACCCGACCCGGCCCGCCCCGATGCTGCTCCCGGGCCGGGCTCGGGCCTAGATATTCAGCCCGTTGGCCGGGCCGGTCCGGGCCCGGGCCCGTCAAAATTACGCTTTCCGAAGGGACCCGGCCCGAGGCCAGTCGGGCTTTTGCGTGTTCGGGCCGGGCTCGGGCCCAAAAAACAGGCCCGACGACCGGACCGGGCCGCGCCGGGCTCGGGCTTGGGTTTTTTGCACCGGGCTTTGGTAGGCCTGGCCCGAAGCCCGACCCAGCCCGAGGTTTGGCCAGGTCTAATGCCAATGCACGCTATCCAGGTAGATCGCCGGTGTCAAACGCTGGGTAGACATTCCGACAAACAACATCCGACAAAAGGGAACACTGTCGCAAGAAGCCTCTCAACAATGTGACACCCATCTGGCAGAACATACGAAAAATGAAGCGAGGAAAATGATGGCAAGGGGACGCACCGGGCGAAAGGTGAAAGGATCGATATGGTTGACTAGAGGGGGGGGGTGAATAGGCAACTAACAATTTTTAGCTTTTCTTAAACACTTTAAAATAAGCATCAAAGTAAGTTGTCTAGATATGCTACTAATATGACAACTAATAGGAAGTAAAGATAACAACCTCAAAAGCAAGCTATAAGAGATAAACAAGTAAAGCTTGCACAAGTAAAGGAAAGAAATAACCACAAGTGGAACCGGTGAAGACGAGGATGTGTTGCCGAAGTTCCTTCCCTTTGAGGGGAAGTACGTCTCCGTTGGAGCGGTGTGGAGGCACAATGCTCCCCAAGAAGCCACTAGGGCCACCGTATTCTCCTCACGCCCTCACACGATGCAAGGTGCCGTGATTCCACTAGTGGTGCCCTTGAAGGTGGCAACCGAACCTTTACAAACAAGGTTGGGGCTATCTCCACAACCAAATTGGAGGCTCCCAACGATACCACGAAGCTTCACCACAATGGAATATGGCTTCGAGGTGACCTCAACCGTCTAGGGTGCTCAAACACCCAAGAGTAACAAGATCCGCTAGGGATTAGTGGGGGGAATCGAATATCTCTTGGTGGAAGTGTAGATCGATGCCTTCTCAAGCAATCCCGAGCAAATCAACAAGTTTGATTGGCTAGGGAGAGAGATTGGGCGAAAATGGAGCTTGGAGCAACAATGGAGTATGTGGGGGAAGAGGTAAGTCAACAAGGAGGAAGAAGATGCCTTTATATAGTGGGGGGAACAATCCAACCGTTATCCCCCCACTCAGCCCCGCAGAGAGCGGTACTACCGCTTGAGCAAGAGGTACTACCGCTTATACAGCGGTACTACCGTTTCCCTTCAAGCGGTACTGCCGCGCCAGGGGGGCTGGGACCCAGAGCAGTACTACCGCGGTTGCAGGGCGGTACTACCGCTGGGAGCGGTACTACCGCCCATACTACCGCTCCTAGTACCGCAAAACCCGACACGAAAAAGCGCTCGCGAGTCGAGGCGGTGGTAAAACGGAGCAGCAGCGGTCCTACCACAGAGTGCAACAAGCGGTACTACCGCTTAGTGGGGTGGTACTACCGCTTGAGGCACTCAGGCGGTACTACCGCTGAGGCCCGCGGTACTACCGCTGGGGCCAGGAAAACCAGAGAAGAGGGGAAAGTATGACTCCATTGAGGCGGGAAGGTATGGTGGGTGCGGTAAGAAAGTGTACGTGTTGATTCCACCCAAACCTTACCAAGGCGGATCCCCTCTTAATAGTACGGCTTTTCTATTACTCAGATCCACCGAAAAATAAGCAAAAGGAAACACTGTCTTCCATAGATTCCGAGGGGCATCTAATCGTCTTGTGCCTAGGTGAGATATATCTGAAAGAGCTTAGAACACATGATTAGTCCGCAAACGCATTGTCATCAATCACCAA
Source organism: Secale cereale (assembly GCA_902687465.1). Classification (NCBI taxonomy): domain Eukaryota; kingdom Viridiplantae; phylum Streptophyta; class Magnoliopsida; order Poales; family Poaceae; genus Secale; species Secale cereale. The sequence continues at coordinate 695,848,140 of LR738714.1, read as the reverse complement.
AACACCATCGGGCTAAATATGCCCTTACAATCTCCCCCTTTTTGGTGGATTGATGACAATACGGGATTTGCACAAAAGGAATAATGACATAAAGTAAATGCAAAACCCACACCCCTAAAATATAGACGGGCTCCCCCTAGATGTGTGCTATCTAGATAAGTGCTTTGGACTGCATGGCACACATACTAGGTTCAACACTCCCCCTTTATTTTAGAGACCAACAGCCTAAGCAAGATATATGAGAGCATAGTAAATAACAAGATAATCATGCACGCTAGAGAGTACCAAGGTACATAAATAAGATAGGGTAAGGTAGCATATGTCTCACACCATATGACGGGAACTTAGGTCTCACGAAAACCAACCAAAGCACAAGACAAGAAAGCACAAACGACAGGAACACAAAGGCAACGACACAAATCCCTAAACTCTCTCCCCCTTTGGCATCGAGACACCAAAAGGGCAGAGAGCTAAGCTACGGCTCCAGGTGAGAGCAGGAGAGGGACTCGAACATCACAACTCAGCGGGGTCATCAGCTTCGTCGTCGTCGACCTGAAACTGCTCGGCGTCGGAATCAGTCCACGGGCAGTGCTGCTTGATCCACTCTTCCTCCTCGATTACCTGTTCCTCAGAGCAACTGACCACAGTCGCACCCAATTGACGCATGATCTCCTTGTGACGTCCCCTGGCCTTCTTCTCTGCCACATGAGTCATGTACTGACCATGAGACTCCATGCAAAACAACTTCTTCATCTTCCGCTTGAGCTTCTTTGCCCACGAGGGCTCTGCACCAGATGGCTCATAGTCATCATCATCATCCGCGTCAACCTCAGCCTCCTCAGTCTCCATAGCAGCAGCGGAGGATGAACCTCCAGACTTGGGAGCATGAGTGCCCCAGTTGTCCTTCCTCCTCAGACGCTTGATCTCATGAGACACCAACTCTCCAGTTTCAAGCAACACGTTGGGATAGACAAGATCCCAAGCCTTCTCAATAAGCAGCATGATAAAGGGTCCATAGATCAGGCACTTGCGTTCAGAAATAGCAGACAAGAGCTCACACCACATCACATGAGAAATATCCAGGGTCTCACCAGTGTTCCTTTCTAGCTGATGTTGGCAAAAGAGAAGCATGTCCACAAGATAGGAGTGAACCATATCATGATTCCCAACTCGAGGGAATAGAGTCTCATGGAAGATGCGGTGAAGGATATCCAGATAGGCAGACAACTCATATGTTACCTTCTTAGTCTCAGGGTGGACCTTCACAGTGCAGTAGGGCCAGAGAGCTTGCTTGTGAGTGGAGGTAGTGTTATGATGAGGACGAAAGCCAACCGGAGTCTCAAGCCCCTGGTCTTCCACCCCAAGTAACTCCATGAAAGCCTTCCACTTGATAGACAACAGTTTGCCATTGGTCATCCATGTTAGAGTTCTGTCCTCGTCCGTCCCTAGATGGACAGTGGCATAGAATTGAGCCACAAGATCTGCATCAAAGTCCTTGTTGAACTGAATGATCTGGAGAATGTTAAGCTGAGAGCACATCTGAAGAGCATCGCCAAAATACACAGGATCCTTCTCCAGGTATTCCGTGTCGATGGAGCGAACACTGACAAAGAGATTCTTCTTAGCCTTGAGCACATCAAAGTAGACGGCAAACTGAAAGTGGTTCCAGAACAGACGGTTGACCAAATTGGGCTCTTGATCAACCTCATATGGATTGCGGCGACGACTTGCCCTGAACTCCTTGCCACTCATTTGGGTCATAGTTTTGCTCTTTGGCTTTGCCATGGACTTCTTCTTCTGTTGAGGTGGAGGTGGAGCACTCGAGGAACCTCCAGCAGACTCAGATGTGCGGTAGCGCTTCGAGGTTGCACGATTGGGGTTGATACGGCGAGCTTGATGCTCAGGATGTTCATCACCTGGAACCAAACACAAAAACAGGCGAACCAACCAAAAGGAACGAGCATAAGCCAACGAACACAACAAAAGAAGATCAAAGAATGAAGAAATATGCTTGAACTTGGCAAGCAGCAGTAGTACCGCGATCGGTTAAGTGGTAGTACCGCCCAAGCGGTAGTACCGCTCCAAGAGAGCGGTACTGCCGCTCAAGGCGGGGAAACATCAGTTTCCTACAACCGTGGTCAGATTTGGCACTACCGGCCTGTCAAATTCAAAAATAATTCTACCATACTCTAATCTAGATAGTCCAGTTGCTTTCTCCATCCTAATCAAGCCTAGATTTAGCCAAAAATCTAAAGATGCAAACACTATTGCCCCTAAAACACAAGATCTGAAAAAGAGACAAGAGGAGAAGAGGAACGGGGGCAATACTGGCATCCATGGCAAGAGGACTAGGTGGGGGTCGACTCCATCGAAAGAAAAGGAGAGGAACACCCTGGAGGAGGAGATCCGCCGGAGCCCTCCCGCGGCGACGAACTGCTGGAGAGAGAGAGGAACGAAGGGGCGAGTGAATGGGTATGGGGGAGAGAAACCTCCCCCTGCCCCGATATAACCCCCACGTACCGCCCCGCAGCGGTAGTACCGCGCTGGTGGGCGGTAGTACCGCTTATAAGCGGTAGTACCGCGCACCACCAGCGGTAGTACCGCCCAGCAAGCCACGTCAACTAAAGTTCAAGGCTTAGCTCAAAAAGAAACACACAAGCAAGGAAAAACAAAACACCACTGATACGTCCAAAACGTATCTATAATTTCTGCTTGCTACATGCCTCTTTTGTGTGATATTGCTACGATATTTATACACTTCCATACACTTTACATCATATTTGGACTAACATATTAACTCAGTGCACCCCAGTGCCAGTTCTTGTTTTCTGCTGTTTTTGTATTTCAGGTTTTCCCATTACGTAAACTGCCAGAAAAATTCCGGGAAAAATATATAAAAAATCAGCGTTCCGGAAGCTTCCATGCGGCCAAAGTAGGGCTGGAGGGGGGCCACCAGGCCTCCAGGAGGCCAGGGGGCGCGCCCCCCTAGGCCGCGCCGCCAGGGCGCCTGGGCCCCCCAGGCCCCCTCTGATGCCCCCCTTTGGCATATATTTACACCACGTCCCGAAACCCTCGAGGACGGAACCCTTTTTCACGATCTCATCTCTGTTCCGCCGCCGCCGCGCTTCCAGATCGGGAGCACCAGGAGAACTCTTCCCAGCACCCAGCCGGAGGGGATAACCACCACCGGGAGCCTCTCCACCACCATGGACGCCTCCCGGATGAGTTGTGAGTAGTCTCCCTTGGACCATGGGTCCATGACCAGTAGCTATGTGATGTTCTCCTCCCCTTTTTGTTCTTCACTAATTAGACCTCGTGAGCTGCCCTACATGATCGAGGCACATATGTAATCCTTATGCTGTTGCTATGATGAGTTTGCTGGGATCCGATGGATTATGAGATTATGTTCAGATTGTGTGTGAGTAATATATTTGATTTACCTCTTTTATATTTATGTTCTTGAGTAATTCTTGCATGTTCTCCGTTGCTGTTTATTGCTTTGGCCAAGTAGTAGGTAGTAACTCCAAGAGGGAACGTTATGCTTGATTGTGGGTTCATGCCTCTCGATGACTAGCTTGAGTGACAGAAACATGAGTCTAGGGGATGTGCTGTTGCCACAAGGGGGAAAACAACGGTGCTTGTACCCGCGGGTGCAAGGATTGTTTACTTTACGCAAAGTTCTTTTAATGCAGTTGTCTGTTGCTTTGAGTTTACACTATGGGTGGGACTCGCAACTTAATACCAGCGAGATGTTCTGGATAGATATCTCAAGGTGGATGATTAGTAGTAGATGCAGATGGATTTCGGTCTACTTACCTTTGCGTACTGCCCATGCTTTTGAGCCTCAACCTTTCTTGCAGGATAGTTAGCATTGGTTTGCGCACATAATTCTGTCAATTGCCCAGCTGTAATTCGTTTACCTCACATAGTTGTTTTATCGTCTTTTGGGAGAGAGACATCACTAGTGAACGTCATGGGACCCCGGTCCATATTACCATCACTGATCACATCCGCTATTTACTTTCTGTTTTACTACTAGTTGCAGTTATACCTATCACTATTATCTCTTGCGTTTGATCCTTTGTAAACGACAAGGCCGGAGGGATTGACAACCTCTCTGTACTCGTTGGGAGCAAAGTTATTTGTATCTGTGTGCAGGTCCTGTCAGCCGCTAAATATCTGGCGCCGTTAGCAGTTGACACCTTCTTGTTGAACCTAGGAGTCTCAGGGGAAATCGATCCTTGGTATCTTTGCCAAGGGAAAACTACCGCTACACTGCATCTCAAACCTTCCACTTGGGGTAACCAACGAGGGGTGAGAAGCCATCAAGCAAAGTTTTCTGGCGCCGTTGCCGGGGACTCCACTCTTCAAGATAGGGGAGTTGCACGCTATCTTTTACCTTTGCTTTTTAGTCTTGTTAGTTTACCTTTTAGTTTTTGCTTTAGTTCCCTTTATCAAAAATTACAAAAAAATTATTTGCTTTTCTGTTAGTAGTTCTTTCTGTTTAGACAAGCATGTTGGGATTCAGTGCTTTGAGGGAATCAGAAGTTATGGAGAAAATATGAAGAAGGCATGGGACAGAATTTCTGATGCACATAGGAGAATAATGCCTTGGATACCTATAAAAATTGTGCTTAGAAATTTTACCATGATCTTTTTAAATGGTGTAAACACTCTCTTGATATTATAGCTGAAGGAGATTTCCTAGAGTGTGATGAAGCTAGAGCTCTTGAAATTATACATGGTCTATCTAGTTACTTTGTTTATGATCATAATTTTGATACTGTCATAGATAGACTTGCTACTATTGAGAAAAGAATGGATGCTCTATACTTGATGAAGGTAGAGAAACCCAAACCCAATAAGAGAGATATTTTGGAAATAGACAATGATTGGGAGCCTTTTGTTAGGATTAGCATCTCTAATCAAGACTTCCTTGCTTATTGTGATATTGGATCTATGGTTTCTACTATGCCAAAAATTGTTCATGATTCTTTAAAATTTAACATGGATAGGTTATCATCTCATCATGAACACACTAATGGAGATATTTCTGAGATCCAGGGAAGAATAAAAGACGTGCCAGTTAAATTCCTTAAGGGGATTGCAATGGTTGATTTCTTCATCATGAAGACAAACCAATGAAATATAGTGCTTGGAAGGGACTTCCTCCGAGCAGTAAAAGGCTTCATCGATATAGGTAAGGGACAAATCCGCTTACGCGGGAAGGCAAAAGGTGTGTACCCCTTTCCTAGAAGGAACAAGAGTGAACTTGTTGATGAACCATTTGAAGCAATTTATAACTCCGATTATTATGATGATTATTGATTCCTCTTTGCATTATGCCTAGCTGAAAGGCATAAAAGAAAGCGCTTTTGGGAGGCAGCCCACAATGAATAAAATTTTTATTTTGCTTTTGTTGTGATGTCGTTACTACAGTAGCATCATCATTGTATCTTTACTTTTCAGCTTTGTGCCAAGTGTAGCCTCTGATTGCAAGAAAGTTCAAAAGTTGTGACGTGCTGTCCAGGAAACAGATTCTGTCCTTGGACAGAAAAATTCGTATAAAATCACCAGATCATCCTTTTGGTCTGAATTTTTTCGAAAGCGTGCTCTATACAATTGTCTTTCAGGCGTCTGTTCTGAGTTTTTTGATTTGAGTTGCAAAAGTGCCCCGAAAAAATCATTTACCACCTGCTGGTCTGTTTTTCACAGATTCTGTCCTGTTTTGCCTTTCTTTCATTTTGCAAACCTTGAGCTTGCTTTTTCTTTGCAAAAACCATTTGGCAATCTTGAGAAACAGTAGACCTTCAAGAATATCCTTATTTCCAGCAAGGAACAAATATTTTATTATGGGTACTAACCTCGCTAATCAGATTATGATGAGTTATGTATGAAGGGAGTTTTCAAGTGTTCGAGGGAAGATGATAAAAAGATTCAGGAGTGTCAAACGCTCAAGCTTGGGGATGCCCCCATGCACCCCCAAGAAATATTCAAGAAGACTCAAGCGTCTAAGCTTGGGGATGCCCCCGTGCATCCCCTTCTCCATCAACATTATCAGTTCGTCTTTCGTTCCACTATATTTTTATCACTTCATGTGTTATGTGCTATGCTTGGAGCGTCTTGCTTTTAGTTTCCTTTTTAGTTTTCTTTAGCTTTGCTTGCTGTTCATAACGAGTTAGAACTCAGCCTTCTTTGTGTGGGAGAGAAACACGCTCCACTTCAACCTAGAACATAACATAGAATTTTCATGTCTATCTTTGCTGTGTGTGTTCTTTGTCTTTCAATAGCTACTGTCATGCTTTGCTCTTAGTTTTCATGCTTATCTTTTTAAAGAGCTTTTGTTTAGTTGGTCGCTGGAACTCTCTTTATTTATCATGCTTATCTTCTTAAGAGAGTTGGCTTCTGTTGCACTGGTTTATATGTCTATGATAAAAATGCTATGTGCATAATGGTGCTTAGTAGTTCATGTTTTCTTATGGTTAGTCTCAAATAGCTGGGGGGGTTCTCAATGTCTTATTGGAGTACCAACATGATTTGTTTGCCTATGATGTGGTATGGTTTAGTGATATCTTCCTTCAAGAATTTATTTTGATTGACTTGGCGTATGCTCACGCATATTTAAGACTGTAAAGAAAGTCTGTCAAGCCTTGATGATCTTTAATTTCTGAGTAGTGATATAACTTCCATGCCTGATTCAATGTTGCTTTGTCGCTCTGCATGATTATGACCGTCATTGCTCTTTTAGTTTGTCGCTCCCAGTCTTTTGCTAACCTTCGCCTGTACTAAGCGGACTAAATGCTTGTGCATCCAAAATCTTTTAAACCAGTTATGCCATATGAGTCCACCATACCTTCCTATACATGGTATTTACCTGCCATTCCTAACGAAGACTTTCATGTACCATCTCGAAATTATTCAAAAAAGGCATTTCTCTTTTGTGCCTCTGTTTTAGTTCATGAGGAAGTAGTAGTTAGTTCATGATCTTTTTAAGTTGGACAAGCTACACCCCGGGATTGCATGTCTAATGTGCAAACCCATAATACGAGAAGGAACTGGCATAGAGTGCGCTCGGCTCATTAAAAAATAATATAAACAAACAAACCCTCCTTCACGCTTTGTTCATGAGAAATCAGAAAACTTTGGCAGTGATAAACAAAGGAGATTAAGAGGATGTGATCGTCCTCATTCGGGAGCCGTTCCTCGAAACTTGTCCAGCTCAAGAAGTAATTGAGTTATCTGCTAGCATTCATTGACGAAACATGCATATCCAAAAAATAATTATTACCTCTGTTTTTAAAACCAAGAGCTCTGGTACATGATTAGTTTTTGTTTCCGACTACGTGTTTTCAACCTTGCCAACAAAAGCCACGGTTCGAGAGTCTCCACCTTCTTTAAAGCACCAACTATTGAGAGCATGATTGTCATTCTGAGTGTAATGTGCATTGTCCCAAAGTAGCATTGTCTTTTGCATGATTATGATATCGTTTATTCTGAAATCATTGTATCTAGTCGTCACTTAAACCTTGGAGGTGCCCCTACATTTATGTTTTGCTTCACTAAAGGGGGCAAGCGAGATACCACTTCACCATATTTGCACACCATGCTCACTACAAATCTATTTGATGTTTCAGTATCATATTGTAAAACTTTCAGTTCTTTGTGATTTTCTCATAAGGAAACTTAATTACTACAGATTCATTGTCTCAGTAAGCATTTGTCATGTGACTATGAAAAGTCCTTATATGGTTAATAGCATGTCACCACAGAAATTATGCTTGTTATCATTTACCTACTCGAGGACGAGCAGGAATTAAGCTTGGGGAAGTTGATACGTCCAAAACGTATCTATAATTTCTGCTTGCTCCATGCCTCTTTTGTGTGATATTGCTATGATATTTATACACTTCCATACACTTTTGATCATATTTGGACTAACCTATTAACTCAGTGCACCCCCAGTGCCAATTTCTGTTTTCTGCTGTTTTTGTATTTCAGGTTTTCCCATTACGTAAACTGCCAGAAAAATTCCGGGAAAAATATATAAAAAATCAGCGTTCCGGAAGCTTCCATGCGGCCAAAGTAGGGCTGGAGGGGGGCCACCAGGCCTCCAGGCGGCCAGGGGGCGCGCCCCCCCTAGGCTGCACCGCCAGGGCGCCTGGGCCCCCCCAGGCCCCCTCTGATGCCCCCCTTTGGCATATATTTACACCGCGTCCCGAAACCCTCGAGGACGGAACCCTTTTTCGCGATCTCATCTTTGTTCCGCCGCCGCCGCGCTTCCAAGATCGGGAGCACCAGGAGAACTCTTCCCGGCACCCTGCCGGAGGGGAGAACCACCACCGGGAGCCTCTCCACCACCATGGACGCCTCCCGAATGAGTTGTGAGTAGTCTCCCTTGGACCATGGGTCCATGACCAGTAGCTATGTGATGTTCTCCTCCCCTTTTTGTTCTTCACTAATTAGACCTCGTGAGCTGCCCTACATGATCAAGGCACATATGTAATCCTTATGCTGTTGCTATGATGAGTTTGCTGGGATCCGATGGATTATGAGATTATGTTCAGATTGTGTGTGAGTAATATATTTGATTTACCTCTTTTATATTTATGTTCTTGAGTAATTCTTGCATGTTCTCCGTTGCTGTTTATTGCTTTGGCCAAGTAGTAGGTAGTAACTCCAAGAGGGAACGTTATGCTTGATTGTGGGTTCATGCCCCTCGATGACTAGCTTGAGTGACAGAAACATGAGTCTAGGGGATGTGCTGTTGCCACAAGGGGGAAAACAACGGTGCTTGTACCCGCGGGTGCAAGGGTTGTTTACTTTACGCAAAGTTCTTTTAATGCAGTTGTCTGTTGCTTTGAGTTTACACTATGGGTGGGACTCGCAACTTAATACCAGCGAGATGTTCTGGATAGATATCTCAAGGTGGATGATTAGTAGTAGATGCAGACGGATTTCAGTCTACTTACCTTGGCGTACCGCCCATGCTTTTGAGCCTCAACCTTTCTTGCAGCATAGTTAGCATTGGTTTGCGCACATAATTCTGTCAATTGCCCAGCTGTAATTCGTTTACCTCACATAGCTGTTTTATCGTCTTTTGGGAGAGAGACATCACTAGTGAACGTCATGGGACCCCGGTCCATATTACCATCACTGATCACATCCGCTATTTACTTTCTGTTTTACTACTAGTTGCAGTTATACCTATCACTATTATCTCTTGCGTTTGATCCTTTGTAAACGACAAGGCCGGAGGGATTGACAACCTCTCTGTACTCGTTGGGAGCAAAGTTATTTGTATCTGTGTGCAGGTCCTGTCAGCCGCTAAATATCTGGCGCCGTTAGCAGTTGACACCTTCTTGTTGAACCTAGGAGTCTCAGGGGAAATCGATCCTTGGTATCTTTGCCAAGGGAAAACTACCGCTACACTGCATCTCAAACCTTCCACTTAGGGTAACCAACGAGGGGCGAGAAGCCATCAACCACACACACACACACTAGCAAGAGACAAGAAACCCCTCTACAAGAGAGGGCGGTGACCGAAGCCACCTATGTTTGAGTCAAGAGGTATGGCGCCGCGAAGATTTTAACCTTGGGCCCATGACCAAAACTCGTCCTTGAAGCACAAGTACCATCAAAGATGGTTAATGTGAAAGACTTGATCAATTTATGCATAATGGGGGGAGAGAGAGTTCATTGAGAGAACAATGCTCCCCCTATGTCCATGCCTACATCTAGATCACTGTTCAAGATATCTTCCGATATGCCGATAAATCGGCCGATTTATCGCTTACCGCTGTCTGGCCGATACGATAAATCGGCCGATAAAGGAGCCGATATGGCGATAAATCGGCCGATATGCCGATAAACTGGCCGATTTACCCCTTATCATGGGTCGACCGATAAGTTCCCGATAAGCGATATCCCCAACATTGATCTAGATTAGACAATATGAAGAGTATGGTGGGGTGTGCACGTGCTCAAGCCACATTGCTCAAATCAATGATATTTAGCTCATGCCTTAACTCGCGAAATCTTGCTTCATCCAATGGCTTCGTGAAGATATCTGCAAGGTTATCATGAGTGTTGACATAGCGAAGCTCGATCTCTCCTTGCCGTATATGATCCCGGATGAAGTGATACCGAATCTCTATATGCTTCGTCTTGAAGTGTTGCACCGGGTTGAGAGAAATATTGATGGCACTTTCATTGCCACACCAAAGAGGCACTTTGTCACAAGTGACACCGTAATCCTTTAAAGTTTGCCTCATCCATAAGAGTTGAGCACAACAACTGCGAGCTGCCACATACTCGGCTTCGGTGGACGAGAGAGACACACAACTTTGCTTTTTGGAAGACCAACTAACAAGAGAGCAACCAAGGAATTGGCACCCTCCGGAAGTGGACTTCCTATCCACTTTGTCTCCCGCCCAATCCGAATCAGAGAAACCTACAAGGTTGAAGTTTGCTCCTCTTGGGTACCATAAGCCAAAGTTTGGGGTATGAGCCAAATATCGAAAGATTCGCTTGACAGCCACAAAGTGACTTTCCTTAGGTGAGGCTTGAAACCGTGCACAGATTCCCACACTCAACATAATATCTGGCCTAGATGCACAAAGGTAAAGCAAGGATCCAATCATAGAACGATATACCTTTTGATCCACTGCTTTACCATTGGGATCAATGTCAAGTTGGCACTTGGTTGGCATTGGAGTAGTAGCCGACTTGACATCACTGAGATTGAACCTCTTGAGCATGTCTTGAGTATACTTGGTTTGTTTGATGAAGATCCCTTCTCTTCTTTGCTTGATATCAAACCCAAGGAAGTACTTCAACTCTCCCATCATGGACATCTCAAAATGTGTGGTCATGAGTGCGGCGAACTCATCATTGAAAGCTTTGTTAGGAGAACCAAAGATAATATCATCAACATATAGTTGGCAGACAAACAACTCCCCTTTGACCTTCTTAGTAAAAAGAGTGGGGTCGATTTTCCCAATTTCAAACCCACGATCTTGTAACAACTCGGTAAGATGCTCATACCACGCACGTGGGGCTTGTTTAAGGCCATAGAGTGCCTTATCGAGTTGGTACACGTGATTGGGGAGCTTGGGATCCTCAAACCCCGAGGGTTGTTTAACATACACCAACTCATTAATAGGACCATTAAGAAATGCATTTTTCACATCCATTTGTTGCAACTTAAAGTTATGATGAGAAGCATAGGCAAGCAGCAAACGAATAGATTCAAGGCGAGCAACGGGGGCAAAGGTTTCACCGTAGTCGATACCCTCGACTTGGGAGTAGCCTTGAGCCACCAGACGAGCCTTGTTGCGGATGACGATGCCATGAGCATCTTGCTTGTTCTTAAAGATCCACTTGGTTCCAATGACATTATGGTTCTCCTTTGGCCTTGGCACCAAACACCACACTTTGTTGCGCTCGAAGTTATGGAGTTCTTCATGCATGGCATTAAGCCAATCAGGGTCTTCGAGCGCCTCATATACCTTCTGAGGTTCAACACACGAGACAAAAGCTTGATGAGCACAATAGTTTGCTAATTGTCTACGAGTGCTTACCCCCCTTTTGATGCTTCCTAGAATATTCTCCATGTGATGTTCTCTGGAAGCAAGCCTGGAGGCAGCTTTTGCAGCAGGACGCTCCAATTGCTCTTCAAGAGATAACTGAGGAGCGCTGAGTTGATCATCTTGAGCGACGTCAGGAGCTAGATCTTGATCTTGAGCTTCCTCTTGACCTAGATCTTGCTCGGAGGAAAGAACTTGGCCTTGTGCATCATTTGGTGGCTCCCCACCATCTTGTGATTGATCTTGCACTTGGCCTTGTTCGTCCGGTTGAGGGCCTTCACTTTGTTCTTCGGAAGCGTGTGGGTCTTGGGTTGGTGATGGTTCCACTTGAGTGGAACATTTTCCTTCTCCTTTGGCCACAAGGGGTTCCTCAATGGGTAGGATATATCCAACACCCATTCTTCTTATGGCTTGAGGAGGAATTTCATCACCTACATCACAAGTACCACTTTGCTCCACTTGGGAGCCGTTATTTTCATCAAACTCTACGTTACTCATTTCCTCAATGAGTCCATTGGACTTGTTGAGGACACGGTAAGCATGAGAGTTTGTAGCATAACCAACAAATATGCCCTCATGAGCTCTAGATTCAAATTTAGACAAATGAACACCTTTCTTGAGGATGAAGCACTTACAGCCGAACACCCGGAAGTACTTGAGGTTGGGCTTGTTACCGGTAAGTATCTCATATGGAGTTTTGTTCAAGCCTTTGCGGAGATAGAGCCGATTGGATGCATGACAAGCGGTGTTGATGGCTTCGGCCCAAAAGTTGTATGGAGATTTGAATTCTGCCATCATGGTCCTTGCCGCATCCATCAGAGTCCGGTTCTTTCTCTCGCTACACTGTTTTGTTGAGGGGTATAGGGTGCTGCATATTGATGTTTGATCCCCTCATCACTGAAAAACTCATCCAAGGTGTAGTTCTTGAACTCGGTGCCGTTGTCACTTCGGATCATCAAAATCTTTGCTTCATGTTGTCGTTGAGCTTCATTTGCAAAGTTGATGACGGTTTGTTGGGTCTCACTCTTCTTCTTGAAGAAGTATACCCAAGTGCATCTTGAATAATCATCCACAATCACCAAGCAATATTTTCTTCCCCCAAGACTATCAAAAGATGGAGGCCCGAAGAGATCCATGTGAAGGAGCTCTAGGGGTATTTTTGAGTAGATGATAATCGTGGGAGGGTGAGCCGTCTCATGTAACTTTCCTTCAATGCAAGCCCTGCAAGCACGATCTTTGGCAAAGCTAACATTTGTTAGTCCACGGACATGGTCCCCCTTGAGAAGACTTTGCAAAGATCTCATATTGACATGGGCCAAACGGCGATGGCAAAGCCATCCCACATCAACTTTAGCCATTAGGCATGTCGCGATCTTAGAGGGTTGCTTCGAGAAGTTAACCACATCAAGACCGTTCTCGACATGCCCAACATAGGCTACTTTAAGAGTCTTGCTCCACAAGAGGGCCACGGTATCAATATCAAAGAATGTAGCAAAGCCCATGAGTGCAAGTTGGCGAACAGAAAGTAAATTGTATGCAAGGGACTCAACAAGCATGACTTTCTCGATCGTGAGATCGTGAGAGACAACAACCTTGACAAGCCCCAATACCTTAGAAGATGAAGCATCACCCCATTCGACGTTGGTGGCCATAGATGAACCTAGATGCACGTCCACCACCAAGTCTTTGCTTCCGGTCATATGATTAGTGGCTCCACTATCGAGCAACCATGACCCCCCACCGGAAGCAAACCCCTACAAGAGATCAATGCTTGGATTTAGGTACCCATTTGGTGATGGGTCCTTTGAGGTTAGTAACAAGGGTCTTAGGAAACCAAATAGACCATTCAATGTACTCATAGGAAGAACCAACAAATATAGCGAATACATGACCATCACTAGCACGACATAAAACATATGAAGGATTAAAGTCGCCGGCCATGTTTGATGGTATGGTGGGGTTTTTCTTGACACCTCCACCCTTCGCATCATTCTTCTTCTTAGAGCCGCCCTCACCCTCTTTCACAAAGGTTTGTCGGAGAGGGGGAGGTAGCTTGGTCTTGTCATTCTTCTTCTTCTTGGGCCTAGGAGCAAACCCAATTCCTTCCTTTGCCACAACCTCCTTTTGATTGCTCAAAAGGTTATTGAGGTTCTTCTCACCTTGTATGCATGTCACAAGGCCTTTCTCAAGTTGCTTCTTCAACTTGGCATTTTCTTCAACAAGATGCACATGCTCGCAACATGGGTTAGTAGCATTTGCATTATCAATCAACACCATGTGAGGAAATATGGCCTTTTCCTTGGTTAGCAAAACTTGGAGTTGATCATGAGACTCCTTGAGGGAAGCATGCATACCTTTCAAGGCCTTGTGAGCCTGGTCAAGTATAGCAAACTCCTCCTTGAGTCTATCGTGGTCAACCCCAAGTTTTGCCTTCTCGGAGTTAAGCATGCGAGAGACAACTAAAGCATGATCGAGATCTTTCTTTAATTTAGCATGATCATCGTTGTGTGACTCCTCAAGAGCCAAACGAAGACCACGCTCTTCCTCTAGAGCATTAGAGAGATCCGATATTTCATCGGCATAGTCTCGACTATGACCTTCCATTTTAGCAATGGTCTCCTTGTGAGCCTCGATCACGTCATTGGCCTCACCGAGTTGTTCCAAGAGAGCAACAAAATGCTTCTTGGGTTTGCCCTTGAGTTTGTTCATGAACAACTCAAATTCATTCTCTCCCTCCTTAGTTCCCCCACTCTCATCAATACAATCCGTCAATGAAGGATTAGAAGAGATAGTAGTATTGATGTTTGTGAAGGAAATATGCCCTAGAGGCAATAATAAAGATGTTATTTGTATTTCCTTATATCATGATAAATGTCTTTTATTCATGCTAGAATTGTATTAACCGGAAACTTAGTACATGTGTGGATACATAGACAAAACAGTATGTCCCTAGTATGCCTCTACTAGACTAGCTCATTGATCAAAGATGGTTATGTTTCCTAGCCATAGACATGAGTTGTCATTTGATCAACGGGATCACATCATTAGGAGAATGATGTGATGGACAAGACCCATCCGTTAGCATAGCACTATGATCGTTTAGTTTTACTGCTATTGCTTTCTTCATGACTTATACATGTTCCTATGACTATGAGATTATGCAACTCCCGAATACCGTAGGAACACCTTGTGTTCTATCAAACATCACAATGTAACTGGGTGATCATAAAGATTCTCTACAGGTGTCTCCGAAAGTATTCGTGGTGTTGGCATAGATCAAGATTAGGATTTGTCACTCCGAGTGTCGGAGAGGTATCTCTGGGCCCTCTCGGTAACACACATCACAATAAGCCTTGCAAGCAAAAGACTAATGAGTTAGTCACGAGATGATGTGTTACGGAACGAGTAAAGAGACTTGCCGGTAACGAGATTGAACTAGGTATAGAGATACCGACGATCGAATCTCGGGCAAGTAACATACCGTTGACAAAAGGAACAACGTATGTTGTTATGCGGTTCTGACCGATAAAAGATCTTCGTAGAATATGTAGGAGCCAATATGAAAATCCAGGTTCCGCTATTGGTTATTGACCGGAGATGAGTCTCGGTCATGTCTACATAGTTCTCGAACCCGTAGGGTCCGCACGCTTAACGTTTGATGACGATCGGTATTATGAGTTTATGAGTATTGATGTACCGAAGGTAGTTCGGAGTCCCGGATGAGATCACGGACATGACGAGGAGTCTCGGAATGTCCGAGACATAAAGATTGATATATTGGACGACTATATTCGGACACCGGAAGTATACCGGAAAAGTTTCGGATTTAACGGGATTGCCGGAGGGGGTTACCGGAACCCCCTACGAAGGGGGATGGTCCATAGTGGGCCTTATGGAAAAGAGAGAGGCAGCCCATAGGGCTGGCCGGCGCCCCACCTAGGGTTCCTAGTTGGACTAGGAGTTGGGGGGCGCCACCTCTTCTTCTTTTCCTATTCCCTCTCTTCCTTCTTTGGTGGTTCCTACTAGGAATAGGATTGCAATCATATTCCTAGTAGGATTGCACCCCTAGCCGCACCAAACAAGGGCTGGCCGGCCTCCCCCCTTGCTTCTTTATATACGGGGGCAGGGGGGCACCCAAAGATACACAAGTTGAATTGTTCCAGCCGTGTGCGGTGCCCCCCTCCACAGAAACACACCTCGGTCATACCGTCGCGGTGCTTAGGCGAAGCCCTGCGCCGGTGAATACATCATATCCGTCACCACGCCGTCGTGCTGACGAAACTCTCCCGTGAAGCTCAACTGGATCAAGAGCTCGTGGGACGTCATCAAGCTGAACGTGTGCTGAACGCGGAGGTGCCGTACGTTCGGTGCTTGATCGGTTGAATCGCGAAGAAGTTCGACTACATCAACCGCGTCACTTGACGCTTCTGCTTCCGGTCTACGAGGGTACGTAGACACACTCTTCCCTCTCGTTGCTATGCATCTGGTAGATAGATCTTGCGTGATCGTAGGAAAATTTTAAAATACTACGTTCCCCAACAGTGGCATCATGAGCCAGGTCTATGCGTAGATGATATGCTCGAGTAGAACACAATGAGTTGTGGGCGATACTAGTCATACTGCTTACCAGCATGTCATACTTTGCTTCGGCGGTATTGTGAGATGAAGCGGCCCGGACCGACATTACGCGTACGCTTACGCGAGACTGGTTTCACCGTTACGAGCACTCGTTGCTTAAAGGTGACTGGCGGGTGTCTGTCTCTCTCACTTTAGCTGAATCAAGTGTGGCTACGCCCGGTCCTTGTGAAGGTTAAAACAGCACATACTTGACAAAACATCGTTGTGGTTTTGTATGCGTAGGTAAGAACGGTTCTTGCTAAGCCCGTAGCAGCCACGTAAAACTTGCAACAACAAAGTAGAGGACGTCTAACTTGTTTTTGCAGGGCATGTTGTGATGTGATATGGTCAAGACATGATGAGTTATACGGTTTTGTATGAGATGATCATGTTTTGTAAAGTTATCGGCAACTGGAAGGAGCCATATGGTTGTCGCTTTATTGTATGAAATGCAATCGCCATGTAATTGCTTTACTTTATCACTAAGCGGTAGCGATAGTCGTAGAAGCAATAGTTGGCGAGACGACAACGATGCTACGATGGAGATCAAGGTGTCGCGCCGGTGACGAAGGTGATCATGACGGTGCTTTGGAGATGGAGATCAAAAGCACAAGATGATGATGGCCATATCATGTCACATATTATGATTGCATATGATGTTTATCTTATTATGCTTCTTATTTTGCTTAGAACGACGGTAGCATTATAAGATGATCCCTTACTAAATTTCAAGGTATAAGTGTTCTCCCTGAGTATGCACCGTTGCGAAAGTTCGTCGTGCCGAGACACCACGTGATGATCGGGTGTGATAAGCTCTACGTTCAAATACAACGGGTGTAAGACAGTTTTGCACACGCAGAATACTCGGGTTAAACTTGACGAGCCTAGCATATGCAGATATGGCCTCGGAACACTGGAGACCGAAAGGTCGAGCGTGAATCATATAGTAGATATGATCAACATAAGATGTTCACCATTGAAACTACTCCATCTCACGTGATGATCGGACATGGTTTAGTTGATTTGGATCACGTGATCATTTAGATGACCGGAGGGATGTCTATCTAAGTGGGAGTTCTTAAGTAATATGATTAATTGAACTTTAATTTATCATGAACTTAGTCCTGGTAGTATTAGCATATCTATGTTGTAGATCAAAAGCTCGCGATGTTGCTCCCCGTTTATTTTTCATATGTTCCTAGAGAAAACCAAGTTGAAAGATGTTAGTAGCAATGATGCGGAATTGTTCCGTGATCTGAGGATTATCCTCATTGCTGCACAGAAGAATTATGTCCTTGATGCACCGCTAGGTGACAGACCTATTGCAGGAGCAGATGTAGACGTTATGAACGTTTTGACAAAAGCTCGATATGATGACTACTTGATAGTTTAGTGCACCATGCTTTACGGCTTATAACCGGGACTTCAAAAACGTTTTGAAACGCCACGGAGCATATGAGATGTTCCAAGAGTTGAAATTAGTATTTCATACTCATGCCCGTGTTGAGAGGTATAAGACCTCTGACAGTACTTTGCCTACAAGATGGAGGAGAATAGCTCAACCAGTGAGCATGTGCTCAGATTGTCTGGGTAGTACAATTGCTTGAATCAAGTGGGAGTTAAACTTCCAGATAAGATAGTAATTGACAAAGTTCTCTAGACACTATCACCAAGTTAGTAGAACTTCGTGATGAACTATAATATGCAAGGGATGACGAAAGTAATTCTCGAGCTCTTCACGATGCTGAAATCGGCGAAGGTAGAAATCAAAAAGGAGCATCAAGTGTTGATGGTTAACCAGACCACTTGTTTCAAGTAAAGGGCAAAGGGATAGAAGGGGAACTTCAAGAAGAATGACAAGCAAGTTGTCACTCCCGTGAAGAAACCTAAAGCTAAACTCAAGCCTGAAACAAGTGCTTCTACTGCAAAGGAAATGGTCACTAGAAGTGGAACTGCCCTAGATATTTGGCGGATAAGAAGGATGGCAAAGTGAACAAAGGTATATTTGATATACAGATTATTGATGTGTATTTTACTAGTGTTCATAGCAACCCCTCGGTATTTGATATTGGTTCAGTTGCTAAAGAGTAGTAACTCGAAATGGGAGTTGCATAATGAACAGAAACTAGTTAAAGGATGAAGTGACGATGTGTATTGGAAGTAGTTCCAAGATTGATATGATCATCATCGCACACTCCCTATACTTTCGGGATTAGTGTTGAACCTAAATAAGTGTTATTTGGTGTTGAGCATGAATATGATTTGATCATGTTTTTTGCAATACGGTTATTCATGTAAGTTAGAGAATAATTGTTGTTCTGTTTACATGAATAAAACCTTCTATGGTCATACACCCAATAAAAATGGTTTGTTGGATCTCGATCGTGGTGATACACATATTCATAATATTGAAGCCAAAAGATGCAAGGATAATAATGATAGTGCAACTTATTTGTGTCACTGCCGTTTAGGTCATATTGGTGTAAAGCGCATGAAGAAACTCCATAGTGATGGACTTTTGGAATCACTTGATTATGAATCACTTGGTGCTTGCGAACCATGCCTCATGGGCAAGATTTCTAAAACTCCGTTCTCCGGAACTGTGGAGCGAGCAACAGAGTTGTTGGAAATCATACATACTGATGTATGCAGACCAATGAGTGTTGAAGCTCACGGCGGGAATCGTTATTTTCTGACCTTCACTGATGATTTGAGCAGATATGGGAATATCTACTTAATGAAGCACAAGTCTGAAACATTTGAAAAGTTCAAAGAATTTCAGAGTGAAGTGGAGAATCATCGTAACAAGAAAATAAGAGTTTCTACGATATGATTGTAGAGGTAAAATATTTGAGTTAGCGAGTTTGGCCTTCAGTAAAAACAATGTGAAATAGTTTCACTACTCACGCCACCTGGAACACCACAGTGTAATGGTGTGTCCGAACATCATAACCGTACTTTATTAGATATGGTGCGATCGACGATGTCTCTTACCAATCTACCACTATTGCTTTTGGGGTTATGCATTAGAGACAGCTACATTCACGTTAAATAGGGCACCATCTAAATCCGTGGAGATGACACCGTATGAACTGTGGTTTGACGAGAAACCTAAGCTGTCATTTTTTTAAGTTTGGGACTGCGATGCTTATGTGAAAAAGTTTCAACATGATAAGCTCGAACCCAAATCGGAGAAGTAAATCTTCATAGGATACCCAAAAGAAACTGTTGGGTACACCTTCTATCACAGATCCGAAGGCAAGATATTCGTTGCTAAGAATGGATCCTTTCTAGAGAAGGAGTTTCTCTCGAAAGAAGTGAGTGGGAGGAAAGTAGAACTTGATGAGGTAATTGTACCTTCTCCCGAATTGGAAAGGTAGTACATCACAGAAACTCGTTCCAGTGATTCCTACACCAATTAGTGAGGAAGCTAATGATGATGATCATGAAACTTCAGATCAAGTTTCTGCTGAACTTCGTAGATCGACCAGAGTTCGTTCTGCACCAGAGTGGTACGGCAACCCAGTTCTGGAAGTCATGTTACTAGACCATGATGAACCTACGAACTATGAGGAAGCGATGATGAGCCCAGATTCCACAAAATGGCTTGAGACCATGAAATCTGAGATGGGATCCATGTATTAGAACAAAGTATGAACTTTGGTTGACTTGCCCGATGATCGGCAAACCATCGAAAATAAATGGATCTTCAAGAGGAAGACCGACGCTGACGGTAATGTTACTGTTTACAAAGCTCGACTTGTTTCAAAAGGTTTTCGACAAGTTCAAGGAGTTGACTATGATGAGACTTTCTCACCCGAAGCGATGCTTAAGTCTGTCCGAATCATGTTAGCAATTTCCGCATTTTATGAAATCTGGCAAATGGATAACAAAAACTGCATTCTTTAATGGATTTATTAAAGAAAAATTGTATATGATGCAACCCAAAGGTTTTGTCAATCCTAAAGGTGCTAACAAAATGTGCAAGCTCCAGCGATCCATCTATGGACTGGTGCAAGCATCTCGGAGTTGGAATATACGCTTTGATAAGTTGATCAAAGCATATGGATTTATACAGACTTACGGTGAAGCCTGTATTTACAAGAAGTGAGTGGGAGCACTACAACCTTTCTGATAAATATATGTGAATGACCATTCAATGTACTCATAGGAAGAACCAACAAATATAGCGAATACATGACCATCACTAGCACGACATAAAACATATGAAGGATTAAAGTCGCCGGCCATGTTTGATGGTATGGTGGGGTTTTTCTTGACACCTCCACCCTTCGCATCATTCTTGTTCTTAGGGCCGCCCTCACCCTCTTTCACAAAGGTTTGTCAGAGAGGGGGAGGTAGCTTGGTCTTGTCATTCTTCTTCTTCTTGGGCCTAGGAGCAAACCCAATTCCTTCCTTTGCCACAACCTCCTTTTGATTGCTCAAAAGGTTATTGAGGTTCTTCTCACCTTGTATGCATGTCACAAGGCCTTTCTCAAGTTGCTTCTTCAACTTGGCATTTTCTTCAACAAGATGCACATGCTCGCAACATGGGTTAGTAGCATTTGCATTATCAATCAACACCATGCGAGGAAATATGGCCTTTTCCTTGGTTAGCAAAACTTGGAGTTGATCATGAGACTCCTTGAGGGAAGCATGCATACCTTTCAAGGCCTTGTGAGCCTGGTCAAGTATAGCAAACTCCTCCTTGAGTCTATCGTGGTCAACCCCAAGTTTTGCCTTCTCGGAGTTAAGCATGCGAGAGACAACTAAAGCATGATCGAGATCTTTCTTTAATTTAGCATGATCATCATTGTGTGACTCCTCAAGAGCCAAACGAAGACCGCGCTCTTCCTCTAGAGCATTAGAGAGATCCGATATTTCATCGGCATAGTCTCGACTATGACCTTCCATTTTAGCAATGGTCTCCTTGTGAGCCTTGATCACGTCATTGGCCTCACCGAGTTGTTCCAAGAGAGCAACAAAATGCTTCTTGGGTTTGCCCTTGAGTTTGTTCATGAACAACTCAAATTCATTCTCTCCCTCCTTAGTTCCCCCACTCTCATCAATACAATCCGTCAATGAAGGATTAGAAGAGATAGTAGTATTGATGTTTGTGAAGGAAATATGCCCTAGAGGCAATAATAAAGATGTTATTTGTATTTCCTTATATCATGATAAATGTCTTTTATTCATGCTAGAATTGTATTAACCGGAAACTTAGTACATGTGTGGATACATAGACGAAACAGTATGTCCCTAGTATGCCTCTACTAGACTAGCTCATTGATCAAAGATGGTTATGTTTCCTAGCCATAGACATGAGTTGTCATTTGATCAACGGGATCACATCATTAGGAGAATGATGTGATGGACAAGACCCATCCGTTAGCATAGCACTATGATCGTTTAGTTTTACTGATATTGCTTTCTTCATGACTTATACATGTTCCTATGACTATGAGATTATGCAACTCCCGAATACCGTAGGAACACCTTGTGTGCTATCAAACGTCACAACGTAACTGGGTGATCATAAAGATGCTCTACAGGTGTCTCCGAAAGTATTCGTGGTGTTGGCATAGATCAAGATTAGGATTTGTCACTCCGAGTGTCGGAGAGGTATCTCTGGGCCCTCTCGGTAACACACATCACAATAAGCCTTGCAAGCAAAAGACTAATGAGTTAGTCACGAGATGATGTGTTACGGAACGAGTAAAGAGACTTGTCGGTAAACGAGATTGAACTAGGTATAAAGATACCGACGATCGAATCTCGGGCAAGTAACATACCGTTTGACAAAAGGAACAACGTATGTTGTTATGCGGTTCTGACCGATAAAAGATCTTCGTAGAATATGTAGGAGCCAATATGAACATCCAGGTTCCGCTATTGGTTATTGACCAGAGATGAGTCTCGGTCATGTCTACATAGTTCTCGAACCCGTAGGGTCCGCACGCTTAACGTTTGATGACGATCGATATTATGAGTTTATGAGTATTGATGTACCGAAGGTAGTTCGGAGTCCCGGATGAGATCACGGACATGACGAGGAGTCTCGGAATGTCCGAGACATAAAGATTGATATATTGGACGACTATATTCGGACACCGGAAGTATACCGGAAAAGTTTCGGATTTAACGGGATTGCCGGAGGGGGTTACCGGAACCCCCTACGAAGGGGGATGGTCCATAGTGGGCCTTATGGAAAAGAGAGAGGCAGCCCATAGGGCTGGCCGGCGCCCCACCTAGGGTTCCTAGTTGGACTAGGAGTTGGGGGGCGCCACCTCTTCTTCTTTTCCTATTCCCTCTCTTCCTTCTTTGGTGGTTCCTACTAGGAATAGGATTGCAATCCTATTCCTAGTAGGATTGCACCCCTAGCCGCACCAAACAAGGGCCGGCCGGCCTCCCCCCTTGCTTCTTTATATACGGGGGCAGGGGGCACCCAAAGATACACAAGTTGAATTGTTCCAGCCGTGTGCGGTGCCCCCCTCCACAGAAACACACCTCGGTCATACCGTCGCGGTGCTTAGGCGAAGCCCTGCGCCGGTGAATACATCATATCCGTCACCACGCCGTCGTGCTGACGAAACTCTCCCGTGAAGCTCAACTGGATCAAGAGCTCGTGGGACGTCATCAAGCTGAACGTGTGCTGAACGCGGAGGTGCCGTACGTTCGGTGCTTGATCGGTTGAATCGCGAAGAAGTTCGACTACATCAACCGCGTCACTTGACGCTTCTGCTTCCGGTCTACGAGGGTACGTAGACACACTCTTCCCTCTCGTTGCTATGCATCTGGTAGATAGATCTTGCGTGATCGTAGGAAAATTTTAAAATACTACGTTCCCCAACAGTTTGGGGTTACCTTGTTGGTGGCCTTGGCCATGAGACACTTGGCGGTGATGTTCTCATTCGGTGAGTCGAAGATAGATGAGTGCGGAGTAGTAGCAATAGCAATTGTCACCATGGTGACCATCTCATCATCTTCATAATTATCATCATCCTCAACATATTCTTCTTGGGCCACCAACCCTTTAGGAGGAGTCTTCTTGTTGAAGTTGTTCTTGTTGGGATAAGACTTTGCCTTGTCCTTCCGGATAAGCTTGCCTCCAAAGTCTTCTCTTTTCTCATATGGGCAATCCGCAACGAAGTGGCTTACATTTCCACAGTTGAAGCATGTCCTCACTCGTTGCTTGCCCTTGTTTCCACTTGAGTTGTTCCTGTTGAAGTTGGGCCTCGTGTTCTTCTTGTTGCCCCCAAAATTGCCGTGAAGCAAGAGCCATGTGCTCATGATAGGCATATTTGGTGTCCTCGGGGCAACTCTCATCATCCTCCTCCTCCTCTTATTCTTCCACACAAGCCTTGGCCTTTAAGGCGAGGTTAGGCTTCTTCGATCGTTGAGCTCTTAAGACCGCATTGTCGGCGGTCATGTCCAAGATCCTCATGGCAACAAACTCATCCAACACTTCATTTGATGACAAGTGGTGGAAATCCGGTCTTTGACGGATGACAGAGGACATGGCCTTATGATAGGGCATCATGGCCTTGAGAAACTTGCGCTTGATCCAATTATCATCCGTGTCCTTACTCCCATGATCTCGAAGAGAGACCGCAAGAGTGGTTAATCTCCGATAGAGTTCACGAGGATCTTCTTCTTCGATCATAGCAAACTCATCGGCCTCATCTTACACAACTTCATAGTTAGAGCGTTGAATGCTAGCACTCCCCTTGTACATAGTGCCAACATGCTCCCAAGCTTCCTTGGCCACAATGAAGGGTCGAAGATGTGCAATGTCTTCGGGAGGAATAGCATCTTGAAGTATGCAAAGAACGGACTCGTTGAATTGATGATCCGCAGTTTCTCTCGGAGTCATGTTGTCGGGATCACGTGGATAAAAACCTTGCTCAATGATTCTCCAAAGATTAGTAGAGCAATGATTTATATGACGTTTGAAGCGAAATACCCAAGTAGCAAAATCAGAGTTCTTTATAAACTTGGGAGGAGGCCCAACGGAATTTAAATGAGGTGTGGGAACGGGTCCTCCATAGTGAGTAGGAGGAGCGGAGTGGGCAAGGATCCCACTCCCATTCTTAGTAACCGGGGCTTGTTCACTACTAGCTTCTCCCTTGTCGGGATTAGCCTCCGACACGTTGGTAGCGGGACGAACCACTTCCAACGGTGTGGTGGATAATTTAAGCCCCTCAAGAAAATCTTTAGACATGCCTTTGACCTCGGTTGCTAGTGATTCTTTCAATGTGGTCATAGCCACATTGAACTCCTCACGAGAGACCGAGGCTCCCCCATCGGACGTAGTCAAGGACGGAGTTCCACCGGAATGTCCCTCCGTCTCGACTACGTTGTCACCCATACTCTTTGGACGGTAAAGTCCTTAAAAAGAGACGAGGCTCTGATACTGATGGCTTCTCGCCCCTCGTTGGTTACCCCAAGTGGAAGGTTTGAGATGCAGTGTAGCGGTAGTTTTCCCTTGGCAAAGATACCAAGGATCGAATTCCCCTGAGACTCCAAGGTTCAACAAGAAGGTGTCAACTGCTAACGGCGCCAGATATTTAGCGGCTGACAGGACCTGCACACAGATACAAATAACTTTGCTCCCAACGAGTACAGAGAGGTTGTCAATCCCTCTGGCCTTGTCGTTTACAAAGGATCAAACGCAAGAGATAATAGTGATAGGTATAACTGCAACTAGTAAGTAAGAACTGAAAGTAAATAGCGGATGTGATCAGTGATGGTAATATGGACCGGGGTCCCATGATGTTCACTAGTGATGTCTCTCTCCCAAAAGACGATAAAACAGCTAAGCGAGGTAAACAAATTACAGCTGGGCAATTGACAGGATTATGTGCGCAAACCAATGCTAACTATACTGCAATAAAGGTAGAGGTTCAAAGCATGGCGGTACGCCAAGGCAAGTAGACCGAAATCCATCTGCATCTACTACTAATCATCCACCTTGAGATATCTATCCAGAACATCTCGCTGGTATTAAGTTGCGAGTCCCACCCATAGTGTAAACTCAAAGCAACAGACAACTGCATTAAAAAAACTTTGCGTAAAGTAAACAATCCTTGCACCCGCGAGTACAAGCACCGCTGTTTTCCCCCTTGTGGCAACAACACATCCCCTAGACTCATGTTTCTGTCACTCAAGCTAGTCATCGAGGGGCATGAACCCACAATCAAGCATAACGTTCCCTCTTGGAGTTACTACCTACTACTTGGCCAAAGCAATAAACAACAACGGAGAACATGCAAGAATTACTCAAGAACATAAATATAAAAGAGGTAAATCAAATATATTACTCAAACACAATATGAACATAATCTCATAATCCATCGGATCCCAGCAAACTCATCATAGCAACAGCATAAGCATTACATATGTGCCTCGATCATGTAGGGCAGCTCACGAGGTCTAATCGGTGAAGAACAAAGAGGGTAGGAGAACATCACATAGCTACTGGTCATGGACCCATGGTCCAAGGGAGACTACTCACAACTCATCCGGGAGGCGTCCATGGTGGTGGAGAGGCTCCCGGTGGTGATCCTCCCCTCCGGCAGGGTGCCGGGAAGAGTTCTCCTGGTGCTCCCGATCTTGGAACCACGGCGGCGGCGGAACAGAGATGAGATCGCGAAAAAGGGTTCCGTCCTCGAGGGTTTCGGGACGCGGTGTAAATATATGCCAAAGGGGGGCGTCAGAGGAGGCCTGGGGGGCCCAGGCGCCCTGGCGGCGCGGCCAGGAGGGGGACCGCGCCCTCTGGCCGCCTGGAGCCCTGGTGGCCCCCCCTCCGGCCCTACTTTGGCCGCAAGGAAGCTTCCAGAACGCTGATTTTTTATATATTTTTCCCGGGATTTTTCTGGCAATTTACGTAATGGGAAAACCTGAAATACAAAAACAGCAGAAAACAGAAACTGGCACTGGGGTGCACTGAGTTAATAGGTTAGTCCAAATATGATCAAAAGTGTATGGAAGTGCATAAAAACATAGCAATATCACACAAAAGAGGCATGGAGCAAGCATAAATTATAGATAGTTTTGGACGTATCAACATCCCCAAGCTTAATTCCTGCTCGTCCTCGAGTAGGTAAATGATAACAAGCATAATTTCTGTGGTGACATGCTATTAACCATACAAGGACTTTTCACAGTCACATGACAAAAGCTTACTGAGACAATGAATCTGTAGTAATTAAGTTGCCTCATGAGAAAATCACAAAGAACTGAAAGTTTTACAATATGATACTGAAACATCAAATAGATTTGTAGTGAGCATGGTGTGCAAATATGACAAAGTGGTACCTCGCTTGCCCCCTTTAGTGAAGCAAAACATAAATGCAGGGGCACCTCCAAGGTTTAAGTGCCGACTAGATACAATGATTTCAGAATAAACGATATCATAATCATGCAAAAGACAATGGTACTTTGGGACAATGCACATTACACTCAGAATGACAATCATGCTCTCAATAGTTGGTGCTTTAAAGAAGGTGGAGACTCTCAAACCGTGGCTTTTGATGGCAAGGTTGAAAACCCGTGGTCGGAAACAAAAACTAAACATGTACCAGAGCTCTTGGTTTTTAAAAATAGAGATAATAATTATTTTTGGGGTATGCATATTTCGTCAACGAATGCTAGCAGATAACTCAATTACTTCTCGAGCTGGACAAGTTTCGAGGAATGGCTCCCGAATGAGGACGATCACATCCTCTTAATCTCCTTTGTTTATCACTGCCAAAGTTTTCTGATTTCTCATGAACAAAGCGTGAAGGAGGGTTTGTTTGTTGTATTTTTTTTAATGAGCCGGGCGCACTCTATGCCAGTTACTTCTCGTATTAGGGGTTTGCACATTAGACATGCAATCCCGGGGTGAAGCTTGTCCAACTTAAAAAGATCATGAATTAACTACTACTTCCTCATGAGCTAAAACAGAGGCACAAAAGAGAAATGCTTTTTTGATTAATTTCGAGATGGTACATGAAAGTCTTCGTTAGGAATGGCAGGTAAATACCATGTATAGGAAGGTATGGTGGACTCATATGGCATAACTGGTTTAAAGGATTTTGGATGCACAAGCAGTCAGTCCGCTTAGTACAGGTGGAGGTTAGCAAAAGACTGGGAGCGACCAACTAAGAGAGCAATGACGGTCATAATCATGCAGAGCGACAAAGCAACATTGAATCGGGCATGGAAGTTATATCGCTACTCAGAAATTAAAGATCATCAAGGCTTGATGGACTTTCTTTACAGTCTTAAATATGCGTGAGCATATGCCAAGTCAATCAAAATAAATTCTTTGAGGAAGATATCACTAAACCATACCACATCATAGGCAAACAAATCATGTTGGTACTCCAATAACACATTGAGAACCCCCCAGCTATTTGAGACTAACCATAAGAAAACATGAACTACTAAGCACCATTATGCACATAGCATTTTTATCATGGACATATCAACCAGTGCAACAGAAGCCAACTCTCTTAACAAGATAAGCATGATAATTCAAGAGAGTTCCAGCGACCAACTAAACAAAAGCTCTTTAAAAAGAAAAGCATGAAAACTAAGAGCTAAGGATGACAGTAGCTATTGAAAGACCAAGAACATACACAGCAAAGATAGACATGAAAATTATATGTTGTGTTCTAGGTTGAAGTGGAGCGTGTTTCTCTCCCACACAAAGAAGGCTGAGTTCCAACTCGTTATGAAAAGCAAGCAAAGCTAAAGAAAACTAAAAAGAAAACTAAAAGCAAGACGCTCCAAGCATAGCACATAACACATGAAGTGATTAAAATATAGTGGAACGAAAGACAAACTGATAATGTTGATGGAGAAGGGGATGCACGGGGCATCCCCAAGCTTAGACGCTTGAGTCTTCTTGAATATTTCTTGGGGGTGCATGGGGGCATCCCCAAGCTTGAGCGTTTGACACTCCTGAATCTTTTTATCATCTTCCCTCGCACACTTGAAAACTCCCTTCATACATAACTCATCATAATCTGATTAGCGAGGTTAGTACACATAATAAAATAATTTTTCCTTGCTGGAAATAAGGATATTCTTGAAGGTCTACTGTTTCTCAAGATTGCCAAAAGGTTTTTGCAAAGAAAAAGCAAGCTCAAGGTTTGCAAAATGAAGGAAAGGCAAAACAGGACAGAATCTGTGAAAAACATACCAGCAGGTAGTAAATGATTTTTTCAGGGTACTTCTGCAACTCAAATAAAAAAACTCAGAACAGACGCCCGAAAGCCAATTGTATAGAGCACGCTGTCGAAAAAATTCAGACCAAAAAGATGATCTGGTGATTTTATACGAATTTTTCTGTCCAAGGATAGAATCTGTTTCCTGGACAGCACGTCACGACTTTTGAACTTTCTTGCAATCAGAGGCTAAACTTGGCACAAAGCTGAAAAGTAAAGATACAATGATGATGCTACTGTAGTAGCAACATCAAGACACAACAAAAGCAAAATAAAAATTTATTCATTGTGGGCTGCCTCCCAAAAGCGCTTTCTTTTATGCCTTTAAGCTAGGCATAATGCAAAGAGATTAAGTCTTATCAAGAGTAAAAGAATAGCTAGCCCGTATAACGGACTCAAAAGGTAACTTAATCTTCTTTCTAGGGAAGTGTTCCATCCCTTTCTTGAGAGGAAATTGGAATCTTATATTCCCCTCTTTCATGTCAATGATAGCACCAACGGTGCGAAGAAAAGGTCGTCCCAAAATAATTGGACAAGAAGGTTCACATTCAATATCCATAATAGTAAAATCAACGGGAACATAATTGTCATTGACAAAGATAAGAACATCGTCGATCCTCCCCAAAGGTTTCTTTATGGAAGAATCAACAAGACGAACACCAAAAGAACAAGAATCAAAAGGTTTCAATTTAAGCATATCATATATTCTTTTGGGCATAACGGAGGTACTAGCTCCAACATCACATAAAGCATAGCAAGAGAAGTTATTCAACTTAATTTTAATCATAGGATCCCAACCATCTTCTAGCTTTCTAGGTATGGAGGCTTCTACCCTAAGTTTCTCCTCCCTAGCTTTGATGAGAGCATTAGTGATATGCTCGGTGAAGGCAAGGTTAAGTGTGCTAGTGCGGGGATCTCTAGACATCTTGTGAAGGAAATCAATAACTTCGGTAAGGGTGCAATTATCAAAATCAAGGTCACTACTATCAAGTAAAGTGGTAGTGGTGTCCTTTAGGCTCACTTGTTTGGTAGTTTCTATGGTCATAGCATCACCATTAATAGGTCCAATGGGACCAGGAGTGCATTGGGTGCTAAGAGTTTGGATATCCTCAACAACTTGGATAGTAGCAACAGTGTGGTGCGTAGGAAGGTTCTTAATTCTATCTTCTTCCTCCTTTTCTCTAGCCCATCTCTCTTTTTAATTTTAGGCAACATCCTAATGTTTTCATTAATTTGCACTTGAATAGCATTCATAGGAGTGGTCTTCCTCTCCTCAAGAGGGGAAGTTCTAATTTTAAGCAATTCTACCTCATGGGCTAAATTGTCTACCTTCCAAGAGAGATCATCTAGTTTGGCTAGTTTTTCTTCTACACTCTTATTGAAGGCTTTTTGGGTAGTGATGAAATCTTTAAGCATAATCTCTAGTTCAGAAGTGGAGTTCTTGGTGCTAGGATAAGCATTGTTGTTCCCATAGGAATTAGAGGGGAACGGTCTAGGATTGCTGCCAAAATTACTCCTATAAGCATTGTTATTGAAATTGTTTCTAGAGATAAAGTTCACATCTACTTGATCTTGAGCAATCAAAGAATTTACAGGAACATCACGAGGATCAATAGAAGATTGCTTGGAAAGTAGAGACATGATCAAGTCAACTTTTTCATTTAGGGAGGAAATCTCCTCGACAGAGTTTACCTTCCTACCTGTTGGAGCGCGTTTGGTGTGCCATTGGGAATAATTGGTCATCATCTCATCGAGAAGCTTTGTGGCAGCACCAAGTGTAGTTGACATAAAGGTTCCTCCCGCGGCCGAATCTAGCAAGTTCCGCGAGGTAAAGTTCAAGCCTGCATAAAAAGTTTGGATAACCATCCAAGTAGTTAAACCATGAGTAGGGCAGTTCTTGACAAGAGATTTCATGCGTTCCCAAGCTTGGGCAACGTGTTCATTATCCAATTGTTTAAAATTCATTATGTTACTCCTTAGTTGGATAATTTTAGCAGGTGGATAGTACTTTCCAATAAAGGCATCCTTGCACTTGTCCCAAGAATCTATGCTATTTCTAGGCAAAGACTGAAACCAAATTTTAGCTCCTCCTCTCAAGGAGAAAGGAAAAAGCTTGAGCTTAACAATATTACCATCTATTTCATGGTACTTTTGCATATCACAGAGTTCAACAAAATTGTTTAAGTGTAAAGCAGCATCATCTCCAGCACCGGAGAATTGATCTTTCATAACTAGGTTCAGTAAAGCAGGTTTAATTTCATAAGAAGGTGCTGAAGTGGCAGGTGTAGTAATGGGTGTGCAGATAAAGTCATCGTTGTTATGACTAGTGAAGTCACACAACTTGGTGTTCTCGGTGGAACCCATAGCAGCAAGCAAGGAAGATAACTATTTTTTGTGATTTTTGATAAAAGACACTAAAGCAAAAACTGAAAGGTAAACTAACAAGACTAAAAAGCAAAGGTAAAAGATAGCGTGCAACTCCCGTATCTTGAAGAGTGAAGTCCCCGGCAACGGCGCCAGAAAACTTTGCTTGATGGCTTCTCGCCCCTCGTTGGTTACCCCAAGTGGAAGGTTTGAGATGCAGTGTAGCGGTAGTTTTCCCTTGGTAAAGATACCAAGGATCGAATTCCCCTGAGACTCCAAGGTTCAACAAGAAGGTGTCAACTGCTAACGGCGCCAGATATTTAGCGGCTGACAGGACCTGCACACAGATACAAATAACTTTGCTCCCAACGAGTACAGAGAGGTTGTCAATCCCTCCGGCCTTGTCGTTTACAAAGGATCAAACGCAAGAGATAATAGTGATAGGTATAACTGCAACTAGTAAGTAAGAACTAAAAGTAAATAGCGGATGTGATCAGTGATGGTAATATGGACCGGGGTCCCATGATGTTCACTAGTGATGTCTCTCTCCCAAAAGACGATAAAACAGCTAAGCGAGGTAAACAAATTACAGCTGGGCAATTGACAGGATTATGTGCGCAAACCAATGCTAACTATGCTGCAAGAAAGGTAGAGGTTCAAAGCATGGGCGGTACGCCAAGGCAAGTAGACCGAAATCCATCTGCATCTACTACTAATCATCCACCTTGAGATATCTATCCAGAACATCTCGCTGGTATTAAGTTGCGAGTCCCACCCATAGTGTAAACTCAAAGCAACAAACAACTGCATTAAAAGAACTTTGCGTAAAGTAAACAATCCTTGCATCCGCGAGTACAAGCACCGTTGTTTTCCCCCTTGTGGCAACAACACATCCCCTAGACTCATGTTTTTGTCACTCAAGCTAGTCATCGAGGGGCATGAACCCACAATCAAGCATAACGTTCCCTCTTGGAGTTACTACTTGGCCAAAGCAATAAACAGCAACGGAGAACATGCAAGAATTACTCAAGAACATAAATATAAAAAAGGTAAATCAAATATATTACTCAAACACAATCTGAACATAATCTCATAATCCATCGGATCCCAGCAAACTCATCATAGCAACAGCATAAGCATTACATATGTGCCTTGATCATGTAGGGCAGCTCACGAGGTCTAATCGGTGAAGAACAAAGAGGGTAGGAGAACATCACATAGCTACTGGTCATGGACCCATGGTCCAAGGGAGACTACTCACAACTCATCCGGGAGGCGTCCATGGTGGTGGAGAGGCTCCCGGTGGTGATCCTCCCCTCCGGCAGGGTGCCGGAAAGAGTTCTCCTGGTGCTCCCGATCTTGGAAGCGCGGCGGCGGCGGAACAGAGATGAGATCGCGAAAAAGGGTTCCGTCCTCGAGGGTTTCGGGACGCGGTGTAAATATATGCCAAAGGGGGGCGTCAGAGGAGGCCTGGGGGGCCCAGGCGCCCTGGCGGCGCGGCCAGGAGGGGGCCGCGCCCTCTGGCCGCCTGGAGCCCTGGTGCCCCCCCCCCCTCCGGCCCTACTTTGGCCGCAAGGAAGCTTCCGGAACGCTGATTTTTTATATATTTTTCCCGGGATTTTTCTGGCAATTTACGTAATGGGAAAACCTGAAATACAAAAACAGCAGAAAACAGAAACTGGCACTGGGGTGCACTGAGTTAATAGGTTAGTCCAAATATGATCAAAAGTGTATGGAAGTGCATAAATAACATAGCAATATCACACAAAAGAGGCATGGAGCAAGCATAAATTATAGATACGTTCTGGACGTATCATATACCAATTGAAAGGATCGATATGGTTGACTAGAGGAGGGGGGGTGAATAGGCAACTAACAATTTTTATCTTTTCTTAAACACTTTAAAATAAGCGTCAAAGTAAGTTGTCTAGATATGCTACTAATATGACAACTAATAGGAAGTAAATATAACAACCTCAAAAGCAAGCTATAAGAGATAAACAAGTAAAGCTTGCACAAGTAAAGGAAAGAAATAACCACAAGTGGAACCGGTGAAGACAAGGATGTGTTGACGAAGTTCCTTCCCTTTGAGGGGAAGTACGTCTCCGTTGGAGCGGTGTGGAGGCACAATGCTCCCCAAGAAGCCACTAGGGCCACCGTATTCTCCTCACGCCCTCACACGATGCAAGGTGCCGTGATTCCACTAGTGGTGCCCTTGAAGGCGGCAACCGAACCTTTACAAACAAGGTTGGGGCTTCTCCACAACCAAATAGGAGGCTCCCAACAATACCACGAAGCTTCACCACAATGGAATATGGCTTCGAGGTGACCTCAACCGTCTAGGGTGCTCAAACAGCCAAGAGTAACAAGATCCTCTAGGGATTAGTGGGGGGAATCAAATATCTCTTGGTGGAAGTGTAGATCGATGCCTTCTCAAGCAATCCCGAGCAAATCAACAAGTTTGATTGGCTAGGGAGAGAGATCGGGCGAAAATGGAGCTTGGAGCAACAATGGAGTATGTGGGGGAAGAGGTAAGTCAACAAGGAGGAAGAAGATGCCTTTATATAGTGGGGGGAACAATCCAACCGTTATCCCCCCACTCAGCCCCGCAGAGAGCGGTACTACCGCTTGAGCGAGCGGTACTACCGCTTATACAGCGGTACTACCGTTTCCCTTCAAGCGGTACTGCCGCGCCAGGGGGGCTGGGACCCAGAGCGGTACTACCGCGGTTGCAGGGCGGTACTACCGCCCATACTACCGCTCCTAGTACCGCAAAACCCGACACGAAAAAGCGCTCGCGAGTCGAGGCGGTGGTAACACGGAGCAGCAGCGGTCCTATCGCAGAGTGCAACAAGCGGTACTACCGCTTAGTGAGGCGGTACTACCGCTTGAGGCACTCAGGCGGTACTACCGCTGAGGCCCGCGGTACTACCGCTGGGGCCAGGAAAACCAGAGAAGAGGGGAAAGTATGACTCCATTGAGGCGGGAAGGTATGGTGGGTGCGGTAAGAAAGTGTACGTGTTGATTCCACCCAAACCTTACCAAGGCGGATCCCCTCTTAATAGTACGGCTTTCCTATTACTCAGATCCACCGAAAAATAAGCAAAAGGAAACACCATCTTCCATAGATACCGAGGGGCATCTAATCGTCTTGTGCCTAGGTGAGATATATTCGAAAGAGCTTAGAACACGTGATTAGTCCGCAAACGCATTGTCATCAATCACCAAAACACCATCGGGCTAAATATGCCCTTACAAAAGGCAAACGAAGCCATGCGCCGTCGAGCTAGCACCTCCTGCGGCGAACGCTAACGCCACTGGACCATCACTATTGTTGATCAATGCCACTGGGCCCACCCACAGAACCAATCTTCTCTATTGGGACCTTGCGAGAGGCGACCACTGCCACTAGTCAGTTCTTCGACACACAATGGAGAGCTCTTCTACTACCGATGTTGTGGACTTTCCGACCAGAATTTGGTCGCTCATATGTCTATGCTTTGCTCCAAAGAGAGCAAGGGTTGATCATCGGCTTCGGTCTGTCACCGATCCCCTCCTCTCCCCTGTTCAACCTCCACAGATGTCTGAAATAGTGATGAGAATATCATTTTGTCGCTCTTTTCCACATATGTTTGGTACGACAATAGAATGTATTTAAATGAGCATTATAACGGAATGTCTATATTATTTTTTAGGTAATATCATCAATGATGCTTAAACTTGTCATCGATCTTCACTTTAGTGCTTAAACTTGAAAAATAGACTGAACTTGTTTTAGATTTGGCATGATCATGCAAATACGGTGATAATCTCATCCATAGACGTATAATGCGCTGACATGGCACTGTATTTTAGTTAGTATGCACACGTGGCATGGGACCCACTTCCAATAGCTGGCTTGCTTTATATAGGTCTCTATGAGTAGTGGGCCCCATATGTCAGCACGGTGGGAAATGAACGATAAAAACTGCAGCAAGCAAAACTCGTAACTTAGGACGTCGCTGTAGCAACACGACCTGGCTTAGCCATAGCGCCATTCCTATTTCCTCGTCCAAAAACAATAAAGGCCGTAAATATCATGTGTAAGAACGCGTTGACAGAATATCGTGTGTAAAAATAATAACTCCATCAGAATATCGTGTGTTATAAATATTATACATAAAAATTAAATAAGTTATTTATAAAGCATACATGTGTTTTTTAAAATATATTCATTTATTTACATGTGGACTATATTTAAATCATTTAGTAAAGAAAAAATGTAGTAAATATTAAAAACTGTACCTCGTGGCTTATATTTAAATTATACAAAATTATGAATACACACATTTATATTAATATTCACTTGTTATAAATTTCACTGGTGGCATATATTCTTAATTTCTATATAATTGCAATATTGCCCTATGTATATATTTATTTAAAAGAATTTAAAATTTTAGTTTTGCACAGTTACGAATATTTTAAAATTATACAAAAAATTTGTAAGAAACAAACTTATGAATTATGAATGTTTGCATATAATTATTCAAATATTTGTATAAATAAAATAATAATTATGAATTATAATTTATTTTATATGTTTCTTAAAAAAGAATACGTCAATAATTTTAAAAAATACTTGAACATTTTGCTAAATAAGTTAATTTTTGTATGTATAATATTTATATACACGAAGTTTTAAATTATTTTTATCATTATCATTATAATTGACATATTTTTATAAATTGTAAAAACAAATAAAGACAACTAAGATATGCACCATGGGCCGCACAGACTGCAGGGCATTTAAACCACACAGGCGTGTCCCCATATAATATACTCACTCCATTCCCTTATACAAGGCCACAAACTCAAATTACAGGTACCTAGATAAAATTTAATGACTACTTTGCAAGCCAACTTTTCTTCTTGATAACTGGGATCATTAATACGTCTGCATGCATCCAAGGAAGAAATGAGAAGGAAGTAGCACAGTGTCATTATGACTACATGCATGCAAGTATTAAACAAGTTGCTAGTACGAGAAAACATCATTAAATTTTTCCTCGGTTACTGTTAGTGGCCTTGTATAGATGCAAAATGTATTTTTCATAGTGGCCTTATATAAGGGAATGGAGTATTATGTCATTATCCTTAGTGGCCAAAAAAACATTTGTGGTCTTGTGGCTAGCGCTGATTGTTTCCATGGACGATGTTGCAAGTTCAATTCCAGGCGGGCCCAATTTTTATTGTTGATTTTCCTTAATTCATGTGGGGCCCCATGCCACGTGCATGCTAATTAAAATACAATGCCATGTCAGCGCATTATACGGCTGCTGATGATATTATCACCGTGTTTGCACGCTCATGTCAAGTTCTAGAACTAGTTTGGTGTATTTTTTAAGTCCATGTACTAAAGTGAACATCGGTGACAAGTTTAAGCACCACCGATGATATTACCTTTTTTTTTCCTTGCTACAAGTGAAAACCGGTTTTCTTGTGCAACTAATGCATTTTGCACAATGTTTTTTTAAATGTGTAGTAATAACATCTTATATTATTAGGGTGGAGGTAGTAATAAAGAGGAAGAACTGAAGTGTTCGGATTTTGTAACGTTTCCAGAATCATGCGTTCCGAAGGGGCCCTTATTCCACTTCTTGAAAAATAAGTAAGAGTACCCCAATAATGTGCTCATCCAGTATCGGATCAGGCAAATTATTTTTGATACTAACAACAAAACCATAGCAATTATTGGAGGATATGAAAAACCTAATTTAACCAACTAGAACCCGACACCAAGCGCAATCACTGAGATGCTGGATCCGAAGATGTATCTTAACGAATTTCACCACAAAGTGCAGATTCCGATTATGATCTGATCCATTGTTGAAAATGTCTCCAACCAATGGAACGCCAAGCACCCCAACGTCAGCATGCCCGAGCTGCGCCGGAGCAACCAATGGATGCACAAACTGCGCCGGAGCTGGCCACCAGTCCACCATTGCATGTACCTCATCACACTTACTGCACTTTATTCAATAATATTATTGACTTTATTCATACTGACGTTATTCAACATAAACACTAGTTACTGAATATTGACTTCATTCATACTGACGTTATTCAACATAAACACTTGTTACTGAATATTGACTTTATTCAAACTGAATAATACGTAGAACATTATTCATACTGAATATTGACTTTATTCAACAAGAGCACTTGCTACACCACCTTCTTACAAATGAGCACTTACAGCAAGGCACATGGACATGGGTAGTCCTGCTTATTTTGATTATAAACGAGCTGTTCCAACAAATATATACGTAGCCAATTAGGCTACAATACAAGCTCGGGTTCAGCAGAAAATCAATAGCGCTGACGACTACCAACGGATTTTGGAGCTCGGGAACTCCTTCCTAGAGGAAAGATCATGGCGATGCCATGAATGACTTACTGATTTATGAAGACTCTGACCTTACGAGCTGAACTGAATCACAGCGCGAGAAGCCTTTGAGGATGCCTCTGTTATCTTCTTCCTCAATGAATCCTTCTCCATGCTGGTTTGTGGATAGCTCGAAGGACGAGCGTCGGCATGGGGGAACTTGTCAGTGCAAAGCGTGCACATCTTCCTGTCGTGCAGAGACACCTTCTTGATGTTCACCGCAGCTTGCATGACACGCCTGAGGTATCCCATGAAATTGTCATCGGACTGGAAGCCGTAAATAGTTAGCGTCGCCAGATTCTTGTGCTTAAAATTTGGATTAGATGGTTCCCACTTCACATCTGTTTTCGTTGAGTAACTTTTTTGTGACTCCTGGCGGCACTTATGATCCCATACTGTGATGGAAAGGTCCTCTACAGATGGTGCAGCTTCAAGAAGGAACATTGTCCAAGAGATATCACATTCTTCAGGAAGATTATCCAGATTAATAAACCGTAGCTTAGCAAGCACAGGAGCAAGCGCTTTGGGCGATTCTGGTTGAATCCAAATCTGGGAGATAAAATAAATTAATAATGAGTGCAAAGTGTGCATAAATTGCATCCTCAAGTGATGAATAATTTACTGCAATGAGAATGGGATAGAGATGATCAGAGTGAGTACCTTTTCACTTCGAAATTCCAGAGTCAGATCACTAACAGAAGGGACAGTAGCAAGCAGCTGGCTTAGCTTGAGGGTCTTCTGAGAAAGACATGCATCACCAAGACTGAGGTTTGAAAGCTGAGGGAGAACACCAAGAACCAATGGATTTTCATCATAGGGCCAATTATTGAAGGTCATCCGTTTGAGCTTTGGTAGGCGATTGAGCTCCACCGTTTTGAATTTTCCATAGGAGATAACAAGCTCGACGAGTCGAGCATGTTCTACATGTAGAACCGAATGGATCCCCGCATCACACATTAAGAAAGATAGTGACTCCAACACCTTGCAATAGCTTAGGATGATGGGTATGTCTGATTCACCAAACCTCATATTCCGTAAATGCAGCCGTGTGAGACCAGCAAATGCATCTGGACAATCACGAACAAAATTATTGAACTGCTTAGCAAAGAGCACGCGATAGGCATCAGTGCAAAGATGGAGATCCCTTGGCGACAGGATCTCAAACTCGGCTGCATCCAATTTCTGGGTCACCATGGCTGCGCCGACAGATTTGCCGATGGAGAGACAGCGAGAAGGGCTCAAGAAAAATTTGAGCTTCAGCTTACAAATGGTGATCTGCGGAGACCTCATACTAAGGATCTTGTCTGTCACATCAGCCACAACACCATTCATTCGAACTAGATCGTGAGAGCTGAGATCAATGACGATCTGTGAGAGCATAGTGGGCAGCTTCTGCATTTTCCTCGAAAGTATGCAGGTTTTTACTGCATCAAGCG
Source organism: Secale cereale (assembly GCA_902687465.1). NCBI lineage: Eukaryota > Viridiplantae > Streptophyta > Magnoliopsida > Poales > Poaceae > Secale > Secale cereale. The sequence goes on along the minus strand of LR738714.1, from coordinate 695,809,496 downwards.
TGCCCACCCTCTCCAAAATGTTGAGCAGCAGGTCAGCAGGCAGCTCGCTTAGCCTGTCCCCATTACAAGCTTGTTCTTCAGCAGGCAGCTTGCTTAGCATGTCTCCACTACCAACTTCTGCCTTCGACTGCATGTTGCGAGGTGGAAGATTAGTCATCGGTGATAGATCGATAAATTGACTTGCATCAAATGAATGAATGAAGCATATAACAATAACAAAACATAAGCAGCGACTTACGCTCCGTCGGTGGCGGCGACCCCTATTAAACTTCATGTTGAAACGATGACAAAAAAGACCAACTTGAGTCGATAAACAGAACACAAACAAAAACGAATCTTGAAATGACAACCCCTCTCTGTGCGACAATCGTCAGCGCCCAGCCAGATCTTATTATATAGCCTCCTCGGATCCTAATCCCAAGAGAAGAGACCGAGACGGAGACGGAGGAGGTGAGGTCTCCGAATCTTCTTCAAGCCGGTATAGAATCCGTAAACCGACCGATTTACTATTATCTCACGAGAGGCAGACATATAAAAACAACTCCTTTTTCTAATAAAAATCGAAATTGATCCGTTTCTTCTTCGAATCCGAAGACAGAACGAAATTGGCACCTTTCCCTTGCTTCTCCCAATCCGATTGCAGAAAGAATTTGATCTTTCTTCATGTCGATGGTAGCATCTGAAGCGGAACTGGTTTAGGCCACAAGGCCGGTAGCCGCCGCCGGGAGATGCTGTGGAGGGTTGGTGGGGGAGGGGAAAGTGTTAGGTCAGACGATGCCATTGCCATGTGTGTATCTGCCCTGTAGTGGGCCTATTCAGATTTGGGCACGAATCTACACTTGAGCCCATAGCCCCATTTGAACACAGGGTTAGGAAAAGAACTCAGATGCGGCCCACTAAATTTCCTATGTATAGAAAAAAACTGTTTGGGTAGATTTTGTTCGGACAGTATTTCCTTCGCCACGGATAAGTTTTTTGGAAATTTTTCACGAAAATTCACACGAGGGTAGATTGGGAACCCATGTTTGACACCCTCAGATTTCAGATTTTTTTGGGTATTTTTTACGATTATTTTTTGTATAGGGGTGTGGAGCACCCAGAAGCTCCTGTGTATTTTCGGGTGCTATTGCTGCTTGCTACACTCCATTCAATACACATACATGAGGGAAAATAAGAGGAAGACAGTTCGACAGAATACATTATTCCACCGGTTACAAGAATCCAGTGCATCAAAGAAATCAACATAAACTCATACAAATTCATGTATTTTAACAGACTGGGGGCCATCATGGAACATCATGTTCCCTTTCCTCTCTTTATTCTTTTGCATCCCCCCACTGTACGAACCTCAGTTGGTGGGTGTATATGTCAATTTCATCCAAAGGCGCATCTCGGCGTAAAAGATGAGTATTGAAAAATAAATAATGAATGATAATAATCATCAGCAGGCATAACTCTCTGGACTGAAAAGCGACATGGTCAAGAAAAATCTATTAAACTCGTGAATAGAGAAATATTCGCTTCTTTTTTGATGTAGCAAATTCTCCCTCATTCATGTGAGTTTGCAAGCTTTTGCCAGATTCTCTAGCTGCACATTCTTGGAGTAGATGATTAGTCGTCGAGACAACAAGGACACATGTACAACATACACAAATATTACTCCCTCCGTTCCTAAATATTTGTCTTTGTAGAGATTTCAACAAGTGACTACATACGAAGCAAAATGAATGAATCTACACTAAAAAATATGTCTACATACATCCGTATGTTGTAACCATTTGAAATGTCTAGAATGACAAATATTTAGGAACGGAGGGAGTAGTTCTTTTTGATGTGTTACCTCAAGCTCCATGCACCGTACTGCAGTTCTTCAATTCGCAATTCTGCAACAGTAACATTTTTTACAGCCATGTCAGGGCAAGTCAGATGGGCATCCTGATGGCCAGATGGGGAGGCACCACTTGAATTATGGAGAAAGAAGGCCGGGAAACACTTCATAGTCTGATCCGAGGCTCCCGTCGGACCTCTCGGCTGCCATCGATTCCTTTTAAATCCCACAGTCACATATTTTCCTTCATATGCAAAAAATAAAGGCGACTACTAGGCGCCGGTCGACCGGCCCAATATTTTGGCCGGTCGCCGCGCAGCCCTACGATCCCTTTGTGTCTAACCGTTCGATCGGTTTCGTTCCCCACACGCCTCACCCCTCGCACCTCCTCCTCTGAGAAAAACATGGCAGCCCGCCCTCTCGCCACCGCGTCCCACAGAGCGAATTCCTGCCCTCCCCGTTCGTCTCGCCCCCGACGCTCGTTGTCGAATCAAACCTCCGACGCTCGCGGCCATCAAATGCAACAAAAAAATCCGATGGTCCCGTATCAGCATTTACATGGGCTTCCCCTGTTCATCCATGGTAGCAGCAAAAACGGTAACATATGTATCAATCCTGAACACCATAGTAGCAAAAATTGTCAACATATGTATCAAGCCTGAACACCGTAGTAGCAAAAACTATCAACATATATATCGATCCTGAACACCCTAGTAGCAAAAACTATCAACATATGTATCGATCCTGAACAGCGTAGTAGCAAAAACTGTTAACAACCCGAACACCGTAGTAGCAAAAACAAGAATGGTTGCAGCAAACACACATAGCAAAAACGATGGTAGCAAAACTGGTACTCTGGTTCTACCCAAACAAACATGGTAGCAAAATTTTGGGTTGGTTCCAACAAAATCAAACATGATGGTAGCAAATTGGTATGCTGGTTCCAGCAAAACACAACCGTGGTAGCAAAAAAAATGACTGGTTCCAGCAAAAAAAAAAGACAATGGTAGCAAATATTTGGGGCTCCTTCCTGCAAAAAAGAACATTTTACAAAACTTAACAGCCACATGCACTTTTGCAACAGAGATTAACATGGCAATATGAACCCTAACATGAATGCTACAGCAACTATCATGCAGAGCATATCACAAGGAACATTTTGACATATCATTTGCTTCATTTGGATAAACATGCACCAAGTTATCACATCTCAAGCATGGCATGAAAATAACAAGTACCAGCAGTTTATAACAAGTAGCACTCTTGTCACGAAGATTAAGACATCTAGATGATCTCAAACAAACATGCCACAATGGAACAAAATGTAGTGCACATCATCACGACCATTTTGATATATCATATGCACAAAATGGATCTACAAGCACAAAGTTACGAGCATGCAAAGGAGGCAAAAAAATGTTACAGAACTGGGACTTAGTGAAAAATCACCTCCGCGAAAAGTCAACGCGAGACGGGATGGACCCGGGACGGAGGGATCCGGGCTGCGGACGCGCGTTTGGTTCGGGGATGGGTGGATCTCGTCCCGATCCGGAGGTTCGCCGGAGTTGGAGGAAGAAGATGATTAGAGGAGTTGACCGGAGGCGTGGAGATGGACGGAGGCGGCGCTCCGGGCGGCGGCGCAGCCCGAGGCGGCCGGAGACGGGCGGCGCGGCGGTCGGTGCGGCAGCGGCATGAGGGCGCCCGGTGGCGGAGCTTGAAGGGCCCGGGGCGGAGCTTGTTCGAAGGCCGGCGGCGGCGCTTGGCGGAGGCCGGCGGCGGGCTGCACGCGCGGCGTCGGGTGGCGGCGCGTGGCGGAGGCCGGCGGGAGGCGGTGGTAAAGGCCGGCGGCGGCGGCGGCGCGTGTAGAAGGCCCGGCAGCGCGGTGAGGTTGACGCGGAGGCGCGACGGTTTTCTGGCGAAGTCGGCGGCGGCTTCCGGCGAGGTCGCCGCGGTGGTCCGGCGGGATTCCGGCGACCGGCGGGTGAGGTGGCGGCGGATGGAGAGGGATGAGGTGGCCCGGCCAATGGGGGGTCGCCACATGGCGGCGGGGATGACTTGGCGGCCTCCGATTGGTTAGAGTGAGGTGGCCGCGGGTCGGACGTGTCCGGCGGCTGCGCGGACGTGTCCGGCGCGCGGAGCGGGAGGAAAAATTAGGGTTGCACCGGGATTTCGGGGATGGGGACTGTTTTATAGTTTCTGGGAGCTAGGAAACTCCAAATGAGGAGCGGTTTTCGGCCACGCGATCACAATTCGACGACCGAGAAGATGGGAGTGGTTGTGATGGGTTTGTGGGCTGTTGTGGAGGGGTCTTGGGCCTTAAAGAAGAGGTTCTTTTAGCCCACTAGGTTAACCGTTGGAGTACCAAACGAATTCCAAACGCAACGAAACTTGATAGGCGGCCTACACGTACCAAAACAACATCGCACGACAAGTCTCACGTCATTCCGGAAACGTTACACGCCCACACATGAAAGAAGGACTCGGGGATGCCACGGGCACGTGTGAGCGTCGGAACTCGAAACGGACAACGGGAAGAGACGAGTGGGACCGGATGCAAGTGACAACACAAATGCAATGCAGTGCACATGACAACATGACATGGATGAAATGCACACACGCACACGACACAACGAAGAAACCCGAAATGAAAGAAGAGCCCGGAAAGGAATTGATGAAGCCAAAGTTTCATATATTGCCATATTTGGAAAGTGTTACATCTAGGGCATTACAAACTCTCATCCACTACGAAAAGATCTCATCCCGAGATCTAGGACTGTAAGAAGGAAGGATACTCGGAACGAAGGTGATCCTCTCGTTCCCACGTAGCTTCTCGGTCGGTATGGTGTGACCACTTAACTTTCAAGAACTTGATTGACATGTTGTGGGCTTGCGCTCAGTTTCTTCAAGAATAGCAACGGGGTGCTCACGGTAAGACAAGTCTTGTTGAAGATCAATCTCCTCGAACGGAATGGTGCGTTCAGGTGTCTTGAAGCACTTGCGGAGTTGAGACACGTGAAACACATCAGGAACATTTGCAAAGTTGGATGGAAGCTCGAGTTGATAGGCTAGATCGCCTCTTTTGCCGAGGATCTTGAAAGGGCCCATGTATCTAGGAGCACGCTTTCCTTTGATACCGTATCTTTGGGTGCCTTTCATCGGAGAAACACGGAGATAGACATGACCTCCAATGTCGAAAGCCAAATCACGATGCTTGCCATCATAGTAACTCTTTTGACGCGACTGAGCGGCCTTGAGATTCTCACGTATGACTTTGCACATTTCTTCGGCTTCTGAGATCAAGTCATTTCCAAGAAGTTGACATTCACCAGTCTCGGACTAGTTGAGAGGAGTACGACACTTTCTGCCATAGAGGATTTCAAATGGAGCTTTGCCGGCACTTGCTTGGAAACTGTTGTTGTAAGAGAACTCGGCAAACGGAAGGCAATCTTCCCACTTCATGCCAAAATAGATGACACAAGCTCTGAGCATGTCTTCGAAGATCTGGTTCACTCTTTCGACTTGACCACTAGTCTGAGGGTGAAACGGAGTGCTGAAACGGATCTTAGTGCCCATGGCTGACTGAAAGGAGTCCCAGAACTTGGATGTGAACAAACTTCCACGGTCTGAGGAGATAACTTGAGGAATGCCATGTAACGACACAATTCTGAAAGTGTACAACTCTGCCAGCTGAGCTACATTGATGGATTTTTTGACTGGAAGGAAGTGAGCTACTTTGGTTAGCTTGTCAATCACAACAAAGATAGCATCATTCCCCTTCTTGGACTTAGGAAACCCAGTGACGAAATCCATTTCAATGTGGTCGAATTTCCACTCGGGAATAGGAAGAGATTGGAGGAGACCGGCTGGACGTTGATGCTCTGCCTTCACTCTTCTGCAGACATCACATTCATTCACGAATTGGGCAATCTCCCTTTTCATGCGAGTCCACCAGTAAGATTGCTTGAGGTCTTGGTACATCTTGGAACTTCCGGGATGAATGGAGAGGAGGGAGTCATGTGCTTCGTTCATTATGAGCTTCCTGAGATCACCCTTGGGATCCACAAGTCTGTCCTCAAAGAACAAGGTGTCTTTCTCATCGACGCGATAGCACTTGTATTTGGGAGTACCCTTTGCAATACCATGTTTCACTTTCTGCACCATAGCATCACTGAGCTGGGCCTCACGGATCTGATCTTCCAAGGTAGGAGCAACTTGAAGATTTACAAGAAAGCCTTGCGGAACAACTTGGAGGTTGAGCTTCCTGAATGCTTCACAAAGCTCTGGCTGAAACGGCTTGATAAGGAGACTGTTGCAATATGTCTTTCTGCTCAAGGCATCTGCAATGACATTGGCCTTGCCAGGTGTGTATTCGATGCTTGGATCATACTCTTGGATCATCTCAACCCAACGAGTCTGGCGAAGGTTCAGGTTCGGCTGTGTGAAGATGTACTTCAAGTTCTTGTGATCGGTGAAGATATCGACTTTTCTGCCCAACAGAAGGTGTCTCCACGTGATCAAGGCGTGTACCACTGCTGCTAGCTTGAGATCATGTGTGGGGTAGTTCTTCTCATTTAGCTTCAATTGACGAGAACTGTATGCCACAATTTTCTTGTCTTGCATAAGCACACCACCAAGTCCTTGAAGAGAAGCATCACAGAATACTTCGTAGGGCTTGGACTCATCTGGAGGAGTAAGAATCGGAGCAGAGATGAGCTTTTCTTTGAGAGTTTTGAATGCCACATCACAATCTGGAGACCAGTTGTACTTGACATTCTTCTGCAGCAAGTTGGAGAGAGGCTTGGCAATCTTGGAGAAGTTCTCAACGAACCTTCTGCAATAGCTAGCAAGACCAAGGAAGCTTCGGAGTTGCTTGACGTTCTGAGGGGGCTCCCAGTTGACAATCGCTTCAACTTTCTCGGGGTTGACAGCAATACCGTCAGCAGAGATGATATGGCCAAGATATAAGACCTTATCGAGCCAGAATTCACACTTGGAGAACTTGGCATAGAACTTATGTTCACGGAGTCTGTCGAGAACCAAACGGAGGTGCTTTTCATGATCCTCTTCATTCTTGGAGAATACCAAGATGTCATCCAGATAGACGAGCACAAATTCGTTGGTGTAGGGGTTGAATATGTAGTGCATCATCCTCGAGAAGGTGGGCGGAGCATTTGCGAGGCCAAAAGACATGACTGTGTATTCATAGGAGCCTTAGCTTGTTCTGAATGCAGTCTTGTGAATACCTTCTTCACGGATACGGATCTGGTGATAACCCATCCGGAGATCGAGCTTTGAGAACACTTTTGCTCCTTTGAGCTGCTCGAACAATTCATTGATGTTGGGGAGCAGATACTTGTTCTTTATTGTCTTCTTGTTCAATGGCCGGTAATCAACGCAAAGGCGCTCCGTGCCATCCTTCTTCTTGACAAATAAGACACCACAGCCCCAAGGTGAAGTGCTAGGCCTGATTAGACCCATACGCTCTTGCTCATCGAGTTGTTTCTTCAGCTCCTTCAACTCCTCTGGGGAAAGCTTGTACGGACGCCAGCAAGCTGGCTCAGTACCAGGCTCGAGTTCAATGACGAATTCAACTTTACGATGCAGAGGCATGCCTGGAAGCTCTTCAGGAAAAACATCTTCATATTCATTGACCACCGGAATTTGAGAGATGGCATTAATCTCGCCCTTGTCATTGAGAGAGAATAGCCTGATTGTGTTATCTCGAGAGGCGAAGATAATCACCTCTTCGTCATGATGGGTAAGCTTGACTTCCTTATTTGCACAAGCAATGTGAGCATCATGCTTGGAGAGCCAATCCATACCAAGAATAAGATCAATGTCGGAATTGCCGAGAATAACCGGAGAAACCAGAAAGCGATAATCACCCATGTAAATAGATACATCCGGAGCAAAGTTGTTGGAGTTCATTAGCAAACCCGGAGAAAGCACATACATTGGACTAGGCAAGGCTTGCAATGGCATATCATGTGACAATGAAAAAGGTCTTGACATGAAAGAATGTGATGCACCTGAATCAAACAAGACTTTTGCAGGAATAGAGTTAACTAGAAGGCTACCAAGTATCACATCTGAAGAATTCTCTGCTTGAGCTGCATTCATCAGATTCACTCTTGCTGACTTGGGGTTGTGCTTGACAATAGCAGTGCTGACAGGTGGAGGAGGCGGAAGGCGCCTTGGGTTGGGGCACTTGTTAGCATAATGACCCTTCTGAGAGCACTTGTTGTAAAGCACTTCTGAGAGAGGACGGTGATAAGGAGCACTTGACTTCAAAGCTTGAAAGTGATTCTTTGACTGGTTGCTTGGGTTGGGTGGGTGGGAGAAACCACGGCCACAAGAATGCTTGTTGTTGTTGTTGGAAGCTCGAATCACTGGAGGAGGTGGAAGCCAAAACTTCTGCTGCTTTGCAACCACTTGAGAAGAAGAGGAGGAGTGAACAACGTCTCTGATCCTCTTTTTGGAAGCTTCCATCTTGAGCTGGGCTGCCTCTTGCTTAAGTGCCATGTTATAGAATTGATCAAATTCATCAGGCTCGAACAAGGTGAGAGCTAGTTGGAGTTCATCCTTCAGACCACCACGGAACTGATAAATCTTGCTCTTGGCATCTGGGATGTCTTTCTTGGCATAGCGGGCAAGGTTCTGGAACTTGACATTATATTGATAAACAGACATTGAGCCTTGCTTCAGGTTGCGGAATTGCTCATGCGTGCCCTCGATGACACTTGTTGGAATGTGGTGAGAGCGAAAATCCTTGCAGAAGTCAGCCCACGAGATTTCACGCCCTTCTCTGGAGTCTTTGTACTGCTGCCACCAATCAGCGGCTTGGTCCTTGAGTTGGAAGGCGGCAAACTTCACATAGTCCTCAGGTCCCACGTTACTACACTCGAAATGCTTCTTGATATCTGTTATCCAGTCTTCAGCATCTAGAGGGTCCACACAGTAACTGAATGCCTTTGGTTGGTTTGCCAAGAACTGGTTGAGTGTAGCAAAGTGAGGTTGGTTGAACAAATTGCCTTGGCCTTGGTTCCCATGACCACCTTGATTTGCTTGAATGTTCTGCATCATTTGCAAAAGCATCTGGGTGTTCTGGTTCGTCGCTTGCATAATTGCTCTCCAGGCCTCAGACGGAGGAGGAGGGGAAGGAGGACGATCAGGAACTCCTTCACCCTCTGGGTTAGCGTTGGGAACCCTTTTAGGAGCCATCCTGAATGAGATGACAACTATTAGCCATTGATTGAGAAAAATATATAAGCTGAATCAACGGCTAGAAATTGCAACATAAGTCTTCACAAGATCATTCGAACAACAGGAACGAATGTAATCCACAGTTTAATGGTAACAACAATCTTCTTGAGAAGCCACTTGGGAGAAGAAAAGGTAAATAAAAACAACAAGGAGCAGATAGAACAAATACAAGATAGAAGCTTCGTTTGACATATTCGTGCTGAAAGCTTATGGAACGTGTTACAAAAGGGTTTTGCAATCCCCGGATCAACATAGCCAAGGATCCTTTAAGATGCAACTCCCGATCGGAACAACGCCCATAAAACTACTTCACTCAATGTAGAACCCCGAACTCCATATCATGCATTCGTTGGAAGAATGCCTACGAACTACTAGATGAACCCACCTATTAATTTCCGAAAGTTTCCAGTTATGCAATCAGGTGTTGGGGATACAGGGGAAGCATCGCGCACTCAACTCTAATCCTACATCCAGCTGTATCCATCCTTCAACACATAACCAGTTATTTCCGGAAACCGTTTACCTCGGACCTTCGAAACGCATCTACTATACAAGCTATGGTAATACTCCCGAACTACCTCCCCAGTACTGGGTGATGTCGGGGTTATCTTGCCACTAACCGCATAGGAGAGTTTTTTATGTCGGTCGTCTGAAGTATTCCAGAACTGCTGCGATAGCTTTGTGATGACAATACCTCGGAGCTCAACTCCCCGGGACACTGCCACAACCCCTAAATGACATGAGGCATCGAGAACAATGTTCTCGTCACAAAGACATCGGAACAATCCAAACAATACCCGCGTGATCCTAAAAAAAAATTTGGTGAATTTTTTAGAGTAGAAGAGACAAGTAATTGTCAGGAGTCCTCACCAGAGTGAAAAGAGATGAGGAGCAAAAGAAATCCTACTCTCCGATATATATATAGGACTCAAAACATTTTCAAGTGTGTGCCTAGACTCAACCGTCAACGATTTGATCAATCAGTGGGGGCTTCTAGGTCGGAGAAGGCTTTGAGTACCAACTTGTAATGCCCAGTATGGGATTATACCTCCTACGTGTCGAGGCACGACTTAAGGGTATAAGCCCATACTAGAATGATCTCAAGTATGGTATCTTTGCACGACTGATGTAAGAATATGGATGAAATTGCAAAAGGATAGTTGGCTTACACTCGCCACATCACACAATACATTACATAAGCAAATCATCATCCAAATAATATCACAGTCCGACTACGGACGAAGATCCGAATGAAAGATACCAAATACATAAAGCCACCAGGTCCGAATCGCCCCTAGTAGAAACCACTACTGATCATCGGGATAGTGCACATAGTAACGACTAAGTTCTTCATCGAACTCCTAGTACAGCTCGGTGCCGTCACCTGAGTAGTCCACCATAGTACCTGCATCTGGTGTTGTGTAGAATCTGTGAGCCACGGAGGACTCGGGAATCCCGTTCCCGGGTAGCAAAACTATCTAAGCCTTGGGTGTGGAACAAGGCTGAAGAAAAAAAGGTTACAACTGTACTAGCACTAGCTTACGTGTATAGAGCGAGAAGAGAAGTGCCACGAGCGTCAAAGTGATCACGAAGTGATCCTATCTAAGCACGTCAAACATAACCCCACCGTGTTCACTTCCCGAACCCCTTTCGGAAAATGACCGTCACGGTTACGCACGCTGGTAGTGTGTTCTGCACATGGTGTCAAGTTTTCTACAACCGGATATTAACAAATTCCCATCTGCCACATAACCGCGGGCACGGCTTTCAAAAGTTCAAAACCCTGCGGGGGTTTCCCAACTTAGCCCATTACAATCTCACGATCTGCGGAGTCGCAACTCCAAGGTGGGAAGGCCCGAGTATTCTCGGAATTCCGTGCTCAAGATATTCCGACTAAGGTAAAACTAATCCAGCAAGACATCCCGGCGTGCCGACACCCTGACAGTAGCCGCGCGTATCTAGTCTCAGGCCACGACCGGATGAGCATAGCGTACAGTGACCAAAACCCAAGTTGCCAAGGGGGTTAACGCACACGACTCTAGTTTGGACCAACACTCAAATCGAGCACTGGCCCAGGGGGGTTGATTAATTAATCCTCGGGTTAATTACTCCCTCGGCAAGTTTTAGTTGTTAGGCAAATGTAGAACCAAAGTCGGGCCTCGCTGAAAAACTTTTAGCGCTAAGCGGGTTATCGAGGGGGTCCCATAACCCCAACCGTGTTAGGAACGCATAATCAAGGAACATAACACCGGTTTATACGGTTCCTAGGGCGGCATGAGTGGAACAAATCACCAAGCGAGAGGCTTAGCCTTCCACCCATTACCAATATATAGATGATTTAGTTTAAGAGTTTATATAGTGTGATATCCCAACAATAACTTCACATGAAGCAAGAATCTTCAAATCTTCTCCTGCAACTAGCAATGCTATAAGAGGGGCTGAGCGAAGCTTACGTAGCCAAACAAAGGTTTGCTAGGTTAGGTGGTTAGACAGATTCGTGGTTACAATAGGAGGCTGACAAACAAACATGGGCATCGAGGCAATAAGCTAAAGAGCGAGACTTCTAGCAATAGGCAAAGATAGTAATGATATCTGGGTCAGGTCATCTTGCATGTTGAGTCGTCGATGGGATCATAAGACGGCTCCTCGTACTCAACCTCGGTAGTAACCTCGTTCTCGTTCTCGGTCTCAGCTCCCGGCTCTACTCAACACAAGAACACAACGAGGCACAAATCAAAAAAGGTGCAATGCACAATCAACATGATGCAAGTATGATGCATATATGATGCAATACATGTCAAGGGATGAAGCACACAAGAACAACACAAGGCAACAAGTTTAAATGAGGCCGGAATCCATATATAGCTAATCCGGTAAGTCCTCATATGCATATGTTGAAAATGGTTCAGATCTGAGCAAACCTTAAGTTAAAGTTGTTAAACAGCAAGTTAACATGTACCATGATGATCTACACGAAAATCTAGTCAAGTTACATATAAAGTTTGTTTAATTCGGAGCTACGGTCTAAAAGATATGAGTAAAACAAGACAAGCATGGCAACGGTGCAAGATGCACTCAAACATTAAGCAAACACACTCCAAACATGTTAACAACATGATATTATGATTCTACATGCTAAATCACACAAGTTTCATATAGGGCACGCTCAAAACGGAGCAACGGTTCAACACATACACTCGAAACAAGATTCAATACAAAGCTGAAATTAACAGCCACATAGCAACTTTGGAGCAAGAAATATATACTCTACATCACTCAAACATGGTGAAAATAAGCATGGACATGAAGTAGACATATCCTACAGCAAACAACTCCATTGGAGCAACTCCATAGGAGGCATGGATCAATAGCAACAAGCTACACCATTTTGATCATGCTGTTAAAAACCTGACAGTTATATTTTTATAGCAACTTGGGAGAAAGAATTAAATAAGCTACAACAACCCATATGAGTAAGCGAGGGCATGGATGGATAGAAAATAACATGGACAACAAGGAATGATCGTTGGCCACTCCAAAACTAGCATGGATTTGTCTAGGGCATCAAGCAAACATCCAGGAAATATGCCCTAGAGGCAATAATAAAGATGTTATTTGTATTTCCTTATATCATGATAAATGTCTTTTATTCATGCTAGAATTGTATTAACCGGAAACTTAGTACATGTGTGGATACATAGACAAAACAGTACGTCCCTAGTATGCCTCTACTAGACTAGCTCATTGATCAAAGATGGTTATGTTTCCTAGCCATAGACATGAGTTGTCATTTGATCAACGGGATCACATCATTAGGAGAATGATGTGATGGACAAGACCCATCCGTTGGCATAGCATTATGATCGTTTAGTTTTACTGCTATTGCTTTCTTCATGACTTATACATGTTCCTATGACTATGAGATTATGCAACTCCGGAATACCGTAGGAACACCTTGTGTGCTATCAAACGTCACAACGTAACTGGGTGATCATAAATATGCTCTATAGGCGTCTCCGAAAGTATTCGTGGTGTTGGCATAGATCAAGATTAGGATTTGTCACTCTGAGTGTCGGAGAGGTATCTCTGGGCCCTCTCGGTAACACACATCACAATAAGCCTTGCAAGCAAAAGACTAATGAGTTAGTCATGAGATGATGTGTCACGGAACGAGTAAAGAGACTTGCCGGTAACGAGATTGAACTAGGTATAGAGATACCGACGATCGAATCTCGGGCAAGTAACATACCATGACAAAAGGAACAACGTATGTTGTTATGCGGTTTGACCGATAAAAGATCTTCGTAGAATATGTAGGAGCCAATATGAACATCCAGGTTCCGCTATTGGTTATTGACCGGAGATGAGTCTCGGTCATGTCTACATAGTTCTCGAACCCGTAGGGTCCGCACGCTTAACGTTTGATGACGATCGGTATTATGAGTTTTAATGTACTGAAGGTAGTTTGGAGTCCCGGATGAGATCACGGACATGACGAGGAGTCTCGGAATGTCCGAGACATAAAGATTGATATATTGGACGACTATATTCGGACACCGGAAGTGTTCCAGAAAAGTTTCGGATTTAACTGGATTGCCGGAGGGGGTTACCGGAACCCTCTACGAGGGGGGGTGGTCCATAGTGGGCCTTGAGGAAAGGAGAGAGGCAGCCCATAGAGGCTGGCCGGCGCCCCACCTAGGGATCCTAGTTGGACTAGGATTGGGGGGGGGGGGCGCCACCTCTCCCTCTTTTCCTTTCCCTCCCTTCCTTCTTGATGGACTCCTACTAGGAATAGGATTGCAATCCTATTCCTAGTAGGATTGCCCTAGCCGCACCATAGGAGGCCGGCCGGCCCTCCCCTCTTGCTCCTTTATATACGGGGGCAGGGGGGCACCCAAAGACACACAAGTTGAATTGTTCCAGCCGTGTGCGGTGCCCCCCTCCACAGAAACACACCTCGGTCATACCATCGCAGTACTTAGGAGAAGCCCTGCGCCGGTAGATACATCATATCCGTCACCACGCCGTCGTGCTGACGAAACTCTCCCATGAAGCTCAACTGGATCAAGAGCTCGTGGGACGTCATCAAGCTGAACGTGTGCTGAACACGGAGGTGCCGTACGTTCGGTACTTGATCGGTTGAATCGCGAAGAAGTTCGACTACATCAACCGCGTCACTTGACGCTTCCGCTTCCGGTCTACGAGGGTACGTAGACACACTCTTCCCTCTCGTTGCTATGCATCTGGTAGATAGATCTTGCATGATCGTAGGAAATTTTTAAAATACTACGTTCCCTAACAGTGGTATCAGAGCCAGGTCTATGCGTAGATGATATGCACGAGTAGAACACAATGAGTTGTGGGCGATACTAGTCATACTGCTTACCAGCATGTCATATTTTGCTTCGGCGGTATTGTGAGATGAAGCGGCCCGGACCGACATTACGCGTACGCTTACGCGAGACTGGTTTCACCGTTAGGAGCACTCGTTGCTTAAAGGTGTCCGGCGGGTGTCTGTCTCTCTCACTTTAGCTGAAATAAGTGTGGCTACGCCCGGTCCTTGTGAAGGTTAAAACAGCACATACTTGACGAAACATCGTTGTGGTTTTGTATGCGTAGGTAAGAACGGTTCTTGCTAAGCCCGTAGCAGCCACGTAAAACTTGCAACAACAAAGTAGAGGACATCTAACTTGTTTTTGCAGGGCATGTTGTGATGTGATATGGTCAAGACATGATGAGTTATACGGTTTTGTATGAGATGATCATGTTTTGTAATGTTATCGGCAACTGGCAGGAGCCATATGGTTGTCGCTTTATTGTATGAAATGCAATCGCCATGTAATTGCTTTACTTTATCACTAAGCGGTAGCGATAGTCGTAGAAGCAATAGTTGGCGAGACGACAACGATACTACGATGGAGATCAAGGTGTCGCACCGGTGACGAAGGTGATCATGACGGTGCTTTGGAGATGGAGATCAAAAGCACAAGATGATGATGGCCATATCATGTTACATATTTTGATTGCATGTGATGTTTATCTTATCATGCTTCTTATTTTGCTTAGAACGACGGTAGCATTATAAGATGATCCATTACTAAATTTCAAGGTATAAGTGTTCTCCCTGAGTATGCACCGTTGCGAAAGTTCGTCGTGCCGAGACACCATGTCGGTGTACTAAGGTAGGGGTACCTCAGTACCCCAACTTGTGCACGGGCAGTTGCAGCTTCCCGCGGCAGGGTTTACCACACGCTCGCCGGAGACCTTTCTGCTCCTTATTAAACCATTCAAAAACAAAGTATGCAAGACAGAAGATCGAGACCCCGGCAAGTGGAGCTTGCCGGGAAGGCCGTACCAGGCTCGAGACTGCCCCACTAGCACAAGGCCCTGGCAAGAGGAGCTTGCCAGGAAGACCAGAAGACACGCCTCGGCGCAATATGTGCCCCGGCGAGGGCCCGGGGAGCGGCAAGCTCCCGGGCCCGGCAAGACCAAGGCCCCGGCAAGGTGCTTGCCGGGGGAGTTGCGCTGTGTGCCCGCGCTCCAGCTCATCGGCCCACGCGTTGCCCTGGGGCCTATCCAGGGACGCGTGGCGGATGGCTGTGCAGCCTGGGGGACACGGTGGCACTCCACGGTGGTGGATCCATCGCCGTGGCAGACGGAGACGCAAGGGCGGGAGCTTTTGGGGTCGACGGCGACGGGCATTAAATGCCCTTGTCCCCCACTGTCAAAGTAGGTATAGACCACTGTTCGCACACTGTAGCTTCACTGTTCCCGCACTGTTACAACTACCACCTCTTTTACGTTTTTACCCCTTTCTCCTACGTTGACACCTGTCGGTGACCCCTTGTACTATAAAAGGAGGCCCATGCACAACGTGGAGGGGGTTCGGAACCTAAATCACGCATACGCTCGGTGTAGCTGCTTCTTCAAGCTCCCGAGCTCTCCAACTTAATACACAACCAAGCAGGAGTAGGGTTTTACGCGTCTACCGCGGCCCGAGCCTGGGTAAAACTGCCCGCGTGCTCGCTACGATCTGCTCTTCGTGCTCCCTCCGCCCTCGTACCGCACAGACAAGGGGCTCCGGTCCCATAGGTGTTCGTGGTGGACAGTTTCCCCCGACATCATGGGCCTCCTTTTATAGTACAAGGGGTCACCGACAGGTGTCAACGTAGGAGAAAGGGGTAAAAACGTAAAAGAGGTGGTAGTTGTAACAGTGCGGGAACAGTGAAGCTACAGTGCGTGAACAGTGGTCGCTACCTACTTTGACAGTGGGGGACAAGGGCATTTAATGCCCGTCGTCGTCGACCCCAAAAGCTCCCGCCCTTGCGTCTCCGTCTGCCACGGCGATGGATCCACCACCGTGGAGTGCCACCGTGTCCCCCAGGCTGCACAGCCATCCGCCACGCGTCCCTGGATAGGCCCCAGGGCGACGCGTGGGCCGATGAGCTGGAGCGCGGGCACACAGCGCAACTCCCCCGGCAAGCACCTTGCCGGGGCCTTGGTCTTGCCGGGCCCGGGAGCTTGCCGCTCCCCGGGCCCTCGCCGGGGCACATATTGCGCCGAGGCGTGTCTTCTGGTCTTCCTGGCAAGCTCCTCTTGCCAGGGCCTTGTGCTAGTGGGGCAGTCTCGAGCCTGGTACGGCCTTCCCGGCAAGCTCCACTTGCCGGGGTCTCGATCTTCTGTCTTGCATACTTTGTTTTTGAATGGTTTAATAAGGAGCAGAAAGGTCTCCGGCGAGCGTGTGGTAAACCCTGCCGCGGGAAGCTGCAACTGCCCGTGCACAAGTTGGGGTACTGAGGTACCCCTACCTTAGTACACCGACAGGAGCCCCCGGGCCTGGGCCACACACGGTGCCCAGCGCTGTTGGGCCAGGCCCAAAACAGTGCACGGGCACACGCGGCCCACAGCGTGCCGAATCCACTTCCGTATCCGCCGCATCCCCCCGTAACGGCACGCGTCGATTGCGGCGTCGTGGGATGGGACGTGCCCACGTTCCATCAATGAAAAGGGCGAAACGCCCCCCACTCCCCCATAAAAGCAGAGGAAGCAGGAGCGGTTCCCCTCCTTGCGCTTTCATTGCTTCTTCTTCTTCCTCCAGAGATCCCTCTTGCGCTCCGCCTCCACACCTCCGCAGCCGCCGTCTGCATCTCCGGCGTCGCTGAGTTCTTCGTCCCTCTTCTTCCGCCACGTCCGCCATGGCCCCGAAGACCGACAAGGCGAAGGCGGAGAAGGCCAAGAGGGAGAAGTCGGAGCAAGCGGCGAAGCTCGCCGCGTATCGGAAGCGGAACCTCGTCTTCCCGCCGAGGCTCGGCGCGCGGGAGCTCTGGAACAAGTACTACTTGTTCTGGGCCAAGGAAACCAAGGCGCACCCCCGCACGCGAGCATATCCGGCCGCCGCCAAGGACAACTACCCCGGCGGGTACTACTTCTTCGCAGCTTTCTTTCACTGCGGTCTTTGTCCTCCTTTCTCTGATTTCTTCTGCGATATCATGCACACCTACGGCCTCCATCTTCTTGACTTCACCCCCAACGCCATCCTCACAATGGCGGTTTTCGCACACATGTGCGAAAACTTCATAGGAATACACCCAAATGTAGCGCTTTTTAGGCACTTCTTCACCCCTAGAGCAGAGGCCGACGCCCCCCTCTCCGGAGGAATTTCTTGGGTTTTCCGTCTGAACAAGAAGGGGTCCTACTTGCCGGGGGAGCTCCGCGGCAAGTGGGAGGAATGGCGCGCGGAGTGGTGCTGGGTTGTTGAGGACGAGCCGCAGGCCTTCACCGCGCCGCGCACAACGCCCATCGTGCGCGGCAGGGACTGGAGCGAGCTAGACTCGGACGACATCAAGCTCGACATCGCGCTCATCCAGATTCTTCGTCTTCGGGTGGCAAAGCTGTCCGTTGCAGAGGTAGGCGCAGACTTCCTCCACCGCCGCATCGCCCCTCTCCAAGATAGGAAAAGGCCGGCCTGGGAGTACGGCGGCCCGGCGGATATAATGAGGCTGCGCCCCGGGCTCAACTTCAACTTTACGACGCTGGAGCTGAAGGGGATGGTCCGGGAACTCTTCAAATATGACCCGGCACACCCTGAGTGGTTCAGACCTCCCCGGGAAGTGGTGCCCCTCTGCAACAGCACAGCTTGCGATCCTCTCCGGGCCATGATGCCCGCTTGCGATTCGCACCGCGTGGACCGCACGTGGATTCCGCCCAAGCCCATCGACGTCCTCAACTTCTACGACAACCTCGTGGAGGTGGCGAAGAACAAGAATGACATCAAGGAGCACACGCGGGACACCACCGACCAGGAGATTGCCTACATGGCTTCTCGGGCTGAAGAGGCCGCTGCAGCCGCAGCGGCAGGAGATTTTGGATACACGCCTGAAGAGGCGGAGGTTGCGGATGCGTCCAGCCAGGCGGAGGAGGCGGAGATCCGCAGATTGCTGCAGCTCCCTCCCGACGCACTCGCCGGGGTCCCCTCTTTGAGGCACTCCGGGATCCACGGGATCGTGGCCGAGGTCGCGGCAAGGGATGGCGCTGCCGGAGGGAACAGAGGCGTCGCGGGAAGCGGAGGCGCCGGAGGAAGCGGAGGCGCCAAGGGAAAGGAGGTCGCAGCACAGGGCGCTGGGCCCAGCGGGCCAGCCGGGGAGGAGGAGGAGGAGGAGGCCGAGGACTCCGACGGATCTACGGAGCTCTACGCCGACGACCTCTCCTCGTCGGAGAGCTCCCCGCCCCCGGCAAGCCCAAGGCAGTCCCCACCGAAGCGTCTCCGCAAGGCGGCGACGGGGGAGAGGGCGCAGGCGCCCCGGCAGCAACCAGCTCGCCGAGCAGCTCCCCGGGGGAGCCAAGCCGCGCCAAGGGCGACCGGCGCACCAGCCACAGCAGAGGCGGCCCGCGCGCGGGCCACGACGGAGGCGTCTCGTAGGCCGGCGTCGAGCCGACAGGGGTCTTCTCGGAGCGGAGCAACGGCTCCGCCCGCTCCTCGGGCGCCGGCTACCACAGGGGCTGGGTCTTCGCAGCCCCCAGCCCCAGGGACCACCAAGCGTGCGAGGGAATCTTCGTCTTCCGCTCCTCGTGCCGACGCGCCCCAGGTGGAGTACGACTTCTCCGCCTTGAGCGAGGACGACGAGGAGGATCAGGAGTAAGAATCCAAGATCTTACACCTTCTCGAGTTTTGTCTTGATTATTGTTGATGCTGACTTTGTTTGTTGCTTTGATTTCAGGACCTTGGTTCAGCGCGTGGCGAAGAAAGCCAAGGCGCCTGTGGTCGAGGTCTCGGAAGGCTCGGCCGCCGCGGCAACAGGGGACGTGCCGGAGCCAACCCTGCCGGACCCAAGCGCTGCTCCGAGGAGCAGCCCCCAGCGTAAGTCTGGGGTCCATCCTTCCGCTTGTCGGGAGGCGCTTAGGGATTTTGTCTTCTTTCAACATCTTGATGTTTCTTGTCTTCTTTTTTTTTGTGCAGAGGTGGAGCCACAGCGGCAGGAGCGCCCGGAGACCGTCCTTGAGGAGCCGCAGGCCCCGCCGTCCCCGCCAAGGCCGAACTCTCCGGCAAGGGAGAGTGCTCCGCCAAGGGCGGGTACTCCGCCAAGGCAGAGTACCCCGCCAAGGGCGAGCAGCCCGGCGAGGGCGGCCACTCCGCCAAGGCAGAGCTCCCCGGCGAGGGAGCCCGCCGCTGAGGACGTCCGCCAAGGTATGTCTTGTAGTCTGTCTTCTTGGCTTCGTCTCTTTTTGGATATTTGCTTGAACTTCTTTTCCTTCTTTCTCTTTTTAGATCCTCCTCCTCCCGAGCCGATGGAGACGGAAGTCATCAACATCGAGGATGAGGAGGGCGCGTCGAGGTTGTGCGAACCTGATCCGGCGTTCGCGCGGGCGCATTCTTCATCAACCTCTCCGAATTCGTCAACTTCACCAGCAACAGCTCCATGGCCCCGAAGAAGAAGGCTTCGGAGGTCGGAGGCCCGTCTGCGTCTCACCCGCCGCCACCAGAGCCAACGGTGGGCGGGGGAGACGCCGTCGGAAGGGTGGTCGCCGGCGAGGACACTCACGGCGCCACCAGATCCAAGAACAGGACGGACGACCGAACCTCGGTCTCCGTGGACGCACCGCGTCCCTCTCAGCACACAACAACCCAGCAGCGCCATGTCACGGGAGGTGGCATCCGTTTGCTGGGCCAAGGACAAACCGGGGGCTCGCGGGACGCCCCGGACCTCCGTCCGGGCACAAGCAAAGCGAAAGCGCCGGCGCGGGACCCCGCTCCTTCTAACGCCGTTAGAAGTCCGAGCGTATCCCGCTCCTCGCACCGCTCGCCCGCGTTCCCCTCCACTCCAGCGGAAGCACTCGCAAGAGCGCAACTGCTCCTCGACTTCCCTCCAGCGGCAGACAAGGCCGAAGACTGGAGGGCCGCCATCCAGAGCCTGATAGCCTTCGCCAACAACGATTCTCCACAGCAGCCGGCGGCCTCGCGGCCGCGGCAAGCTGAGAAGACGAAGGCTGACGGCGACAAGACCGCCGGGGGTGCGACAAGCGTGCACTCCCCGCCGCGGAAGCAGAAGACGCCGCCCCGCCGGAACAACGCTGACGATGGCTCCACAGCCTCGTCGGACCCGCGGGCCCGTCGGGACCAGCGCCAGGTCCTCGACGACCGGCAACAAGAAGACGCTCGGACAAGAATCGAGCGCCGCCGAGAAGCTCGGCGACAATCAGACCAGAGAGCTGGGAACGCTGTCGACGCGCACGCGCCCGGTGAACCAGGCGACTTGCCGTACGCGGCAGGCTGCCCTGCGTTCACCCGCGAGCTGCGGCGCGTCCAGTGGCCCAGCATGAAGAATTTTAAGCCCGACGTACCGGAGAAGTACGACGGCAAGACGCACCTCTCGGAATTCCTCAGCGTCTACACCATCGCAGTGCAAGCTGCCGGGGGGCGCGACGAGAAGATCTTGGCGAATTACTTCCCGCTCGTGCTTAAGCCGAACGTCCGTTCGTGGCTTATGCACTTGCCGGAAGGTTCTATCTCTTCTTGGGCCGACCTTTGCCACCAGTTTGTTGGCGCCTTCACCGGCGGCCACAAACCCCACGGCCAGGAGAGCGATCTCCACGTTCTGGCCCAGAAGGAAGGCGAAACCCTGCGTAAATACATCCAACGCTTCAGTCGTGTGCAGCACAACATCCCTGATGTCCACCCTGCCGCGGTTATCAGCGCGTTCCACCAGAACGTGCGTAACCGCCGCATGCGTGAAGAAATGGCGATGACCAAGATTCGGGATGTCAGCGAGCTCTACGCTCTGGCCGACAAGTGCGCACGCGCAGAAGAGGGGAGGATGCTGGCGCAGGAGGAAGCGACAGCGACGACACCACCCCGGCAAAGAAGAGCCGGCGGCGGAATAACAGAAGGAAGGGCAAGAAAGAGGTGCTTGCCGTCGAGAAGTCCGGCAAGGAGGCTCCCGCCAAGCAAACGCAGGCTGGCGGCTCCGGCAAGGAGCATGCCCCTGTAGCGGCGGCCGACAAGCCGGGCAGCTCCGACAAGCAATACTGCAAGATCCACCGCACCAAGGGTCACGATCTCTCCAACTGCAAGCGCGTCGAATACCTCGTCGAGCAGCAGAAAGCTGAGTACGAGAGGCGCGACAAGGAGAAGGCCCAAGGTGGCGGGGAAGAGCCAAGCAAGAAGCGGCCGTTCAACGGCCGGGGAGGACGCCGCGGCAAGGCCAAGCAGCGGCAAGGAGATCGACCTCCCCGGGGCCGCGACAAGGACGAAGAAGACGACGACGAAGACATGGAGGACGAGGATAACAGCGAGCAGGAGTTCCAGAAGGCCACGGAGGTCCTGCGCGTTGACGGTGGCGCCTCTCTGCACACCTCCCACCGCCAACTCAAGCAGTGGGTGCGTGAGGTGAATGCAGCGGAGCCGCCCGTGGAGTCGCGCAGGCTCCTCAAATGGTCCAGCACGCCCATCATTTTTGATCTTGAGGATCACCCTGACCGCACCACTGCGGTCGGGTGCTTGCCGATGCTGGTCTCACCCACCAATCGCAACCTCAAGGTCACCAAAATGTTGGTTGACGGCGGGGCCGGGCTGAACTTGATCTCCTCTGCTGTGATCAAGAAACTCCAGATTCCAGATGGCGAGCTCGAAGAAACCGGTTCTTTCCAAGGAATCAACCCGGGAAGGAGCAAGCCCAAGGGAAAGATCACTCTGCCGGTGACCTTTGGCGGGGAGCTCAACTTCAGAACCGAGCGCATCACTTTCGACGTCGCCGATATTCCATTGCCCTACAATGGAATACTTGGCCGTCCTGCCCTCGCCAAGTTCATGGCAGCTTCCCATTATGCTTACAACGTACTCAAGATGCCGGGGCCGATAAGCGTCATCACTGTCCACGGCGACAAGAAGGATGCGCTTGTCTGCGCCGACAAGATTTACCGGGATGCGGCAGCTGCGGCCGAGAAGGATACCCTTGCCGCTGAAGCTCCCGGGGAGAAGAAGACGAAGACCAAGTCCGGCAAGTGCTCAGGGACCCACTCCGGCAACCGCACCTCTTCGGAGTGCTGCGCTGCCGTCGAGGACGTTCCATCGAGCTCCATCGGCAAGAATAAGAAAGGAATGGCCGCTCCTCCGGCAACCAAGAAGGTGTCCGCCAAGGAGGACGGCACTGGTGGTACCTTCACCATCAGTGCCACACTTGACAGCAAATAGGAAAGCGCGCTCGTTGCCTTTCTGCGGGCGAATGTCGATGTGTTTGCCTGGCAACCATCTGACATCCCCGGTGTTCCCAGGAAGGTAATTGAGCACAAGCTTGCTGTTTGTCCTCATGCGCGGCCCATCAAGCAGAAAGTGAGGAAGCAAGCCGTGGAGCGCCAAGAATTCATCAACGAAGAAATCAAGAAGCTAGAGGCAGCGGGCCTAGTTAGAGGTGTGATCCATCCGACGTGGTTGGCAAATCCAGTCGTCGTGCGCAAGGCCAATGGGAAATGGAGACTGTGTATAGACTTCACCGATGTGAATAAAGCATGTCCCAAGGATCCATTCCCTTTGCCGCGCATTGACCAGATCGTTGACTCCACTGCCGGATGTGAGCTACTCTGTTTTCTTGATGCATACTCAGGCTATCATCAGATTTTCATGGCCAAAGAGGATGAAGAGAAGACTGCATTTATCACTCCATGTGGCACTTATTGCTTCATACGCATGCCATTTGGATTGAAGAATGCAGGCTCAACCTTTGCAAGGGTGGTATACACTGCTTTTGAGCCACAGATCCACAGAAATGTAGAGGCTTACATGGATGACATCGTGGTGAAGAGCAAGAGCAAGGATACCCTGATCCAAGATTTGGAAGAAACATTTCAGAACCTGCGCAGAATACAGCTCAAGTTGAACCCCGAGAAGTGCGTCTTTGGAGTCCCCTCCGGCAAGCTTCTCGGGTTCTTTGTGTCACAGAGGGGGATTGAAGCCAACCCCGACAAGATTAAAGCCATTGAGCAAATAGAGGCCCCAAAGCGCGTCAAGGATGTCAGGAGGCTTGCAGGTTGTGTGGCTGCCCTCAGTAGGTTCATTTCAAAGTCTGCAGAACGCGCCCTACCTTTCTTCAAAATCTTGAAGAAGGCAGGTCCCATGAAGTGGACTCCGGAAGCGGAGGCGGCGCTGCAGGATTTGAAACGGTACCTGTCCTCCACTCCAATACTTGTCGCACCTAGACCACAGGAAAAGTTGTTGCTGTACCTAGCGGCAACCAACCAGGTGGTTAGTGCTGCGTTAGTAGCGGAGAGGGAGTCCGACGAGGAATCAGCACCACCGGCAAGCGAATCCAGCGACAAGCAGGGGGCTGCTCCGGCAAGCTCTGGCCCCGACAAGGATAACTCTGCGCAGGAGCAGGATGAGGTGCGGAAGAAGATGGTGCAGCGCCCAGTGTATTTTGTAAGTTCCCTTCTCCAGGGGGCTAGATCAAGATACTCTAGTGTGCAAAAATTGCTTTTCGGCCTCCTCATGGCCTCGAGAAAGCTGCGCCATTACTTCCAAGCCCATGAGATAACAGTGGTCACTCGCTTTCCGCTGAAGAGGATATTGCACAACCCAGAAGCGACAGGCAGGATCGTTGAGTGGGCACTGGAGCTGTCAAGCTTTGGACTCAAGTTTGAAAGTACTTCAACCATACAGAGCCGAGCTTTGGCAGAATTCATAGCTGAGTGGACCCCAACGCCCGATGAAGAAGTCCAAGAAACAAGTGCGCCCGTACAAGAAGCGACAAGTGAATGGGTAATGTATTTTGATGGTGCCTTCTCGCTGCAAGGCGCCGGTGCTGGCGTGGTACTCATCGCACCCACCGGAGAACACCTCAAATATGTTATCCAGATGCACTTTCCCAGGGAGCAAGCGACAAACAACACTGCTGAATATGAAGGCTTGCTTGCCGGCCTCAGGATTGCGGCCGAACTTGGGATCAGGAAGCTGATTGTGCGGGGAGATTCTCAGTTGGTGGTCCGACAAGTTAACAAGAGCTACCAGAGCCCTTTGATGGAAGCTTATGTCGATGAAGTGAGAAAGCTTGAAGAGCACTTTGAAGGTCTGCAGATGGAGCACGTCCCGAGAGCTCAGAATGAAATAGCAGACGGCCTTTCAAAGTGTGCTGCGATGAAGTTACCTGTGGAACCAGGGACCTTCTTGCTCAAGCTGACTCAACCATCCGTTACACCATCAATTGGGCAGTCCAAGAAGAGAAAGTTGGTCTCCGGCGACTACTTGCCGGCGGATCTTCCTGAAACCGCCGCCAAGGTCCCCAAGATCAACAACCACAACGCTGAGGAACAGTTTGTTCCTGCAGATCCTCGGGTCTGTACAGTTGAAGCAAGCGTTCCCGACAAGCCTCGCCCCGGCGGGCTTGCCGGGGGACCATCAGCTCCGGCAGAACCAGAGGTCCTTGCCGTAGAAGCTGAGGTTCCCGCAGCGACCCTCGAGCCTTTAGTCCTTGCCGCCGAGCCCCAGGCTCCGGCATGGGCGCAGCAGATCGTCCGTTTCCTTCAAACTGGAGAACTTCCCGACGACCTAGAAGAAATAGAGAAGATAACCAGGCAGTCAAGTATGTACCAGTTCGTGGATAACGAGCTGTACAGAAGAAGGCTCAATGGTGTCAGATTGAAGTGCATCTCCAGGGAAGACGGACAGAAGCTGTTGGCAGAAATACACGGAGGCATATGCGGCCACCACATTGGCGCAAGGGCGCTTGCCGGGAAAGCTTTCCGGCAAGGGTTCTTTTGGCAAGAAGCCCTCCAAGATGCAACTGCACTAGTAACCAAGTGTGAAGCGTGCCAGTTCCATGCAAAGCAGATTCATCAGCCAGCTCAAGCTCTCCAAACAATCCCTTTGTCCTGGCCCTTCTCGGTCTGGGGGCTCGATATCCTCGGCCCCTTCCCCCGAGCCGTCGGGGGCTTTGAGTACTTGTACGTTGCAATCGACAAGTTCACAAAGTGGCCAGAAGTGGAGCCAGTGAGAAAGGTGACAGCACAGTCAGCAGTCAGGTTTTTCAGGTCGATTGTTTGCCGTTTCGGAATCCCTAACAGGATCATCACCGACAACGGTACACAATTAACTAGTCGCACCTTCATGCAGTACGTCCAAGACCTTGGCGCCAAGGTCTGTTTCGCTTCTGTTGCTCACCCGAGGAGCAACGGTCAAGCGGAGAGGGCCAATGCTGAAGTGCTGCGCGGACTCAAGACAAGGACCTTTGACAGGCTGCGCAAGTGCGGAAGAAATTGGATAGAGGAGCTACCGGCGGCTCTTTGGTCAATCAGAACGACACCAAGTCGAGCCACCGGACATACACCCTTTGCTCTAGTCTATGGAGCAGAGGCAGTTCTCCCCACGGAACTCGTATACGGATCTCCTCGAGTGCTCGCTTATGATGAGCTCGAGCAAGAGCAACTGCGGCAAGATGACGCGTTGCTCCTCGAGGAGGGACGTCTCCAGGCTGCTGTACGAGCTGCTCGATACCAGCAAGCCTTGCGCCGCTACCATAGCCGCAAGGTCAAGGCCAGGAGTCTCGAGGAAGGCGACCTTGTTCTTCGGCGTGTTCAGTCCGCCAAGAATTCCAACAAGTTGACGCCGAAGTGGGAAGGCCCTTATCGGGTGAGACAAGTTACGAGGCCCGGCGCTGTCCGCCTCGAGACCGAAGAAGGCTTACCGGTGAGCAACTCCTGGAACATAGAGCATCTTCGCAAGTTTCACCCATAAGGCGCGGTTGCCGTGATCCGCTCCGGCAACCACCTTTTGTACAAGCTTTGCCGCTGTTGCATGTAACCCTTTGTACAAAGCCGGGCGCAGACCCCGTGCATCAGTAAAGTTTCTTTTGTGTTTTGCGCCCATTGCCTTTTGCATGCTTTTCTTTGCTATTTGCATGTTTTGTTTGGCATTTGGTGCAACACTCAAGTACCCGGTAAGCATTAGCACGCCGAAAGGCCATATACTTGTTTCCCTCTCCTTTTTCTTTCCTCTTAAGCAGAAGGAACGTTCCTCGCGCACAAGTTTGCCGGGAGGGAAGGAGGTGGAGGGGGAACCAAGTGATGTTCAAGAAAGAGAAGCCTTACCGGGAAGCGAACAATATATGAAAGCTAAGTTGTTAGAATTTGACCAGTCTTCAAATTTTAAATTTTAGTTGTCTTCCTTGAACAATCACACTTTGTATGGAAAACCTGTGCGCGGAGGAACCTACCCGTAGCTCGCCGCACCCTTATCTTGTTTCCGAGTTCGCTCAACGATTTAAGTGAGCTGCGACAAGTGTCGCGCCCTTGTTTCGTTTCCGAGTACGCTCAGCAAGCTAAGTGCGTTGCGGCTAGCCGCGGCAAGGTTGCTTGCCGGTGAGACCTTGGCCAGCAGGCTGCTTAGAGTCCAACACTCAGCGCTCGCGGCGAGGGCCCCTTACCGGCAAGCTCCCCGGGAGCGTAGGGTGAAAAACATACAAGGTCAAGGATCAAAACAAGGAAGATAACATTGCACTGATTGATCAAAATGAGATAAATATCTTACAAAGGATAACTTGTCACAATGGACTAATGAGTTCATGACATCATGTGCAGCAACAAAAAGAGATAAAGATAATGGAGGCCTAATCTACGCGGTCGCCCTCCTTCCTGGAGATCTTGGCCACCTTGGCAATGATGTGGGCGACCTGCTCCTTCAGAGCCTCCGTGTTCACGTCGGCCGGCAAGCTGCGAAGAACGTTGGTGAGGTTGATGCCCGGATTGCGGTACACGATCTTCGTCAGCACGCGCTCCAGAGTTCCCGCGCAGAGCAGGCGCGTCTCCTCGGCCAGTTGCGCGGGGATCTTATTCCGCAGATCAGCAAGGGCTGGCGCGATTCCCCTGAAGAAGAGGCTGAGCTTAGCGCTGTGTGGGAGGTTCGGATCCGGGGAGTAGATGAGGTGCTCCAGCTTCAACGCCAGCAGCTCCTGGTCGATGTTGGACGCGCAAGACACTAGGTCCTCGGTCCATACCTCAACAGTTTTGCGGAAGAGCTCGGCCGCTTTGTTGGCGTTGTCCACTAGGGTCCGCTCCTTGCGGAGCTCCTCCTTCAACTTGGTCTCCCGGGCCCGGGCAGCGTCGAGTGAGTCCTTCAGTGTAGATACCTTCAACTCCAAGTCCTCGATGGAGTCCTTGGCGGCCTTCAACTCGTCGCCCCTCTCAGAAAGACGCACCTGGAGTTTGGAATTGGTGTGGGCGTCCTTCTCACGCTCCGTGATGAGCGCGGCAACCTTCTCCGCGCTCACCTTCAGCGTCTTCTCCAGCTGCACGACCTTGGCGGCGAGCTCCTTCTTGGCGGTCTCCGCGGCAACCGCGGCGGCTTTCGCCTCCTTCAGTTCCCCGCCAAGGGCCTCCTCCCGAGCGGCAAGGTCCTCCTCATGGGAGTCGAGCTGGACCTTCCGCTGGGCAAGTTCTCCTTCTCGCCGGGACAGCTCCACCCCGGCGAGCCGCTGCTGTTCCTCAGCTTCGGCCTTCTCCAGCACCCATTCTTGGTATTCGCCGGCAAGCCGCTCGCGCTCCTCCGCCACCTCGCGGAGGGCCGCCTGGTTGGCGGCGCTGAGCTCCGCCGCACGCTTCTCCATCTCCGCGGCGGCCTTGGCGGCAAGGGCTTCCCGGGAAGCGAGCTTCGCCTGCCTGGCCCGGTAAAGGGCCAGGAGCTGATGGAGCAGCTTCTCTTCCTCGGGCCCTTCGCTCCCGCCGGGCGCCTCGACGATCTTCAGGCCCGCGGAGGCGAGGACTTCCCCGTCAAATGCCTCGCCCTCCGCGGGAGCTCGCGACGAAGACCCCCAAGGCATCTGGATGAAGACGCCGTTGGGGGCCTCAAGGTAGTAGCCCTGCTCCTTGTCGGCGGAGGGGTCGGCGGCCGGTGCATCACTTGATGCTCCCGCCGCCTCCGGGTCGGCGGTGCGGTCGCCGTCCCCCTCCCCGGCCGCTGCGTCCGCAGCCGGAGCGGTCTCCTGCGCGGCTGGCTCGGCGGCTCTTGCCGCGTCCTCGACGACAGGGACGTTGCCGCCGCCGTCCCGCGCGCCCTCCTCATCCTCGATGTTGATGACTTCCGTCTCCATCGGCTCGGGAGGAGGAGGATCTAAAAAGAGAAAGAAGGAAAAGAAGTTCAAGCAAATATCCAAAAAGAGACGAAGCCAAGAAGACAGACTACAAGACATACCTTGGCGGACGTCCTCAGCGGCGGGCTCCCTCGCCGGGGAGCTCTGCCTTGGCGGAGTGGCCGCCCTCGCCGGGCTGCTCGCCCTTGGCGGGGTACTCTGCCTTGGCGGAGTACCCGCCCTTGGCGGAGCACTCTCCCTTGCCGGAGAGTTCGGCCTTGGCAGGGACGGCGGGGCCTGCGGCTCCTCAAGGACGGTCTCCGGGCGCTCCTGCCGCTGTGGCTCCACCTCTGCACAAAAAAAAAGAAGACAAGAAACATCAAGATGTTGAAAGAAGACAAAATCCCTAAGCGCCTCCCGACAAGCGGAAGGATAGACCCCAGACTTACGCTGGGGGCTGCGCTCGGGGCTGCTCCTCGGAGCAGCGCTTGGGGCCGGCAGGGTTGGCTCCGGCACGTCCCCTGTTGCCGCGGTGGCCGAGCCTTCCGCGACCTCGACCACAGGCGCCTTGGCTTTCTTCGCCACGCGCTGAACCAAGGTCCTGAAATCAAAGCAACAAACAAAGTCAGCATCAACAATAATCAAGACAAAACTCGAGAAGGTGTAAGATCTTGGATTCTTACTCCTGATCCTCCTCGTCGTCCTCGCTCAAGGCGGAGAAGTCGTACTCCACCTGGGGCGCGTCGGCACGAGGAGCGGAAGACGAAGATTCCCTCGCGCGCTTGGTGGTCCCTGGGGCTGGGGGCTGCGAAGACCCAGCCCCTGTGGTAGCCGGCGCCCGAGGAGCGGGCGGAGCCGTTGCTCCGCTCCGAGAAGACCCCTGTCGGCTCGACGCCGGCCTGCGAGACGCCTCCGTCGTGGCCCGCGCGCGGGCCGCCTCTGCTGTGGCTGGTGCGCCGGTCGCCCTTGGCGCGGCTTGGCTCCCCCGGGGAGCTGCCCGGCGAGCTGGTTGCTGCCGGGGCGCCTGCGCCCTCTCCCCCGTCGCCGCCTTGCGGAGACGCTTCGGTGGGGACTGCCTTGGGCTTACCGGGGGCGGGGAGCTCTCCGACGAGGAGAGGTCGTCGGCGTAGAGCTCCGTAGATCCGTCGGAGTCCTCGGCCTCCTCCTCCTCCTCCTCCCCGGCTGGCCCGCTGGGCCCAGCGCCCTGTGCTGCGACCTCCTTTCCCTTGGCGCCTCCGCTTCCTCCGGCGCCTCCGCTTCCCGCGGCGCCTCTGTTCCCTCCGGCAGCGCCATCCCTTGCCGCGGCCTCGGCCGCGATCCCGTGGATCCCGGAGTGCCTCAGAGAGGGGACCCCGGCGAGTGCGTCGGGAGGGAGCTGCAGCAATCTGCGGATCTCCGCCTCCTCCGCCTGGCTGGACGCATCCGCAACCTCCGCCTCTTCAGGCGTGTATCCAAAATCTCCTGCCGCTGCGGCTGCAGCGGCCTCTTCAGCCCGAGAAGCCATGTAGGCAATCTCCTGGTCGGTGGTGTCCCGCGTGTGCTCCTTGATGTCATTCTTGTTCTTCGCCACCTCCACGAGGTTGTCGTAGAAGTTGAGCACGTCGATGGGCTTGGGCGGAATCCACGTGCGGTCCACGCGGTGCGAATCGCAAGCGGGCATCATGGCCCGGAGAGGATCGCAAGCTGTGCTGTTGCAGAGGGGCACCACTTCCCGGGGAGGTCTGAACCACTCAGGGTGTGCCGGGTCATATTTGAAGAGTTCCCGGACCATCCCCTTCAGCTCCAGCGTCGTAAAGTTGAAGTTGAGCCCGGGGCGCAGCCTCATTATATCCGCCGGGCCGCCGTACTCCCAGGCCGGCCTTTTCCTATCTTGGAGAGGGGCGATGCGGCGGCGGAGGAAGTCTGCGCCTACCTCTGCAACGGACAGCTTTGCCACCCGAAGACGAAGAATCCGAATGAGCGCGATGTCGAGCTTGATGTCGTCCGAGTCTAGCTCGCTCCAGTCCCTGCCGCGCACGATGGGCGTTGTGCGCGGCGCGGTGAAGGCCTGCGGCTCGTCCTCAACAACCCAGCACCACTCCGCGCGCCATTCCTCCCACTTGCCGCGGAGCTCCCCCGGCAAGTAGGACCCCTTCTTGTTCAGACGGAAAACCCAAGAAATTCCTCCGGAGAGGGGGGCGTCGGCCTCTGCTCTAGGGGTGAAGAAGTGCCTAAAAAGCGCTACATTTGGGTGTATTCCTATGAAGTTTTCGCACATGTGTGCGAAAACCGCCATTGTGAGGATGGCGTTGGGGGTGAAGTCAAGAAGATGGAGGCCGTAGGTGTGCATGATATCGCAGAAGAAATCAGAGAAAGGAGGACAAAGACCGAAGTGAAAGAAAGCTGCGAAGAAGTAGTACCCGCCGGGGTAGTTGTCCTTGGCGGCGGCCGGATATGCTCGCGTGCGGGGGTGCGCCTTGGTTTCCTTGGACCAGAACAAGTAGTACTTGTTCCAGAGCTCCCGCGCGCCGAGCCTCGGCGGGAAGACGAGGTTCCGCTTCCGATACGCGGCGAGCTTCGCCGCTTGCTCCGACTTCTCCCTCTTGGCCTTCTCCGCCTTCGCCTTGTCGGTCTTCGGGGCCATGGCGGACGCGGCGGAAGAAGAGGGACGAAGAACTCAGCGACGCCGGAGATGCGGACGGCGGCTGCGGAGGTGTGGAGGCGGAGCGCAAGAGGGATCTCTGGAGGAAGAAGAAGAAGCAATGAAAGCGCAAGGAGGGGAACCGCTCCTGCTTCCTCTGCTTTTATGGGGGAGTGGGGGGCGTTTCGCCCTTTTCATTGATGGAACGTGGGCACGTCCCATCCCACGACGCCGCAATCGACGCGTGCCGTTACGGGGGGATGCGGCGGATACGGAAGTGGATTCGGCACGCTGTGGGCCGCGTGTGCCCGTGCACTGTTTTGGGCCTGGCCCAATAGCACTGGGCACCGTGTGTGGCCCAGGCCCGGGGGATCCTGTCGGTGTACTAAGGTAGGGGTACCTCAGTACCCCAACTTGTGCACGGGCAGTTGCAGCTTCCCGCGGCAGGGTTTACCACACGCTCGCCGGAGACCTTTCTGCTCCTTATTAAACCATTCAAAAACAAAGTATGCAAGACAGAAGATCGAGACCCCGGCAAGTGGAGCTTGCCGGGAAGGCCGTACCAGGCTCGAGACTGCCCCACTAGCACAAGGCCCTGGCAAGAGGAGCTTGCTAGGAAGACCAGAAGACACGCCTCGGCGCAATATGTGCCCCGGCGAGGGCCCGGGGAGCGGCAAGCTCCCGGGCCCGGCAAGACCAAGGTCCCGGCAAGGTGCTTGCCGGGGGAGTTGCGCTGTGTGCCCGCGCTCCAGCTCATCGGCCCACGCGTCGCCCTGGGGCCTATCCAGGGACGCGTGGCGGATGGCTGTGCAGCCTGGGGGACACGGTGGCACTCCACGGTGGTGGATCCATCGCCGTGGCAGACGGAGACGCAAGGGCGGGAGCTTTTGGGGTCGACGGCGACGGGCATTAAATGCCCTTGTCCCCCACTGTCAAAGTAGGTATAGACCACTGTTCGCGCACTGTAGCTTCACTGTTCCCGCACTGTTACAACTACCACCTCTTTTACGTTTTTACCCCTTTCTCCTACGTTGACACCTGTCGGTGACCCCTTGTACTATAAAAGGAGGCCCATGCACAACGTGGAGGGGGTTCGGAACCTAAATCACGCATACGCTCGGTGTAGCTGCTTCTTCAAGCTCCCGAGCTCTCCAACTTAATACACAACCAAGCAGGAGTAGGGTTTTACGCGTCTACCGCGGCCCGAACCTGGGTAAAACTGCCCGCGTGCTCGCTACGATCTGCTCTTCGTGCTCCCTCCGCCCTCGTACCGCACAGACAAGGGGCTCCGGTCCCATAGGTGTTCGTGGTGGACAGTTTCCCCCGACACACCACGTGATGATCGGGTGTGATAAGCTCTACGTTCAAATACAACGGGTGTAAGCCAGTTTTGCACACGCAGAATACTCGGGTTAAACTTGACGAGCCTGGCATATGCAGACATGGCCTCGGAACACTGGAGACCGAAAGGTCGAGCGTGAATCATATAGTAGATATGATCAACATAAGATGTTCACC
This sequence comes from Secale cereale, assembly GCA_902687465.1. Taxonomy (NCBI): domain Eukaryota; kingdom Viridiplantae; phylum Streptophyta; class Magnoliopsida; order Poales; family Poaceae; genus Secale; species Secale cereale. The sequence continues at coordinate 695,776,720 of LR738714.1, read as the reverse complement.
ATTGAAACTACTCCATCTCACGTGATGATCGGACATGGTTTAGTTGATTTGGATCACGTGATCATTTGGATGACCGGAGGGATGTCTATCTAAGTGGGAGTTCTTTAATTAATATGATTAAATTTAACTTTAACTTATCATGAACTTAGTCCTGATAGTTTTTGCATATCTATGTTGTTGTAGATCAATGGCCCGTGCTACCGTTCCTTTGAATTTTAATGCATTCCTAGAGAAAGCTAATTTGAAAGATGATGGTAGCAATTACACGGACTTGGTCCGTAACTTGAGGATTATCCTCATTGCTGCACAGAAGAATTATGTCCTTGAAGCACCGCTAGGTGACAAGCCCCCTCCCGCTAATGTAGACGCTTTGAACGTCTGGCAGTCGCGGTCTGATGACTACACGATAGTTCAGTGTGCCATGCTTTATGGCTTAGAATCGGGACTTCAACGACATTTTGAACGTCATGGACCATATGAGATGTTCCAGGAGTTGAAGTTAATATTTCAAGCAAATGCCCGGATTGAGAAATATGAGATTTTCAATAAGTTCTACAGCTGCAAGATGGAGGAGAATAGTTCTATCAGTGAACACTTACTCAGAATGTCTGGGTACTACAATCATATGACTCAACTTGGTTGCAAAGTTGACGAGGATAGTGTTATTGATAGAGTTCTTCAATCACTGCCACCAAGCTATAAAAGCTTCGTGATGAACTATAATATGCAAGGGATGCAAAAGACAATTCCTGAGCTCTTTGCTATGCTTAAGGCTGCGGAGGTAGAAATCAAAAAGGAGCATCAAGTGTTGATGGTTAACAAGACCACCAGTTTCAAGAAAAAGGGCAAGGGAAAGAAGGGGAACTTCAAGAAGAATAGCAAAATAGTTGCTACTTCCACGAAGAAACCCAAGTCTGGAGCCAAGCCTGAAACTGAGTGCTTCTACTGCAAGGGGACTGGACACTGGAAGCGGAACTGCCCCAAGTATTTGGCGGATAAGAAGGATGGCAAGGTGAACAAAGGTATATGTGATATACATGTTATTGATGTGTACCTTACTAATGCTCGTAGTAGTACCTGGGTATTTGATACCGGTTCGGTTGCTAATATTTGTAACTCGAAACAGGGACTACGGATTAAATGAAGATTGGCTAAGGACGAGGTGATGATGCGTGTGGGAAATGGTTCCAAAGTCGATGTGATCGCCGTCGGCACGCTACCTCTACATCTACCTTCGGGATTAGTTTTAGACCTAAATAATTGTTATTTGGTGCCAGCGTTGAGCATGAACATTATATCTGGATCTTGTTTGTTGCGAGACGGTTATTCATTTAAATCAGAGAATAATGGTTGTTCTATTTTTATGAATAATATCTTTTATGGTCATGCACCCTTGAAGAGTGGTCTATTCTTATTGGATCTCGATTGTAGTAATACACATATTCATAATATTGAAACCAAAAGATGCAAGGTTAATAATGATAGTGCAACTTATTTGTGGCACTGCCGTTTAGGTCATATTGGTGTAAAACGCATGAAGAAACTCCATAGTGATGGAATTTTAGAATCACTTGATTATGAATCACTTGGTGCTTGCGAACCATGCCTCATGGGCAAGATGACTAAAACTCCGTTCTCCGGAACTATGGAGCGTGCAACAGATTTATTGGAAATCATACATACTGATGTATGTGGGCCAATGAGTGTTGAAGCTCGCGGCGGGTATCGTTATTTTCTAACCTTCACTGATGATTTGAGCAGATATGGGTATATCTACTTAATGAAGCACAAGTCTGAAACATTTGAAAAGTTCAAAGACTTTCAGAGTGAAGTAGAGAATCATCGTAACAAGAAAATAAAGTTTCTACGATCTGATCGTGGAGGAGAATATTTGAGTTACGAGTTTGGTCTTCATTTGAAACAATGTGGAATAGTTTCACAACTCACGCCACCCGGAACACCACAGCGTAATGGTGTGTCCGAACGTCGTAACCGTACTTTATTGGATATGGTGCGATCTATGATGTCTCTTACCGATTTACCACTATTGTTTTGGGGTTATGCTTTAGAGACAGCTGCATTCACGTTAAATAGGGCACCATCTAAATCCGTTGATACGACACCTTATGAACTATGGTTTGGCAAGAAACCAAAGTTGTCGTTTCTTAAAGTTTGGGGCTGCGATGCTTATGTGAAAAAACTTCAACCTGATAAGCTCGAATCCAAGTCGGAGAAATGTGTCTTCATAGGATACCCAAAAGAGACTGTTGGGTACTGATGGGCCTCGAACCCCTCGTTGGTTACCCCAAGTGGAAGGTGTAAGATGCAGTAAGTAGAAGTGTTTTCCCCTAGCAAAGATGCCAAGGATCGAATCCCCAGAGACTCCTAGGTTCAACAAGTAGGTGTCAACTGCTAACGGCGCAATTAGCAATCAACGTGGACCTGCACACAGATACAAATAACTTTGCTCCCAACGAGTACAGAGAGGTTGTCAATCCCTCCGGCCTTGTAGTTCACAAAGGGTTAAAAGCAATATGATAGTAGTGATAGATAGTGTTTTGCAATAGTAAATAAAATAGCGAAAAGTAAATAGTGTATGTAATCAATGATGGTAATATGGACCGGAGTCTCATGATGTTCACTAGTGATGTCTCTCTCCCAAAAGACGATAAAATAGCTATGTGAGGTAACAAATTACAGCTGGGCAATTGACAGGACCACGAACGCAAACCAATGCTGACTACATTGCAAGAAAGGTTGAGGTTCAAAGCATGGGCGGTACGCCAAAGTAAGTAGACCGAAATCCATCAATATCTACTACTAATCATCCACCTTGAGATATCTATCCAGAACATCTCGCTGGTATTAAGTTGCGAGTCCCACCCATAGTGTAAACTCAATGCAACAGACAACTGCATTAAAAGAACTTTGCGTAAAGTAAACAATCCTTGCACCCGCGGGCACAAGCACCGTTGTTTTCCCCCTTGTGGCAACAACACATCCCCTAGACTCATGTTTCTATCACTCAAGCCAGTTATCGAGGGGCATGAACCCACAATCGAGCATAACGTTCCCTCTTGGAGTCACTACTTACTACTCAGCCAAAGCAATAAATAACAACGGAGAACATGCAAGAATTACTTATGAACTAAAATATAAAAGAGGTGAATCAAATATATTACTCAAGATCAATCTGAACATAATCTCATAATCCATCGGATCCCAGCAAACTCAACATAGCAACAGCATAAGGATTACATAGGTGCCTCGATCATGTAGGGCAGCTCACGAGGACTAATTAGTGAAGCACAAGAACGGGAGGAGAACATCGCATAGCTACTGGTCATGGACTCATGGTCCAAGGGAGACTACTCACGAGTCATCCGGGAGGCGTCCATGGTGGTGGAGAAGCTCCCGGTGGTGATCCTCCCCTCCGGCAGGGTGCCGGGAAGAGTTCTCCTGGTGCTCCCGATCTTGGAAGCGGCGGCGGCGGCGGCGGAACAGAGATGGGATCGCGAAAAGAAGTCCTGTTCTGAGGGTTACGGGGAACCCTTTAAATATATGCCAAAGTAGGGCACCGGGGGAGCCTCGGGGGGCCCAGGCGCCCCCCCGGCACGGCCCAGGGGGGGGGGGGCGCCCACAGGGCGCCTGGAGCCCCTGTGGCCCCCCAGGCTGCCCTTCGGACGCAGTGTTGTTTCCGGTTCGCTGATTTTTTATATAATTTTTCTGGATTTTTCTGGGCAGTTCTCGAAACGTGAAAACCTGAAATACAAAAACAGCCGAAAACAAAAACTGGCACTGGGGTGCACTGGATTAGTAAGTTAGTCCAAATATGATTAAAAGTGTATGGAAGTGTATGAATATCATAGCAATATCACCCAAAAGTGGCATGGAGCAAGCAGAAATTATAGATACGTTTTGGACGTATCAAAATCCCCAAGCTTAATTCCTGCTCGTCCTCGAGTAGGTAAATGATAACAAGAATAATTTCTGTGGTGACATGCTGTTAACCATATAGGACTTTCTCATAGTCATATGACAAAAGCTTACTGAGACAATGATTCTAAAGTAACTAAGTTGTCTCAAGAGAAAATCACAAATGACTGAAAGTTTTACAACATGAAACTGAAACATCAAAAAGATTTGCAATGAACATGATGTGCAAATATGATAAAGTGATATCTAGCTTGCCCCCTTTAGTGATGCAAAACATAAATGCAAGGGCACCTTCAAGGTTTAAGTGATGACTAGATACAATCATTTCAGAATAAACGATATCACAATCATGCAAAAGACAATGCTACTTTGGAACAATGCACATTACACTCAGAATGACAATCATGCTCTCAGTAGTTGGTGCTTCAATCATAAAGGTAAAAGAAAGGTTAAGTGCTAGAGCTTTTTATTTTGAAAACATGGAAGCAATTGTGTCAACGGTAGTAGTACTTCATATGTGTCATGTATAAAACATCCTATAAGTTGCAAGCCTCATGCATCGAATACTAATAGTGCTCGCTCCTTGTCCTAATTAGCTCGGATCCCCATGGGTTATCATTGCATTGCATATGTTTTAACCAAGTGTCACAAAGGGGTACCTCTATGCCACCTGTACAAAGGTCCAAGGAGATATATCGCATTTGATTTCTCGTTTTTGATAGATCTCAACTTGAGGACATCCATACCGGGACAACATAGAAAATAGATGATGGACTCCTCTTTAATGCATAAGCATATTCTCATGAGAGATTGAGGATTAAGGTCCAAGCTAAAACTTCCACCATGATGCATGGCTTTGGTTGGCGGCCCAATGTTCTTCTCTAACAATATGCATATTAATTCAACCCACGGTAAATCACCCTTACTTCAGACAAGACGAACATGCATAGCAACTCACATGATATTCAACAAAAGTGTGACAGTTGATGGCGTCCCCAGAAACATGGTTACCGCTCAGCAAGCAACTCATAAGAAATAAGATACATAAGCAACATATTCTTTACCACAATAGTTTTTAGGCTACTTTCCCATGAGCTATGTATTGCATGGTTAGTTTGCTTAGTACAGGTGGAGGTTAGCAAAAAGACTGGGAGCGACCAACTAAGAGAGCAATGACGGTCATAATCATGCAGAGCGACAAAGCAATATTGAATCAGACATGGTAGTTATATCGCTACTCAGAAACAAAAGATCATCAAGGCTTGACAGACTTTCTTTACAGTCTTAAATATGCGTGAGCATACGCCAAGTCAATCAAAATAAATTCTCGAAGGAAGATATTACTAAACCATACCACATCATAGGCAAACAAACCAAGTTGGTACTCCAATAACACATTGGGAACCCCCCAGCTATTTGAGATTAACCAAAAGAAAACCTGAACTACTAAGCACCATCATGAAAGTAGCATCTTTATCATAGACACATTAACCCATGCAACGGAAGCAAACTCTCTTAATAAGATTAGCATGGTAATTAAAGAGAGTTCAAGCAACCAACTAAATAAAAGCTCTTGAAAAGATAAGCATGAATAATAAGAGCAGAGTATGATAGTAGCTAGTTAAAAGACAAAGAACACACACATCATAGATAGACATGAAAATTCTATGTAATGTTCTAGGTAGAGGTGGAGCGTGTTTCTCTCCCACATGAAGGAATGCTGGGTTCCGACTCGTTATGAAAAACTAAAAGGAAAACTAAAAGCAAGACGCTCCAAGCATAGCACATAACACATGAAGTGATAAAAATATAGCGAAACGAAAGACAAACTGATAATGTTGATGAAGAAGGGGATGCACGGGGGGCATCACCAAGCTTAGACGCTTGAGTCTCCTTGAATATTTCTTGGGGGTGCACGGGGGCATCCCCAAGCTTGAGTGTGTGACACTCCTGAATCTTTTTATCATCTTCCCTCGCACACTTGAAAACTCCCTTCATACATAACTCATCATAATCTGATTAGCGAGGTTAGTACCCTTAATAAAATAATTATACCTTGCTGGAAATAAGGATATTCTTGAAGTTCTACTGTTTCTCAAGATTGCCAAAAGGTTTTTGCAAAGAAAAAGCAAGTTCTTAATTTGCAAAGTGAAGGTAAGGCAAAACAGGACAGAATCTGTGAAAAACAGAACAGCAGGCAGTAATTGACCTGTTCGGGATACTTCTGCAACTCAAATCAAAAAACTCAGAACTGACGCACGAAAGACAATTATATAGAGAACGCTTTCGAAAAAATTCAGACCAAAAAGATGATCTGGTGATTTTATACGAATTTTTCAATCCAAGGACAGAATCTGTTTCCTGGACAGCACCTCACAACTTTTGAACTTTCTAGCAATCAGAGGCTATACTTGGCACAAATATGAAAAACAAAGATACAATGATGATGCTACAGCAGTAAACAACATCAAGACACAACAAAAGCAAAAAAATTGTTCATGTGGGCTGCCTCCCAAAAGCGCTTTCTTTTATGCCTTTAAGCTAGGCATAATGCAAAGATCAAGTTTTATCAAGAGTAAAAGAATAGCTAGCCCGTACAACGGACTCAAAAGGTAACTTGACCTTCTTACGAGGAAAGTGTTCCATCCCTTTCTTGAGAGGAAACTGAAATTTTATATTACCCTCTTTCATGTCAATGACAGCACCAACGGTGCGTAAAAAGGAACGTCCCAAAATAATTGGACATGAAGGATCACATTCAATATCCATAATAGTGAAGTCAACGGGCACATTATTATCATTGACAACAATAAGAACATCGTCGATCCTCCCCAAAGGTTTCTTTATGGAAGAATCAACGAGACAAACACCAAAAGAACAAGAATCATAAGGTTTCAATTTAAGCATATCATATAGTCTTTTGGGCATAATGGAAGTACTAGCTACAATATCACATAAAGCATAGCATGAGAAGTTGTTTATCTTAATTTTAATCATAGAATCCCAACCATCTCCTAGCTTTCTAGGTATGGAGGCTTATACTCTAAGTTTCTCCTCCCTAGCTTTGATGAGAGCATTAGTGATATGCTCTGTGAAGGCAAGATTAAGAGTGCTAGTGTTGGGATCCTTAGCCATTCCTTGTAGAAAGGCGACAACTTCTGAAATACTACAATTATCAAAATCAATTTTATCATTAGTGGGCAGAATTGTAGTGTCATCCTTTTTGTTTAATTCTCTCTCTATTATAAGAGTTTGAACATCTTCCCAAGTTTGGGGAAGCTCAGGAGCAATTTTAAACTGAGGCTCATACTTTTTTCCTGGAAGACCATGCCATGGGCATAACTCTCCGTCATAACTAGTGTAATCACAAGGTTTACCTTTTTTGTAAACCCCGTCAGAGATAAGTGGGGTAATGGAAGTAGGGGTGTACTCCTCCCATTTAGTGTTTTTGGTAGAACCCATAGTAGCAAGCAAGCAAGATAACTATTTTTGTGATTTTCGATAAAAGGAACTAAAGCAATAATGAAAGGTAAACTAACAAGACTAAAAAGCAAAGGTAAAAGATAGCATGCAACTCCCCTATCCTGAAGAGTGGAGTCCCCGGCAACGGCGCCAGAAAATACTCCTTGATGGGCCTCGAACCCCTCGTTGGTTACCCCAAGTGGAAGGTGTAAGATGTAGTAAGTAGAAGTGTTTTCCCCTAGCAAACATGCCAAGGATCGAATCCCCAGAGACTCCTAGGTTCAACAAGTAGGTGTCAACTGCTAACGGCGCAATTAGCAGTCAACGTGGACCTGCACACAGATACAAATAACTTTGCTCCCAACGAGTACAGAGAGGTTGTCAATCCCTTCGGCCTTGTAGTTCACAAAGGGTTAAAAGCAATATGATAGTAGTGATAGATAGTGTTTTGCAATAGTAAATAAAATAGCGAAAAGTAAATAGTGTATGTAATCAATGATGGTAATATGGACCGGAGTCTCATGATGTTCACTAGTGATGTCTCTCTCCCAAAAGACGATAAAACATCTATGTGAGGTAACAAATTACAGCTGGGCAATTGACAGGACCACGAACGCAAACCAATGCTGACTACATTGCAAGAAAGGTTGAGGTTCAAAGCATGGGCGGTACGCCAAAGTAAGTAGACCGAAATCCATCAATATCTACTACTAATCATCCACCTTGAGATATCTATCCAGAACATCTCGCTGGTATTAAGTTGCGAGTCCCACCCATAGTGTAAACTCAATGCAACAGACAACTGCATTAAAAGAACTTTGCGTAAAGTAAACAATCCTTGCACCCGCGGGCACAAGCACCGTTGTTTTCCCCCTTGTGGCAACAACACATCCCCTAGACTCATGTTTCTGTCACTCAAGCCAGTCATCGAGGGGCATGAACCCACAATCGAGCATAACGTTCCCTCTTGGAGTCACTACTTACTACTCGGCCAAAGCAATAAATAACAACGGAGAACATGCAAGAATTACTTATGAACTAAAATATAAAAGAGGTGAATCAAATACATTACTCAAGATCAATCTGAACATAATCTCATAATCCATCGAATCCCAGCAAACTCAACATAGCAACAACATAAGGATTACATAGGTGCCTCGATCATGTAGGGCAGCTCACGAGGACTAATTAGTGAAGCACAAGAACGGGAGGAGAACATCACATAGCTACTGGTCATGGACTCATGGTCCAAGGGAGACTACTCACGAGTCATCCGGGAGGCGTCCATGGTGGTGGAGAAGCTCCCGGTGGTGATCTTCCCCTCCGGCAGGGTGCCGGGAAGAGTTCTCCTGGTGCTCCCGATCTTGGAAGCGGCGGCGGCGGTGGAACAAAGATGGGATCGCGAAAAGAAGTCCTGTCCTGAGGGTTACGGGGAACCCTTTAAATATATGCCAAAGTAGGGCACCGGGGGAGCCTCGGGGGGGCCCAGGCGCCCCCCGGCGCGGCCCGGGGGGGCGCCCACAGGGCGCCTGGAGCCCCTGTGGCCCCCCCAGGCTGCCCTTCAGACGCAGTGTTGTTTCCGGTTCGCTGATTTTTTATATAATTTTTCTGGATTTTTCTGGGCAGTTCTCGAAACGTGAAAACCTGAAATACAAAAACAGCCGAAAACAGAAACTGGCACTGGGGTGCACTGGATTAGTAAGTTAGTCCAAATATGATCAAAAGTGTATGGAAGTGTATGAATATCATAGCAATATCACCCAAAAGTGGCATGGAGCAAGCAAAAATTATAGATACGTTTTGGACGTATCAGGTACACCTTCTATCATAGATCCGAAGGCAAGATATTCGTTGCTAAGAATGGATCCTTTCTAGAGAAGGAGTTTCTCTCGAAAGAAGTGAGTGGGAGGAAAGTAGAACTTGATGAGGTAATTGTATCTTATCCTGAATTGGAAAGTAGTACATCACAGAAAATTGTTCCAATGATTCCTACACCAATCAGTGAGGAAGTTAATGATGATGATCATGAAACTTCAGATCAAGTTTCTGCTGAACGTCGTAGATCAACCAGAGTACGTTCCGCACCAGAGTGGTACGGCAACCCAGTTCTGGAAATCATGTTACTAGACCATGATGAACCTACGAACTATGAAGAAGCGATGATGAGCCCAGATTCCGCAAAATGGCTTGAGGCCATGAAATCTGAGATGGGATCCATATATGAGAACAAAGTATGGACTTTGGTTGACTTGCCCGATGATCGGCAGGCCATCGAAAATAAATGGATCTTCAAGAGGAAGACCGACGCAGACGGTAATGTTACTGTTTACAAAGCTCGACTTGTTGCGAAAGGGTTCCGACAAGTTCAAGGAGTTGACTACGATGAGACTTTCTCACCTGTAGCGATGCTTAAGTCTGTCCGTATCATGTTAGCAATTGCCGCATTTTATGATTATGAGATATGGCAAATGGATGTCAAAACTGCATTCCTGAACGAATATCTCAAAGAAGAGTTGTATATGATGCAACCAGAAGGTTTTGTCGATCCGAAAGGTGCTAACAAAGTGTGCAAGCTCCAGCGATCCATCTATGGACTGGTGCAAGCATCTCGGAGTTGGAATATACGCTTTGATGAGGTGATCAAAGCTTATGGTTTTATACAGACTTTTGGAGAAGCCTGTATTTACAAGAAAGTGAGTGGGAGCTCTGTAGCATTTCTAATATTATATGTGGATGACATATTGCTGATTGGAAATGATATAGAATTTCTGGATAGCATAAAAGGATACTTGAATAAGAGTTTTTCAATGAAAGACCTCGGTGAAGCTGCTTATATATTAGGCATCAAGATCTATAGAGATAGATCAAGACGCTTAATTGGACTTTCACAAAGCACATACCTTGATAAGATTTTGAAGAAGTTCAAAATGGATCAGTCAAAGAAAGGGTTCTTGCCTGTATTACAAGGTATGAAGTTGAGTAAGACTCAATGCCCGACCACTGCAGAAGATAGAGAGAAAATGAAAGTCATTCCCTATGCCTCAGCCATAGGATCTATCATGTATGCAATGCTGTGTACCAGACCTGATGTGTGCCTTGCTATAAGTTTAGCTGGGAGGTACCAAAGTAATCCATGAGTGGATCACTTGACAGCGGTCAAGAACATCCTGAAATACCTGAAAAGGACTAAGGATATGTTTCTCGTGTATGGAGGTGACAAAGAGCTCGTCGTAAACGGTTACATCGATTCTAGCTTTGACACTGATCCGGATGACTCTAAGTCACAAACCGGATATGTATTTTTATTGAACGGTGGAGCTGTCAGTTGGTGCAGTTCCAAGCAGAGCGTCGTGGCGGGATCTACGTGTGAGGCGGAATACATAGCTGCTTCGGAAGCAGCAAATGAAGGAGTCTAGATGAAGGAGTTCATATCCGATCTAGGTGTTATACCTAGTGCATCGGGTCCAATGAAAATCTTTTGTGACAACACTGGAGCAATAGCCTTTGCGAAGGAATCCAGGTTTCACAAGAGAACAAAGCACATCAAAAGACGCTTCAATTCCATCCGCGATCTAGTCAAGGAGGGAGACATAGAGATTTGCAAAATACATACGGATCTGAATGTTGCAGACCCGTTGACTAAACCTCTTCCACGGGCAAAACATGATCAGCACCAGGACTCCATGGGTGTGAGGATCATCACTTTGTAATCTAGATTATTGACTCTAGTTCAAGTGGGAGACTGAAGGAAATATGCCCTAGAGGCAATAATAAAGATGTTATTTGTATTTCCTTATATCATGATAAATGTCTTTTATTCATGCTAGAATTGTATTAACCGGAAACTTAGTACATGTGTGGATACATAGACAAAACAGTACGTCCCTAGTATGCCTCTACTAGACTAGCTCATTGATCAAAGATGGTTATGTTTCCTAGCCATAGACATGAGTTGTCATTTGATCAACGGGATCACATCATTAGGAGAATGATGTGATGGACAAGACCCATCCGTTAGCATAGCATTATGATCGTTTAGTTTTACTGCTATTGCTTTCTTCATGACTTATACATGTTCCTATGACTATGAGATTATGCAACTCCCGAATACCATAGGAACACCTTGTGTGCTATCAAACATCACAACGTAACTGGGTGATCATAAAGATGCTCTACAGGTGTCTCCGAAAGTATTCGTGGTGTTGGCATAGATCAAGATTAGGATTTGTCACTCCGAGTGTCGGAGAGGTATCTCTGGGCCCTCTCGGTAACACACATCACAATAAGCCTTGCAAGCGAAAGACTAATGAGTTAGTCACGAGATGATGTGTCACGGAACGAGTAAAGAGACTTGCCGGTAACGAGATTGAACTAGGTATAGAGATACCGACGATCGAATCTCGGGCAAGTAACATACCGATGACAAAAGGAACAACGTATGTTGTTATGCGGTTTGACCGATAAAAGATCTTCGTAGAATATGTTGGAGCCAATATGAACATCCAGGTTCCGCTATTGGTTATTGAACGGAGATGAGTCTCGGTCATGTCTACATAGTTCTCGAACCCGTAGGGTCCGCACGCTTAACGTTTGATGACGATCGGTATTATGAGTTTATGAGTTTTGATGTACCGAAAGTAGTTCGGAGTCCCGGATGAGATCACAGGCATGACGAGGAGTCTCGGAATGTCCGAGACATAAAGATTGATATATTGGACGACTATATTCGGACACCGGAAGTGTTCCGGAGAAGTTTCAGATTTAACTGGATTGCCGGAGGGGGTTACCGGAACCCCCTACGAGGGGGGATGGTCCATAGTGGGCCTTGAGGAAAGGAGAGAGGCAGCCCACAGAGGCTGGCCGGCACCCCACCTAGGGATCCTAGTTGGACTAGGATTGGGGGGGCGCCACCTCTCCCTCTTTTCCTTTCCCTCTCTTCCTTCTTGATGGACTCCTACTAGGAATAGGATTGCAATCCTATTCCTAGTAGGATTGCCCTAGCCGCACCATAGGAGGCCGGCCGGCCCTCCCCTCTTGCTCCTTTATATACGGGGGCAGGGGGCACCCAAAGACACACAAGTTGAATTGTTCCAGCCATGTGCGGTGCCCCCCTCCACAGAAACACACCTCGGTCATACCATCGCAGTACTTAGGAGAAGCCCTGCGTCGGTAGATACATCATATCCGTCACCACGCCGTCGTGCTGACGAAACTCTCCCGTGAAGCTCAACTGGATCAAGAGCTCGTGGGACGTCATCAAGCTGAACGTGTGCTGAACACGGAGGTGCCGTACGTTCGGTACTTGATCGGTTGAATCGCGAAGAAGTTCGACTACATCAACCGCGTCACTTGACGCTTCCGCTTCCGGTCTATGAGGGTACGTAGACACACTCTTCCCTCTCGTTGCTATGCATCTGGTAGATAGATCTTGCGTGATCGTAGGAAAATTTTAAAATACTACGTTCCCCAACAGTGGTATCAGAGCCAGGTCTATGCGTAGATGATATGCGGCGGCTTGAGGGCGCCCGACGGCGTAGCTTGAAGGGCCTGGGGCGGAGCTTGTTCGAAGGCCGACGGCGGCGCTTGGCGGAGGCCGACGGCGGGCTGCGCGCGCGGCGGCGGGTGGCGGAGGCCGGCGGGCGGCGGTGGTAAAGGCCGGCGGCGGCGGCGCGTGTAGAAGACCCGGCGGCGCGGTGATATTGACGCGGAGGCACGGCGGTTTTTCGGCGAAGTCGACGGCGGCTTCCGGCGAGGTCGCCGCGGTGGTCCGGCGGGATTCCGGCGAACGGCGGGTGAGGTGGCGGCAGATGGAGAGGGATGAGGTGGCCCGGCCAATGGGGGGTCACCACGTGGCGGCGGGGATGACGTGGCGGCCTCCGATTAGTTAGAGTGAGGTGGCCGCGGGTCGGACGTGTCCGGCGGCTGCGCGGACGTGTCCGGCGCGCGGAGCGGGAGGAAAAATTAGGGTTGCACCGGGATTTCGGGGATGGGGACTGTTTTAAAGTTTCTGGGAGCTAGGAAACTCCAAATGAGGAGTGGTTTTCAGCCACACGATCACAATTCAACGACCGAGATGATGGGAGTGGTTGTGCTGGGTTTGTGGGCTGTTGTGGAGGGGGTCTTGGGCCTTAAAGAAGAGGTTCTTTTAGCCCACTAGGTTAACCATTGGAGTACCAAACGAACTCCAAACGCGACGAAACTTGACAGGCGGCCTACACGTACCAAAACAACATCGCACAACAAGTCTCACGTTATTCCGGAAACGTTACACGGCCACACACGAAAGAAGGACTCGGGGATGCCACAGGCACGTGTGAGCGTCGGAACTCGAAACGGACAACGGGAAGAGACGAGTGGGACCGGATGCAAGTGACAACACAAATGGAATGCAATGCACATGACAACATGACATGGATGAAATGCACACACTCACACGACAAAACAAAGAAACCCAAAATGAAAGAAGAGCCCTGAAAGGAATTGATGAAGCCAAAGTTTCATATATTGCCATATTTGGAAAGTGTTACATGTGGGGCACAAACAAATCATGGCAATAGCTACTAGGATCTCCACCAAGTATGCAAATACACATAATAGTAGTAGAATGATGAATCATGTGCAAATGCAAGAAAGGGTCACAATTGCATGTCAAAGTCATAGTAAGATGCATAACATGCAAAGTGAACACGATAGAATGGGCATAAGATGACAAATGGTAAATAGCCCATAGTCGTGTGAGAGTCAAGTAAAAGAGATGCGCGTAGTGGTTGCGCGAAGAAAACGGTGGTAGGGACAATCCGCGGAATCCAAATCGTCATTGCTCTCAAGAGCTCATTTTGTCAACTCATGGGATTGTGAGGTTGACAAGTATTGGTGAGTACCTACATAAAACAAAGACAAAGGAAAAATTGTGTGTGCGTGGTATATGTACACATCATCCATCATGATGCGCACGTGCATGTATTGGTTAGCACATAATATCCAATGCTCAAATAAATGAGACGCATGATATAGAAACATGTCATCCATCATGAGAGGTTTGTACTTATGTATGGCATAATGGAGACTCAAATGGTGTAATGCATCATGACAAGTAGGTAGAGCATTGTTATCCATGCAATGCATATGGTGCACACAATCATGGTAATCATGCAAGGTATGGAATGCATCAAGATCTTCTAGTATGTATGAGGAAACTATGAGGGTCTCCTCATGAGCATTAGTGGAAACATCACATGGAGAATATTGACAACATCCAAAACAATGCATATTTGGAACAATGTGTTCATGGCATGGCATAGTAGATGAATTGCGCAAATCATGTAGAGAGAGCATGGCAATATCATCACACAAGAAATAAAAGCCAATGACCATCATCTTGTCATCTATGCCATAAGTGCAAATATGATTGACTTTAATGGGGGCATGCATAGTTACTATGTTGAGATTGATATGAAGCAATATGGGATATCTCACTGATAGCATATGACAAGTTTGAAGGGTTGTCGAACATGATGTGACCAAAAGAATTTTCACAAGAAAACCTATGTAGCATAGCATCACAACGAGGCAACTCAACATGTTCATCATAAATAGGTAAGTCATGACATGATGAAGTCGCACTAGCATGAAGCATGGGAATAGGTGTGTCAACATCATGCAAGCAATCATTCGTAAGATAGTCCACGACGAGAGAAGCACCATCACCTATGTTATGTTTGGAGCGTCGCTCATGTGTTGTAGGTAAGGTGTTCAAGATCCAATCGTGCTCATCTTCATCTTGATGGAACCATGTGGGTGGTTCATCTTCTTCCACCATGGCCATCGGTTTTTCTATTGGAGGGATGGACTCATCAAGGGTAGGCATGTCCTCATGTAGGAGACCTAGCACCAAAGAAAACACACTCGGGGTAGAGGGTAAGTCATTAGAAATCATAGTAGCCTCACATGCCCTATCAACTACCTCACTCACTAAGTGTTGTGGCTCACTCACTCCCTCTTGGATGCTCTCACTCGTATGGATGGTGGAGTCACTCAAATGGCTCGCGAACTCACATAGGAGATCTGGCATGCTCTCATGTGTGGGGCTAGTGGTGGTCACCCTCATCCTCTCAAAGGAAATTCTTTCAATGTTACATATGGTGGAGTCACTCATGTCACTCAAGTGGTGGTGTCTCTCCTCACATGGAAATTGGGGCATCTTGTCATATATGGGTGTCGGAGAGATGTAAGGTGTTCAAGATGTTTTTCTATGATGCTTTCTCTAATAAAATTCCTTCTAATATCCTGCCATATCCCTCTAGCATTCCAAAACATGCCTATCATTGGTTCTTTTCTTCTTCTTCTTCTTCACTGCCCCTATTGAGATGACATGCTTCCCAACACTATTGGCTGAAGTGCCAGTCCTCATTTTTATTGCTCGAAAAAAAACTTTTTTAGGTTGTCATAATAATCCAACTCCAATTCAGCATCAGAGTGGTCATCTTCAGAACACATATCTTCCAATATAGCATCCCCAATGTCAATAAGACTTAGAGAGCTCCCTTATGCTTTTCCCCCTTCTTTGTTTTTATACTTTGGAGATATACTCTTCTAGCCTGATCCATATTGGCAACCAGGTCTAGGTTTTGGTTGACCAAGTCAATTGTACATCCCAGCTCAACTTCCACACTATTAGCCATATCAAATAAGGAAATCTTTTCGTCAGTTAAGATGGGTTTCTTACCATAGTTGTCTTTCTCAGTAGCCCTTTCCTTGGCAAGATCTTCAATCCTGGCATCTTTCTTATCCAGATTTATGTCACTCCTTCGAGTTGGATCATCCTTGTCCTTATCCTTTTCTTTGTCATCTTTAGTTGTAATCCCCAATTTTGATCCTAGGGATTCCACAGAATCTTGGCTAGCAGTATAATCCACTGGTTCAACATAAGCATCTTCCATCATTGGGTCTTGTGGTTTGTCTGTATCATAGTCACTCTTCTCCCCAAGCTCCTCCCTAGTCAGTTCTTTTTCTTCCCACATATCAATCTTTTCCATGCATCTGTCTATCAGCTCTTGTTGGCCCTTGATCATTTCGACCATCTTCTTCTTCTCCTCTTCCCACGCCGATCTGGATTTAGATGTGACGCATCCCAACGTTGTTGTCGTGCCACCAATCTTGTATCACCACTTGTCAGCACAACCACAAGAGGTGACAACTGCCAGACACAGAAAACATAAGGCCTACCATTCCGAACAGACGACAAGCAAACGAGGGCATTGGCTCAGCGGCACCATTAGGGAAAACGTCGCCGTGGTGAGGAAGAGGTCGAGGCCACCTTATTCGTGGCATCATCAACTTCACCAAATTGATGCTACTAGATGAAGACAAAGCCATGTACCTATGGAACAAGAGGGAAAGCAATGGGAGCTCACCCCCTCCCCCACCAGCCGGAGCAGCGGGCGGGGGGGGGGGTGGAGATCACTACTCATCGGCGCCCGGACGAAGAGGGGTATAGATCACCACTCATTGGTGTCCAAAGGCGGGTAGAAACATTAGCCTCTTCGCGTAGGGAAGATAGTGAAGCGGATTTTGTTTCGGCGTTTTTGCCTGTGAGAACTACCCCTTTAACCCAAAAGTTGGCACACAATTTTGGAAGATTTAGACCCTTAGTGGTTTTTTCACACACCACGTGTATATTTGACTCAAAGGAATTGCTCTGCATTTTTTTTGATTGAAAATTTTCATCTCATTCAAATCTTGTAAAAATGTATTTTGTTAAAAATCTGGATCATTGGTCAACTACTCCCTCCGTCCCATGATGTAAGACGTTTTTTAACACTAAAAAAACGTCTTACATTATGGGACGGAGGGAGTAGCTGACAGCCCAAGTCAAGTGCATATTTTTTTTATGTAAGTCAATTTTTTAGTAGGGTCAATTCTATTTTGGCAGATCTTTTTTTTAAATCGGCAGACAATTAAGTCAATTTTTTTAGAACCATATTTTGGTTGAGGATCACCGTTAAGTCAAAGTTTTTTTTGACATATCATGAACTCAACTGAAGATGAACAAGCGCCGACCTGTCCAGCGAGTTTCCAGCCCACTCACGCAAAGCCCGCATAAGTGGAGTGGCGAGCCGCCCAAAAAAACCAGCGAAGTAACCTCCCCATTTCCCACCCCTCTCGCTGTCCTCTCCTGTTTCCGCCGCCGCCGCCGCCGCGAAGCCGACCGATGTCCGCGCCGAAGCCGGCCGACCGACCGACCGACCTCCTCTTCTCGTCTCTTCGGTTCAACGGTGGACCGCGCGGTATGTTCCACGACCCCAATTCCATCGTTCTTCGAATTTAGGGTTTTGAGGGTTGGGTTTTCCGGTTCGAATCCAGGCATATGGGCTACATTGAGGCCTAATTTGGTTACGGGGGGAACTATCCTAGGGCTCTAATCCCACTCGAGGGGGGGGGGGATCTCCATGGCCATCTGGGATCCTCTCCTCCTTCCACGGGAAGATCACCAAATCAGTTTGGATGATAGGGGAAAGGGGAGGAGATTGAAAGAAGTCAAGATAACCCTAAGATTTCAAGGAACAGTCACATTACCCCCCTGAGCTTTAAAACCGGGTATTTTTAGACCCCTGGTGTTTGCAAAACCAGATAAAACACCCCCTCAGAGCACTGAATAGTGGGTTGAGAGTGGTTTTCAACATGGGGCCTATTTCACACAAGCCTGCTGTTGTTCTGTAGCATCTAGCACGACCTGCTGATTTCTGTTCGGCCGGAGTAACCTGATATGTGAAGCTAATTTTCCGGTAGCTGATGCAACATGGAAACTGTAGAAGATAGCTCACATACGATGCTAGCTTGACTTGATCTCTGCTTGTCTGTCACTGCACTTTGCCGCTGCTTCTTCACTTGTCGTCGGCTGCATCCCACCTCAACTCGTGGTCTTCTGCTCATCGCTGGATGAGCCCTACCACGGCGCTGGGTGCCTTGCCCATCTCCGCCAGTTCCGCTTCCACATGCCCCGCTTGTGGACTGTCAACGTATATTCAGTTTTCCTGCTTTGTCTGCAAACCAGTTAGCTTGCAAAGCAGCGCCGACAATAAAACACATGGAACTGAGCAGCTGCTGTTCGGCTAACCATATGTCTTGATCTCGTGGCAGATGCAGACACATCCGATCGTATCCTAAGGAGAATGTCAACGCATGAAAGTGGCAAGAGTGTTGAATCAAAGTGTGTTGGTGAAAAGCGATTCATGGTGGCGGAGCTCCAGCGCTATGCTCGTAGTCATAGATTCTTGCTGCTTGTTGTTGTTATGCCTAAAGTTTTACACGGCGCTCGCTGCCTTCAAAACATGGACAACACGTCCAACTCGAACCAGCCACATGCCAACGTGAAGTGCACGGCTGCTGCAGAACGCACACACAATGGCTGGGCCACGGCCACACAATGTTGCTGACTTGGCGTAGATGTTGGGCAAGTGCGCACCGACATGCAAGTGAGCAACACGACCCATGTTCGTACTGGGAGCACAAGGGGAGAGTCAGCATGCTCGCGAAGCAGTTAATACTGGTAGGCAAAGAAATGGAAGAGAGTAGAGCGATGGCTGAGAGCTAAGCATGTTGCAGGTTATGTGTTTGATGAAATGCATTTGTTTTGAGCTGGGACCAGCAATGGCTGGGAAATGGGCCACTTGTTCCAAACCACTCTCCAAAGCTCTAAGGGGGTGTTTTATCTGGTTTTGCAAACTCCAGGGGGTCAAATACCCGGTTTTAAAGCTCAGGGGGTTATGTGATCGTTTTCTAAAAACTTGGGGGGTTATGTGGACTTCTTTCGGAGGCGATCACGCCCAGAAAAGATCTTGGTCGAAGGAAGAGCAAGATAAACGCCGGCATATGATAGAGATTCCTCTGGCCACTAAGATCTTGGTGGAAGGAAAAGCACGGCTGCCGACCCGTCTCTGTCGCCGGAGGGCACGTCTTGGAGGCATAGCGCTCGGGATAGTCCAGGAGAAGATTGGCAAGTGCGCCTCGCGCTGTCACATCGTGCGAGAGATTGGAGGTCGTGTCTTTTCTGCCCGACCTCGCTAGGCGTGGATCTCCCACCCGGGGAAAGGAAAGGGATCGGGGCAGAAAATCCATAGGGAGCGAGTGACCAAATGCCACGACGGGTTTTCCGCGGGCCGTTTTGCCCGGTGGGCTCTCCGCCCTGGTTTTTTAGGGGGGTCCTAGCGGGATCACGGGCTACCAAACAAGCCCTGACGGGCACATGCTACTACTATAGTTCCGATGTGATAGTTTTCCGTCCGAATCGAAGGGTATGGCCTGCTCGAGAGTGCCAATGTGATGTTTTCTAGTTCAAATCTAAGGATACGGTTTGCTCCGAGAGTTTCGGTGTGGTGGTTTTCTCGTTCCAAGGGTTCATAATAGTTTCTCGTGCGCGGGCTACGATTTGTTTTTTTAATCCAACGGTACAAGGCTACTTTCGGGTGAAGAAAGGTTTGATTTTGTGATTTGGGTGGGAGCAGGGAAGGGAAGGGACGGGACGGGACGGGACGGTTCTGATTTGGGTGGGTGGTAGGCTGCAGGCCAAACGGAGTTTGATCCATTTTCATGATTACTGACTGACCCAGTGTTTTCATCAGATCAAAGATGTCCGACCTTTGTACCAAGTTTACCCTCTCAGGATGCCACCGGTTCTACCCTGAGCTTCCAGGTCAGAGCCAATTTAGATCCAGATCACTGTGTTTATTGTCATTATGTCACTCTTCATCACGCATGTTAGTTTGATCTGACCTTTATCACTTGCAGACCACTGGTATCATCTGGTTGAAGCTCCTATCCACGTGCCAAGGTTCACCTCTCGCAAGAAGCACAATCGTGAGTACAGGTCCCGCCAAGGTGAGCTTTTGAACTTGCTGCCTCTATGTCTTCATATGTTAGTTTACATGTCTACTAACAGATTTGTTGTACTAATTGTAGTCTCTCCACAAATCCTTTTCACTTTTCAGGCCATGTTATCATTGGTTTCCCTGAGGCAAACAAAGACATAGAGCAGATGTTCGAGGACAATGTTGTGGAGGAAGAGGAGCAGCTGTTCGAGGACAATGGCATCGAACCAGTTGCTGTGAATGAAGTGGAGGAGGTCGACATTGATGAGGATGTTCCAGAGCTGGGAATTGAGCACCAGGGTACACAACTTATAGATTGTTCTTTCTGTCAAGCATAGTTAGATTGCTCATTAAATTCTAATCATTTTTTCTTTGGTTACACAGCAGAGGAGGAATCTGTCGAGGATAATGAGGTGGAAGCAGTAGTTCTGAATGAGGTCGCCCCCATTGATGGCGGAGATGAGGAATTCACTGAGTACGAGGCTGACCTTCTTGCGGGTATGCATGCAACTTGTAGTTTTTTTTTTCAAGCATAATTAGATTTCTACTAGTTCTAATACTTCTCATTGTTACACAGCTAAGCTTGGTGGAGGGGACGACAACAAGGTTGAGCTTTAGATTGCTACTATTTCAGTATTTCTGGTATGTGATGGATTGAACCTAGGGTTGATCTTTAGATTGCTACTGTTTCTATTTGTTTATTGTGATGAGATCACAAGGTTTTTATTATATGCTTATTTGCTTACATGGGTGACCCTGACTCCTTAAATAAACAACATGGTCTTTGTTTGCTGTGATTAGAATAGAAGGGACTTGTGTTCATTGCTTATACATTCTGAACTGACCAAAACATCTCAGCAAATGGGATTGGATGACTAATACCAATTATGTGCTAGATCAACTTGGTTTGCTATGATGAGAACATAAGGGACTTGTGTTGGGAAAATGCCTCTTGAAAAGTGCCTTTTCATTGCATATACATCCTAAATTTACCAAAATATCTTAGCAAATGGGATTAGACGACGACTAATATCTTTTATGTGCCAGATTAAAGATACATATAGTTTGCATATTGAAGTTGTTGGCATTGAAGTTTCTGTGTTTTATCCTCTGTCCCTTTATGCTGGATTAGATCTTAAGGAAGGTATATGATATAAAATTGCACCTTCAATGTTGTATGTCCAAATGACAGCAACTCGTAATAACCAAAGTATCTCATGATCACTTGATCACCTTGGATTTTTTTTTCTTTCTGCTTTGCTGTGCTGAGTTCACAAGGACTACATCTTTGGAAGGTGACGTCTGAACTGGTCAAGTTTTTTGTGTAAAATGTTAAAATAATGAAACGATAATTGTAATATTTTTTAACCATCTCTGCGCGCATTAACCATACTGTAGCGAAAAGTTTACCCCACCTCAGAACTGGTTTTAGCTTCTAGAATATTTATTGGTCATTTAGATCTTGTGTCGTTGATCTTTGTTTCTGCATTTTGCATTCCCGATTTCTTTGTGGAGTGCGTTTAGAAGCGTAGTTTCCATACTTTGATGTAGATCTTATTTGACAATCTTGTTTGTTCTAATGCAGACCCATCAGCATCAAAGGCCGGAAGATTTTGACTAGCACCTCAAGTCCAGTATCATGAACCTTGTTTTTCTGTCAAATTATTCATTGTCTCTACTGAAGTGAACTACGTGTGATGATTATGGCCGTATGTCGTGTAAATGTCTCGTCTACTGCTGAATGCACTGAAAGTACTTTCTGCATGTGATGATTATGGCCGTATGTTATGCAAATGTCTCGTCTACTGCTGAATGCACTGAAAGTAGTTTCTTCACTGTTCATTCCAGCTCGCGGGCGAGTACACCAGCCTTGGACGCCATGGCCATGCCCGCCGGCTGCACCTGCATGGAGTAGAGCGGCGTGCCTCCTCTTGAGCTATCCACGGGTTCACCATGCTGAAGCTCATGGCGCGGGGATGCGGGGAGCTGGGAACGCGGCGGGCGGTTTGAAAGGAGAGGCAGAGAGCTCTGGGTGGGTGCCGCAGGTGCGCGGACGGCGCGCCACCCGACCTAGCCTCGCCGCTGCATGCCCTCTGCTGGCTCCTGCCTCCTGGCTCTGACGAGCTTCGTCACGAGCCCGGCGGCTGCCTGCCTCAAAGCGCTGGCCCGCTCGCCGACGAGCACACCCGCACCGCATACATGTTCGATGAAATGCCTCCGAAGAAAAGAAGAAGGTTTGGGAGAGACAAGGCTGCTGACGAGTGGACCCTCCGTCCAACCTAGCGGTCAACAAACGATCAGAAATCGGATTAAAACGGTCCAAATCAGTCATCCGTGTTTATTGAGAATTTTAGTAAGGACAACGGTAAATTTTGGGGCCGAGTAAGAAATGCGGTGACAATTCTAGAACAGAACTTAAAAGGTGGTGCTTTTTTGCAGTTCACTCGCATATTACAGGAAGATCCGAACATACCTCAGCAGATGGTGGCACTGCTTCTTTTTTCAGAACTGAAGCATGATTCACAAGATGAATTTTACTGCTTTCTGGCAACTTGCCCCACTAGTTGAAGTATGAGGAGGGCGCCAAAATACTTAAATTGCCAATTTCTTGGTAGTTCAACGCGTGACTGTCATTTGAACATAAGGCTGGATCTTCAAGTATACTTTTCACCCACAGTAAAGTGCCATTCAGATCTCCCTTTACCACCTTTCACCTCTATTCCGCGCTGAGCTTTGAGAAGCTCATTCTGAACGACAATGTTCATATCAGCATGTTGTTGTAGCCACTCATCTAGTTCTAGAACTGGTGTAGGAAGAACAGCCTCAACAGCCAACTGTTTTGGATCTCTGCCATATAATACTCTGAAATATGTAGTATTCAAAGCTCAATGATAAGTGGTGTTGTATCAAAACTCAGCCGGGGGCAGCCAGTGATCTCACTTATGAGGACAAGCGTGTGCAAAACATCGCAAGCAGTTTTCCAAACATTGATTTAATCTCTGTGTTTGCCCATTAGTTTCTAGGTGTCCATCGCTGCTCACGTTCAGCTGAGTGTCAGTTAATCAGAACAGGTTTTGCCAAAAATGTCTTGTGAAAACCTTATCTATGGTCAGAGACAAAAGCATCAGGTAGTCCATGCAGCTTGTATATATTATCAACAAAGACTCGAGCAATCTTCATAGTTGTATATGGGTTCTTGAGAGGTATAAAATGCCCATACTTACTGAAAGTTAGACTTTGGCAGTCCTTCAATGAAATCCATGCTAATCCAAGACCATGCTTATTTTGGCACTTGAAGTGGTTGCAGGAGTCCAGAGAGTTTAGTGTGGTCAATCTTAGCCTGCTGGCACACAGTGCATTGTTTCACAAAAGCCCCCACCGAGTATTTCATATTAGGACAAGAAAATAGACTTTAAATTCTATGATATGTGGATGTAGTACCAGAATGTCCCCCAAGGCCACGCAGGGCTTGAAGTACGTGTTGTTGAAGCTAGTATCAAAAAGCGTCTTACGTTATGGGACGGAGAGAGTACCTCTGTACCTGAGGAAGCCCTCGGTTAGTGTAAAAATTTGTTATGCTGGTTGGATCTACAACCAAACTAGTTAAAATCTCTTGAGCCTGAGTATCTTGAGCCATTGAGCGTATCCTTGAATGAGAGTAGCAGTCCAAGATGGAATACAAGTAGAGAATGCATTGCAGTCAATTTCTTTATATTTCTATCTCAACGCATCAGTAACCTGATTACTAGACCCTTTCTTGTACACAAGTTTTTATTGTAATCCAATGAGCTTCACAAATGCCTTGTTTTAGATCGAAGTGGCCATTCTCTAAGCAGTGAGCCAGACTTTGGTGGTCAATTCTAATGAAAAAAAATCCAGATGTTGCACGTAAGATCTCCATCTGTCCTCAACTAAGAGAATAACCATGGATAATTTTTCATATGTAACCCATATTTTTTTTACTTCCACGCAGTTTGAGCATGTTAATGTTATGTTGTGATCCAAATTCAAGTATAAAGATAAAGGCTATTTTCTGACGAGTGAGCGGAGCGAGCCCCGTCGCCGGTAGGCTTGGGACGACGCGGAGTGAGCACTACGTTTGTATTTTCCTCGTATATCTACGAACAACAAACAACGATAATCCTTGCCAATGTCTTTCTCTGGCAGAGCATGACAACCAAACAGCCGGGTCAATAGAAAGGCGAACCGCAACCCACACAGTAAATGACCTGAACCATCGCAAGGATAATCGTTGCCCATGTCTTTTTCTGGCCGGGCATGACAACCAAACAGCCGGGTCGATAGAGAGTCCTACCACAACCCACACAAGAAATGACATGAACCATCGCAGTCGGGCACCACCACCTGGAACCAACTCGGCTGCGGCCGCCGCTTCCCCTGGATTCGCCGAGGAGCTCTACGAAGCCGCCGATGTGGGCGCCGAGCAGGACTTCGCCGAGGAGGAGGAGGAGGACGCCGACGAGGAAGAGGAGGAGGAGCAGGCGCCTGCGGTGGCGAGGAAGGGGACGAAGAGGAAGTGCGGACCTAGGACCAGCGAGCCACGCGTCAAGTGGACGGACAAAGAGGACGAATGCCTCACCAAAGCATGGAAGGTCGTCTGCCTCGACGCGATCACCGGCACGAACCAGAGCGCCGACACGTACTGGGAGCGCATCAAGTCGGAGTTTGACGAGCGGAAGTTGGTCGACCCGCAATTCGCCGGCATCCACATGATACGCGGCGCGAAGGCCATGGCGAATCACTGGGCGATCATCTAGGCAGTGTGCAACAAATGGCACGGGATCGTCGAGGAGGTGGCTGCTCGGCTAGAGAGCGGCGAGAGCGTCGAGGGAAAGGTATGGACACGCCGGTCGCCGCCTCGTTTCATTCCTTCTACCTCACCGACAATTGTTCTCTTTCGCCGTAGAT
Source organism: Secale cereale (assembly GCA_902687465.1). NCBI lineage: Eukaryota > Viridiplantae > Streptophyta > Magnoliopsida > Poales > Poaceae > Secale > Secale cereale. Next base: position 695,751,527 of record LR738714.1, on the reverse strand, counting down.
GCTGCGCATGTTCGCCATGTTTCGGCAGGACAGTAGCCCCGAGTAGGACTTCAAGTACCTCCATGTGTTTTCCCGGATCGACAAGTGCGAGAAGTGGACAGACGTTCGGCGCACGCTGGCCAAGGCGAGGGAGATGTACCAGCCGGGCGCGCCGACGCCCGGGGCGTCGGCCGGCCGCCCGGATGGCAACAAGAAGGCCAAGTCGGCAAGGGACACCGTGCCTAACGTCGAGCGTCTACAGGCGTCCATCGAGCAGTGCATCACCGACGCCAAGAACCACGCCGTCGAGAGGGAGGCGAAAGCAGACGCGCGCTGGTCGGCGATCATGTTGATGGGCCAGATCAAGCTCGACCTGCTCCGGACAAATGTAGCCGCCAAGAAGAGCAACACTAACTTGGCCTTCCTAATGGCAGCGGACGCGACGGCGGTGTCGGCGATGGACGGGCCGATCAGGGAGTGGTACATGCGGGAGCGTGGCCTCATCCTGGACGGCCTGCCGACGGAGACGCCCACTGCCACGACCAACACGTCGACCCGGCCGGCGAGCCCCAGCGACGACGTGTCGCTTACATCGACGCCCGGCACCCCGCGGACGCCACCTACGGACAACAACGCCGACGCCGAAGCCGATGCAGAAACACAGGATGCCACCGCCGAGGACATCGCCGTAGCCGTCATTTGATGCACTCTCGCCTCCCGTCTTTATTCGATACGCCGAACTATGTGCCGAACTGAGATGATCGCCGAGCTGTGGCGAGTGGTCGCCGAACTATGGCGTTTTTTGTAGCGGGAACTGCAGATTAAAAAAAAACAGGGCGTCTTTGGGGCCGGGGCTGGGGGCGTGCAGTGGCGGCTCCAGGAAATGAAGGCTGGGTATTCATTAATTTTTTTTTGCTATAAATGTAGTATATGAACCAAACAACACAACAATAGCAATATATGAACAAAACAACACTAGCATAACGGTAATATCAATATTTCAATGTATTAGACCATAACAATATGAATACATAAGTACCTTTTGATTGATAAAGTGATGATATCCTTCTTACAATATAAATTTGCGGTCGCCTTTTTGGAACAGATTGATGACATCTTCATCCTTCACTTGGTTGAAAAATTCTATCTCAACGAATGTAACCAAAGAATTTCATCATCTTCATCAAACACTTCATCATCTTCTACAACTGGGGACGGGGAGCCTCTCCTCCTTTCCGGTTGCGGAGCTTCGTCATGTGTATGCACTAGTGCTAGCTGTAGGTTGCTCTCAACCTCAACGGAAAGAGCAGTTGGTGTGGATGTAGAACTTATTTTCCTTGCCTTTGAAGATTTGTCCCCAATTCAAACAAGCTAACATCCTTCTTCTTCATCTAAATCACAATTCACAATCACATAAACAAAGTAGAAATCAGTGACAGTGGCATTGTGGCATCAAATCCATCACATAAACATCCTTCTTCTTCAAACTTCAATGTCCATTTAGTTCAATTTCATTTTACAAGCAAATCTTCAGATTTCTAACAAAAAACACAGGGCAAAAAGTCAAAATATACCTTGAAGGTTGGAGCTGGAGGAGACAGTCAGCAGGGGGCACTGGAGGCCGGAGGCCGGATCTCGGAGGCGGACTGGCGCCTTGCGGAGGAGACGGCCGGACGGCGGACACGAGACCGGGACGCCCTGACCGGCTGACTGGAGGCGGAGGCACGGAGCAGATGCAGTTCACGGAGCTGAGGGGCGGAGCCGGAGGCCGAGGTCCGAGGGGAGGGAAGGAGAGGGCAGTCCGGCCGGACCTGGGATCGCCGCCGCCCGCGCGCCGCTAGGTTTGGGGATCGAGATCGAGGGAGCCGGGGAGGGAGACTGGGAAGTGCGTACTGGTGGGAGACGAAGAGGACGAGAAGTGCGTACCAGACACCGCTCGCTTGTTTGTCTCGTTCGCTGCGTGGCTCACTTTACCCTCTGTTTTGGACTAGGCCAATATAACATGTATATTAAAAAAATTTGGGGCCTAAATCTTGGGTATTCCTGGGAATACCCGGGAAGACCCCCAGCGCCGCCGCTGGGGGCGTGGCTGGGCCGAGAACGCCCCCAGCGTCAAATTCGCGTCGGGGGAAGGGCCGAAAAAGCGCCGGGGGGTGCCTTCGGGGGCCGAACGGCTGGAGATGCTCTGAGTAGAGGGAAGCAAAGTGAACCGACTAGTTGATTTAGTGACCAGAGGAGAGTACAACCAGCGAGCACGTCAGCGCACACGTCATCCATCAAGGCCGCACCGTCCAAAGGCCAGGTAGACATGCCAATTAGACCTGGCCATGGGCAGCCCGGCCCGACCCGACCCGGCCCGGCCAGACCCGGCCCGACCCGACGCTGCTCACGGGCCGGGCTCAGGCCTAGATATTCAGCCCGTTGGCCGGGCCGGTCCGGGCCCGGGCCCGTCAAAATTACGCTTTCCGAAGGGGTCCGGCCCGAGGCCAGTCGGGCTTTTGCGTGTTCGGGCCGGGCTCGGGCCCAAAAAACAGGCCCGACGGCCGGGCCGGGCCGTGCCGGGCTCGGGCCTGGGTTTTTTGCACCGGGCTTTGGTAGGCCCGGCCCGAATCCCGGCCCAGCCCGAGGTTTGGCCAGGTCTAATGCCAATGCACGCTGTCCAGGTAGATCGCCGGTGTCAAACGCTGGGTAGAAATTCCGACAAACAACATCCGACAAAGGGGACACTGTCGCAAGAAGCCTCTCCGCAATCTGACACCCATCTGGCAGAACATACGAAAAATGAAGCGAGGAAAATGATGGCAAGGGGACGCACCGGGCGAAAGGTGAAAGGATCGGTATGGTTGACTAGAGGGGGGGGGGTGAATAGGCAACTAAAATTTTTTAGCTTTTCTTAAACACTTTAAAATAAGCGTCAAAGTAAGTTGTCTAGATATGCTACTAATATGACAACTAATAGGAAGTAAAGATAACAACCTCAAAAGCAAGCTATAAGAGATAAACAAGTAAAGCTTGCACAAGTAAAGGAAAGAAATAACCACAAGTGGAACCGGTGAAGACGAGGATGTGTTGCCGAAGTTCCTTCCCTTTGAGGGGAAGTACGTCTCCGTTGGAGCGGTGTGGAGGCACAATGCTCCCCAAGAAGCCACTAGGGCCACCGTATTCTCCTCACACGCTCACACGATGCAAGGTGCCGTGATTCCACTAGTGGTGCCCTTGAAGGCGGCAACCGAACCTTTACAAACAAGGTTGGGGCTATCTCCACAACCAAATTGGAGGCTCCCAACGATACCACGAAGCTTCACCACAATGGAATATGGCTTCAAGGTGACCTCAACCGTCTAGGGTGCTCAAACACCCAAGAGTAACAAGATCCGCTAGGGATTAGTGGGGGGAATCAAATATCTCTTCGTGGAAGTGTAGATGGATGCCTTCTCAAGCAATCCCGAGCAAATCAACAAGTTTGATTGGCTAGGGAGAGAGATTGGGCGAAAATGGAGCTTGGAGCAACAATGGAGTATGTGGGGGAAGAGGTAAGTCAACAAGGAGGAAGAAGATGCCTTTATATAGTGGGGGGTACAATCCAACCGTTATCCCCCCCGCTTAGCCCCGCAGAGAGCGGTACTACCGCTTGAGCGAGCGGTACTACCGCTTATACAGTGGTACTACCGTTTCCCTTCAAGCGGTACTGCCGCGCCAGGGGGGCTGGGACCCAGAGCGGTACTACCGCGGTTGCAGGGCGGTACTACTGCTGGGAGCGGTACTACCGCCCATACTACCGCTCCTAGTACCGCAAAACCCGACACGAAAAAGCGCTCGCGAGTCGAGGCGGTGGTAACACGGAGCAGCAGCGATCCTACCGCAGAGTGCAACAAGCGGTACTACCGCTTAGTGGGGCCGTACTACCGCTTGAGGCACTCAGGCGGTACTACCGCTGAGGCCCGCGGTACTACCGCTGGGGCCAGGAAAACCAGAGAAGAGGGGAAAGTATGACTCCATTGAGGCGGGAAGGTATGGTGGGTGCGGTAAGAAAGTGTACGTGTTGATTCCACCCAAACCTTACCAAGGCGGATCCCCTCTTAATAGTACGGCTTTCCTATTACTCAGATCTACCGAAAAATAAGCAAAATGAAACACCGTCTTCCATAGATTCCGAGGGGTATCTAATCATCTTGTGCCTAGGTGAGATATATCTGAAAGAGCTTAGAACACATGATTAGTCCGCAAACGCATTGTCATCAATCACCAAAACACCATCGGGCTAAATATGCCCTTACAATCTCCCCCTTTTTGGTGGATTGATGACAATACGGGATTTGCACAAAAGGAATAATGACATAAACTAAATGCAAAACCCACACCCCTAAAATATTGACGGGCTCCCCCTAGATGTGTGCTATCTAGATAAGTGCTTTGGACTGCACGGCACACATACTAGGTTCAACACTCCCCCTATATTTTAGAGACCAACAACCTAAGCAAGATATATGAGAGCATAGTAAATAACAAGATAATCATGCACGCTAGAGAGTACCAAGGTACATAAATAAGATAGGGTAAGGTAGCATATGTCTCACACCATATGACGGGAACTTAGGTCTCACGAAAACCAACCAAAGCACAAGACAAGAAAGCACAAACGACAGGAACACAAAGGCAACGACACAAATCCCTAAACTCTCTCCCCCTTTGGCATCGAGACACCAAAAGGGCAGAGAGCTAAGCTACGGCTCCAGGTGAGAGCAGGAGAGGGACTCGAACATCACAACTCCGCGGGGTCATCAGCTTCGTCGTCGTCAACCTGAAACTGCTCGGCATCAGAATCAGTCCACAGGCAGTGCTGCTTGATCCACTCTTCCTCCTCGGTTACCTGTTCCTCAGAGCCACTGACCACATTCGCACCCAACTGACGCATGAGCTCCTTGTGACGTCCCCTGGCCTTCTTCTCTGCCACATGAGTCATGTACTGACCATGAGACTCCATGCAAAACAGCTTCTTCATCTTCCGCTTGAGCTTCTTTGCCCACGAAGGCTCTGCACCAGATGGCTCATAGTCATCATCATCGTCCGCATCAACCTCAGCCTCCTCAGTCTCCATAGCAGCAGCGGAGGATGAACCTCCAGACTTGGGAGCATGAGTGCCCCAGTTGTCCTTCCTCCTTAGCCGCTTGATCTCATGAGACACCAACTCTCCAGTTTCAAGCAACACGTTGGGATAGACAAGATCCCAAGCCTTCTCAATAAGCAGCATGATAAAGGGTCCATAGATCAGGCACTTGCGTTCAGAAATAGCAGACAAGAGCTCAGACCACATCACATGAGAAATATCCAGGGTCTCACCAGTGTTCCTTTCTAGCTGATGTTGGCAAAAGAGAAGCATGTCCACAAGATAGGAGTGAACCATACCATGATTCCCAACTCGAGGGAATAGAGTCTCACGGAAGATGCGATGAAGGATAACCATATGGGCAGACAACTCATATGTTACCTTCTTAGTCTCAGGGTGGACCTTCACAGTGCAGTAGGGCCAGAGAGCTTGCTTGTGAGTGGAGGTAGTGTTCTGATGAGGACGAAAGCCAACAGGAGTCTCAAGCCCCTGGTCTTCCACCCCAAGTAACTCCATGAAAGCCTTCCACTTGACAGACAATAGTTTGCCATTGGTCATCCATGTTAGAGTTCTGTCCTCATCCGTCCCTAGATGGACAGTGGCATAGAATTGAGCCACAAGATCTGCATCAAAGTCCTTGTTGAACTGAATGATCTGGAGAATGTTAAGATGAGAGCACATCTGAAGAGCATCGCCAAAATACACATGATCCTTCTCCAGGTATTCCGTGTCGATGGAGCGAACACTGACAAAGAGATTCTTCTTAGCCTTGAGCACATCAAAGTAGACGGCAAACTGAAAGCGGTACCAGAATGGACGGTTGACCAAATTGGGTTCTTGATCAACCTCATAGGGATCGCGGCGACGCCTTGCCCAGAACTCCTTGCCACTCATTTGGGTCATAGTTTTGCCCTTTTGCTTTGCCATGGACTTCTTCTTCTGTTGAGGTGGAGGTGGAGCACTCGAGGAACCTCCAGCAGACTCAGATGTGCGGTAGCGCTTCGAGGTTGCACGATTGGGGTTGATACGGCGAGCTTGATGCTCAGGATGTTCATCACCTGGGACCAAACACAAAAACAGGCGAACCAACCAAAAGGAATGATCATAAGCCAACGAACGCAACAAAAGAAGATCAAAGAATGAAGAAATATGCTTGAACTTGGCAAGCAACGGTAGTACCGCGATCTGTTAAGCGGTAGTACCGCTCCAAGAGAGTGGTAGTACCGCTCAAGGCGGGGAAACAGCAGTTTCCTACAACCGTGGTCAGATCCGGAACTACCGGCCTGTCAAATTCAAAAATAATTCTACCATACTCTAATCTAGACAATCCAGTTGCTTTCTCTATCCTACTCAAGCCTAGATTTAGCCAAAAATCTAAAGATGCAAACACTATTGCCCCTAAAACACAAGATCTGAAAAAGAGACAAGAGGAGAAGAGGAACGGGGGAAATACCGGCATCCATGGCAAGAGGACTAGGTGGGGATTGACTCCACCGAAGGAAAAGGAGAGGAACACCCCGGAGGAGAAGATCCGTCGGGGCCTTCCCGCGGCGACGAACTGCTGGAGAGAGAGAGAGAGGAACGAAGGGGCGAGTGAATGGGTATGGGGGAGAGAAACCTCCCCCTGCCCCGATCTAACCCCCACGTACCGCCCCGCAGCGGTAGTACCGCGCTGGTGGGCGGTAGTACCGCGCACCACCAGCGGTAGTACCGCCCAGCAAGCCACGGCAACTAAAGTTCAAGGCTTAGCTCAAAAATAAACACACAAGCAAGGAAAAACAAAACACCACACACACACACACTAGCAAGAGACAAGAAACCCCTCTACAAGAGAGGGCGGTGACCAAAGCCACCTATGTTTGAGTCAAGAGGTATGGCGCCGCGAAGATTTTAACCTTGGGCCCATGACCAAAACTCGTCCTTGAAGCACAAGTACCATCAAAGATGGTTAATGTGAAAGACTTGATCAATTTATGCATAATGGGGGGAGAGAGAGTTCATTGAGAGAACAATGCTCCCCCTATGTCCATGCCTACATCTAGATTAGACAATATGAAGAGTATGGTGGGGTGTGCACGTGCTCAAGCCACATTGCTCAAATCAATGATATTTAGCTCATGCCTGAACTCGCGAAATCTTGCTTCATCCAATGGCTTCGTGAAGATATCTGCAAGGTTATCATGAGTGTTGACATTGTGAAGCTCGATCTCTCCTTGCCGTATATGATCCCGGATGAAGTGATACCGAATCTCTATATGCTTTGTCTTGAAGTGTTGCACCGGGTTGAGAGAAATCTTGATGACACTTTCATTGCCACACCAAAGAGGCACTTTGTCACAAGTGGCACTGTAATCCTTTAAAGTTTGCCCCATCCATAAGAGTTGAGCACAACAACTGCCAGCTGCCACATACTCGGCTTCGGTGGACGAGAGAGACACACAACTTTGCTTTTTGGAAGACCAACTAACAAGAGAGCAACCAAGGAATTGGCACCCTCCGGAAGTGGACTTCCTATCCACTTTGTCTACCGCCCAATCCAAATCAGAGAAACCTACAAGCTTGAAGTTTGCTCCTCTTGGGTACCATAAGCCAAAGTTTAGGGTATGAGCCAAATATCGAAAGATTCGCTTGACGGCCACAAAGTGACTTTCCTTAGGTGAGGCTTGAAATCGTGCACAGATTCCCACACTCAACATAATATCTGGCCTAGATGCACAAAGGTAAAGCAAGGATCTAATCATAGAACGATATACCTTTTGATCCACTGCTTTACCATTGGGATCAATGTCCAGTTGGCACTTGGTTGGCATTGGAGTAGTAGCCGGCTTGACATCACTGAGATTGAACCTCTTGAGCATGTCTTGAGTATACTTGGTTTGTTTGATGAAGATCCCTTCTCTTCTTTGCTTGATCTCAAACCCAAGGAAGTACTTCAACTCTCCCATCATGGACATCTCAAAATGTGTGGTCATGAGTGCGGCGAACTCATCATTGAAAGCTTTGTTAGGAGAACCAAAGATAATATCATCAACATATAGTTGGCAGACAAACAACTCCCCTTTGACCTTCTTAGTAAAAAGAGTGGGGTCGATTTTTCCAATTTCAAACCCACGATCTTGTAACAACTCGGTAAGATGCTCATACCACGCACGTGGGGCTTGTTTAAGGCCATAGAGTGCCTTATCGAGTTGGTACACGTGATTGGGGAGCTTGGGATCCTCAAACCCCGGGGGTTGTTTAACATACACCAACTCATTAATAGGACCATTAAGAAATGCACTTTTCACATCCATTTGTTGCAACTTAAAGTTATGATGAGAAGCATAGGCAAGCAGCAAACAAATAGATTCAAGGCGAGCAACGGGGGCAAAGGTTTCACCGTAGTCGATACCCTCGACTTGGGAGTAGCCTTGAGCCACCAGACGAGCCTTGTTGCGGATGACGATGCCATGAGCATCTTGCTTGTTCTTAAAGATCCACTTGGTTCCAATGACATTATGGTTCTCCTTCGGCCTTGGCACCAGACGCCACACTTTGTTGCGCTCGAAGTTATGGAGTTCTTCATGCATGGCATTAAGCCAATCAGGGTCTTCGAGCGCCTCATATACCTTCTGAGGTTCAACACACGAGACAAAATCTTGATGAGCACAATAGTTTGCTAATTGTCTATGAGTGCTTACCCCCCTTTTGATGCTTCCTAGAATATTCTCCATGTGATGTTCTCTGGAAGCAAGCCTGGAGGCAGCTTTTGCAGCACGACGCTCCAATTGCTCTTCAAGAGATAACTGAGGAGCACTGAGTTGATCATCTTGAGCGACGTCAGGAGCTAGATCTTGATCTTGAGCTTCCTCTTGACCTTTATCTTGCTCGGAGGAAAGAACTTGGCCTTGTGCATCATTTGGTGGCTCCCCACCATCTTGTGATTGATCTTGCACTTGGCCTTGTTCGTCCAATTGAGGGCCTTCACTTTGTTCTTCGGAAGCGTGTGGTTCTTGGGTTGGTGATGGCTCCACTTGAGTGGAACATTGTCCTTCTCCTTTGGCCACAAGGGGTTCTTCAATGGGTAGGATATATCCAACACCCATTCTTCTTATGGCTTGAGGAGGAATTTCATCACCTACATCACAAGTACCACTTTGCTCCACTTGGGAGCCGTTATTTTCATCAAACTCTACGTTACTCGTTTCCTCAATGAGTCCATTGGACTTGTTGAGGACACGGTAAGCATGAGAGTTTGTAGCATAACCAACAAATATGCCCTCATGAGCTCTAGATTCAAATTTAGACAAACGAACACCTTTCTTGAGGATGAAGCACTTACACCCGAACACCCGGAAGTACTTGAGGTTGGGCTTGTTACCGGTAAGTATCTCATATGGAGTTTTGTTCAAGCCTTTGCGGAGATAGAGCCGATTGGATGCATGACAAGCGGTGTTGATGGCTTCGGCCCAAAAGTTGTATGGATATTTGAATTCTGCCATCATGGTCCTTGCCGCGTCCATCAGAGTCCGGTTCTTTCTCTCCGCTACACCGTTTTGTTGAGGGGTATAGGGTGCTGCATATTGATGTTTGATCCCCTCATCACTCAGAAACTCATCCAAGGTGTAGTTCTTGGACTCGGTGCCGTTCTCACTTCGGATCATCAAAATCTTTGCTTCATGTTGTCGTTGAGCTTCATTTGCAAAGTTGATGACGGTTTGTTGGGTCTCACTCTTCTTCTTGAAGAAGTATACCCAAGTGTATCTTGAATAATCATCCACAATCACCAAGCAATATTTTCTTCCCCCAAGACTATCAAAATATGGAGGCCCAAAGAGATCCATGTGAAGGAGCTCTAGGGGTCTTTATGAGTAGATGATAGTCGTGGGAGGGTGAGCCGCCTCATGTAACTTTCCTTCAATGCAAGCCCTGCAAGCACGATCTTTGGCAAAGCTAACATTTGTTCGTCCACGGACATGGTCCCCCTTGAGAAGACTTTGCAAAGATCTCATATTGACATGGGCCAAACGGTGTCGGGGCCGGATTTCGGGAACATAATATTCCAGAAATTAACCCCTAGTGTCATCACCAGCCCAGGATTTCTGTTACTGGTGGACACATCCTTGTTACAGAATACCAAGCATTTACAAGAATTTGATACAAGACCATAAGGTCTACTGATACAACAATGACTCTGGTGGTGGATGAAGGAATTGGCTTGTGGATCTCCACATCGATGGGGCTCCATTCCCACAGGAACAGCTGACCCGGATAACTCCTATCTCGCGTGGTTGCACTCCTAGGCTTCGCACGGACGTCGCTGTGGTCTTCCCCGTAGAACTCCTAACCTGGCCAAGTAAATAGCCAGGGACAAGCCTGTGAGTACGTTTGAATGTACTCGCAAACATCATGGACAAATGATATAACAAATGCAGCAAAACAATTATATGGTCATGATGAATTAAACTATATGCATGTGCTCATGATAGACTTATATTAAATGCATGCTGACAGGAATTAAAACATGGCATGGTGAATAATAATTAGTGCAGAAAATAAATATTAGTATCAATAAAATATAAAAGAAATGCCGGTCGGATGTCAAGTGACACCACGGTCGGTCTTGAAAAGAAATGCCAGTCGGGTGTCTAAAAGAGTACTCGGACGATACCATCCGAGAACTCAGGCAATGCCACGAAAGGACTTGAAAAGAAATGCCAGTCGGGTGTCTAAAAGAGTAATCGGACGATACCATCCGAGAACTCAGGCAACGCCACGAAAGGACTTGAAAAGAAATGCCAGTCGGGTGTCCACAAGAGTAGTGGCGTGATAAACCGCCTGGCACTCGAGGGACGCCACAAAAGGACTTGAAAATAAAGGCGAGTGTCCGGGGTAGTCTAGCCAGCCCCTGAGACACTCTGGAAAGTAAAATAAGAGCAGGGGGTTAGTTCACAAATATAATCATATCATCAAATTTACTCATGGTAACACCAGTAGCAACGATAATTATCCTGCAAAACAACCATGCTCAATTTTAAATATTTCCTCCGGAGACCGACTCTAAGACCGACACTTGACCAACCCAGACTGTAGTCCTTAACCGCGGACACGGCTATTCGAATAGATACGACTCTGCAGAGGGTGTACTCTTTACCCACAAGTATAGGATTTCTTTAGTCAGTATCGTGATACTGACTAATTCCCATTACGGTCTTTGGGATGAAAACACTCCTAACCAGCACACACCAGCTTAACTTTTCTGCTGCCAGGGATCACCCAAAACAACAGTTAAGTAAAACTCTAAGTGGGAAGGCTACAACCTCCAATAGCATGGGATCACTATTCAAACGCGCGGATTACAAGGGTACACTCCCTCTCGGCATCACGACAGCCGGAAACACCCATGCCCCCTTGACCCGATGACTGGATTTAGTCCAGGGCCCTGGAAACCCTCATCGTGGCCCTCTGTACGGTGTGTGCATGGAAAGGGGTTAACAACTTACTAAACCATACCTTACCCGAGGCAGGGACAAGTGGTAGCACGAAACAAGTATGGGGGTTACCGGAACAAGACTCGATCTACGGTCGACTCAGGAGGCCTATAATTCCTGCAGTGGTTAGCACAACAAATTATTCTTTCAATCATATCATCAGGACAGGGCCACAACCCTTGCCTGCTTCCACATATACCTCATGACACCACCGTGTCAAATATGGCCCGTGCCCACCGGCACGTCCAAAACAGGAGCACAACCCTGGACTTTCACAATTTATGCATAACACAACTAGAGTAGAATGCATGCAAGAGAAAATATGCCCATGACCCTGCATGCACTACTAGCAATATGCAATTTAATTGAATTCAACATAGTCATGTTTATATTATTCTAGCAAATAGTTCACCATGCAATCATCATATCAAGTGTTCAAGATGCTTGCCTTGAACATGCAGAAGTATTGAGAGCACTCCACAAGTTTGAAAAATATTATCTCCTCTCCATTT
>LR738714.1:695701866-695732471 GCA_902687465.1 Secale cereale | reverse complement strand
TCTCGCGGCAGAGCAGGGGCGGCGCTCCGGCGGAGCTCGCCGGCGAACGGTGGCGCCGTTTGAGGAGCCGAGGGCACCGTTGTGTTCAGGAGGGGGAGGCGGTTCGTCCGGTGCTCTCCGTGGTAGTTGGGATGGACGGAGTTGCCGGCGACGAGGTCCTCGGCGGACGGCGCCGTCGGGCGAAAGGGGAACTCCGGCTATGGTGCAACTCCAGTGGAATTGAAGATGGGGACGGGTTCGTGGATGCTCCAGGAGGCCATTGGTGTAGATAGTAGGGAGGGGGAGGCACTGGAGGGGTGGGAAGCTCCGTGGATAAGGCGGCGGCAGTGGCTGCCTGAGACGGAAGGGATGACCTCGTCCGGTCGATTGGGTGCACGGGGAAGATTCTAGAGGAGTGGGGAGAGGTAGTGATGGACTGAGGGGGCTTGGGGTTGGGTACTTATAGGCGGGGCGACGCGGTGCCGCGACTTCCAGAGAGCGGACACGGTGGCGATGCCTTTACTTCGGCAGGTGAGGTCGTTGGGTGGCCGGTGAGGGTCGGTGAGGACGGTGGCCGGCCGTAGTTACTTCCCAGGCGAGCTGGCTGGCTCGGGGAGGTGCCAGGTAACTTGGACGGCGCCGTCCATGGCAGACTGCGGCGGCGACCATTAATGGCAGACGCGGGCGGTGGCGAGGCCGGTGGGTAGGTGCGGTGGTCGGCGGGGTCGGTGCGAGGTGGATGGGCTCGGGAAGCACCAGGTGGCCGGGTCGGTGCGACGTGGCGAGGACGGTGGCCGCCGCGTATGAGCTCGGGTAGTTAGGAGTTAAGACGGGGAGACGTGGCCGAGCGGAGTTCGTCGGGCGGCAGTGAAAGGCGGCGGTGGACGGTGCTAGGAGACAAGCGGAGGTGTCGGCGAGCTTCCAGGTCGTCGTGCTGATCCAGGGGAAGATTAGGATGAGAGGGGGAGGCAGCAGGGAGGCCACGCGTGGTGGTGCCGACGCCTGCCAAACGAGCGCTCTGCTCGTGCTGTGAGCATGCACACCAAGTGTTTGGCAAAATGCCAATGGCATCTACAGGCATTCGAACACGTTGCAACTTAGCAGGATGGTGCTTCTAGACATGAGAGGAAAGATGGACATGCTAGTCTGGCTAAATGATCAAGTGTCCATAATGGTTTAGAAAGTGGCAAAATTTCTGTTATGCAAACAAGGTGCTCGACAGAATGATAGAGCTATCTAGGAAACTCTATTGGAAGTGAAACTTGGCAGAGTTGTGTCTCCTTACAGATAATAGATGATGGTGGAGTTGGTTTGTGGAGGGAGCAAACTTGCTAGTGCAAGTTTTGCAAAAATTTACTTCTGGACAGAAACTATAGAGAGGTATTCGGTGGGTCTAATTGATGCTAATGGAGCTGATCTTCTGGGGTTAAGGTTTTGGTAAGGAGAACAAGAAGATGGCCAAGGCTCAGAATTTTTGGAGCAAGAAATAATGGGGTTGTAGTAGAAACCTAGAAAATGGACAGAAATGAAAAAGAGGGTGGTTCACTCAAATTTTGCAAAACATCACGTTGGGTTTTTGCACCAAAGTGACATATAGGCATCATAAGACCTCTCAGAATTATGGTGGAATTTTTAGAGAATTATTTAAAATAGTTGTAGTGCAACAGAAGCATTTAAGACACTGCAAAAGCTATTAAAAGAATTTTCTAGGGCAAAATTTTATTATGAAAATAATTTCTACTGTTATGAAACAAATAATGAAATGACTTAAGATACAACTAGAGCCCACAAAATTATTTCCAAAAATTTACTATATGAAGAGAAGATTTTCTAAGACAGGAATAGAAAAGGCTCTGAAAATTATTAAAGAACCTAATATAATTCAAAATTTTATTTCTAGCCAAATTTTATTTAATAAAAATGTGGTTAAAATTTTGGGGTGTTACAAACGGCGATGCCAAAGCCATCCCACATCAACTTTAGCCATTAGGCATGTCGCGATCTTAGTGGGTTGCTTCGAGAAGTTAACCACATAAAGACCGTTCTCGACATGCCCGACATAGGCTACTTTAAGAGTCTTGATCCACAAGAGGGTCACGGTATCAATATCAAAGAATGTAGCAAAGCCCATGAGTGCAAGTTGGCGAACAGAAAGTAAATTGTATGCAAGGGACTCAACAAGCATGACTTTCTCGATCGTGAGATCGTGAGAGACAACAACCTTGCCAAGCCCCAATACCTTAGAAGATGAAGCATCACCCCATTCGACGTTGGTGGCCATAGATGAACCTAGATGCACGTCCACCACCAAGTCTTTGCTTCCGGTCATATGATTAGTGGCTCCACTATCGAGCAACCATGACCCCCCACCGGAAGCAAACCCCTACAAGAGATCAATGCTTGGATTTAGGTACCCATTTGGTGATGGGTCCTTTGAGGTTAGTAACAAGGGTCTTAGGAACCCAAATAGACCACTCAATGTACTCATAGGAAGAACCAACAAATTTAGCGAATACATGACCATCACTAGCACGACATAAAACATATGAGGGATTAAAGTCGCCGGCCATGTTTGATGGTATGGTGGGGTTTTTCTTGACACCTCCACCCTTCGCATCGTTCTTCTTCTTAGAGCCGCCCTCACCCTCTTTCACAAAGGTTTGTCGGAGAGGGGGAGGTAGCTTGGTCTTGTCATTCTTCTTCTTATTGGGCTTAGGAGCAAACCCAATTCCTTCCTTTGCCACAACCTCCTTTTGATTGCTCAAAAGGTTGTTGAGGTTCTTCTCACCTTGTATGCATGTCACAAGGCCTTTCTCAAGGTGCTTCTTCAACTTGGCATTTTCTTCAACAAGATGCACATGCTCGCAACATGGGTTAGTAGCATTTGCATTATCAATCAACACCATGCGAGGAAATATGGCCATTTCCTTGGTTAGCGAAACTTGGAGTTGATCATGAGACTCCTTGAAGGAAGCATGCATACCTTTCAAGGCCTTGTGAGCCTTGTCAAGTATAGCAAACTCCTCCTTGAGTCTATCGTGGTCAACCCCAAGTTTTGCCTTCTCGGAGTTAAGCATGCGAGAGACAACTAAAGCATGATCGAGATCTTTCTTTAATTTAGCATGATCATCGTTGTGTGACTCCTCAAGAGCCAAACGAAGACCACGCTCTTCCTCTAGAGCATTAGAGAGATCCAATATTTCATCGGCATAGTCTCGACTATGACCTTCCATTTTAGCAATGGTCTCCTCGTGAGCCTCGATCATGTCATTAGCCTCACCGAGTTGTTCCAAGAGAGCAACAAAATGCTTCTTTGGTTTGCCCTTGAGTTTGTTCATGAACAACTCAAATTCATTCTCTCCCTCCTTAGTTCCCTCACTCTCATCAATACAATCCGTCAATGAAGGATTAGAAGAGATAGTAGTATTGATGTTTGGGGTTACCTTGTTGGTGGCCTTGGCCATGAGACACTTGGCAGTGATGTTCTCATTCGGTGAGTCGAAGAGAGATGAGTGCGGAGTAGTAGCAATAGCAATTGTGGCCATGGTGACCATCTCATCATCTTCATCATTATCATCATCCTCAACATATTCTTCTTGGGCCACCAACCCTTTAGGAGGAGTCTTCTTATTGAAGTTGTTCTTGTTGGGATAAGACTTTGCCTTGTCCTTCCGGATAAGCTTGCCTCCAAAGTCTTCTCTTTTCTCATATGGGCAATCCGCAACGAAGTGGCTTACATTTCCACAGTTGAAGCATGTCCTCACTCGTTGCTTGCCCTTGTTTCCACTTGAGTTGTTCCTGTTGAAGTTGGGCCTCGTGTTCTTCTTGTTGCCCCCAAAATTGCCATGAAGCAAGAGCCATGTGCTCATGATAGGCATATTTGGTGTCCTCGGGGCAACTCTCATCATCATCCTCCTCCTCTTCTTCTTCCACACAAGCCTTGGCCTTCAAGGCGAGGTTAGGCTTCTTCGATCGTTGAGCTCTTAAGACCGCATTGTCGGCGGTCATGTCCAAGATCCTCATGGCAACGAACTCATCCAACACTTCATTTGATGACAAGTGGTGGAAATCCGGTCTTTGACGGATGACAGAGGACATGGCCTTATGATAGGGCATCATGGTCTTGAGAAACTTGCGCTTGATCCAATTATCATCTGTGTCCTTACTCCCATGATCTCGAAGAGAGACCGCAAGAGTGGTTAATCTCCGATAGAGTTCACGAGGATCTTCTTCTTCGATCATAGCAAACTCATCGGCCTCATCTTGCACAACTTCATAGTTAGAGCGTTGAATGCTAGCACTCCCCTTGTACATAGTGCCAACATGCTCCCAAGCTTCCTTGGCCACAGTGAAGGGTCGAAGATGTGCAATGTCTTCGGGAGGAATAGCATCTTGAAGTATGCAAAGAACGGACTCGTTGAATTGATGATCCGCAGTTTCTCTCGGAGTCATGTTGTCGGGATCACGTGGATAAAAACCTTGCTCAATGATTCTCCAAAGATTAGTAGAGCAATGATTTATATGACGTTTGAAGCGAAATACCCAAGTAGCAAAATCAGAGTTCTTTATAAACTTGGGAGGAGGCCCAACGGAATTTAAATGAGGTGTGGGAACGGGTCCTCCATAGTGAGTAGGAGGAGCGGAGTGGGCAAGGATCCCACTCCCATTCTTAGTAACCGGGGCTTGTTCACTACTAGCTTCTCCCTTGTCGGGATTAGCCTCCGACACGTTGGTAGCGGGACGAACCACTTCCAACGGTGTGGTGGATAATTTAAGCCCCTCAAGCAAATCTTTAAACATGCCTTTGACCTTGGTTGCTAGTGATTCTTTCAATGTGGTCATAGCCACATTGAACTCCTCACGAGAGACCGAGACTCCCCCATCGGACGTAGGCAAGGACGGAGTTCCACCGGAATGTCCATCTGTCTCGACTACGTTGTCACCTATACTCTTTGGACGGTAAAGTCCTTAAAAAGAGACGAGGCTCTGATACCAATTGAAAGGATCGATATGGTTGACTAGAGGGGGGGGGGGGTGAATAGGCAACTAACAATTTTTAGCTTTTCTTAAACACTTTAAAATAAGCGTCAAAGTAAGTTGTCTAGATATGCTACTAATATGACAACTAATAGGAAGTAAAGATAACAACCTCAAAAGCAAGCTATAAGAGATAAAAAAGTAAAGCTTGCACAAGTAAAGGAAAGAAATAACCACAAGTGGAACCGGTGAAGACGAGGATGTGTTGCCGAAGTTCCTTCCCTTTGAGGGGAAGTACGTCTCCGTTGGAGCGGTGTGGAGGCACAATGCTCCCCAAGAAGCCACTAGGGCCACCGTATTCTCCTCAAGCCCTCACACGATGCAAGGTGCCGTGATTCCACTAGTGGTGCCCTTGAAGGCGGCAACCGAACCTTTACAAACAAGGTTGGGGCTATCTCCACAACCAAATTGGAGGCTCCCAACGATACCACGAAGCTTCACCATAATGGAATATGGCTTCGAGGTGACATCAACCGTCTAGGGTGCTCAAACGCCCAAGAGTAACAAGATCCGCTAGGGATTAGTGGGGGGAATCAAATATCTCTTGGTGGAAGTGTAGATCGATGCCTTCTCAAGCAATCCCGAGCAAATCAACAAGTTTGATTGGCTAGGGAGAGAGATCGGGCGAAAATGGAGCTTGGAGCAACAATGGAGTATGTGGGGGAAGAGGTAAGTCAACAAGGAGGAAGAAGATGCCTTTATATAGTGGGGGGAACAATCCAACCGTTATCCCTCCACTCAGCCCCGCGGAGAGCGGTACTACCGCTTGAGCGAGCGGTACTACCACTTATACAGCGGTACTACCGTTTCCCTTCAAGCGGTACTGCCGCGCCAGGGGGGCTGGGACCCAGAGCGGTACTACCGCGGTTGCAGGGCAGTACTACTGCTGGGAGCGGTACTACCGCCCATACTACCGCTCCTAGTACCGCAAAACCCGACACGAAAAAGCGCTCGCGAGTCGAGGCGGTGGTAACACGGAGTAGCAGCGGTCCTACCGCAGAGTGCAGCAAGCGGTACTACCGCTTAGTGGGGTGGTACTACCGCTTGAGGCACTCAGGCGGTACTACCGCTTGAGGCACTCAGGCGGTACTACCGCTGAGGCCCGCGGTACTACCGCTGGGGCCAGGAAAACCAGAGAAGAGGGGAAAGTATGACTCCATTGAGGCGGGAAGGTATGGTGGGTGCGGTAAGAAAGTGTACGTGTTGATTCCACCCAAACCTTACCAAGGCGGATCCCCTCTTAATAGTACGGCTTTCCTATTACTCAGATCCACCGAAAAATAAGCAAAAGGAAACATCGTCTTCCATAGATTCCGAGGGGCATCTAATCGTCTTGTGCCTAGGTGAGATATATCTGAAAGATCTTAGAACACATGATTAGTCCGCAAACGCATTGTCATCAATCACCAAAACACCATCGGGCTAAATATGCCCTTACAAAAGGCAAACAAAGCCATGCGCCGTCGAGTTAGCACCTCCTGCGGCAAAGGCTAACGTCACTGGACCATCACTATTGTTGATCAATGCCACTGGGCCCACCCACAGAACCAATCTTCTCTATTGGGACCTTGCGAGAGGCGACCACTTCCACTAGTCAGTTCTTCGACACACAACGGAGAGCTCTTCTACTGCCGATGTTGTGGACTTTCCAACCAGGATTTGGTCGCTCATATGTCTATGCTTTGCTCCAAAGAGAGCAAGGGTTGATCACCGGCTTCGGTCTGTCACCGATCCCCTCCTCTCCCCTGTTCAACCTCCACAGATGTCTGAAATAGTGATGAGAATGTCATTTTGTCGCTCTTTTCCACATATGTTTGATACGACAATAGAATGTATTTAAATGAGCATTATAACGGAATGTCTATATTATTTTTTAGGTAATATCATCAATGATGCTTAAACTTGTCATCGATCTTCACTTTAGTGCTTAAACTTGAAAAATAGACTGAACTTGTTTTAGATTTGGCATGATCATGCAAATACGGTGATAATCTCATCCATAGACGTATAATGCGCTGACGTGGCACTGTATTTTAGTTAGTATGCACACGTGGCATGGGACCCACTTCCAATAGCTGGCTTGCTTTATATAGGTCTCTATGAGTAGTGGGCCCCATATGTCAGCACGGTGGGAAATGAACGATAAAAACTGCAGCAAGCAAAACTCGTAACTTAGGACGTCGCTGTAGCAACACGACCTGGCTTAGCCATAGCGCCATTCCTATTTCCTCGTCCAAAAACAATAAAGGTCGTTAATATCATGTGTAAGAACACGTTGACAGAATATCGTGTGTAAAAATAATAACTCCATCAGAATATCGTGTGTTATAAATATTATACATAAAAATTAAATAAGTTATTTATAAAGCATACATGTGTTTTTTAAAATATATTCATTTATTTACATGTGGACTATATTTAAATCATTTAGTAAAGAAAAAATGTAGTAAATATTAAAAACTGTACCTCATGGCTTATATTTAAATTATACAAAATTATGAATACACACATTTATATTAATATTCACTTGTGATAAATTTCACTGGTGGCATATATTCTTAATTTCTATATAATTGCAATATAGCCCTATGTATATATTTATTAAAAACAATTTAAAATTTTAGTTTTGCACAGTTACGAATATTTTAAAATTATACAAAAAATTTGTAAGAAACAAACTTATGAATTATGAATGTTTGCATATAATTATTCAAATATTTGTATAAATAAAATAATAATTATGAATTATAATTTATTTTATATGTTTCTTAAAAAATAATACGTCAATAATTTTAAAAAATACTTGAACATTTTGCTAAATAAGTTAATTTTTGTATGTATAATATTTATATACACGAAGTTTTAAATTATATTTATCATTATCATTATAATTGACATATTTTTATAAATTGTAAAAACAAATAAAGACAGCTAAGATATGCACCATGGGCCGCACAGACAGGGCATTTAAACCACACAGGCGTGTCCCCATATAATATATTATGTCATTATCCTTAGTGGCCAAAAAAACATTAGTGGTCTTGTGGCTAGCGCTGATTGTTTCCATGGACGATGTTGCAAGTTCAATTCCAGGCGGGCCCAATTTTTATTGTTGATTTTCCTTAATTCATGTGGGGCCTCATGCCACGTGCATGCTAATTAAAATACAATGCCATGTCAGCGCATTATACGGCTACTGATGATATTATCACCGTATTTGCACGCTCATGTCAAGTTCTAGAACTAGTTCGGTGTATTTTTCAAGTCCATGTACTAAAGTGAACATCGGTGACAAGTTTAAGCACCACCGATGATATTATCTTTTTTTTTCCTTGCTACAAGTGTAGACCGGTTTTCTTGTGCAACTAACGCATTTTGCACAATGTTTTTTTTAAATGTGTTGTAATAACATCTTATATTATTGGGGTGGAGGTAGTAATAAAGAGGAAGAACTGAAGTGTTCGGATTTTGTAACGTTTCCAGAATCATGCGTTCCGAAGGGGCCCTTATTCCACTTCTTGAAAAATAAGTAAGAGTACCACACTAATGTGCTCATCCAGTATCGGATCAGGCAAATTATTTTTGATACTAACAACAAAACCATAGCAATTATTGGAGGATATGAAAAACCTAATTTAACCAACTAGAACCCGACACCAAGCGCACTCACTCATGCTAGCTATAGTGGGCCAAATAAGGAACATCACTGAGATGCTGGATCCGAAGATGTATCTTAACGAATTTCACCACAAAGTGCAGATTCCGATTATGATCTGATCCATTGTTGCGAATTTCTCCAACCAGTCCACCATTGCATGTACCTCATCGCACTTACTGCACTTTATTAAATAATATTATTGACTTTGTTCATACTGACGTTATTCAACATAAACACTAGTTACTGAATATTGACTTCATTCATACTGACGTTATTCAACATAAACACTTGTTACTGAATATTGACTTTATTCAAACTGAATAACACGTAGAACATTATTCATACTGAATATTGACTTTATTCAACAAGAGGACTTGCTACACCACCTTCTTACAAATGAGCACTTACAGCAAGGCACATGGACATGGGTAGTCGTGCTTATTTTGATTATAAACGAGCTGTTCCAACAAATATATATGTAGCCAATTAGGCTACAGTACAAGCTCGGGTTCAGCAGAAAATCAATAGCGCTGACGACTACCAACGGATTTTGGAGCTCGGGAACTCCTTCCTAGAGGAAAGATCATGGCGATGCCATGAATGACTTATTGATTTATGAAGACTCTGACCTTACGAGCTGAACTGAATCACAGCGCGAGAAGCCTTTGAGGATGCCTCTGTTATCTTCTTCCTCAATGAATCCTTCTCCATGCTGGTTTGTGGATAGCTCGAAGGACGAGCGTCGGCATGGGGGAACTTGTCAGTGCAAAGCGTGCACATCTTCCTGTCGTGCAGAGACACCTTCTTGATGTTCACCGCAGCTTGCATGACACGCCTGAGGTATCCCATGAAATTGTCATCGGACTGGAAGCCGTAAATAGTTAGCGTCGCCAGATTCTTGTGCTTAAAATTTGGATTAGATGGTTCCCACTTCACATCTGTTTTCGTTGAGTAACTATTTTGTGACTCCTGGCGGCACTTATGATCCCATACTGTGATGGAAAGGTCCTCTACAGATGGTGCAGCTTCAAGAAGGAACATTGTCCAAGAGATATCACATTCTTCAGGAAGATTATCCAGATTTATAAACCGTAGCTTAGCAAGCACAGGAGCAAGCGCTTTGGGCGATTCTGGTTGAATCCAAATCTGGGAGATAAAATAAATTAATAATGAGTGCAAACTGTGCATAAATTGCATCCTCAAGTGATGAATAATTTACTGCAATGAGAATGGGATAGAGATGATCAGAGTGAGTACCTTTTCACTTCGAAATTCCAGAGTCAGATCACTAACAGAAGGGACAGTAGCAAGCAGCTGGCTTAGCTTGAGGGTCTTCTGAGAAAGACATGCATCACCAAGACTGAGGTTTGAAAGCTGAGGGAGAACACCAAGAACCAATGGATTTTCATCATAGGGCCAATTATTGAAGGTCATCCGTTTGAGCTTTGGTAGGCGATTGAGCTCCACCGTTTTGAATTTTCCATAGGAGATAACAAGCTCGACGAGTCGAGCATGTTCTACATGTAGAACCGAACGGATCCCCGCATCACACATTAAGAAAGATAGTGACTCCAACACCTTGCAATAGCTTAGGATGATGGGTATGTCTGATTCACCAAACCTCATATTCCGTAAATGCAGCCGTGTGAGACCAGCAAATGCATCTGGACAATCACGAACAAAATTATTGAACTGCTTAGCAAAGAGCACGCGATAGGCATCAGTGCAAAGATGGAGATCCCTTGGCGACAGGATCTCAAACTCGGCTGCATCCAATTTCTGGGTCACCATGGCTGCGCCAACAGATTTGCCGATGGAGAGACAGCGAGAAGGGCTCAAGAAAAATTTGAGCTTCAGCTTACGAATGGTGATCTGCGGAGACCTCGTACTAAGGATCTTGTCTGTCACATCAGCCACAACACCATTCATTCGAACTAGATCGTGAGAGCTGAGATCAATGACGATCTGTGAGAGCATAGTGGGCAGCTTCTGCATTTTCCTCGAAAGTATGCAGGTTTTCACTGCATCAAGCGTGCCCACCCTCTCCAAAATGTTGAGCAGCAGGTCAGCAGGCAGCTCGCTTAGCCTGTCCCCATTACAAGCTTGTTCTTCAGCAGGCAGCTTGCTTAGCATGTCTCCACTACCAACTTCTGCCTTCGACTGCATGTTGCGAGGTGGAAGATTAGTCATCGGTGATAGATCGATAAATTGACTTGCATCAAATGAATGAATGAAGCATAACAATAACAAAACATAAGCAGCGACTTACGCTCCGTCGGTGGCGGCGACCCCTATTAAACTTCATGTTGAAACGATGACAAAAAAGACCAACTTGAGTCGATAAACAGAACACAAACAAAAACGAATCTTGAAATGACGACCCCTCTCTGTGCGACAATCGTCAGCGCCCAGCCAGATCTTATTATATAGCCTCCTCGGATCCTAATCCCAAGAGAAGAGACCGAGACGGAGACGGAGGAGGTGAGGTCTCCGAATCTTCTTCAAGCCGGTATAGAATCCGTAAACCGACCGATTTACTATTATCTCACGAGAGGCAGACATATAAAAACAACTCCTTTTTCTAATAAAAATCGAAATTGATCCGTTTCTTCTTCGAATCCGAAGACAGAACGAAATTGGCACCTTTCCCTTGCTTCTCCCAATCCGATTGCAGAAAGAATTTGATCTTTCTTCATGTCGATGGTAGCATCTGAAGCGGAACTGGTTTAGGCCACAAGCCGCCGCCGGGAGATGCTGTGGAGGGTGGGCGGGGGAGGGGAAAGTGTTAGGTCAGACGATGCCATTGCCATGTGTGTATCTGCCCTGTGGTGGGCCTATTCAGATTTGGGCACGGGCTAATCTACACTTGAGCCCATAGCCCCATTTGAACACAGGGTTAGGAAAAGAACTCAGATGCGGCCCACTAAATTTCCTATGTATAGAAAAAAACTATTTGGGTAGATTTTGTTCGGACAGTATTTCCTTCGTCACGGATACGTTTTTTGGAAATTTTTCACGAAAATTCACACGAGGGTAGATTGGGAACCCATGTTTGACACCCTCAGATTTCAGATTTTTTTGGGTATTTTTTACAATTATTTTTTGTATAGGGGTGTGGAGCACCCAGAAGCTCCTGTGTATTTTCGGGTGCTATTGCTGCTTGCTACACTCCATTCAATACACATACATGAGGGAAAATAAGAGGAAGACAGTTCAACAAAATACATTATTCCACCGGTTACAAGAACCCAGTGCATCAAAGAAATCAACATAAACTCATACAAATTCATGTATCTATAATACCTAAATAGTTCATCCCCACTACCATATTTCTCTTGACATGCAGCCTATCCACATCATCAATATGCCACATCAGCCTTCAATTATTCTTCCATGTTTTCCTAGAAAAAATCCCTCTTTTGCACCGCTTGCTAGCGTGTGCTTTTTCCTAGAGTTGTGCACTCGATCACCCACCCACCGCGCCGCTTCTTTCTTTATTCCAATTGCCCAATCGCAACACCCCCACAGCGCCTCTTCCTTTTCTTCCCCATCGCACCGAGCCAGCGACCCAACTCACCGCTTCCTTTCTTCTTCCCATCGCCTTCCTGTCTTCTCCACTCATCAAGCAACGCTTTTTTTTTTCCAAAGGATTCTAGCAAATCCCATTAATGGCTTGCAACAGATACATATGCAATTAAATCCCCTTTTAAGCAGTGGAGCTGATCCGTCCCGTTGTTTCCATAAATTTGTGCCCACCCTTCTACTCGAGAGAGGCTTCGGGTAGTCACCAACCTTGATGGTGGGACAAATTTGAAGTCTGTTATCGACACCCATCGCCCAAACATGCGTGCGTGTTGGCCGGGGCAGATCTCCAGCCCTAGGCGTTCCCTCTCCTCTCCATACCAGATTCTCTCTGCAGCCTTTTTCATCATCGTGTCCGTTTGATTCTGCCCTCACAATCCAGTTTTTATAGGTCCGATTCTTAATTCCAGAGATCTACAAGTTGTTACACCTATAGCTGCATGAATTATCTGTCTTGGAAAACTCATGTACTGGCCGATGCAAAGTTTAAATTATAAATATTGTGTTCCGGATACTAAGGCGCGATAAGATCTGGCAGCTGTACTCCGATTTTTCTCTTAAATTGCAGATTATTTCGTATCTCAACCAAGCTGGATGGATGGTAGGTTACTATTTGTTTGTTCTTAAACTATTTATTTCAATTTTTCTTTCAGAGATTACTGTTTGACGTTTCATCACTTAGCGGTATGATCTGTATTCCCTTCTTTTCTGCATTGTAGAATTACGTGTGCTCTATTATACTTACTGGTATTTGTTTCGTTGACTACAAAACAGGAATTGAGTTGAATTCTTTCCACCGGTGTTTTTGTTAGATCTCAGGACACTGCATCTGTTGTTGACAGAACGCACCACTTGTGGCTGCTATGTTTTCTCCCTCATACATGGCATCAGTGGTGTGTCTGCCTGATCCTGCAACAATTTTTCACTCTTTGATGAGTCTTTTAATCTGCAATTTATGCCTGGTCCATCTTCATGTTGCACATGGTTGGTACTTTGACACGGGCATCAGCCTGACAGGAATCCACTCCAATTTTATTCAAGCTTGCAAGGATGCCAGACGATGAGTGCCGAAATTTCTTATATCTCTTAAATTTGGAAGTCTTGAGAAGGTAATGATGCTTCCCTCATTTGTACTCCCTCTATAAACTTTCATAAGACCGTTTAGGACACTGCATTTGTTGTCTTATAAAAGTTTACCGAGGGGGTAGTATTTAGAATATTTGTCAGCTAGCCTGCTATCTTTACTTGCCCTGCCTAATTATATTCTGCAATGACTGGCCATTTATCTCATACGTACTGTCAACCAGATCATGCAGTTGTTCGAATATTTAAGAAAATGCTTCTTTTAGCAGATAGTAACTCAAGTATATAGCACCTGTTGTAGCAGTCTTATTTTATTTAAGGAGCGGCAATAAACAAAAATAAGAAAATACATGTTTTTCTATTTAAATTCTAGAAGATACAAGTAACCAAAAGGAGTTTTGGTTTCAGGTGTCAATCCTCCTTTTTCCATACTTGCTGGTAGCATTTTACTTTTTTTTGGTTTATCTAATATTTTTGGCAGCGGTTAAATTGAACTGGAGGCAGAAAACAAACTTGATACTCTATTGATTTTAATTTTAGTCATCTGAGGACTACGAGGCGGGTATCTGTCACAATCAAGTTTTCAAGCTACTGACTGTGCTGAAGGAAGAGAATTTAGTGATTGCCAAAATCTACATAGGCATGTAGTAGTAACGAATATCAACCAAGGCAACATTACTCATTTTATTGTTATGTAGTGCAAGAAATATGTAAATGTGATGTATATAAATGTATTTCTAGATTGTACCATTTGATGCACTAATACTTGCATCGCTTCCACTTTAGTACATTATTTGCTATCACATATATTAATATAGTTGACATTTTTTTCTTTTAAATTATTTGCTCAAAATCCCCGCTGCAACGCGCGGGGGAATCATCTAGTTTTAACAGACTGGGGGCCATCATGGAACATCATGTTCCCTTTCCTCTCTTTATTCTTTTGCATCCCCCCACTGTACGAACCTCAGTTGGTGGGTGTATATGTCAATTTCATCCAAAGGCGCATCTCGGCGTAAAAGATGAGTATTGAAAAATAAATAATGAATGATAATAATCATCAGCAGGCATAACTCTCTGGACTGAAAAGCGACATGGTCAAGAAAAATCTATTAAACTCGTGAATAGAGAAATATTCGCTTCTTTTTTGATGTAGCAAATTCTCCCTCATTCATTTGAGTTTGCAAGCTTTTGCCAGATTCTCTAGCTGCACATTCTTGGAGTAGATGATTAGTCGTCGAGACAACAAGGACACATGTACAACATACACAAATATTAGTTCTTTTTGATGTGTTACCTGAAGCTCCATGCACCGTACTGCAGTTCTTCAATTCGCAATTCTGCAACAGTAACATTTTTTACAGCCATGTCAGGGCAAGTCAGATGGGCATCCTGATGGCCAGATGGGGAGGCACCACTTGAATTATGGAGAAAGAAGGCCGGGAAACACTTCATAGTCTGATCCGAGGCTCCCGTCGGACCTCTCGGCTGCCATCGATTCCTTTTAAATCCCACAGTCACATATTTTCCTTCATATGCAAAAAATAAAGGCGACTACTAGGCGCCGGTCGACCGACCCAATATTTTGGCCGGTCGCCGCGCAGCCCTACGATCCCTCTGTGTCTAACCGTTCGATCGGTTTCGTTCCCCACACGCCTCACCCCTCGCACCTCCTCCTCTGAGAAAAACATGGCAGCCCGCCCTCTCGCCACCGCGTCCCACAGAGCGAATTCCCGTCCTCCCCGTTCGTCGCGCCTCCGACGCTCGTTGTCGAATCAAACCTCCGACGCTCGCGGCCATCAGATGCAACAAAAAAAATCCGATGGTCCCGTATCAGCATTTACATGGGCTTCCCCTGTTCATCCAGGGTAGCAGCAAAAACGGTAACATATGTATCAATCCTGAACACCATAGTAGCAAAAATTGTTAACATATGTATTGTTAGTTGTACTAGTCAAACACTCTGACCCAGCTCACCTAGCACGTCCTCGTGCATGATCCCGCGATCACCAGCACGATCTCCCCTGCGCACTGCGCTCCCTCTGTACATGTAAACCTATATATACATGCGATCATACGCAGGCACCACCCAAGGTGGAAAGCCCATTCATTCACTCATCCACATGGTATCAGACGCTGGATCTTTCTCCCGTCTCTAGACCTCTTCCGCTGCCCTCTCCCTTCCCCAACTGCCTCCCGTCGCCATGTCGACTCCGCCACCTCCCCCACCTCCTTCCCGTCCCGGCCATGGCACCGGCGACGCACCTCGCACGCCGGCCGCGCCGGTCACCAGCCAGTCATCCACAACCCTCCTCACTCCCTCCGTCTTCAACCGCGGGGCTCTCTTCGTCCCCGATCCCGGCGCTTCTAGCTCCACGGCGCCGCCTGCTCTCTCTCCTCTGGCAGGCGTCTTCATCAACCAGCACGTCCCCATCGTGCTTTCGCTGAACCCTCCCAACTTCTCCCACTGGCGCACTCTCTTTGAGGTTATGTTCCAGAAGCACGCCATCGGCGATTATATCACCGGGCCACCGCGTCCACAAGATCCGACCTGGCTCCAGGATGATGCGCACATCGTCTCTTGGTTGTACAACCGCGTCAGCGCGGAGGTGTTCGGCCTCATCCACCAGTGCGGCGCCACGGCCGCTGCCGTCTGGGACGCCATCTGCAGCCTCTTCTTGGAGAACGCCGAGCATCAGGTGGTGCTTCTCTCCACCGAGTTCAGGCGCATCGAGCAAGGGGGGTCTTCCATCATCTCCTTCTTCGCGCGTCTCAAGGACTGCGCTGACCGTCTTGCCGAGCTCGGCGCTGCCATCGACGACCGCGACCAAGTTCTCAACATGATCCGCGGGCTCCACCCCCGGTTCAGGTACGCTGTGCCCATTTTAACCATGCAGACCCCTTTCCCGTCGCTCCTCCGCTGCCGCGCCTTTCTCCTTCTTGAGGAGAGCCGCCTGGCAGCCGACACCACCACCGAGACCGCTCTTCATGCCGCTCGGGCCCCCTCCAACTCCAACATGGGGGGCCACGCAGGGGCTGGGCAAGGCAGCGGCGGCAACCGCAACGGCGGCGGCGGCGGCCGTCGTGGACGCGGACGGGGCAACAACTCCGGCGGGGGGGCGCACACCAACTCCGGCGGGGGCGTGCAAGCCCCTCGCCCCACTGCTCCCGCCCCCGCTCCTTGGACAGGCATGGTGCATGCATGGCCCATGCCTTGGCGCCCTCATGCTCCAGGTTCTGGCATCCTTGGTCCCAGACCCGGCGGGGCTTCGCCGTTCGCCGGCTCGGCCACGCACCACGCGGCTGCGCCTGGCGTCCCCAACACTGCTCCGCCATCTGCCTGGTATCCTGCTGGGCCTCTTCACAACGCGCCACCGGCGCACCCGCCTACGACCACGACTCCGGCTTGGGACCAGAACGCCCTCATAGCGGCGCTCAACAACCTGACGATGCAGCAGCAGCAGCCGCCTCCGCCGAGCACCGGCTGGTACTTGGACACCGGGGCCTCGTCGCACATGGCTTCGTCATCAGGTATCCTCTCCTCTGCTCACCCTTGCTACACACACTGCATAGTGGTCGGCGACGGCTCCTCGCTTGCAGTAACGCACACCGGTCATACCACCATACCCACTTCTGCCTTCCCTCTCCGACTCAACAACATCCTCGTTTCTCCCCACCTCATCAAAAACCTACTATCTGTCAAAGCCCTAGCCCGTGATAATCCAGTTAATGTGGAATTTGACGATCTTGGCTTTTCTCTTAAGGATCGAAGAACGAGGAAGGTGATCCTCCGATGTAATGATGCTGGTGACGAGCTCTACCCCATGCCATCCACGCCACCGACCCGCACTCATCACGCACTCGCCGCGGTCTCGCGTGACCTGTGGCACCAACGCCTAGGCCACCCTGCTGTCGACGCCCTCGACCGCACCTTGCATCACTCTGCCATCAAACCAGCTACCACCACCGTCGGCGTGTGTCAGGCGTGTCAGCTCGGCAAAAGCACTAGGCAGCCTTTTAGTTCATCACCGCATGTATCTTTCTTTCCATTTCAGCTTGTACACAGTGATGTTTGGACGTCCCTTGTACCTAGTAACTCTGGCTATCAATATTATCTACTGTTGCTCGACGACTACAGTCACTTTGCATGGACGTTCCCACTTCGCCACAAATCTGACGTCCTCCCTGCCATACGCAACTTCATCACGTTCGCCCAGCGCCATTTTAACCTACCTGTTCTCACCATCCAAACGGACAACGGCAAGGAATTTGACAATGCTGCCTCTCGTGCACTCTTTGCCTCCCTCGGGATCACTCTTCGCATGTCTTGTCCATACACGTCCCCTCAGAATGGAAGCACGCACTCTCAATGACATTGTGCGCGCCCTCCTGACCCACGCACACATGCCATTTCCCTACTGGGCTGAAGCTTTGCAGACCTCCACCTTCCTCCTCAACAGACGGCCTTGCCGGCCTCGCCATGACCAGACCCCTTTCTTCCTCCTATATGGCACTCACCCAGACTACGCGGCCATGCGGGTTTTCGGGTGCCTCTGTTTCCCGAATCTCACAGCCACCACAGCCCACAAGCTTGCGCCTCGGTCAGCGCCATGCATCTTCCTAGGCTACGCCACCGATCACAAAGGATACAGATGCCTCAACCCAGCCACCGGCCGCGTTGTTATCTCACGCCACGTCGTTTTTGACGAGCAACGATTCCCCTTCCATGATCAAGCCAGTACGCCATCGGTCGACGCATCGCCCTCTCCGGACGATGATCTCCATCTCCCACTCATCCCTCGTCAACCCCGCGTTCCATGGGCTCCCATAAACACTAGCTCCCCTCCCACTCCTGCTCCAGCAGCAGCAACACCATGCTCGTCTCCGAAAACTACTGACGTAGCAACTACAAACCCGGCCTCTGAACCCGCAGACCTGGCACCCGATCCGAACACCCCCACTCCTGTTCGGCCTACCACCAGCCCGTCCCCCTCACCACCCACACCGCCGCGTCCTCAACGCCGCGATGCAGCCCTTCCCACCCACACCATGACCACACGCGCTCAGGCCGGCACATTCAAGCCTAATCCCAAATATGCCGACGGCCTCTCCGCTACTGTCACCAACACCACCATCTCACCCATTCCCCGACCGGTGCGTTCTGCTTTGCAAGATCCGTGTTGGTTGGCTGCCATGCAGGTGGAGTACAAGGCGCTGATGGAGAATGGAACTTGGAGGCTCGTCCCACGCCCCCCCGGCGCCAACATTGTCACCAGCAAGTGGCTTTTCCGCCACAAACTCAAGGCGGACGGCTCGTTCGAGCGGTACAAGGCGCGGTGGGTTGTCCGCGGGTTCTCGCAACGGCCCGGCGTCGACTTTGATGAGACGTTCTCTCCCGTCGTCAAGGCGGCCACTATCCGTGTCGTCCTCACCATTGCTGCTACGCGCGACTGGCCAGTCCACCAAATGGACGTCAACAACGCCTTCCTGCATGGGCGCCTCGCCGAGCGTGTCTACTGTCAACAACCTGCAGGCTTCGTCGACGCCAAACACCCTGACCACGTGTGCCTCCTCGACAAGTCGCTCTACGGCCTCAAGCAGGCGCCGCGGGCGTGGTTCGCCCGGTTCGCGGCGTACGCGCAACAGCTTGGCTTCATCAGCTCGCGTGCGGACACGTCGTTGTTCGTCCTGCGGAGCAGCGCCGGCACCGCCTACCTCCTACTGTACGTCGACGACATCGTGCTCACTGCTTCGTCCACGCCACTGCTGCAGCACCTCCAACGGCAGCTCTCCAACGAGTTCTCTATGAAGGATCTCGGCCCGCTCCACTACTTCCTCGGCATCGCTGTCACCCGCACGGCGAATGGCTTCTTCTTGTCCCAACGCAAGTATGCCGAAGAACTCTTGGACCGCGCCAACATGACGACCTGCAAGCCGGTGGCCATGCCAGTCGACACGCATGCCAAGCTCTCGGCACTTGCGGGCGCGCCTGTCTCGGACCCCACCGAGTACCGCAGCATCGTGGGCGCGCTCCAGTACATGTCGATGACGCGCCCGGACATTGCCTATGCGGTCCAACAGTGCTGCTTGGTGATGCATGATCCGCGCGCGCCCCATCTTGCTTTGGCCAAACGAGTGTTGCGCTACCTCCGAGGAACCACGACCCACAGGCTTCATCTTCATCGGGCCCCATCGCTCGACCTCGTCGCCTACTCCGACGCCGACTGGGCAGGCTGCCCGGACACGCGCCGCTCGACGTCCAGCTACGCCGTCTACCTCGGTGACTCCCTCATCTCCTGGTCGTCCAAGCGCCAAGCCACCATCTCCCGATCGAGTGCGGAGGCCGAATACCGTGCCGTCGCGAATGCTGTCGCGGAATGTTGCTGGCTCCGCCAACTTCTGGCTGAGCTCTCCGCCCCACTGTCAAAAGCCAGTGTGGTCTTCTGCGACAACATCTCGGCGGTGTACATGGCTGCCAACCCAGTACATCACCGACGAACGAAGCACATCGAGCTGGATATACACTTCGTGCGCGAGCAGGTGGCTCTCGGTGCGCTCCGTGTCCTCCATGTCCCGACCAAGCAGCAGTTCACGGACGTGCTCACCAAGGGTCTTCCGACCGCGGCCTTCCAGGATTTTCGTTCCAGTTTGTGCATCCGGCCCCCGGATGCTTCAACTGCGGCGGGGTGTTAGTTGTACTAGTCAAACACTCTGACCCAGCTCACCTAGCACGTCCTCGTGCATGATCCCACGATCACCAGCACGATCTCCCCTGCGCACTGCGCTCCCTCTGTACATGTAAACCTATATATACATGCGATCATACGCAGGCACCACCCAAGGTGGAAAGCCCATTCATTCACTCATCCACATGTATCAAGCCTGAACACCGTAGTAGCAAAAACTATCAACATATATATCGATTCTGAACACCCTAGTAGCAAAAACTATCAACATATGTATCGATCCTGAACAGCGTAGTAGCAAAAACTGTTAACAACCCGAACACCGTAGTAGCAAAAATAAGAATGGTTGCAGCAAAAACACATAGCAAAACTGGTACTCTGGTTCTACCCAAACAAACATGGTAGCAAAATTTTGGGTTGGTTCCAACAAAATCAAACATGATAGTAGCAAAATGGTATGCTGGTTCCAGCAAAACACAACCGTGGTAGCAAAAAAAATGACTGGTTCCAGCAAAAAAAAGACAATGGTAGCAAATATTTGGGGCTCCTTCCTGCAAAAAAGAACCTCGCCGGATCTCCCACACTTGTTGCCGTGGTTTCAAACGCCCTGAACGCCGGCCGCCGCAGCTCTCCAACACTTGTCGCCACTGTATCCAGCACCGATGGGTGCTGGTTGCAGCACTTGTAGCCGTCGTCTTCAATCTTGTGGCCACTGTCCCAGAACCGGGTAGCGTCGGTCCCAACACCAAGCGGCACCGGTCCTAGCTTCGGCACCGGCACCCGGTCGCCCACTCGCCCCCGCCCCCTGAAGGCTTGCAGGACTGGACGGCGTTTTGCAACAAAAAGCTCCGTGGAGGCGCAGTTCGGCTTGTCGGCATGAAGGCAGGGGGAGGATGGATGGGGGTGGAAGAGGGGAGTTTGCAGCGGCTCGTGAAGTGACAATGGCGGCCGGCGCGGTCTATCGCAAGGGAAAGCAAGGAGTGGGGAGAGGATAAGAGCCACGATTGGGAACGAGGCAGATGAACTCTCCAAATCGTACTGGATAGAGACTAGAGAATGATGTGCGTCTGGCCCACTAAACATGTGTCTAGCGTAGAGTACTAGGAGACACACGATATTAGTTGATCCGACGCGCGGCACGCGACCGGCCGAACGCTCGGCCGGTCCGCCGTATACAAAGTTTCCCAAAAATAAAAGTCCCATAGAGAGGTAGAAACCGCCCGCACCCTCCGGGCGTAATCCTCTCCCTAATTACTCACCCTCCTCCTCAACTCGTGGTGATTCTGCATGACCTCGCCGCCAACCACACAGCCCTGTTCTCTCCGACCTCGCCGCAAGCTCACCTCCTGCCCCCCTCTAACCTCGTTGTCGATTGTCATAGCCGCCTCACAGTACAGATCCCCTTCTCCTCTCGCCTCACATGAACCACCCCCGAGCTCGCCGTCAACCGAACCAGCCGCCTCGTCCTCTCCGATTTCACCACACACACCAGCTGCATCCTTGTCATTTTGTCGTCGAGCAGTACACTTACCTCATCGCCCAGATCTGTTCCCCTTCTCCTCCCCACTACATCGTCCTCTCGGCTGATGCGACCCCCGGACGACATTGCAGGTACGCCATCCTGGCATTTGGGGGTGGGCCCTAATGCTTCTGCACGGTACAATCTAACGTTATGACAACTTAAAATTGATGCTTCCAATATACATGCTTCGTAAGCATAGCACACATGCTTTTTTAGTCCAGCTTATTTGCATCAGTAGAACCATATGCTTCGTAAGCACCATGTATGTGATTCTCCAGTCCAGTTTGTTTGCCTCGGTTGATGAAAATTACCTTTTTTACATCACAAATGATGGAGGCACACACATGTTAAATTATGTGCTTCCTATGTTTCATGTATGTGTTTTTTGTCCATGTAATCTGCGGCAATAGAAAATATTTCTAATTTCTTAACTTGTGGCTACATTTTCAAGAGCATTGTTTCTATCTAAACACTGTCATCAGGCTTCCTACATTTCCCATATATTTCCCTTTAGGGAACATTTCTCATATATGTTGCATATGATGTAAGTCCACACCTTCTAGATTTTTTATTTTTTTTGGTTCCAATGGGTACAGCTGTCCGGTTGCCAAATTAGTTGCTGCTTCCTAAATTTCTCATATGCAAAGGATGCATGCCACCATTTCTTCTTTTTCAAATGACACATTTAGGTTGCCAAATATGCTTTTAAATTCTTGTAATATTCTTATGGATTAGCTGTTTTCTGCCAATTTATGACATGCTTCCATACTTTTCCCTTCCTTTGTTTATCATACTAGATGAAACCCCGCGCGTTGCTGCGGGATGTTTGGTTAATAATTTTAAGAGATTGCATGAAGTGCGAATGAGGTTATTTTGACTATATTGAGTAGGTTGATATCTTGTGCAACCACAACTTAAGTATAATTCCTGGACGATCAACAAATTCAGTTGTTTATGATGCTTGAAATAATAGTTGTGTCTATAATGATCAAACAGAAGGAGTCTCTTGTTGTGCAATTTCCCCCATGAAATATATGCGAACCAAATTTATACATAAAATATAACTGTTTCTTGCTTATCTGGTTTTGGCTCAATAGTACAACATCTTAATAAAGAATGAACTTGGCAAATCAGTTTCTTTTTGATTGGACTCAAATAAGCCAAATATGTTGATAACATGAATACCAAAAGAGAAACTACAGCCCTTTAGTGGAATTAGCATCGAAACATAACTTGAGAGGGACAAACATAATCTACAGGTTGCAAAACAAATACAACATGAAGTCACTACTACCTACAAATCTTTGCATGTGGTGACTTAAGACACCAGAGTAAAAACAATGTCATCTTAGCAGCTCAATGATACCTATTTACAAATCCTACTATCCGCACTGGAGATTGCAAATAATTTGCAAGCATCATTATCATAAGACAGTGAACGGAGATACTAATACTCTGTGGCCATGCAGGTGCAGCTAACTTTGTTGAAAATATAACATCTAAATCACCCTCCCTCCTGCAAGAGAATGGAAAACATGCTTAAGAAAAGTATATAGCGTAATTCTTCCAATAAAAAAATTCATTAAGAGGGCTTCAGAGTTCAGAATAGCGCACCTCTCAATGATATTTAAACATGCTTAGAATTTCGAAAAGCAACCATGTAAAGAAAAATCCTTACACTACTATTATATCTCACAATATAAACGTCACAATGTTTAACCGTCAACGGGAGGCGATATGGATACATCTCCAGGATATACATGATAATCCGATTTAAGTACAGGGATGTTCATATGTGACATGAATCGCCGTTCATGGATTTCTACAAAAAAAAGGTGAAAAAATGATGGTAAATTAGCTAAGGCCATAGGTGCATATGCTAATTTTGTCTAATGAGAAGAGAAAACCGAACCCATGCTCTCAAACGTCGCATTGGTCCCCTTCTTTCACCTGGGCTTCACCTGAATGGTCTGCCACACCTCCTTCCTGGCGATCAGCCTGTCAGACAGGAACCAAATCATGCAGCTGATGATCACTGATCAGTACCGTTAAAAAAATGTGAGCTTGATAATGCGATCAGGTGGTACGAATAGTGTCACTGTCCCCTATACCAGCTAGGCCAGTACCCTCACATGCAGGCAGTATACCTGAATTACACGCCCCCTAATGCCCCGAAGGACCACACACCACGCACTTTGACAGGTTATAGTCTCCAAAACAGAGGTATTCAACCAAATGCACGAATTACTACATTGAAAATTATGCTACTCACATAAAAAAAAAGTATGCAACGTACCTCTTATTACCTGCCTAGGAATCTTCTTCTGATTAAATCTTCTTCTGATTTTTGAACAAAACGCCTTCAACAAAATAAATTCTGGGATCTCTCTCACCTTACCAAACTCTTAGATGATCACGAGTCAATACCTGATTTTTTTGATCAAACCTTTCAATGATGCAGCAGAAACAAAATATCATTTTCCCCGCACCTTTTTGGCAGAGCTTGGTAGAAAAAAGGGGTCGTCCACCATTGCGGCTGTAGCAGGGGTTAGATGTCGTCGCGCCAGGCCGTGCGCCGCCGCTGCCTTCGGTAGCCATGCCGCAGGATGAGCCTCGTCGGGAGCAGTGAAGGGCCTAGGTCTGCCGGGCCATGCATCGCGTGCCGTGAGCGGCCATGGCCGTTGGCCATCTGAACCGCGGACGCGGACAGAGGCATCGGGGCCGATTGCCGTAGACGTCGCCGCCACGCCGAGATCTGGGTATTCGCCGCCGCTGCCGTCGACATCCGCGTTGATTCGTCGGCGGGCACCACATTGACGCACGCGGGGGGAGCGCTGTAATGCCCAGGATGGAGTTATACCTCCTACGTGTCGAGGCACGACTTAAAGGCATAAATCCATCCTAGAATGATCTCAAGTTTGGTATCTTTGCACGACTCATGTAAAAGAGGGATTAAATGCAAAAAGGAGATAGTTGGCTTACACTCGCCACTTCACACAATACATTACATAAACAAACATCATTCAGAACATCACAACCCGACTACGGGTGAAGATCCAAAAGAAAGATACCAAAACAACAGAAAGCCACAGGTCAGGATCTAATCCTAGTAGAAATCACTACTGAACATCGAAACGTCACAAACAAACAGCCAAACTCTTCATCGAGCTCCTGGTGAAGAACTTGAACCAGCTCCTGCATCAAACTCGGCTGAACCTGCATCTGGTGTGGTGAAGTAACTGTGAGCCACAGAGGACTCAGCAATCCCGTTCCCGGGTAACACGACTATTTAAGCCTTGGGTGAGGACAAGGCTGAAGAAAGAATAAGAGGTGAAGGAACAAACAAGAGTCTGCAGCAGCATCTAGCACTAACTTACGTAATAGAGAGCGAGAAGAGAAGAGCCTCGGTCGAAAGATGATCACGAAGTGATCCTAGCTAAAGCCGGTCAAACATAACCCCACCGTGTTCAACTCCCGAATCCCTATTCGGAAATTGACAGTCACGGTACACACGCTGGTAGTGTATTGGAAACATTGTGTCAAGTTATCTACAACCGGAATTAACAAGCTCCCATCTGCCACATAACCGCGGGCACGGCTTTCGAAAGTTCAAACCCTGCAGGGGTGTTCCAACTTGGCCCATCACAAGCCCACGATCCGCGAAGTCGCAACTCCATAGGTGGGAAGACCCGAGTATCCTCGGAATCCCGTGCTCAAGTTAAACCGAACTAAGGTAAGGCTAATCCAGCAAATCCTCCCGGCGTGTCGACACCCTGATAGTAGCCGCGCGTATCTAAGTCTCAGGACACGACCGGATGGGCGATTCTACAGGACCCAATCCTCGAGTTTCCCCGTGGTGGTTCCCGCAGAACCCCCGTTTGGGACCAACACCATCGGCACTGGCCCCCCCTGCTATGTAGAATTAAGAACCCGACGGTGCGACCCCCTATGCAAGTTTAATTATTTAATTAAGTGGTTATTATGAGGCAAATAGTACCAAATGTTGGGACTTGCTGGAAAAGACTTAGCACTTAGCGGTTTATCAAGGGGGTCCCATACACCCCAACCGTGTTAGGAACGCATAATCAAGGAACATAACACCGGTTTATACGGTTCCTAACGGCATGAGTGGAACAAAACACCAAGCAAAAGGCTTAGCCTTCCACCCTGCCAGTATATAGATGATTTCATTTTAAGCATTTATATAGTGTGATATAACCCAACCAAACTTCAACATGAAGCAAGCATCTTCAATCTTCACCTGCAACTAACAATGCTATAAGAGGGGCTGAGCGAAGCGTACTTAGCCAAGCAACGGTTTGCATAGGTAGGGTGGTTAAACAGGTTCATGGTTACAAGTAGGAGGCTGACAAGAAAGACATGGGCATCGAGGCAAAACTAAAGAGCGGATCTACTAGCAATAGGCAAAGATAGTAATGGTATCCGGGTTCGGTCATCTTGCCTGGGATTCCACAAGGGAGAAGAACAAGTCCATGAAGAAGACGGAGCAACACAGTCGAGAGAAACCTCACAACTCCGGAACGAAACCGAAGCTATCAAGAGAAGCAAACCGGAAAGAAACAAACAACACGGTAAACATACAAGCATAAACACGGCATACGATGCACAAACAAGTATGATGCATGTCCGGTTTAAATATGCAAGGCATGGCAAAGAGCACAAACAAATACTACAAGTTAAGTGGAGCTCAATATGCAACGAGTTGCATATTGACGAAACACCACATTTAATTATTTAGTTGAATCTTGTAATTAACAAGACAAGATTAAATGTTTTTAACATGGCAAGAGGTGAAGCATAAAGAAACTACACTATTAAGACATTTTAAATGGGGCCGGAGAATAACAACAACATATCCGGAAAATCCCCATGAGCATGTTTAATATTTATAAGCAACAACAATTACACACATATTAAATGTTGTTAACATGATGCGGATGACATGAACAAGTTTATGCAAGTTTTTATTAAAAGGTTGACAAGAGAGATAAGAAGCATCGTCACCGTGGTGGAATGAAAGGGGTGCCACGGCAACAATTCCGAAAATGATGCAACGGCATCATATCGGTTCCGGTAACTCGTTGAGAGGCCGGTGCAAAAGGTGACGAAGCGAGTCAAACAAGATGAAAGAGGTGGGGTGATCCCGTTACCGGGTTCCCACGATTCGGTGACGAGGCAACCGAGGAACAAGACAAAAGGTGAAACGGGCACGGTGCACACACGGGAAACATTTCATACAACCACAACAAGCAACACACGGGTCATCGGCTCGGCGGTTATACCTTCGAAACAAACGTTCACGGGGCGGTTCGAGAGCGTCGAGGAAGGAGTCGTTCACGTTCGGAGAGGAAGTAGATGTTCTCATTTCTTCACCGAAGGTAGTCGTTCTCGTAGCGGTAGTTGTACTCGGGCGACGGTAGTGGTACTCGCGGTCATCGAGCGACGGTAGTTGTACATGATCCGTAGAGGTACTTGTCATCGTCTCGTTCGGTCGTCGTGGTACTTGACAAAAGGTTGTGGTCTCGATATCGTAGTTGTACACGTGGTCGTCGTGGAAAGTAGTGGAACTTGGTCGTTTTCCGGGCGTCGGTAGTCGTACACGGGGCGTTTTGTAGATGTTCACGGAGCTCGTTCGTAGAGGAACTTGTTTCGAAGAGGTACTTGGTCGGTTCGCCGGGTACTCGTTCGGGTCATCTGACAATTCATCAACACAAGCAACACAATACAAAACAAAACTACAGCAACAAAACTACAAAAAAAATGGGAAAAAAGGCTGCGGGTTGCTCGGGCCGACGCCAATCTGGAAAAAAGGACAGGGCCCTGGAAGCCGGCGCTGCAGCCGCTGTTGCTGGAGGACGGGAAGGGAGCTCGGTCTTGGAGGTGACGAGGCAGGAACTGGCCCTGCCCGCGGGTCGCCAGGCGCAGGCGTCCACTCGGCCTGGAGGCGAGGAGACAGGGCGCGCGGGCGCACAGGACGGCGGTGGCTCGGGCGACGAGGATCCAGGCGAGGCGGCCGAGCACATCTTGGCGCTGGAGAAGAGGACATCGGGGCGCCGGGCTGCTCCTGGCGATGGGGAAGAAGGCCGCAGGGCGGACGGCGTCGGGGCCGGAGGGACGAGGCCGGGCGCGGCGGGAAGAGGCCCGGGTCTGGCCGCGGCGGGATTGGAGGCGACGGAGAGGCCCGAAGGGAGCGACTCGCGGGGCTCGGCCTGAGGGAGAGGGTGCGGCAGGCTCGCGCTGCAGGGAACGAGGATGGGGGCGCGGCGCTGGCGATTGGGGCTCGAGCGATGGGGTCTTCGGGCAGAGCGAGGCTGGAGGGAGGCTCGGGGCGAGCGAGAGTGGGGATGGATCGAGGGAATCGGGCCTCTGCGCGAGCGCCAGAGGAGGAGGGGCGCTCGGGGAAAAGAGTGCGGCGGCGGTCGAGAGGGACGAGGGAGAGAACGAGAGCGGGTCGAGGGAGCGAGGGGCTCAGGCTGAGCGCTAGGGTTTGGTGCGCCGGTTGGGCTGGACCAAAGGAGGCCGCATGGGCCCAAGAGGGAGGAAGAACTGGAGAAGAAGTGGGCCAGGAGGCTGCTGGGCTTGAGAGAGGGAAAGGAGGAGGCCTGGGCTCTACTAATTTTATTTCTTAGCAGAAATAAAATAGAGAGGGATCCAAAAAAATTAAGAAAAAGAGGCCAGGAACAGAAAATAAAATATGGAACATTTTTATAAGGCTTTACGGGATATTACCAACCCAACAAAAATAGTTCCAACAGAAAGGGAAGTGCAAACTAAAAATAATAATTAGCTTGCCTGAAGGAGTTTAAAAGGAGTCTAGATTTAGAGGAGCCTCGAAAATAGGAAAAGAATTATTGGCAAGATTTTGAAGGTGAAACTCGAAGTGAAAAGACATGGGGAAAATATGCAAGTGTGTTACGGTGATTCCGAAGCAATGAAATAATTAATAAATATAGCTCCCTAAATATTAGGAGGCTTTTATATGTTATAAAGAGAAGACATTCTTCCCTTGATTTAAATGGACCGAAGGTCCACACAATTTATTAGGTTGAGATGCAAAATAAAATGACATGATGGCATGATGACATGATGCAATGCAAAAATAAATAACACAAGCACAAAAGAACACACGGGCAACCCGGAACATCTGGAATCTTCGGGAATCTTCTGGAATCTTCTGGGACGTCAGTCTCGGGCGTCACAAGCGCATCGCTGTTGCTGTCGGGCTATGCTTCATGTGGAGGTGGGATGGCTCAAGCCGTGGACCTCGTGTCGAACTGAGGCACCAGCGTTGTTTGCTGGTCCTGTGTGATGGAGAATCGCTGCGGGAGGGGAGGAGACGCTGATGCATTGGAGTTTGGGTGGGGAGGAGTGGGGAACGGATGTTGAGATATTAATGGATGCGTACCGGAGGTGGAAACGGAAAGATGTCATAATTGCTTCGTAAGAGATGCGAAGAGATGGAGCGATGGGCTCCTGGGCTTCTTCTTATCTGTTGACTGAAGAGGCCTTTTCACTTCTCAGATAGTCAAATCACATGGAAAAACATGTTTTTTAAAAAGAAAAATGTTGATCTGGTGAGCTGCATGATAAAAGTAATTAAGAGTAACTGATGATGTGGCAAGCCGCTGAGGTGGATAGGCTGCATGTTAAGAGAAATAGGTTAGTGGGGATGAACTATTTAGGTATTATAGATATGCTTCCATTATATATATATATTTTTTCACACGATAATAGTCATGCTTTGTTTGTTTCGGCTGCACACTGTAACACTCACGCTTTCTTCTTTTTTCATGTATGCTTTCTTCATTTATGTGGACTGCTTCCAGATTTCCCACGTATTATTTTACAATATTTGTTCTTGTCCTTATGACCATTGAAACATCGCATGCTCGATCATATATTATACTTCCTCTGTCCCATAATATAAGAACGTTTTTAACACTAGTGTAGTGTCAAAAACGTTTTTATATTATAGGACGGAGGGAGTAGTAAATATATTTCTTTGTTCTAGCTACTTGCTTCCACAGTTCTAGCATCCAATTTTTTTTCTTTATCGTTCCCATTTGTCTTCACCGTTGTAATGTAAAGATTCTCTGCTTGACCAGTATTTTCACGTCCATGTATTACCAATTATTGGTTCATACCTTTGATACTGACGCATCATGTTTAAGCAATTTATGTTTCAGACAGTTGTACATACTACCTTGAGACAGGTCTATATGGATCTGACAGGTGCATGCACTAAAAGCGTGCGAAACTTAGATCAACCTCACAGTGAAGATGGCCATGCGCTATGTCAAGGGAAGCAAGTCTATAGTCTTTAGGAAACATATGTTATGAACTTAGAGCATCTCCTGCCGCGCCCCCAACAGGCCTCTCCAGGCCATTTTTTCGGCGTCGACG
This sequence comes from Secale cereale, assembly GCA_902687465.1. Lineage (NCBI taxonomy): Eukaryota > Viridiplantae > Streptophyta > Magnoliopsida > Poales > Poaceae > Secale > Secale cereale. Next base: position 695,702,500 of record LR738714.1, on the reverse strand, counting down.
TCGAAAAAATGGCCCAGTCGCGCTCCCACGAACCCGTTTACCGCCGGATTGAGCCGAAATTGACGCCGGCGTAACCAACTCGAACCCGGCACGCTGGGGGCCGCCTGAGGGCACCGGACGGACCGTTTTTGGCGTGAAGTGTGATGGGCCCGCCCTGTCAACGGCGCGCCGCTTCGTCGTCGACATCACCTCGTTTCCTGCGGGAATCAATGCCAAAGCTGCCGCGCTGCTGCGCCGACGCCTCCATTGATGCCGCGCCTGCCGCGATGCAGCGCGCCGGTCAGCATGCCCATTGATGACGCGCAGTGAAGCGTCGCGTCGCCCAGCGCCACGGCCGCCCGCCATGCGTCGCCTGGCATGCGCCTCCCGCCGCCCAAACTCCGTCTATAAAAGCCGCCCACCTCGCCGGTGAACGTCACACCGCAGGACATCGCCTCCCTCCCCCCCCCTCGCACACTCCACTCCCCCCGCCTACGAGCAATGGCAGCGCGGTACCTGATGAGGTTACGGACCTAGGGTAGGGTCACAGGCCTGACCAAGGTACCCCACCCAAGGTCACTACCCTAGAAGATCAAAAGACAAAACCAATGGTAACAAGGACAGTCGACTGAGAAAGCCCAAGAGGACACCCCAC
>LR738714.1:695670422-695700316 GCA_902687465.1 Secale cereale | reverse complement strand
CCCTCGCACACTCCACTCCCCCCGCCTACGAGCAATGGCAGCGCGGTACCTGATGAGGTTACGGACCTAGGGTAGGGTCACAGGCCTGACCAAGGTACCCCACCCAAGGTCACTACCCTAGAAGATCAAAAGACAAAACCAATGGTAACAAGGACAGTCGACTGAGAAAGCCCAAGAGGACACCCCACTCGACTGTACACCACGTACCAGACGACTCAACTTCACTCGACCCCTGAAGGTCAAAGGTCCCTTAGGACAACAACGGTCTGGTTTCACTCCGCTGCAGTGAATGCCTTTATTACTCTTTACTGTACACGTTATCAGTAACGCCCGCCTTTATGTACATTGAACCCTTAGTAACGTGGAGCATGGCTGGGGTCCTGGCACACTATATAAGCCACCCCCTCCTCCAGTACAAGGGTTCGCACCCCCTGTAACAGACACAAATATACCCATTTCAGTCGACCGCCTTCGGGCACTGAGACGTAGGGTTGTTACTTCCTCCGAGAAGGGCCTGAACTCGTAAACACCTTGCGTACAACTTCACCATAGTTAGGGCCTTGCCTCCTCCTACGTGTCAGAGTTGACAAACATTGCTCTCGCAGATCGTCATTGATCTCAGATCTTGGGATTTGTTTCAAAAAAGTGATGTCGTGGCTGATGTGACCAAGAAAATTCTTAGTAGGAGGCCTCCACAGATCACCGTTCGCAAGCTGAAGCTCAAATTTGTCTTGAGTCCTTCTTGCTGCCTTTCCATCGGCAAATCCGTTGGACACGCCATGACAACTCAGAAATTTGAAGCAGCTGAATTTGAGATCCTGACGCCGATGGATTACCATATTTGCACTGATGCCCATCGCGTGCTCTTTGCTAAGCAGTTCAATAATTTTGTTCGTGATTGTCCAGATGCATTTGCTGGTCTCACGCGTCCGCGTCTACGGAACATGAGCTTCGGTGAATCAGACATACCCAACATCCTAAGCTATTGCAAGCGGCTGAAGTCACTTTCTTTGTTCATGTGTGGCGTGGGGATCAGTTCGGTGCTGCATGTAGAACACGCCCAACTCGTCGAGCTTGTTATCTCCTATTGTGTATTCAAAACAGTGGAGCTCAGCTGTCTACCAAAGCTCCAAAGGATGACCTTTGGTGATTGGCCCTGTGATGAAAATCCCTTGGTTCTTGCTTTTGTCCCTCAGCTTTCCAAGCTCAGTCTTGCTAATCCAAACTTTTCAGGCAAGACCCTCAACTTAAGCAAGCTGCTTGCTAATGCCCCTACTGTAAACGATTTGTTTCTGGAGTTTCGAAGTGAAAAGGTACTCACTCTAATTATCTCTATCCCATTCTTGTTTATTGTATGATATTTATATCTGACGCTAGTAACTTATGCATCACTTGATGATGCAATTTATGCACAACTTTGCATTACTACTTCTAATTTGTTTTATCTCTCCCCAGATTTGGGTTCAACCAGAATGCCCGAAAGTGCTTGCTCCTGTTCTCGCCAAATTACGGTTTGTGAATCTGGATCACATTCCCGAAGAATGTGATATCTCTTGGACAATGTTCCTTCTTGAAGCTGCACCATGTAGAGGACCTTTGCATTACAGTATGGGATCATAAGTGCCGGAAGAAATCACACAAGAGTTACTCCAAGAAAACAGATGTGAAGTGGAAGCAATCTGATCCTGATTTTAAGCACAAGAATCTGGCGAGGCTAACTATTTACGGCTTCCAGTCCGATGACAATTTCACAGGATACGTCAGGCGTGTCATTCAAGCTGCAGTGAACATCAGGAAGGTATCTCTGCATGACAGGAAGGTGTGCAGGCTCTGTGTTAAAAAGTTTCCTCATGCTGAGGTTCGTCCTTCGGGTTATCCACGCACCAGCGAGGAGATGGATTTGTCGAGGAAGAAGATGACAGCGGCAGCGACGGTGACGGCTTGTCCTGATATTCACTTCTTCTCATAAGATTGATTTGAACATGAATGTGGTTGGAAGGAGCGGTCTTGCTTTTATGCAGAAATGTACTCCCTCTGTCAATAAATGTAAGGCGTTTTAGACTGACCATACAAGTCTCTAAAACGTATTATTATATTTATTATGAACAGATGGAGTATCTCGTCTACAAATTTGTTGGAATAACTCATATAGTTATTCCTGAGAATTGGACTGATAAAATAAGGACGACTATGTTGAGGTCGCGCATGCTTATGTTGAATATACAGTCAATATTCTGTTATTGTTTCCATCTTTTATTTTTGTTAGCCATGGCACTCACTGTTTTTCATAGACGTCCATCTAGGGGAAAATGCACGTGGAGGACGACAGCGTCCCTGGGGAAAATATCAAGCGCTCCCAGTCCCATCCTTGAAGTGCTCCCCAATCCCCATGCTTCAACTTCAAAAAATTCAATTTAAATATTTTTAAAAAGTTATGTAAAGAAATGTGAATGTTCAGAAGGAATGTGACTACAACCCCTGAAAATTTCAGGTCCAAACTGAAATCCCACATCGAGAAACAGAAAAGACAAATCCAGACATGAATAGTGTAAATGATGATTTTGTCTTTGTTTTGACAGTACATGCTAGATTTCACATTTTTGTTTCTCAATATGCATTTCAAGTTTGAACCTAAAACTTTCAGGGGTTGTAGCCACATTCCTTGTGAACATTCAATTTTTTTTAGTATTTTTCGAAACGTTTAAAATTGATTTTTTGAAATTGAAAAAACATGGGGAGCACCCCAAGGATGGGAGTAAACCCGGGCATGGACAGCCCGGCCCAAAAAACCCGAGCTAGGCTTGACATTCAGGCCGGGCTCGGGCCTTGTTTTGTAGCCCGGAGATAGTTCGGGCCGGGCTTGGGGTTCTCTTTTTCTTTTTACGGGTCAGCCTTTCGGGCTTCGGGCTGGGTGTGCAACACTAAAAATCACCATCCGGGCTTGATTTTGGGCCGGGCTCAGGCTTGAAAACAGAGAGTATTTTGGGCTTCGGCCCATGCTCGGGCTTGAGAAATGAAGGTCGGGGTTTCACAAACCCGGCCCGGCCCGACGTTTGCCCGGGTTTAGATGGGAGTAGTCTCGCTGTTAGGGGCTGCTGCACAGTGGTCACCGAGCGGCCAGCGAGAGCAGTTCCTTGGGGAATGTTTTGCTGAAGATTTGCAACGCCCGAATAGTTCATCATCGATCTTTGCACTCGTTTTTTTTACCGCGAGATGTATATGACCTGATGTGGGGCTAGCGTCTTCACACGTTGACTATTTGTGCAGAAAATAAAGTTGAGTGCTCCTTTTTTTTAACATAGTACAGACGCAAACACTCATACATACGCGTATACACTCAACCCTATAAATGCACACACGCACACCCTACCCCTATGAGCACCTCCGAGAGACTGAGCAGGCATATCATCTTGAGATTTTACGAAGTCGTCGTAAGCGCCTCGTAGTTGACGGGAACGTCTCTTCTCACTGAAAGCATGTCGCCGGAAATCCTGAAATAAATCCAGGATATATGCGTGAGCTGGGGATACCACTGTCCACCTAACCAACTCAACCACAGGTTGATTCACGAGTGCTCTTTTATTTGGCCGGCTATAGCTAGCACGACTGTCCTAGTTTGTTAATCTATACCTACACTTACTAATAAAGTATAACTGTATAAGGTGTGTTTCATCAATTTTTTCATCTGTTCATCGTCATTTTTTTGTTGCTATCCGAGGTGGTACTAAATTCTTATGCGTTCGTCTGCTGGAGAAAAAAAAAAGCTTCTCCAAAATTTTGTACGTGCGTCGCCCAGCAAATCCAGCCCACTTATTTTTCGGCTCACGCGGCTGGGAAAATTATATTTTCCGCACAGGGCGACAAATACTCGAAACTTCACACAGGACAACCAATAATGGGCTAGCCCATTTTTCTTTCTTTCCGTGTTTAACTTCTATTTTTATTCTCCTTCCTCTATCTCTTTTTTACCTTCCCCGTTTCTTTCTTATAGAATTTATTTTATAAACTCAAAAATCTCAAAATCTTCCAGAATTTATAAAAAAAATCGAATTATAGAAAATGTTCAGAACTCCAATTTGTTTTTCTATTTTGAAAAATATTAGGAACTTGAAAAAAGTTTCCCATTTTTTTCAAAAAGTTTATAGTTTTTAGAATTGTTCGAGATTTCTAAAAATAAAATGCCATTTTAAAATTACTCCAAATTCGAAAAATATTATTTGTTTAGTAAAATTATCACAATTTAAAATAATGTTAAAAGATACACAATTTCGGAAAATGTTATGAATTTTCAACACATGTTCCCGTTCTAAAAAAATGTTCACCAATTCAAATAATTTTCATGGTTTTCATTAAAAAAGTTGGTGTTTTAAAAAAATGTTTATGAAGTTTACAACATGTTCCTATTTCAAATTATGTTCGCGTTTTTCTTATAGTATACATAATTTTCTCAGGATTTAAAAAATGATACATGTTTCCTACAATATGCAGAAACTTCATACCTTTAAATCTCCTCTATTCAAAGTAAAAGTAGACTGAATAATTCATGGACCTTCTCTTGCGTACAATGACATAACTAAACTCTTAAATGCACTTGATCAATGAATGGAAAATTTGTGATTGATTACTTCACACCCGGCGAAACCGAGAAGCTAAATGTTCATTTTTCAAATGCACGTAGGGTTTTGCTTGTACATATAATTCTCGCTAACTTCAAATGCATACTACTTTTTCTCCCGTTGCAACGCACAGACATATGTGCTAGTTGTACTCAAACGACAAATGATTCTGATCAAGGTGCTTGGAGAATTATACAAGACCCAAGTTCATTGTTGAAAGCCAAGTACTATGTGACACCCCGAGAACGATGCTCCAGGTGTCAGCCAGTTATTCGTTGTCAGTGCCATGTCATCTGATTGCGTGTTGCATCTTGCCATGTCATCGTGTGCTTGCATCAGCATGTTTTCAAAACTTGCATCCGTCTGAGTCCGCCCATCCTTTCCGTTGTCCGTTCTGAGCCCAGACACACTCGCACGCGCCCGCGGTGCCTCCGAATATTTATTTTGTGAGTGGCCGAAAAATGTTCTCGGAATGGGTTGAAACTTGGCGTGTGGTCTTATTATAGCATAGGCAGGCCGCCTGCCAAATTTCATCGCATTCGGAGTCTGTTTGATAGCCCGACGGATATATATAGCGGCACTAGTCGTCGGTTAATTCGTCGGACGTTTTCGGTCTCCGAAACCTCCGCGGGCCTCTATCTCTCTTCTCTTCTCTAAGCCCGAGGCCTTTCCTACACAGCCCACTAGGCCTGCCTAACTCCCCCTTCGCTCCGGACCGTCAGATCACGATCCGAGCGTCCGAAACGGCCTCTAAACCCTAATCTTAGCCCCCCGCCTTATATATACACCTACCCTTGCCATTTTTGGCCTCCTTCAACCTCCAGCCTCGTTTTCCGCAGCCCTCCACTCACCAGCCGCCGCTCCTCCCGCATCCCCCTGAAAATCAGCGCAAAACTACCCGCCGCCGCCACTTGGCACCCTCCTATTGGTCCAGCCGCCTCCTGTGCAGCTTCCCCGCCAACCAGCGCTGGCCACGTCGCCTCCCCAAGCCTCCCACCGCGCCAGGCCCTGCGGGCCCAGATCCGGCCCGCCAGGCCCGGCCGCCGCCGCCTCGCACCCGCAGGAGTCCCACGCCTCGCTCGTCGCTCGCCCCCCTCACTCCTCCTCGATCCAATCTGGATCGGGAGGAGGCCTGAGCGCCGCCGCTCCGGCAAGCCCGTCCTGCCGGCCGTCGACCGCCTCGCCTCCCCGTAGCGCCGTTCCATCCTTCCGCCGCCGCCGTTCTCCTCGAGGTGACGTGCCGCCTCGTCTCCCCGTCTCGCGCCTCCTCAGCCGCCGGCCGGCGAGCCACGGCTCCCGCCTCGCCTCCCCGTAGCCGGATCGAATCCCGCCGACGGCCCCAGCTCGCGCGACCGCACGAGGAGCTCGCTGCCCCGCTCGGCTGGGCCTCCTCCGCCCCGGCTTCGTGGGCCGCGAGACCCAGCTGCCGGCCCCATAGCCCCGCTCGGCCTGCTACCTCGAGGCCAGTGCGCCAGCCCGATCCGATCGTGGGTCCGGCCCAGCTCTTCCTCCCTCCGGCCCAAGGCCACGCTGGTGAGCGGCCCCTTTTCCCCGCCCCATGCGTCTTATAGTAAACTGCGCTCGTTGTTTTTTTCCTAAGTCATTTTTTCTGCTAAGTCCCCTGTAAACTGTTGTCTAATGCATTCTTGTGGAGCTAATATCTAATTGTGTGCTTGTCCAAATTGAGTGTATGATATGTCAAAATGATCGTGGTGATATGCTCTACACTTTGTTCCATTGTGCCATGCTCTTTTGAGTTCATCTAGATGCTCTAATATCTGTTGCAAGAGTGCTACTTGTTATAAACTGCTGCTACTTGTTATTTTCATGCCATGTTTGAGATATGATAACTTGGTGCATGTTTATCCAAATGATGCAAATGATATGTCAAAATGTTCATCATGAGATGCTCTACATGTTGGTTGCTATAGCATGCTTGTTTGAGTTCATATTGCCATGTTTATCTCTGTTGCAAAAGTGCATGTGGCTGTTAAGTTTTGTAACTTGTTACGAGATGCCTAGTTGAGGAGCTCGTTGCTATTGTTGTGTTTGTCCCCTTGTCACATGCCTAGTTGTTTTAGAATCTCCATGATGTGGTCTTTGAGATGGTGCATTTAACTTTCCATGATATGCCTTGTGTTGACTTAAACATGCTTGCAAACTTGCCATGTTGCTGTTACTGTTTTAACACTTAGTGAAATTTCACTAAGTCTGGAATCTGTAATATCCTGATGCTATGTTTGCTTGATGCCCTAGGCAAATCCATGTTAGTTTTGGGGTGGCCTTTGATCTTTCCTTGTTGTATATGTTCTTGGCTATCCATCCATGTCCTCACTTGCTCATTTGACCTGCTGTATCTTATTTATTTCTTGCTCTCAAGTTGCTATAAAATATTGCTGTCAGATTTTCATTGTCATGATCAAAATGTTGTAGCTTGTTGCTATTGATCCATGCCTCCTATGGAGATGCTCCAAAGGAGTTGTTTGCTGTAGGATATGTCTACTTCATGTCCATGCTTCTTCTCATCATGTTTGAGTGTTGTAGCTTATATTTATCATGCTCCAAAGTTGCTATGTGGCTGTTAATTTCAGCTTGTTGTTATATCTTGTTTCATGTGTATCTTTTATCCCGTTGCTCCATTTGGAGTGTTCCTTATATGAAACTTGTGTGATTTTGCATGTAGAATCATAATATCATCTTGTTGACATGTTTGGAGTGAGTTTGGTTGATGTTTGGGTGCATCTTGCACCGTTGCCATGTTATGCTTCCCACCTTGTCATGTTGTGCGTCCTACCTTGTCATGTTGTGCTTCCTACCTTGCCATGTTGTGCTTCCTGTGTAGACTTGCCATGCATCATACCTTGCCATGTATTGCATCATATAAACTTGTGTTGTTTTTCTATGCTTCCTACCTTGCCATGTTGTGCTTCCTGTATAGACTTGTTATGCTTCCTGTATAGACTTGCTGTGCTTCCTGTATAGACTTGCCATGCATCATACCTTGCCATGTATTGCATCATATATATAGACTTGTGTTGTTTGGCTGTGCTTCCTACCTTGCCATGTTTTGCTTCTTGTATATACTTGCTGTGCATCATATGTAGACTTGTCGTGCATCCTACTTGGTAGTGCTTATTGTCATGTTCTTGAGTGGTTTGTTTACCGTGTTGATTGCTTCTTCTCGTTAGTGCTTGTTCCGTTGCATTCGAGAGGATTCGTTCGTCTACCCGTGGTTCTTCTTCAAGGTTTCTTCTCCGTCTTCTTCACGGATTCGTTCTTCTTCCTTGCGGGATCTCAGGCAAGATGATCATACCCTTGGATACCTTTACTATCATTGCCATGCTTAGTGTCTCGATGCTATCGTTATTTGTCGCGCTACCCATCATTATTGTTAGCCCCTCTCCTTGTTGCCATGAAACCTCTAACCTTTGAAACCTTCCTAGCAAAACCATTGTTTGGCTATGTTACCCGCTTGCTCAGCCCCTCTTATAGCATTGTTAGTTGCAGGTGAAGATGACGTTCGTTCCAGGAGGGAACTTGTTGTCGGTGGAAGGCTTGGCCTTTTGCTCGGTGTTTTGTTCCACTCATGCCATCTTAGGCGCCGATAAACCGGCATTATGTTCCTTGATTTTGCATTCCTTACACGATGGGTATATGGGGACCCCTGGATAGTTCGTCTTTGAATAAAACTCCTCCAGCAAGGCCCAACATTGGTTTTAATTTGCTCATAATAACAACTTAATTAATTAATTAATTTGCATAGGGAGTTAGCGCTACCCGAGGATTCTTCTACATAGCAGGGGGGGCGAGTGCTGATGGTGTTGGTCCCAAACGGGCAACCTGCGGGGCCGCCTCGGGGAAACTCGAGGTATCTGGCATACCTGTAGCTTGTCCCATCCAGACGTGGCCTGAGACGAGATACGCGCGGCTACTATCAGGGTGTCGGCACGCCGGGAGGTCTTGCTGGACTTGTTTTACCATTGTCGAAATGTCTTGTGCACCGGGATGCCGAGCCTGATCGGATTTCCCTAAGATAAGGGGTGATGATATTATATTTATCACTTCAGCTAATCGTGAGAGCTTGTGATGGGCTAAGTTGGGACACCCCTGCAGGGTTATGATCTTTCGAAAGCCGTGCCCGCGGTTATGTGGCAGATTGGAATTTGTTAATGTCCGGTTGTAGAAAACTTGACAGAGGATCCGAAGTAAAACACACAACTGTGTGAGTAACCGTGACTGTCTCTTTTCACTTTGAGAAGAGAACACGATGGGGTTATATTTGACTCGTATGTAGTTCAGGATCTTTAGCGATCACTACTAGTTGCGACCGTTTTGCGTAGATGCTCATCTTATTCTTGTACTCGTAAGTTAGCCGCCATATATTGCTTAGCCGCTGCTGCAACCTCACCACTTTACCTCTTCCTACCTATTAAGCTTTGATAGTCTTGTTACCCATGGTTATGGGATTGCTGAGTCCTCGTGGCTCACAGATACTACAACAATAGTTGCAGGTGCAGGTTTCCGATGTCTTGACGTGAGAGCGTTGTTCTTTTGTTGGAGTTCTTCTTCTTCAGTCTTGGGTTAGGTTCCGGGTCGGCAGCCTGGGATAGCAGATGGATGTCTTGGTGCTTTTCATGTTTGTATCCGTAGTCGGATACTTTGTATTGATGATGTGGTATTCATGTGACTTGTATGAATTGTTGTATCCCCCATGTATGTATGTAATGGTTCGATGTAATGATATCCATCTTGCTAAGCGCCCGAAATGCGGTTGTGCCCCAATCACGTAAGTGTCGCGTGATCGGGATAGAATCGCATCTTGGGCCTGGCATACTATCTGGATGGCCATCTCCTGGACGCCACACTGGGCACGTCCTCCTCTCAGGTTTGGCGCTCGCTGTTGGAAGGACGGGACGCCCTTTCACTTTGGGACTCTTTAAAGGGTATTGGTTCTGGTTCTTTGACACACATCTGGACCGACAATTGGCTTCCAAGGGACTATAAACATCAGGCTATTTGACCCCCTCGTCCTTTTCGTTGTCCGTTCTGAGCCCAGACACACTTGCACGTGCCCGCGGCGCCTCCGAATATTTATTTTATGGATGGCCGGAAAATGTTCTCGGAATGGGATGAAACTTGGCGTGTGGTCTTATTATAGTGTAGACAGGCCGACTGCCAAATTTCATCGCATTCGGAGCTCGTTGATAGCCTAACCGTTAAATATAGCGGCACTAGTCGTCGGTTTAAACGTCGGACGTTTTTCGGTCTCCGATAAACCCCGCGGGCCTCTTTTCCCTTCTCTCCTCGCAGGCCGAGACCTCTTTGCACAGCCCACTAATTCCACCTAGGCCCAACCTACCCCTTCGTCCGACCGTAGCCGTTCGATCGGCATCCGAGGGTCCAAAACCCCTCCAAACCCTATCCCTAACCCCTCCAGCCTATAAATAGACACCCCCACGTCTAAAAATGGCATCCCTAGCCATCCCCTAGCTCTAGCCACCATTCCCTCCTCAATTTCCGCGCTGCCCGCTCCAGATCCGCTACTTGTCGCCACCAGGCCCCGTCCAGCCGCCCGCCGCCGGCACTTGGCGCCGCCTGAGTGGCCAGCCGCCACCCAGGCGCCTCCATCCTCCAATCCCGCGATGCCACTTGGCCTCGCCAAGTCGCCCCCGCTCCCAGCTCCACCGCGGCCCGCCGAAGCCCGCCTCCGGCCCGCCCTGGGCCCCGAGCCCGCGGCACCCGAGCCCCTCGCTGCTCCCCTCGCTCCTCGCCCCTCGCTCCTTCCGCCCGCTCGTCGCTCGGCCCTGCCGGTCGGCCGCCGGAGCAGCTCGCCGGAGCGCACCACCTCCAACCCCGAAGCCAGGTCGCCCCGCCGCCGTCCTTCCCGCCGCCGCCGTCCATGCCCTAGGCCGCAACCTCCATCGCCTCGACATCCCCGAGCCGCGCCGCCTCAAATCTCGCCGGAACCCCGCCGCCGGTCAGCTCCGTAGCCGCGGCACGTCGCCGCCTTGCCTCGCCCGACCAGTTCTTTGCCAGATCCGGCCTCCCCAGGCCGACAGGCCCTGATCCACCCGCCCCCGCGCCTGCCGGACCTCCAAGTCGCCGGATGTCTTCTCGCCGGAGCCGCATCCCCGCCGCGGCCTCGATCTGATCCGGTCAGGTCCGGATCGGACGAGCCGGACATGTCCATAGGTGCGCGGACATGTCCGCCTCCCCTCACCCTGTGACGCTGCCAGGTGGGCCCGTGGGCCCAGACGCCGGACGTGACCGCCGGGACACGGACATGTCCACCCGACCCGAGGTTGAAATCTGCTAAGTCCCTGAGTTTTGTTAAAAATGTTGCATGTTTGCGGTGCTGTAACTTTTTGTGTGGTTATCCAAATGATGCATATAATATGTCAAAATGCTCGTGGTGATATGCTCTTCATTTTGTTCCACGGTGGCTTGCTTGTTTGAGTTCATCTTGATGCCCTAATCATCGTTGCAAGAGTGCTATATGTTTAAAACTACTGTTAACTGTAATTTTGTTAGCATGTTTGAGATGTGATAACTTTGTGCATGTTTATCCAAATGGAGCATATGATATGTTAAATTGTTCATTGTGAAGTGCTCTACATGTTGGTTGCTGTAGCATTCATGTTAGGTGCCATCTTGCCATGTTAATCTCTGTTGCAAAAGTGCATGTGGCTGTTAAATGCTGAAACTTGTTATGAGATGCTGATTTGACTTGCTCATTGCTTTTGGTGTGTTTGTCTTCATGCCACATGTCAACATGTTTTAGAAGCACAATCATATGGTCTTTGCTGTGGTGCAATTCACTTTCCATGATATGCCTTGAGGTGACTTAAACAAGCTTGTAAACATGCCATGTTGTTGTTGCTGTTTTATACTTAGTGAAAAAACTGCTAAGTCTGGAATCTGTTAAACCCGATGCCATGTTTGCTTGATGCCTCACTCAAATACATGCATGTTTTAGTATGTCCAAAGATCATATCTTGTTGTCCATGTTATACTCTATCCATCCATGCCCTTATTTGCACATATGGCCTGCTGTAGCTTATTTATTTCTTGCTCTCAAGTTGCTATAAATTTACCTGTCAGATTTTTATCAGTATGATCAATTTGGTGAAGCTTGTTGTTATTGATCCATGCCTCCTATGGAGATTCCCCAATGGAGTTGTTTGATGTATGCTATGTTTATTACATGTCCATGATCTTTATATACTTACTTGAGTTGATATGCTTGTTGTTTTGTGCCTCCGAAGGCAACATCGTGATGATGTTTTTGCCTTCCCAGATTTTGACTAAGTCTGGATAAATTTATTGCAACTTGCCATGCTTGCTTAATTGTGTTCCAGCAAGTTTTTGGGTGTGCTCTGAGTTCATGCCTGTTAATTATCTTGTCAACTTCACATCCATGTCTCTTGTCATCATGTTTGAGTGTTGTAGCATATATATACCTTGCTCCAAAGTTGCTATGTTGCTGATTTTGGACAGCTTGTTGCTATATCTTGTTTCATGTGTATGTGTTGAACCGTTGCTCCGTTTTGAGTGTGCCCTATATGAAACTTGTGTGATTTTGCATGTAGAAGCATAATATCATGTTGTTTTCATGCTTGGAGTGTGTTTGCTTGATGTTTGGGTGCATCTTGCACCGTTGACATGCTTGACTTGTTTTGCTCATATCTTCTAGGCCGTAGCTCCGAATTAAACAAACTTTATATGAAACTTGACTAGAATTTCGTGTAGATAATCATGGTGCATGTTAACCTGCTGTTTAACAACTTTAACTTAAGGTTTGTTCAGATCTGGGCCAATTTCAAAATGTGCATATGAGGACTTACCAGAATTGCTATATGTTGATTCCGGCCTCATTTAAACTTGTTGGGTGATGTTGTTCTTGTGTGCTACATCCCTTGCCATGAATTGCATCATATAGAATTGTCTTGCATCATACTTGGTTGAGCTTCTTGTCATGTTCTTGAGTGGTGTGTTTACCTTGTTGTGTGCTTTCTTCTCGCTAGTTCTTTTCCGTTGCGATCGTGAGGATTCATTCGTCTACACTTGGTTCGTCTTCGAGGATTCTTCTTCATCTTCTTCATGGACTCATTCTTCTTCCTAGCGGGATCTCAGGCAAGATGACCATCACCTTGGATACCTTTACTATCATTGCTATGCTAGATGTCTTGATGCTATCGTTATATGTCGCGCTACCCATCTTTATTGTCAGCCCCTCTCCTTGTTGCCATGAAACCTCTAACTTTTGACACCTTCCTAGCAAACCGTTGTTTGGCTATGTTACCCGCTAGCTCAGCCCCTCTAATAGCGTTGTTAGTTGCAAGTGAAGATGAAGATTGTTCCATGTTGGAACTTGTTGTTGGTATATCACAATATCTTATTATTATTAACACACCTATATACTTGGTAATGGGTGGAAGGCTTGGCCTTTTGCTCGGTGTTTTGTTCCACTCATGCCACCTTAGGAGCCGATAAGCTGGCGTTATGTTCCTTGATTTTGCGTTCCTTACACGGTTGGGTATATGGGTACCCCTTCGCAGTTCGTCTTTGAATAAAACTCCTCCAGCAAGGCCCAACATTGGTTTTAATTTGCTCATAATAAAAACTTTAATTAATTAATTGCATAGGGAGTTAGCGCTACCCGAGGATTCTTTCTACATAGCAGGGGGGCCAGTCCTGATGGTGTTGGTCCCAAACGGGGGTGCTGTGGGGCCACCCGGGGGAAACTCGAGGTTTGGTTTTACTCATAGCTTCGCCCATCTGGTCGTGGCCTGAGACGAGATACGCGCGGCTACTATCAGGGTGTCGACACACCGAGAGGTCTTGCTGGACTTGTTTTACCATTGTCGAAATGTCTTGTGCATCGGGAATTCCGAGTCTGATCGGGCCTTCCCTAAGATAAGGGGTAATATTATTATTACTTCTGCTGATCGTGAGAGCTTGTGATGTGCTAAGTTGGGACACCCCTGCAGGGTTACGATCTTTCGAAAGCCGTGCCCGCGGATATGTGGCAGATTGGAATTTGTTAATGTCCGGTTGTAGAAAACTTGACAGAGGATCCGAAGTAAAACACACAACTGGGTGAGTAACCATGACTGTCTCTTTTCACTTCGAAAAGAGAACACGGTGGGGTTATGTTTGACTCGTAGGAAGTTCAGGATCTTTAGCGATCACTACTAGTTTGCGACCGTTTGTGTAGATGCTCATCTTATTCTTGTACTCGTAAGTTCGCCACCATATATTGCTTAGCCGCTGCTGCAACCTCACCACTTAACCTCTTCCTACCCTTTAAGCATTGCTAGTCTTGATACCCATGATTATGGGATTGCTGAGTCCTCGTGGCTCACAGTTACTACAACAACAGTTGCAGGTGCAGGTTCCCGATGTCTCGACGCGAGAGCGATGTCCGTTGTGTTGGAGTTCTTTCTTCTGAGTCTTGGGTTAGATTCCGGGTCGGTAGCCTGGGATAGCAGATGGATGTCTTTGTGCTTTTCATGTTTGCATCCGTAGTCGGATGCCTTGTATTGATGATGTTGTATTCATGTGACTTGTATGAATTGTTGTATCCCTCATGTATTTATGTAATGGTACGTTGTAATGATATCCGCGGTTGTGCCCCAATCACGTATGAGTCACGTGATCGGGATAGAATCGCATCTTGGGCCTCACAAGTTGGTATCAGAGCCTCGACCGACCATAGGAGCCCCCTTGATTGATCGTAGCTTGACCGTTGTTGAGTCTAGCAGAAAAACTGTTTTCGGAGTCTAGTTATATCGGAGAGTAGGAATTCTTTTTACTCCTCAGCCCCTTCGTCGCTCTAGTGAGGAATCTTGACGTAGGTGTTTTGAATTACCCCTCTTCCCTTTCAAATTTTTTGAGGATCACGCGGTTAGTTTTTGTTCGTTGTGTTGTCTGCTCTTTTCATCTGGTGCATCTCTCGTCAAGTGGATTCGACCCTCTTCTTCTTTGCAAGTTCAATCCTCGGTTCTTTCCAACCGATGTTGTTTTCCCTTCCGTAGTTGTCTTTCTTTTTCCCACCCACCCACCCCTTTTTCTTCTCAGAGCCGGAGTCCTTAATCGAGTATCCATCCTACTCGTCCGATCCTCTGCATTCTTCCTCAGTTATTTCAACCGGTGATTTCTCTTCTAGCTCATCATTCTTCATCTCTTTTCTTTTCTGGTGAATTCTCGTCTCGTCGTCATTATTCATCTCTTTTTCTTTTCCGGTGGACTCAATTCCAATATCTCGGTGTTGTTCTTATTCTTTCATCGACTCAAGTGTTTTCCTCTTGCTCGTTCGCCTCTCGCCATTTGATAATTCCGAAGTTCCGAAGATATCTCACGAGATTCGTGTTGCCTTCAAGTAATTCGAGGTTGTCACCTCATTCAAGCTTTTAAATCATGCCGGTGCATCATCTCCTTTCAATCTTTTCCAACGGTGGTTTTTCTCTTCGGTGGGCCCTAACCCACAGTTCTTTTCCCAGGATCTTATCTGACTCTTCTAATTATTTCCCGGAGTATTCCCAAACTCTTTTCAAGTGTGACGTAAGTATGGATTCCATCGGTCATATGCCTTCTCCAAGACCGCTTTCAATTCTTTCATGTTGGTTCAACCTTTCCTCATTTCATTCGTCCGGAGTATTTGATGAATTATTTTCTTTGTGTTCCTCCGAAGGCCATCATTTAGAAGATTTCGTCGTTCTCAGTTTTCAACTTCGTCCTCCAAATATTCTTCATTGATGCATCTTCGTTCGTCTCACATTTGTCCGGTGCTTCGTTCAAGTATTCTTTAATCAGTTCACGATCTCTTCGTTCTCGTCATTCTAATTCCCTCAAGTTAATTATTCTTCCCGGCGATTCATCCTCTTGTATTCACTCGATTTTAATTCTTCCCGGTGGTTCACTCTTTTTCTTCACTCGTCATTAATTTTTACGGTGGTTCTCTCAAGAATTCTTTTCCGTCGTTATCATATCAATTCAATTATTCCTTTTTCAATCCTACCGGTGGTTCATGAAGACTTTCTCGAGTTGCGCTATATCCCCCCTTTATTCTTTTTAAACGTGAATAAGTGGTATGCAATCCATTGCTTCTCATCAGTTTAATTGGTGGAGGATAAGCATAACATAATTCTTATTCTTTTCATCAAGTTGATTTAATCCCTTCCTTCGGAGTTTATTCTTGATGAATAAATTCTAGTCCCAAGTGTTTTATTCTTTTCTTTCCGGAGTTCATAGTTTTCTCGGCCTTCTCATCGGATCCCCGACTAATCATCGCAAGGTGTTATTCTTATTCTTGCTTCCTTCACTTCTATCATCATCCTTTTGTTACCGGAGTTCTTCATGGTGGCTCATCATGATGTAATTCATTCGTCAAGTGTTCTTCAACTCTTGTGGAGAAACTCAAGCGTTATTATTCTTGCATCTCCAAGTGTAATTAAATCTCCCTATTCTTTTGAAGTGGAGTTTTGCATTTCTTCATTCTCAGCTAATCCATCTTTTCGTTGCGGCGATATTTCACCTCAAGTTTTGGGATGATTTTTGTAAGTCCACAACAAGCTTATTCTTTTGTTGTTGATTTCTCAACAACTCCGTCCAAGCCTTTCTCTTGAGGATTCTCTTTCAAATTCATTCGCGCTCGAAGTTGTTCTTCTCTTATCCGTTCTTTTCATTCCACTCTTTTAATTCTTTCGGAGGCATTGTGTTGTTGCTCTCGTCGAGTATCATTTCATCTTTTCAAGTTCTTGTTCCATTCCATTCATGTTCAACCGGTGTGCTATTTTCTTTCAGTTTCAGCCGGAGTGCTGCCCGAATTACTTCGTTCAAATTCCTTTCTTTCTCGTATTAACCGGAGTGGCTTCGAATTCGTTCTTGTTCCTCCATCTCTTCTTTCGTGCCTTTCAACCTCCTTGATTCTCATCGTATTCCTTGTTCCTCTTATTTAATGAAGTCTTTGCAACTTTGTTCATCTCCGTTGTATCCTTCTTTCATATTGTTCAACCTCTCAAGGTTCTTTGGTCTCACATTGTTCTTCCTTTTCACTTCTGTCTCGTTCCTAAGATCTCGGGATGAGATCTCTTGTTAGTAGGGGAGTGTTGTGACACCCCGAGACCGATGCGCCAGGTATCAGCCAGTTATTCGTCGTTAGTGCCATGTCATTTTCTTGCGTGTTGCATCTTGCCATGTCATCGTGTGCATTGCATCAACATGTTTCCAAAACTTGCATCCGTCTGAGTCCCCCTCGTCCTTTCCGTTGTCCGTTCTGAGCCCAGACACACTTGCACGCGCCCGCGGCACCTCCGAATATTTATTTTATGGGTGGTTGGAAAATGTTCTCGGAATGGGATGAAACTTGGCGTGTGGTCTTATTATAGTGTAGACAGGCCGCCTACCAAATTTCATCGCATTCGGAGCTCGTTTGGTAGCCCAACCGTTAAATATAGCGGCACTAGTCGCCGGTTTAAACGTCGGACATTTTTCGGTCTCCGAAAAACCCCGCGGGCCCCTATTTTCCCTTCTCTTCTTGTAGCTCGAGACATCTTAGCACAGCCCACTAATTCCACTTAGGCCCAACCTACCCCTTTGTCCGACCGGAGCCGTCCAATCGGCATCCGAGGGTCCAAAATCCCTCCAAACCGTATCCCTAACCCCTCTTGCCTATAAATAGACACCCCACGTCCAAAAATGGCATCCCTAGCCATCCCCTAGCTCCAGCCACCATTCCCTCCTCAATTTCCGCATTGCCCGCTCCAGATCCGCTACTTGTCGCCACCAGGCCCCCTCCAGCCGCCCGCCGCTGCCACTTGGCGCCGCCTGAGTGGCGAGCCGCCACCCAGGCGCCTCCCTCCTCCAATCCCGTGGTGCCACTGGGCCTCGCCACGTCGCCCCCGCTCCGAGCTCCACCGCGGCCCGCTGAAGACCGCCTCCGGCCCGCCCTGGGCCCCAATCTAGGCCCCGAGCCCGCGCCGCACGAGCCCCGCGCTGCTCCCCTCGCTCCTCCCGTCCGCTCATCGCTCGGCCCCGCCGGCCGGCCACCGGAGCAGCTCGCCGGAGCGCACCGCCTCCAACCCCGAAGCCAGGTCGCCCCGCCGCCGTCCTTCCCGCCGCCGCCGTCCATGCCCTAGGCCCCAACCTCCATTGCCTCGACATCCCCGAGCCGCGCTTCCTCAAATCTCGCCGGAACCCCGCCGCCGGTCAGCTCCATAGCCGCGGCACGTCGCCGCCTTGCCTCGTCCGGCCACTTCTTCGCCGGATCCGGCCTCCCCAGGCCTTGATCCGCCTGCCCTCGCGCCTGCCGGACCTCCAAGTCGCCAGAGGTCTTCTCGCCGGAGCCGCATCCCCGCCGCGGCCTCGATCTGATCCGATCAGGTCCGGATCGGACGAGCCGGACATGTCCACAGGTGCGTGGACATGTCCGCCTCCCCTCGCCCTGTGACGCTGCCAGGTGGGCCTGTGGGCCCAGACGCCGGACGTGACCGCCGGGACACGGACATGTCCACCCGACCCGAGGTTGAAATCTTCTAAGTCCTTGAGTTTTGTTAAAAATGTTGCATGTTTGCGGTGCTGTAACTTTTTGTGTGGTTATCCAAATGATGCATATAATATGTCAAAATGCTCGTGGTGATATGCTCTTCATTTTGTTCCACTGCGGCTTGCTTGTTTGAGTTCATATTGATGCCCTAATCATCGTTGCAAGAGTGCTATATGTTTAAAACTGTTGCTAACTGTAATTTTGTTAGCATGTTTGAGATGTGATAACTTTGTGCATGTTTATCCAAATGGAGCATATGATATGTCAAAATATTCATTGTGAAGTGCTCTACATGTTGGTTGCTGTAGCATTCATGTTAGCTGCCATCTTGCCATGTTAATATCTATTGCAAAAGTGCATGTGGCTGTTAAATGCTGAAACTTGTTATGAGATGCTGATTTGACTTGCTCCTTGCTATTGGTGTGTTTGTCTTCATGCCACATGTCAACATGTTTTAGAAGCACAATCATATGGTATTTGTTGTGGTGCAGTTCACTTTCCATGATATGCCTTGAGGTGACTTAAACAAGCTTGTAAACATGCCATGTTGTTGTTGCTGTTTAATACTTAGTGAAAAAACTGCTAAGTCTGTAATCTGTTAAACCTGATGCCATGTTTGCTTGATGCCTCACTCAAATACATGCATGTTTTTGTATGTCCAACGATCATATATTGTTGTCCATGTTATGCTCTATCCATCCATGCCCTTTTTTGCACATATGGCATGCTGTAGCTTATTTATTTCTTGCTCTCAAGTTGCTATAAATTTACCTGTCAGATTTTTATTAGCATGATCAATTTGGTGAAGCTTGTTGTTATTGATCCATGCCTCCTATGGAGATTCCTCAATCGAGTTGTTTGATGTATGCTATGTCTATTACATGTCCATGATCTTTATATACTTAGTTGAGTTGATATGCTTGTTGTTTTGTGCCTCCGAAGGCAGCATCGTGATGATGTTTTTGCCTTCCCAGATTTTGACTAAGTCTGGATAAATTTATTGCAACTTGCCATGCTTGCTTAATTGTGTTGCAGCAAGTTTTTGGGTGTGCTCTGAGTTCATGCTTGTTAAGTATCTTGTCAACTTCACATCCTTGCCTCTTGTCATCATGTTTGAGTGTTGTAGCATATATGTACCTTGCTCCAAAATTGCTATGTTGCTGATTTTGGACAGCTTGTTGCTATATCTTGTTTCATGTGTATGTGTTGAACCGTTGCTCCGTTTTGAGTGTGCCCTATATGAAACTTGTGTGATTTTGCATGTAGAAGCATAATATCATGTTGTTTTCATGCTTGGAGTGTGTTTGCTTGATGTTTGTGTGCATCTTGCACCGTTGACATGCTTGACTTGTTTTGCTCATATCTTCTAGGCCGTAGCTCCGAATTAAACAAACTTTATATGAAACTTGACTAGAATTTCGTGTAGATCATCATGGTGCATGTTAACCTGCTGTTTAACAACTTTAACTTAAGGTTTGTTCAGATCTGGACCAATTTGAAAATGTGCATATGAGGACTTACCGGTATTGCTATATGTTGATTCCGGCCTCATTTAAACTTGTTGGGTGATGTTGTTCTTGTGTGCTACATCCCTTGACGTGAATTGCATCATATAGACCTGTCTTGCATCATACTTGGTTGAGCTTCTTGTCATGTTCTTGAGTGGTGTGTTTACCTTGTTGTGTGCTTTCTTCTCGCTAGTTCTTTTCCGTTGCGATCGTGAGGATTCGTTCGTCTACACTTGGTTCGTCTTCGAGGATTCTTCTTCGTCTTCTTCATGGACTCATTCTTCTTCCTTGTGGGCTCTCAGGCAAGATGACCATCACCTTGGATACCTTTACTATCATTGCTATGCTAGATGTCTCGATGCTATCGTTATATGTCGCGCTACCCATCTTTATTGCCAGCCCCTCTCCTTGTTGCCATGAAACCTCTAACCTTTGACACCTTCCTAGCAAACCGTTGTTTGGCTATGTTACCCGCTTGCTCAGCCCCTCTTAAAGCGTTGTTAGTTGCAAGTGAAGATGAAGATTGTTCCATGTTGGAACTTGTTGTTGGTATATCACAATATCTTATTATTATTAACACACCTATATACTTGGCAATGGGTGGAAGGCTTGGCCTTTTGCTCGGTGTTTTGTTCCACTCATGCCACCTTAGGAGCCGATAAACCGGCGTTATGTTCCTTGATTCTGCCTTCCTCACACGGTTGGGTATATGGGGACCCCTTGACAGTTCGTCTTTGAATAAAACTCCTCCAGCAAGGCCCAACATTGGTTTTAATTTGCTCATAATAAAAACTTTAATTAATTAATTGCATAGGGAGTTAGCGCTACCCGAGGATTCTTTCTACATAGTAGGGGGGCCAGTGCTGATGGTGTTGGTCCCAAACAGGGGTGCTGCGGGGCCACCTGGGGGAAACCGGAGGTTTGGTTTTACTCGTAGCTTCGCCCATCCGGTCGTGGCCTGAGACGAGATACGCGCGGCTACTATCAGGGTGTCGACACACCGGGAGGTCTTGCTAGACTTGTTTTACCATTGTCGAAATGTCTTGTGCACCGGGAATTTCGAGTCTGATTGGGCCTTCCCTAAGATAAGGGGTAATATTATTATTACTTCTGCTGATCGTGAGGGCTTGTGATGGGCTAAGTTGGGACATCCGTGAAGGGCTATGATCTTTCGAAAGCCATGCCCGCGGATATGTGGCAGATTGGAATTTGTTAATGTCCGGTTGTAGAAAACTTGACAGAGGATCCGAAGTAAAACACACAACTGGGTGAGTAACCGTGACTGTCTCTTTTCACTTCGAAAAGAAAACACGGTCGGGTTATGTTGGACTCATAGGTAGTTCAGGATCTTTAGCGATCACTACTAGTTTGCGACCGTTTGCATAGATGCTCATCTTATTCTTGTACTCGTAAGTTAGCCACCATATATTGCTTAGCCGCTGCTACAACCTCACCACTTAACCTCTTCCTACCCTTTAAGCTTTGCTAGTCTTGATACCCATGGTTATGGGATTGCTGAGTCCTCGTGGCTCATAGTTACTACAACAACAGTTGCAGGTGCAGGTTCCCGATGTCTCGACGCGTTAGCGATGTCCGTTGTGTTGGAGTTCTTTCTTCTCAGTCTTGGGTTAGGTTTCGAGTCGGTAGCCTGGGATAGCAGATGGATGTCTTTGTGCTTTCATGTTTGCATCCGTAGTCGGATGCCTTGTATTGATGATGTTGTATTCATGTGACTTGTATGAATTGTTGTATCCCCCATGTATTTATGTAATGGTACATTGTAATGATATCCATCTTGCTAAGCGCCTGAGATGCGGTTGTGCCCCAATCACGTATGAGTCACGTGATCGGGATAGAATCGCATCTTGGGCCTGACAGTCCAGTCTGTTATATATGCAATGCATCGACCGACTCATGGTGGGATTCATTTATCAATTGTTGGATGCCAAGATGAGTTTGGGCTCTCGGCGACGAAGAAATCCTGAAACATGTGATATTGAACCAAACAGAAGACACAAATGTTTCGGTCTTCTAGCTATTTGAAACTCTGAAGGAAGAACTTGCGCGGGTTCTAATAATGATGTGGGTGATATGCTGGGCTCGGCGGCGAGCAATCCACGATGACCAATATCAGAGCCCTCTCACCACAATGGGTTTCATTAATAAGTGTTAGGTTTTGTAGAAGCGTCTCTACTCTCCAACAGGGAGAGCTCGCATGTATTTATATTGATTCTGGCGAGTCCAACTCTCCCGAGGCATACATAGTTCTATATCAACTACCAGGAGAGATGCATGGAGATAAGGGAGAAACAGAGATACAAAGATAACTTATACTCCCTCCATTCCTTGATATAAGGTGTATAGTTTTTTGAGAAAAAACCCGAAATATAAGGTGTATTGCGTTGCATCACTCGTTTGGATAATTGTTCTAGGGATTTGATTACATTTCCTTATATCATGCAGGCTCCTCTATTTTCTCATGTCAATTAGTCAGGTGTAATCTCGCCCAAAACGTGTGAATTTCTTGCCTCCACATGCGTTCTTTAATTTCCGTGCCAAAAACTATACACCCTATATTGAGGAATGGAGGGAGTATAATAATAACTAGATCTCCCTAACTACCTAAACTTGGACGTCAAGCTCTCCTGGATGTAACGTGACAACACAATGTTTAACACTCCCCCTTAATCACAACTGTACCAAGTTGAGATTACGTCTGAATTCCTCAAAGCTTCTGGTTGGCAAGTCCTTAGTAAGCCCGTCTGCAACCTGATCTTTAGAGGGAATGAACCTGACATCTAGTTGTTTGTTTGCAACTCGTTCTCTTACAAAGTGAAAATCTATATCCATATGTTTAGTCCTGGCATGAAAGACTGGGTTAGTAGATAAGTAGGTGGCACCAATATTATCGCACCATAAACAACGAGGTTGAGCTTGTGGTACTCCAAGATCTTTGAGCATAGACTAAATCCAAATAACTTCTGTTGTTGCATTTGCTAATTCCTTGTACTCTGCTTCCGTACTTGACCTGGAAACAATAGCTTGCTTCTTGGCACACCATGAGATTAAATTAGGACCATAAAAGATAGCAAAACCACCTGTTGATCTTCTATCATCTAAGCAACCAGCCCAATCTACATATGAGAAAGCACTGACAAGTGTAGAAGATGACTTCCTGAAGGTAAGGCCCGTGGTTAAAGTGTTCTTTATGTACCTCAGGATCCTCTTGGCCGCTGTCCAATGAACTGTGGTAGGTGCATGAAGAAACTGACACACTTTATTAACTGCAAAAGAAATATCAAGTAAGAGTCAGGTACTGAAGGCCACCAACCAAACTTCTGTACCCAGTAAGGTCCTCTTGGTACAAAGGTTCTCCTTCTGTCAAGGATAAAGTTTTTGAGCTGGATAAGGGTGTTGGTGAGGGTTTGCAGTTTGCCATTCCAATTCTACTCAACAATTCTATTGCATAGTTTCCTCGCAACAAGTGAATGCCATTGCTTATTTTGTTGACCTCAATGCCTAAAAAGAAATGCAAGTCTCCCAAGTCCTTGAGAGCAAATTTAGACCCTAGGTCCTTGAGCAAAGTTGACACTACCACATTGGAGGAACTAGTAACAATGATATCATCAACATATATAAGAACAAATATAAAAGTTTGATGCTTGTTGTAGATGAACAGGGAGGTATCAGATTTTGATGGAACAAACTCAAGTGCTTGAAGTTTCATACTCAACCGTGAATGCCATGCTCTAGGTGCTTGTTTTAATCCATACAGGGCCTTGTCAAGCTTGAAAACATAAAAATGTGCATCTTTTTCTCGAAACCCAGGAGGTTGTTTCATGTAAACTTCCTCTTCCAAAACACCATGAAGAAACACGTTATGTACATCTAGCTATCCGAGACTCCATCCCCTGAACACAGAAATTGACAATACAAGGAGTATTGTTGCAGCGTTAACAACTGGACTAAAGGTGTCCTCATAATCTATGTCATACCTTTGCTTGAAGCACTTGTCTACGAGTCTTGCCTTGTACCGATCTACTGTACCATCAGATTTCTTCTTGATTCGATACAACCACTTACAATCAATCAAGTTTTTGCCTTGCTGAGGGGGAACAAGATGCCACATCTTGTTCTTCTTCAGGGCCTTGAATTCATCATTCATGGTTGCCTTCCACCTGGAGTCATCAAGAGCTTCCTCCAAAGTGTTAGGTTCACCAGTAGTGCATAACATGCCAAACTTAGAGAAACTTTTATAGTTTACACGAGTGGTAATTCCGCTTTGAAGCCTAGTGCATGGCGCCACATGAGGCATCACATGATGGAGCGGTATAGGCGATCCAGGAGGTGGAGTCCCTTCCGCGTCAGCGTCAGGTGCTGGTGACCCCAATCCCAAAGGGGATCCTGTCGCTGTCGCGGGAGTGGGCGACCGCAGCTGGGTAACCGGTCCACCCTAACGTGGCCAGAAGATGCGGGGCCAGGCGAATGTAGCGCTGGGCTGCGCGTCACATCCCGCCACATGTCGTCCTCCTGTTGGCATGGTTGGGTGTTGTCGTGTCTGCCGCTGATGAGCTGCATGTGGCCGCCCGTGGCCCCACTATCCTCATCCAGATGCGTAGAGACTAAGGAGGGACCTGGTGCTGCAGCTACGGATCCCAGTGCAGATCGACCTGCTGCATGCGTTGGATATCCCGAGACGGATCCGCCTCGTGCTCCGTTGTTCCCAACCGGGGTACACATGAAATAATGGTCATTTTCATCTACAACAATAAATTCATGCAAAACATGATGAGTAGTCAAAGGTTGATCAGTACTATTGTTTTCACCCCCGTGATCAACACCGGAAAGGGAAGTTGGGAGGAGAAGTATTTCTTGTTTTAGAAGGGCACTGACATTGGGATGAAGTGTTTCGAATGGGAATTTTGTTTCATCAAACACAACATCACGAGAGATATATATTCTTCCTGTGGCAACATCAAGGCACTTGACCCCCTTTTGTTGAGTGATACGTCTCCAACGTATCTATAATTTTTGATTGTTCCATGCTATTATATTATCATTATTGGTTGTTTTACAATCATTTTATAGCCATTTTATATCATTTTTTGGTACCAACCTATTGACATAGTGCCAAGTGCCAGTTGCTGTTTTCTGCATGTTTTTACGTCGCAGGAAATCAATATCGACGGAGTCCAAATGTCCCAAAACTCCATTGAGAATTTTTATGGACCAGAAGGAACATAATGGTCCCTGGCTGCGCGTGGGGGGTGCCCCGAGGGGGCACAACCCACCAGGGCGTGGTAGGAGGCCCATGCGCACCCTAGTGGGCTGTGCCCACCTCGGGTGCCCCCGGACCGCCTCTTTGCCCTATAAATACCCAAATATTCTAGAAACCCTAGGCGAGTCGACGGAATATTCATCCAGCCGCCGCAGAGTCTAGAGCCACCAGATCCAATCTAGACACCATCTCGGATGGGGTTCACCACCTCCATTGGTGCCTCTTTGATGATGCGTGAGTAGTTCTTTGTAGACCTCCGGGTCCATAGTTAGTAGCTAGATGGCTTCCTCTCTCTCTTTTGATTATCAATGCAATGGTCTCTTGGAGATCCATATGATGTAACTCTTTTTGCGGTGTGTTTGTTGGGATCCGATGAACTTCGAGTTTATGATCAGATCTATCTTTTTATATCCATGAAAGTATTTGAGTTTCTTTGATCTCTTTTATGCATGATTACTTATAGCCTCGTATTTCTTCTCCAATATTTGTTTTTTGGCCAACTTGATCTATTTATCTTGCAATGGGAAGAGGTGCTTTGTAGTGGGTTCGATCTTACGGTGCTTGATCCTAGTGAAAGAAAGGGAACCGACACGTATGTATCATTTCTACTAAGGATAAAACAATGAGATACATATCTACACAATAGATAAACGGATCTTGTCTATATCATGTCATCGTTCTTATTGCATTACTCCGTTTTCCATGAACTTAATACACTAGATGCATGCTGGATAGCGGTCGACGTGTGGAGTAATAGTAGTAGATGCTGGCAGGAGTCGGTCTACTAATCTTGGACGTGATGTCTGTATAATGATCATTGCCTGGATATCGTCATGATTATTTGAAGTTCTATCAATTTCCCAACAGTAATTTGTTTACCCACCGTTTGCTATTTTTATCGACAGAAGCCACTAGTGAAACCTACGGCCCCCGGGTCTTCTTTCTCATATATTTTCCTTTGCAATCTACTTTTTCCTTGCATTTATTTCCAGATCTATTAAACCAAAAATACAAAATACCTTGCTGAAATTTATTCTTATTTATTTTATTTGGCATTCGGTCTATCTATTTACTACAAATTCCTCACGTCCGTTTTGTCTATCTTGAGGCGCCGTACCACGAAAGGGATTGACAACCCCTTTAACACATCGGGTTGCGAGAAGTTGTTATTTGTGTGCAGGTGTTGTTTACATTGTGTTGCTTGGTTCCCCTACTGGTTCGATAACCTTGGTTTCATATCTGAGGGAAATACCTACCATTGTTGTGTTGCATCATCCCTTCCTCTTTGGGGAAATACCGACGTAGCTTTAATCAAAAGGAATTTCTGGCGCCGTTGCCGGGGAGCACCTTCAACATATACCAGGTTCCTAATCACAAATGCCGTCTCCTCGCAATTACATTATTTGCCATTTTCCTCTCGTTTTCATCTCCCCCACTTCACAAAAAATTGCCGTTTTATTCGCCTCTCTTTTTCGTTCGTTGTTTTCTCGTTAGATATATTCTTTGTTCGCAATTATGAGTGATTTTGGTATGGCACCAACAGATGATGGCCTAACTCCTAAGATTGGACTTACGGGCAATCTGGATGCTAAAACTTTTATCTTGGGGCAAGGGAATGTTCTGGGAAAAGAACGTATCCAAGAGTTCTTCAATTGTGTTGGGAATCTAAGTCTTGATGATGCCCCTATACTTAGAATTACTAGATCTTATGCGGATGCTATTTCAGCACTAGTTCTGAAACTTGAAAGTAAATTTATCTGTACCCATCCCACTTTGCAAAGATTGTTTTTTGAGCTTCCCGATATGAAAAATCCTAGAGCAAAAAAATTGGCTACTCTTGTCCTTATGAATGAATTTGATTACATAATACGGGAAGCTAGAGAAATCTTTGATTTTTATGGTATGAATCGTGAAAAACCTGTGATAGATGAAATCCTTTACAATAGTGATTATGCATTAAGACATTTTCTTGGTGATAATAGAATCTCTGATGAGAATCTTAAGAAGGAAGTCCCCGTTTTAGATATAATCCAACAAGTTTTTAATACTGTTAACCAACATCACTCTTGGATTGTTGCTGGAAATCAAAGGGGTTATGATGAAAATCAACATAGAAATGCTAAAGTATTTATGGATAATATGTTCTACGTTGTTTTTACAAAGCCTCACAAAAGGATACCCCTAAGGAAATTAAAAACAAGGATGACAACACTTGAAATCTTGGTATCATGCCTAGCTAAGGGCGTAAAACGATAGCGTTTGTTGGGAGGCAAACCAACTTGTATCTTTTTGCTTTTTGATTTCCTTGCTGTTTTCAATAAAAAAACTTTAATATCTCTGTTGAGATGTGTTTTTGCGGTTTGAATAAAGGTGTGTGCCAAGCAAAGCCTTCGGAACACGTTGGGTGTTAGTAGATTTGATCTTGCTGAAAAAAACAAAACTTTTGTGCTCACAAGAAAATTCTCATTTTTAACAGAAAAGTGCTTTTTGGTTGATTTTTTTGCAGAAGATTAATATACAAATTTCCCACATGGCCCTATTTTTTCAAGATTTTTAGAGTTCCATAAGTACTCTAAACTTCCTGATTACTACAGCCTGTTCTGTTTTGGACAGATTCTGTTTTCTTTGTGTTGTGTGCTTATTTTGATGGCTCTATGGTTTTCTTTGATGAGTTTTTTCCATAGAAAAGTTGGAATACAGTAGATATAATACAAAAACAAAATATGAATTGGTTTGATACAGTACTTATAGTAGTGATTTTCTCTCTTATACTAATGGGTCTCACGAAGGTTTTGTTCAGTTTTGTGTGATTGAAGTTTTCAAGTTTTGGGTTATCTTACGATGGATGAAGGAAGGATAGAAGAGCCTAAGCTTGGGGATGCCCCGACATCCCAAGATATTAACTAAAAATGAGCAACCAACTAAGCTTGGGGATGCCCCCGAGTGGCATCCCCGCTTTCTTCCAACAACTATTGGTATTTTACTTGAAACTATATTTTTATTCATCACATGATATGTGTTTTGCTTGGAGCGTCTTGTATGATATGCGTCTTTGCTTGTTTAATTTTGTGTTTTAAGTCATCAATCCTTGCTGGACACACTTATATGAGGGAGCCAAAATTATGTCATGACTTGCTAGAATTGCTCCCTATGCTTCACTTAAATTTTTATGAGCAATGTACTTGCTCTAGTGCTTCACTTTTATCTTTTTGAGCACGACATGCTTAGTATTTTTGAAGAATTACTCTCTTGCTTCACTTCGATTTATTTGAGAGTCGGTAAAATTTTAAAGAAACTCTCTCTTGCTTCACTTATATTATTTTGAGAGAATGAAGAAAAAATATGCTCATGATCTTCACTTATATTTGCTTGAGATTATCAAAAGCAACACATGAAAAGTAGTCCCAAAGTGATAGATATCCAAGAAGGATATAATAAAAACTTTCATGAAGATCATTGGACAAAATAAACTTGATTCCTTGTAATAGTTTTGAGACATGATGATATGATATGTGAGTCATGTTAATGGGTAATTATGCTTTAGTAAGAATATTCGTGTTAAGGTTTGTGATTACCTATGAAAGCATGAAAGTCAATAATTATGCAATGAAATTATATCCTACTTATGGTGCATTATTCGGTATTATTTATGCTCAATGTTCGCTTATGATATTATTCGTTTCATGGTTGATCGCTTCCCAGTCTTTTGCTAGCCTTCATTTTGCACTAAGTATGATCACTACTTGTGCATCCAAAATCATGTATCCCAGTTTTGCCATAGTCCACCATACCTACCTATATGCGGTATTTCCTTGCCGTTCTAAGAAAATTTGTATGTGCCATCTCTAATTTTCAAAACAAATTTCCCTTTTGTGTGCCCGCACCGCTCGCGAGGCGGTGAGGGGTGGCCAATATTTTCCATGCTAGATGTGTTATTCTCACGATGAGTGTTTATTCACTTGTCATTGCACGAGAGTAAGGCAAAGGTATTAGGGATGCCCAGTCCCGAAATGAGAAAACAAATTTACTTTATGTTGTCAAATAATAAATTCCTTGGAAAGTGTTGGTATGGAAGGCAACTGTGGATTCGGCTAGCCATGGCTTGTGAACGTTTGGTGGAAAAGGAATAAACTTTATTTTCTGTTTGGGAACTATCTATGATATATCTATCATGAAAAGTGTTGGGAACCTCAAGTCGTTCTCGTTGGTGGGAAAAGTATACCTCCAAAAAATAATTTATCTCTCAAGTTAAGCTTTGAGCTCTCGCACCTCTACAAATCCCTACTTCCCTCTGCGAAGGGCCTTTCTTTTACTCATGCAATTTTTATTTTTGAATTTTAGTCTCCATCTTCTCTTACAAGCACCAACTAGGAAACACTATGATCGTACTTGAGCATTGGGTGTAACTAATATGCGAGAGTGTTTCATGAATGGATCTATGGTTGAGCATGATGGGCCAGGGATAACTTATTTTAGCATTGATATTTTGAAAGGCATGGTTGCTTATTGATATGTTTGAGTATTTAAATCTCATGTCAAAACTAGACTATTGCTTTGAACCATATAAAAGTCCAAATGTCCATGCTATAAAGAAAAGAATATGACATGATAGGCAGCATTCCACATCAAAAATTCTACCTTCGAGGACGAGGAGGACTTAAGCTTGGGGACGTTGATACGTCTCCAACATATCTATAATTTTTGATTGTTCCATGCTGTTATATTATCATTCTTGGATGTTATACAATCAATTTATAGTCATTTTATATAATTTTTGGTACTAACCTATTGACATAGTGCCAAGTGCGAGTTGTTGTTTTCTGCATGTTTTGTACATCACAGGAAATCAATATCAGACGGAGTCCAAATGTCCCGAAACTCCACGGAGAATTTTTATGGACCAGAAGTCACGTAATGGGCCCTGGCTGCGCGTGGGGGGGGGGGGG
>LR738714.1:695413775-695664026 GCA_902687465.1 Secale cereale | reverse complement strand
GTGCACAACCGAGTGGCGACGCGCAGGGCGGCCGAGTGGTGAAGACGTGCACAACCTAGTGACGATGCGCGGGGTGGCCAAGTGGTGAAGACGTGCTTGTGCACAACCGAGTGGCGACGCGCGGGGCAGCCGAGTGGTGAGAATGTGCACAATCGAGCGGGGACGCGCGGGGTAGCTGAATGGATAAGACATGCACAACCGAATGGTGATGCGCGGGGCGTCCGAGTGGTGAGGAAGTGCGTAACCGAGTGGCTACACACGGGGCGGTCAAGTGACGACGCGTGGGGCGGTCAAAGTGAAGACGTGTCCCATAGAGTGGCGACGCACGGAGCGATTGAGCGATGAGGACGTGTCCTGTCGAGTGATGACGCGTGGGGTTCCAAGTGCTGGAGAGGTGTCTCACCGAGTGGCGATGCGGGAGGCGGCCAAAGTGAAGATGAGTCCCACAGAGTGGCGAGACGTGGAGCGGCCGAGTGATGAGGATGTGCACAACCGAGTGACGACGCGCAGGGCGGCCGAGTGGTGAAGACGTGCACAACTGAGTGGCGACGCGCAAAGCGGCCGAGTGGTGAGGACGTGTCCCACGGAGTGGCGACGCGCAGAGCGGCCGAGTGGTGAGGATGTGTCTGGTCAAATGACGATGCGCAGGGCAGTCGACGTGAAGACGTGCTCCACGGAGTGGCGACACGCGGGGCAGCCGAGTAGCGAAGAGGTGTCAAACCGAATGGCGATGCGCGGGGCAGCCGAGTGGTGAGGACGTGTCTCATGGAGTGGCGATGTGCAAAGCGGCCGACTGGTGAGGGCGTGTCCGGTCGAATGATGATGCGTGGGGCAGTCAAATTGAAGACGTGCCCCACGGAGTGGCGATGCGCGGAGCGGCCGAGTGACGACGCGCTGGGCGATCGAAGTGAAGATGTGCTCCACGGAGTGACGTCGGGCGGGGCGGCCGAGTGACGACGCGCGGGGCGGTCATAGTGATGTTCGCGTGTCCTAGGGAGTGGCAACATGCATGAGGCCAAGCGGTGGCGCGTGGGGCGCTGAGTGACGACGCGCGGGGAGGTCAAAGTGAAGGTGTGTTCCACCGAGTGGCGACACACGGGGCGACTGAGTGGAAGCACGAGGAGCGGCTGAGTGACGACGCACTGGGCGGTCCAAGTGAAGACACGTGCCACCGAGCGGCAAAAAAGATCCTCAGAGGAGTTAGTCAGATGCTTTCGAAGATAATGTAGTGACGAGGTTGATGTAACGTGGTTGCGGTGCAAGAAGACCGGTTGCCAACTGATTCTGTGGAGGTACGAGGATGGCGCGTAGAGCGTCTGAGTGATCATGCGACTTATCAAAGTGTCGGATCCGAGTGCACTTGTTGAAGCGAAGAATCTGACTGGTGATGAAGTACTCGACCACTATGAAGAGTGTCATTCCGAATGAGCTGCAGCCCCCGTTTGTGGAGTAGCCCCCGAGCGTACTACGGGCTTCGACAACGGACATGTCGGAATACGAGAAATATAGTTTTGAATGGATAAATTGTAATTCGTCGAGTCGGACTCGGGTAAAGGTGAGGAGGAGCTTCCGAGCGATGCTCGAAAGAGGAAAACTTGCAAAGGCGTCAAGTATGCAGTTTGATTGTAAAAGAGATATATCTGACTCATGCCCAATGAGACAACGAGGTCTATGTCGTTGATACGATGAAGAAGGCTCCACGGAGGGGTCGGCCAGATGTGTTTGAAGTCAACAGAGCGACAAGGTCGGTGTTGCGGTGCACTATGATCGGAACGGTGACCGAGTCCGAGTAGCGATGAAGTTGACGCACAGTGCCGTCGAGTGATCGCGTAACTTGTGCATGAAAAATAGCACAAGGCAATGTAACAATTTCTCGAGGAAAGTTGATGTGTGCTGAAATAATTTGTGTGAATAACGCCCATAGACACCCGCTGGGAGTGCTAAATAGGAGGCATGATATCATCATAATAAATTTGCACATCAAAACTTGGGGGACTAAAAATATCATCTTCATCAAATATAGCATCCCCAAGCTTATGGCTTTACATATCATTAGCATCATGGATATTCAAAGTACTCATACTAACAACATTGAAATCATGCTCATCATTCAAAATTTTATGGCAAGCATTTTATTGAATTCTTCTTCTATCAATTGAGCACAATTTTCCTTTCCATCATTTTCACGAAATACATTATAAAGATGAATAATATGATGCAACCTCAATTCCATTTTTTTGTAGTTTTATTTTATAAACAAAACTAGTGATAAACAAGAAACTAAAAGATTCAATTGCAAGATCTAAAGATATACCTTCAAGCACTCACCTCTCCCGCAACGGTGCCAGAAAAGAGCTTGATGTCTACTACGCAACTTTATTTTCGTAGCCTCGTGTTGGGCCTCCAAGCACAGAGTTTTGTAGGACAGTAGCAATTTTCCCTCAAGTGGATGGCCTAAGATTTATCAATCAGTGGGAGGCGTAGGATGAAGATGGTCTCTCTCAAACAACCCTACAACCAAATAACAAATAGTCTAGGGTTTGTGAACTAGTACAATGGAAAATTGTATAGGTGAACTAATTCGGCGAAGAGATGGTGATGAAAGTGTAATATGGATGGTAGAAATATATTTTTATAATATGAATAAATAAAAATAGCAAGGTAGCAAGTAACAAAAGTGAGCACAAACAGTATTGCAATGCTTGAAAAGGAGGCCTAGGGTTTGTGAAGGAAATATGCCCTAGAGGCAATAATAAAATTGTTATTTTTATTTCCTTATATATCATGATAAATGTATTCTATTCATGCTGGAATTGTATTAACCAGAAACTTGATACGTGTGTGAATACATAGACAAAACAGAGTGTCCCTAGTATGCTTCTACTTGACTAGCTCGTTAATCAAAGATGGTTGAGTTTCCTAAACCATAGACATGTGTTGTCATTTGATCAACGGGATCACATCATTAGGAGAATGATGTGATGGACAAGACCTATCTGTTAGCTTAGCAGAATGATCGTTTAGTTTTCTTGCTATTGCTTTCTTCATGACTTATACATGTTCCTCTGACTATGAGATTATGCAACTCCCGAATACCGGAGTAACACCTTGTGTGATATCAAACGTCAAAACATAACTGGGTGATTATAAAGATGCTCTACAGGTGTTTCCGAAAGTGTTTGTGGTGTTGGCATAGATCAAGATTAGGATTTGTCACTCCGAGTGTCGGAGAGGTATCTCTGGGACCTATCGGTAATACACATCAAAAGACTAATGAGTTAGTCACGAGATGATGTATTGCGGAATGAGTAAAGAGACTTGCCGGTAACGAGATTGAACTAGGTATGATGATACCGACGATCGAATCTCGGGCAAGTAACATACCGATGACAAAGGAAACAATGTATGTTGTTATGCGGTTTGACCGATAAAGATCTTCGTAGAATATGTAGGAGCCAATATGACCATCTAGGTTCCGCTATTGGTTATTGACCGGAGATGTGTCTCGGTCATGTCAACATAGTTCTCGAACCTGTAGGGACCGCACACTTAACGTTCGATGACGATTGGTATTATGAGTTTATGTGATTTTATGTACCAGTTGGGGAACGTAGTATTTCAAAAAATTCCTACGATCACGCAAGATCTAACTACTAGAAGCATAGCAACGAGCGGGGAGAGTGTGTCTACGTACCCTCGTAGACCTAAAGCGGAAGCGTCTAATGACGCGGTTGATGTAGTCGAACGTCTTCGCGATCCAACGGATCCAAGCACCGAACGTACGTCACCTTCGCGTTCAGCACACGTTCAGCTCGATGACATCCCACGATCTCTTGATCCAGTTGAGCTTCACGGGAGAGTTTCGTCAGCACGACGGAGTGGTGACGGAGATGATGAAGTTACCGACGCAGGGCTTCGCCTAAGCACTGCAATGATATGACCGTGGTGTGTTTTTGTGGAGGGGGGCATCACACACGGCTAAAACAATGTTGCTTGTGTGTCCTAGGGTGCCCCCTTCCCCCATATATAAAGGAGAAAGGGGGAGGCCAGCCGACAATTGGGCGCGCCAAGGAGAGGAGGATTCCTCTTCCTAGTAGGACTAGGACTCCCCTTTCCTAGTCCTACTAGGAGGGGGAAAGTAAGGAAGGGAGAGAGGAAGGAAAGAGGGGGCGCCGCCCCCCTCCTTGTCCAATTCGGGCTCCCAAGGGGGAGGCACGTGGCCAGCCCTAGGCCCTCTCCTCTCTCTCCCACAAGGCCCATGTTGGCCCATTATGTCCCCCGGGGGTTCCGATAACCCCCCGGCACTTCGATAAATATCCGGTGACCCCCAGAACTCATCCGGCGTCCAAATATAGTTGTTCAATACATAAATCTTTATGTCTCGGACATTCCGAGACTCCTTGTCATGTCCGTGATCACATCCGGGACTCCGAACTACCTTCGGTACATCAAAACTGATAAAGTCAAACTACCGATTGTCATCGAACGTTAAGCGTGCGGACCATACACGTTCGAGAACTATGTAGACATGAGCGAGACTCATCTCCGGTCAATAACCAATAGTGGAACCTGGATGCTATTGGTTCCTACATATTCTACGAAGATCTTTATCGATCAAACCGCATAACAACATACGTTGTTCCCTTTGTCATCGGTATGTTACTTGCCCGAGATTCGATCGTCGGTATCATCATACCTAGTTCAATCTCGTCACCGACAAGTCTCTTTACTCGTTCCGCAATACATCATCTCGTGACTAACTCATTAGTCATTTGCTTGCAAGGCTTATTATGATGTGTATTACCGAGAGGGCCCAGAGATACCTCTCCGACACTCGGAGTGACAAATCCTATTCTCGATCTATGCCAACACCACAAATACCTTCGGAGACACTTGAAGAGCATCTTTATAATCACCCAGTTATGTTGTGACGTTTGATAGCAAACAAGGTGTTCCTCTGGTATTCAGGAGTTGCATAATCTCATAGTCATAGGAACATGTATAAGTCATGAAGAAAGTAATAATAGTAAAACTAAACGATCAAGTTGCTAAGCTAATGGATGGGTCTTGTCCATCACATCATTCTCCTAATGATGTGAACCCATTGATCAAATGACAACTCATGTCTGTGGCTAGGAATCATAACCATCTTTGATCAATTAGCTAGTATAGTAGAGGCATACTAGGGACACTCTGTTTTGACTAAGTATTCACACATGTACTAAGTTTCCGGTTAATACAATTCTAGCATGAATAATAAACATTTATCATGATATAAGGAAATACAAATAACAACTTTATTATTGCCTCTAGGGCATATTTCCTTCAGTCTCCCAGTTGAACTAGAGTCAATAATCCAAACTACATAGTAATGATTCTAACACCCATGGAGTCTTGGTGTTGATCATGTTTTGCTTGTGGAAGAGGCTTAGTGAATGGGTCTGCGACATTCAGATCCGTATGTATCTTGCAAATTTCTATGTCTCCCTCCTTGACTTGATCGCAGATGGAATTGAAGTGTCTCTTTATGTGCTTGGTTCTCTTGTGAAACATGGATTCCTTCGCCAAGGTTATTGCTCCAGTGTTGTCACAAAAGATTTTCATTGGACCCGATGCACTAGGTATTACACCTAGATCAGATATGAACTCCTTCATCCAGACTCCTTCATTTGCTTCTTCCGAAGCAGCGATGTACTCCGCTTCACACGTAGATCCCGCCACGACGCTCTGCTTGGAACTGCACCAACTGACAGCTCCACCGTTCAATAAAAAATACATATCCGGTTTGTGACTTAGAGTCATCCGGATCAGTGATAACCCACAAGTGTAGGGGATCGCAACAGTTTTCGAGGGTAAAGTATTCAACTAAAATTTATTGATTCGACACAACGGGAGCCAAAGTATACTCTTAAGTATTAGCAGCTGAGTTGTCAATTCAACCACACCTGGAAACTTAGTATCTGCAGCAAGGTAGTTTAGTAGCAAAGTAATATGGAAGTGATAGTTGCAGCAATAAAAGTAATGGTAGTGTTTTTGTAATAGCAGCAACGGGAAAGCAAATAAGCAACAATCAATATGTGAAAAGCTCGTAAGCATTGGATCGGTGATGGATAATTATGTCGGATGCGATTCCTCATGTAATAGTTATAACCTAGGGTGACACAGAACTAGCTCCAGTTCATCAATGTAATGTAGGCATGTATTCCGAATATAGTCACACGTGCTTATGGAAAAGAACTTGCATGACATCTTTTGTCCTACCCTTCCGTGGCAGCGGGGTCCTAGTGGAAACTAAGGGATATTAAGGCCTCCTTTTAATAGAGTACCGGACCAAAGCATTAACATATAGTGAATACATGAACTCCTCAAACTACGGTCATCACCGGGAGTGGTCCCGATTGTTGTCACTTCGGAGTTGCCGGATCATAACACATAGTAGGTGACTATTGACTTGCAAGATAGGATCAAGAACACACATATATTCATGAAAACATAATAGGTTCAGATCTGAAATCATGGCACTTGGGCACTAGTGACAAGCATTAAGCATGACAAAGTCATAGCAACATCAATCTTAGAACATAGTGGATACTAGGGATCAAACCCTTACAAAACTAACTCGATTACATGGTAAATCTCATCCAACCCATCACTGTTTAGCAAACCTACGATGGGATTACTCACGCACGACGGTAAGCATCATGGAATTGGTGATAGAGGAAGGTTGATGATGACTATGGCGACGATCTCCCCACTCCGGAGCCCCGAACGGACACCAGATCAGCCCTCCCAAGAGAGATTAGGCCTTGGCGGCAGCTCCGTATCATAGAACATGATAATTCTTCCTCTCTAAATTTTCTCTCCCCGAAAGTGAATATATGGAGTCAGGGTAGACGTTGGTGGAGCAACAGGGGGCCCACGAGGTAGGGGGCACGCCCAGGGGGAGGGGGCGCTCATGGACAGGGTGTGGGCCCCTGGCTTGGTTCTTTCCGCATATATTTTTTATATATTCCAAAATAATTCTCCGCTGAATGCCAGGTCATTTCGAGAACTTTTATTTCTGCACAAAAACAACACCATGGCAATTCTGCTAAAAACAGCGCCAGTCCGGGTTAGTTCCATTCAAATCATGCAAGTTAGAGTCCAAAACAAGGGCAATATTGTTTGGAAAAGTAGATACGTGAAGGAAATATGCCCTATAGGCAATAATAAAGTTGCTATTTTTATTTCCTTATATCATGATAAATGTTTATTATTCATGCTAGAATTGTATTAACCGGAAACTTAGTACATGTGTGAATACATAGACAAAACAGAGTGTCCCTAGTATGCCTCTACTAGACTAGCTCATTGATCAAAGATGGCTATGTTTCCTAGCCATAGAGATGAGTTGTCATTTGATCAACGGGATCACATCATTAGGAGAATGATGTGATGGACTAGACCCATCCGTTAGCATAGCACTATGATCGTTTAGTTTTACTGCTATTGCTTTCTTCATGACTTATACATGTTCCTATGAATATGAGATTATGCAACTCCCGAATACCATAGGAACACCTTGTGTGCTATCAAATGTCACAATGTAACTGGGTGATCATAAAGATGCTCTACAGGTGTCTCCGAAAATGTTCATGGTGTTGGCATAGATCAAGACTAGGATTTGTCACTTCGAGTGTCGGAGAGGTATCTCTGGGCCCTCTCGGTAATGCACATCATAATAAGCCTTGCAAGCAAAAGACTAATGAGTTAGTCACGAGATGATGTATTACGGAACGAGTAAAGAGACTTGCCGGTAACGAGATTGAACTAGGTATAGAGATACCGGCGATCGAATCTCAGGCGAGTAACATACCGATGACAAAGGGAACAACGTATGTTGTTATGCGGTTTGACCGATAAAGATCTTCGTAGAATATGTGGGAGCCAATATGAGCATCCAGGTTCCGCTATTGGTTATTGAACGGAGACGTGTCTCAGTCATGTCTACATAGTTCTCGAACCCGTAGGGTCCGCACGCTTAAGGTTTCGATGACAGTTTTATTATGAGTTTATGAGTTTTGATGTACCGAAGGAGTTCGGAGTCCCGGATGAGATCGGGGACATGACGAGGAGTCTCAAAATGGTCGAGACGTAAAAATCGAAATATTGGACGACTATATTCGGACATCGGAAAGGTTCCGAGTGATTCTGGTATTTTCGGAGTACCGGGGAGTTACGGGAATAGTGGAGAGAGGCCAAAAGGAAGGAGGC
This sequence comes from Secale cereale, assembly GCA_902687465.1. Taxonomy (NCBI): domain Eukaryota; kingdom Viridiplantae; phylum Streptophyta; class Magnoliopsida; order Poales; family Poaceae; genus Secale; species Secale cereale. The sequence continues at coordinate 695,655,773 of LR738714.1, read as the reverse complement.
GCGTGCCTCCCTTCTGGTCCGAATTGGACAAGGGGTGCAGCCCCCTTTTCCTTCTCCCTCTCCCCCTCTTTCCTTCTCTCCTACTCCGGAAAGGAAAGGGGAATCCTACTAGGACTTGGGAGTCCTAGTAGGACTCCCCACACTTGGCGCGCCCCCTCTAGGGCCGGCCTCTCCCTTGCTCCTTTATATACGGGGGCAGGGGGGCACCCTAGGACACACAAGTTGATCAGTTGATCTCTCCCAACCGTGTGCGGTTCTTCCCTCCACAGAAACGCACCTCGGTTATACCGTTGCAGTGCTTAGGTGAAGCCATGCGCCGGTAACTTCATCATATCCGTCACCACGCCGTCGTGCTGACGAAACTCTCCTGTGAAGCTCAACTGGATCAAGAGCTTGTGGGACGTCATCAAGCTGTACGTGTGCTGAACGCGGAGGTGCCGTACGTTCGGTAGTTGATCGGTTGGATCACGAAGAAGTTCGACTAAATCAACTTCGTCACTAGACGCTTCCGCTCCTGGTCTACGAGGGTACATAGACACACTCTTCCCCTCGTTGCTATGCATCTAATAGATAGATCTTGCGTGATCGTAGGAAATTTTTGAAAATACTACGTTCCCCAACAGTGGCATCATGAGCCAGGTCTATGCGTAGATGATATGCATGAGTAGAACACAATGAGTTGTGGGCGATACTGATACGTCCGAAACGTATCTATAATTTCTGCTTGCTCCATGCCTCTTTTGGCTGATATTGCTATGATATTTATACACTTCCATACACTTTTGATCATATTTGGACTAACCTATTAACTCAGTGCACCCCAGTGCCAGTTTCTGTTTTCGGCTGTTTTTGTATTTCAGGTTTTCACATTACGAGAACTGCCAGGAAAAATCCAGAAAAATATATAAAAAATCTGCGTTCCAGGAGCTACCGCGCGGCCAAAGTACAACCAGGGGGGGACCCACAGGGGCTCCAGGCGGCCTGCCCAGGCGGCCCACCCCTAGGCCGCGCCGGGGGGGGGGGGGCGCCTGGGCCCCCCAGGACTCCCCTGGTGACCCCCTTTGGCATATATTTAAGGTCCGTCGAGAAAACCCTGATTCCAGACCCCTTTTCTGCAGACGCGATTCCGATCTCCGCCGCCATCGCCATCAAGCTTCGGGGGACCAGAATTCCTGCGCCGGCACCCTGCCGGGACGGGGAAGTGCCCCCGGATTCATCTCCATCGACGTTGCTTCCTCCCTCCATGATGCGGGAGTAGTTCCTCCTCGGGGCTGAGGTTCTTACCAGTAGCTATGTGGTCAATTCTCTCTCACATGATGTGATCTTTGTTGTGATCATAGGCTATGTTAATCTAGGGTGATCCCATGATATTTCCCCTTCCTCTATGTATTGGATTGATGTACTCACTTGTCTTTATCTAGTATAATCCCCGAGACCAAGGTGACAGCGGTCTATTGGACATGGATTAGAAAAGTATTTTCATGAGTGATTTCCTCTCTTGTGTGTTGATTGAAGATTGAGAGTCTCTTGGTGCTTGTCTTTGACTATCCTTTAGATATGTTGTGGTGATTGTGGGACTCTCTTTGGATGGCCGCGGTGACATTGGGAAATCCTTAGATTGAGAACTACGAACTTTGAGGTGTGCTTTTGTAGCCCTACATAATTCTCGTCCTCTCTTGACCACGAAGGAATGACCTCCGAGTGTGTCCCCTTTGCATGTTTTATGGGAAATATCATGTGATTCGATTATGTTAATGTTGTTGGGAGTTGCCACTAGTGAAAGTATGAAGCCTAGGCCTTGTTTCCACCATTGCAATACCATTTGTGCTCACGTTTACCACTTGTTTGCTTGCTACACTTTTTATTACAGAATTATATTACATTGTTTTGCCATCCATATTACTTGCCATTTAACATCTCTTCGCCGAACTAGTGCACCTATACATCTAACAAGTGTATTAGGTGTGTTGGGGACACAAGAGACTTCTTGTATCTTAGTTGCAGGGTTGCTTGAGAGAGACCATCTTCAACCTCTACTTCCCTGAGTTCGATAAACCTTAGGTCATCCACTTGAGGGAAATTGCTACTGTCCTACAAACCTCTGCGCTTGGAGGCCCAACATAGTCTACAAGAGTAGAAGCGTGCGTAGACATCAAGCTATTTCTGGCGCCGTTGCCGGGGAGGTGAGCGCTTGAAGGTATATCTTTAGATCTTGTAATTAAATCTTTTTGTTTCTTGTTTTTAATTCACTAGTTATGTTTATGGAAAACCTTGCTATTGGATCGTTGCTTGCGGGAGGACGCCCCACACCTGTGGTGGTTGCTCCTCCTCCTACTGAAATTATGCCCTATAAAATACCGGCTGGTATTATCGATCATGTTTTGGCTAATCGTTATGCAGGAGACAGACATCCCGGTGAACACTTGCTATATCTGTCACAACTATGTTCATTATTTAAGCTTGTAGGTGTATCGAGGGAGTTTGTCATGAGGAAATTATTTGCCTTGTCACTGAAAGGAAAAGCATTGGAATGGTATAGGCTACTAAATGACTCTCACCTGCTGGAGTGGGAAGAGATCCAGTCTCTCTTTTACTCCAAGTTTTATCCTCTTCATGAAGTCCATGAGAATAGGAATTATGTTTATAATTTTTATCCTCATGACGGAGAGAGCATAGCTCAAGCTTGGGGGAGACTGAAAACGTTAATGCTAAAATGTCCTAACCATGGGCTCCCCAAAGATATTATTATTACTAACTTCTATGCGAGGCTCTCTCGACAGGATAAAGATTTGCTCGATGCTTCCTCTATGGGTTCTTTAACAAATGAAAAGATTGATGCTAAATGGGAACTCCTTGAAAGAATTCAACGCAACACTGAAGATTGGGAGATCGACAAAGGTAAAGAGTGAGGTATAATTTATGAGTATGATTGCATTAAGTCCTTTGTTGAAACTACAAGTTTTAATAAGTTTAGTGCTAAGTTTGGGCTTGATTCTCAACTCCTTGTTGATTTCCTCAAATCTTTTGCTTCACATCTTAATATGCCTAAGGAGGATTGGATCAAGCATCATAAACCTTTTAAAGAGACTTGCAAAGAAAATGAAATTGTTCATGATGATTGCAACATGCATGATCCAATTCCTAAAAATGAAGTTTTATATAAGCATGTTAATTTTTGTGGAGTGGATAGACCTTGTGAAAGGCCTATGATTGAAGAAGAGAAGTATTGTAAGCAACATAAGCATGAAAGAACAATCACTTGGGTCAGAGATTTAAATGAAATTGCTAGAGAATTGTGTGACCTTTATCCTTTTACTTGTGAACTTTGCTGTATAGAGGGTCACTTTAATTTTCAATGCATGAACTTTCAAAACATAACTGTTAACCGGTTGTGTGATAACATGATCACCTCTGATCTTTATGATGAGCTTATGTTATTTTTGATGTGTGAAGAGTAATCAGAAAAGACTTCTTGGCTGGATGATAATGCCACAGGAATAAAAAACACTTTGCAAAATTGCCATCTCTATTGTGTTGTTAATTGCCATGAAAATGATTACATAAGTAAGATTAGAAAGGAGGGAACTTTACCAAAGTATAAAAATGTCGGTGTACTGAGGTAGGGGTACCTCAGTACCCCAACTTGTGCACGGGCAGTTGCAGCTTCCCGCGGCAGGGTTTACCACGCGCTCGCCGGAGACCTTCCTGCTCCATATCAAACCATTAAAAAACAAAGTATGCAAGACAGAAGATCGAGACCCCGGCAAGTGGAGCTTGCCGGGAAGGCCGTACCAGGCTCAAGATTACCTCACTAGCACAAGGCCCTGGCAAGAGGAGCTTGCCAGGAAGACTAGAAGATTCCATCATAGAAGACACGCCTCGGCGCTATATGCGTCCCGGCGAGGGCCCGGGGAGCGGCAAGCTCCCGGGCCCGGCAAGATCAAGACCCCGGCAAGGTGCTTGCCGGGAGAGTTGCGCTGTGTGCCCGCGCTCCAGCTCATCGGCCCACGCGTCGCCCTGGGGCCTATCCAGGGACGCGTGGCGGATGGTTGTGCAGCCTGGGGGACACGGTGGCACTCCACGGTGGTGGATCCATCGCCGTGGCAGACGGAGACGCAAGGGCGGGAGCTTTTGGGGTCGACGGCGACGGGCATTAAATGCCCTTGTCCCCCACTGTCAAAGTAGGTAGCGACCACTGTTCGCGCACTGTAGCTCCACTGTTCCCGCACTGTTACAACTACCACCTCTTTTACGTTTTTACCCCTTTCTCCTACGTTGACACCTGTCGGTGACCCCTTGCACTATAAAAGGAGGCCCATGCACAACGTGGAGGGGGTTCGAAACCTAGATCGCTCGCACGCTCGGTGTAACTGCTTCTTCAAGCTCCCGAGCACTCCAACTCAATACACAACTAAGCAGGAGTAGGGTTTTACGCGTCTACCGCGGCCCGAACCTGGGTAAAACTGCCCGCGTGCTCGCTACGATCTGCTCTTCGTGCTCCCTCCGCCCTCGTACCGCACAGACAAGGGGCTCCGGTCCCATAGGTGTTCGTGGCGGACAGTTTCCCCCGACATATTTGGCGCACCAGGTAGGGGGCGTCGAGGTTGTGCGAACCTGATCCGGCGTTCGCGCGGGCGCATTCTTCACCAACCTCTCCAGTTTCGTCAGCAACCTCATCAGCAACAACACTATGGCCCCGAAGAAGAAGGCTTCGGAGGTCGGAGGCCCGTCCGCGTCTCATCCGCCGCCAACAGAGCCAACGGTGGGCGGGGGGGCGCCGTCGGAAGGGTGGTCGCCGGCGAGGACACTCGCAGCGCCACCAGATCCAAGGACAAGACGGACGACCGAGCTTCGGTCTCCGTGGACGCGCCACGTCCATCTCAGCACACGACAACTCAGCAGCGCCATACCACGGGAGGTGGTATCCGCTTGTTGGGGCAAGGACAAACCGGAGGCTCGCGGGACGCCCCGGACCCCCGTCCGGGCACAAGCAAAGCGAAGGCGCCGGCGCGGGACCCTGCTCCTTCTAACGTTGTTAGGAGTCCGAGCATATCCCGCTCCTCGCACCGCTCGCCCCCGTTCCCCTCCACTCCAGCAGAAGCGCTCGCAAGGGCGCAACTGCTCCTCGACTTCCCTCCAGCGGCAGACAAGGCCGAAGACTGGAGGGCCACCATCCAGAGCCTGATAGCCATCGCCAACAACGATTCTCCACAGCAGCCGGCGGCCTCGCGGCCGCGGCAAGCTGAGAAGACGAAGGCCGACGGCGACAAGACTGCCGGGGGTGCGACAAGCGTGCACTCCCCGCCACGGAAGCAGAAGACGCCGCCCCGCCGGAACAACGCCGACGACGGCTCCACGGCCTCGTCGGATCCGCGGGCTCGTCGGGATCAGCGCCAGGTCCTCGACGACCGGCAACAAGAAGACGCTCGAACCACAATCGAGCGCCGCCGAGAAGCCCGGCGACAATCAGACAAGAGAGCTGGGAACGCTGTCGACGCGCACGCGCCCGGTGAACCAGGCGACCTGCCGTACGCGGCAGGCTGCCCTGCGTTCACCCGCGAGCTGCGGCGCGTCCAGTGGCCCAGCATGAAGAATTTCAAGCCCGACGTACCGGAGAAGTACGACGGCAAGACGCACCCCTCAGAATTCCTCAGCGTCTACACCATCGCAGTGCAAGCTGCCGGGGGGCGCGACGAGAAGATCTTGGCAAACTACTTCCCGCTCGTGCTTAAGCCGAACGTCCGTTCGTGGCTTATGCACTTGCCGGAAGGTTCCATCTCTTCTTGGACCGACCTTTGCCACCAGTTTGTTGGCGCCTTCATTGGCGGCCACAAACCCCACGGCCAGGAGAGCGATCTCCACATTCTGGCCCAGAAGGAAGGAGAAACCCTGCGCAAGTACATCCAACGCTTCAGCCGTGTACAGCACAACATCCCTGATGTCCACCCTGCCGCGGTTATCAGCGCGTTCCACCAGAACGTGCGTAACCGCCGCATGCGTGAAGAAATGGCGATGACCAAGATACGGGATGTCAGCGAGCTCTATGCTCTGGCTGACAAGTGCGCACGCGCAGAAGAGGGGAGGAGACTCCCCGGGGAGGATGCTGGCGCAGGAGGAAGCGACAGCGACGACGCCGCCCCGGCAAAGAAGAGCCGGCGCCGGAACAACAGAAGGAAGGGCAAGAAAGAGGTGCTTGCCGTCGAGAAGTCCGGCAAGGAGGCTCCCGCCAAGCAAACGCAGGCTGGCGGTTCCGGCAAGGGGCCTGCCCCTGTAGCGGCAGCCGACAAGCCGGACGGCTCCGACAAGCAATACTGCAAGATCCACCGCACCAAGGGTCACGATCTCTCCAACTGCAAGCGCGTCGAATACCTCGTCGAGCAGCAGAAAGCTAAGTACGAGAGGCGCGACAAGGAGAAGGCCCAAGGTGGCGGGGAGGAGTCAAGCAAGAAGCGGCCGTTCAACGGCCGGGGAGGACGCCGCGGCAAGGCCAAGCAGCGGCAAGGAGATCGACCTCCCCGGGGCCGCGACAAGGACGAAGACGACGACGAAGACATGGAGGACGAGGATAACAGCGAGCAGGAGTTCCAGAAGGCCACGGAGGTCCTGTGCGTCGACGGTGGTGCCTCTCTGCACACCTCCCACCGCCAACTCAAGCAGTGGGTGCGTGAGGTGAATGCAGCGGAGCCACCCGTGGAGTCGCGCAGGCTCCTCAAATGGTCCAGCACGCCCATCATTTTTGACCTCGAGGATCACCCTGACCGCACCACTGCGGTCGGGTGCTTGCCGATGCTGGTCTCACCCACCATCCGCAACCTCAAGGTCACCAAAATGTTGGTTGACGGCGGGGCCGGGCTGAACTTGATCTCCTCCGCTGTGATCAAGAAACTCCAAATTCCAGATGGCGAGCTCGAAGAGACCGGTTCTTTCCAAGGAATCAACCCGGGAAGGAGCAAGCCCAAGGGGAAGATCACTCTGCCGGTGACCTTTGGCGGGGAGCTCAACTTCAGAACTGAGCGCATCACTTTCGACGTCGCCGATATTCCATTGCCCTACAATGGAATACTCGGCCGTCCTGCCCTCGCCAAGTTCATGGCGGCTTCCCACTATGCCTACAACGTACTCAAGATGCCGGGGCCGATAAGCGTCATCACTGTCCACGGCGACAAGAAGGATGCGCTTATCTGCGCTGACAAAATCTACCGGGATGCGACAGCTGTGGCAGAGAAGGATCCACTTGCCGCTGAAGCTCCCGGGGGGAAGAAGACGAAGACCAAGTCCGGCAAGTGCTCTGGGGCCCACTCCGGCAACCGCACCTCTTCGGAGTGCTGCGTCGCCCTCGAGGACGTCCCATCGAGCTCCACCGGCAAGTGTAAGAAGGGAATGGCCGCTCCTCCGGCAACCAAGAAGGTGTCCGCCAAGGAGGACGGCACTGGTGGTACCTTCACCATCAGTGCCACGCTTGACAGCAAATAGGAAAGCGCGCTCGTTGCCTTCCTGCGGGCGAATGTCGATGTGTTTGCCTGGCAACCATCCGACATCCCCGGTGTTCCCAGGAAGGTAATTGAGCACAAGCTTGCTGTCTGTCCTCATGCGCGGCCCATCAAGCAGAAAGTGAGGAAGCAAGCCGTGGAGCGCCAAGAATTCATCAACGAAGAAATCAAGAAGCTAGAGGCAGCAGGCCTAGTTAGAGGTGTGATCCATCCGACGTGGTTAGCAAACCCAGTCGTCGTGCGCAAGGCCAACGGGAAGTGGAGACTGTGTATAGACTTCACCAATGTGAATAAAGCATGTCCCAAGGATCCATTCCCTTTGCCGCGCATTGACCAGATCGTTGACTCCACTGCCGGATGTGAGCTACTCTGTTTTCTTGATGCATATTCAGGCTATCATCAAATTTTCATGGCCAAAGAGGATGAAGAGAAGACTGCATTTATCACTCCATGTGGCACTTATTGCTTCATACGCATGCCGTTTGGATTGAAGAATGCAGGCTCAACCTTTGCAAGGGTAGTATACACTGCTTTTGAGCCACAGATCCACAGGAATGTAGAAGCTTACATGGATGACATCGTGGTGAAGAGCAAGAGCAAGGATACCCTGGTCCAAGATTTGGAGGAAACATTCCAAAACCTGCGCAAGATCCAGATCAAGTTGAACCCCGAGAAGTGCGTCTTTGGAGTCCCCTCCGGCAAGCTTCTCGGGTTCTTTGTGTCGCAGAGGGGGATTGAAGCCAACCCCGACAAGATTAAAGCCATTGAGCAGATAGAGGCCCCAAAGCGCGTCAAGGATGTCAGAAGGCTTGCAGGTTGTGTGGCTGCCCTCAGTAGGTTCATTTCAAAGTCTGCAGAACGCGCCCTACCTTTCTTCAAAATCTTGAAGAAGGCAGGTCCCATGAAGTGGACTCCGGAAGCGGAGGCAGCGCTGCAGGATTTGAAACGGTACCTATCCTCCACTCCAATACTTGTCGCACCTAGACCACAGGAAAAGTTGTTGCTATATCTAGCGGCAACCAACCAGGTGGTTAGTGCTGCGTTAGTAGCGGAGAGGGAGTCCGACGAGGAGTCAGCACCACCGGCAAGCGAATCCAGCGACAAGCAGGGGGCTGCTCCGGCAAGCTCTGGCCCCGACAAGGACAACCCTGCGCAGGACCAGGATGAAGCGCGGAAGAAAATGGTGCAGCGCCCAGTGTATTTTGTGAGTTCCCTTCTCCAGGGGGCTAGATCAAGGTACTCTGGTGTGCAAAAGTTGCTTTTCGGCCTCCTCATGGCCTCGAGAAAGCTGCGCCATTACTTCCAAGCACATGAGATAACAGTGGTCACTCGCTTTCCGCTGAAGAGGATATTGCACAACCCAGAAGCAACAGGCAGGATCGTTGAGTGGGCACTGGAGCTGTCAAGCTTTGGACTCAAGTTTGAAAGTACTTCAACCATACAGAGCCGAGCTTTGGCAGAGTTCATAGCTGAGTGGACCCCAACACCCGATGAAGAAGTCCAAGAAACAAGTGCACCCGTACAAGAAGCGACAAGTGAATGGGTAATGTATTTTGACGGTGCCTTCTCGCTGCAAGGCGCCGGTGCCGGCGTGGTACTCATCGCGCCCACCGGAGAGCACCTCAAATATGTTATCCAGATGCACTTTCCCAGGGAGCAAGCGACAAACAACACTGCTGAATATGAAGGCTTGCTTGCCGGCCTCAGGATTGCGGCCGAACTTGGGATCAGGAAGCTGATTGTGCGGGGAGATTCTCAGTTGGTGGTCCGGCAAGTCAACAAGAGTTATCAGAGCCCTTTGATGGAAGCTTATGTCGATGAAGTGAGGAAGCTTGAGGAACATTTTGAAGGTCTGCAGATGGAGCACGTCCCGAGAGCTCAGAATGAAATAGCAGATGGCCTTTCAAAGTGCGCTTCAATGAAGTTACCTGTGGAACCAGGGACCTTCTTGCTCAAGCTGACTCAACCATCCGTTACACCATGAATTGGGCAGTCCAAGAAGAGAAAGTTGGTTTCCGGTGACTACTTGCCGGCAGATCTTCCAGAAACCGCCGCCAAGGTCCCCAAGATCAACAATCAAAATGCCGAGGAACAGTTTGCTCCTGCAGATCCTCGGGTCTGTACAGTTGAAGCAAGTGTTCCCGACAAGCCTTGCCCCGGCGAGCTTGCCGGGGGACCATCAGCTCCGGCAGAACCGGAGGTCCTTGCCGTAGAAGCTGAGGTTCCCGCAGCGGCCCTCATGCCTTTAGTCCTTGCCGTTGAGCCCCAAGCTCCGGCATGGGCGCAGCAAATCGTCCGTTTTCTGCAAACTGGAGAACTTCCCGACGACCCAGAAGAAATAGAGAAGATAACCAGGCAGTCAAGTATGTACCAGTTCGTGGATAACGAGCTGTACAGAAGAAGGCTCAATGGTGTCAGACTGAAGTGTATCTCCAGAGAGGATGGACAGAAGCTGTTGGCAGAAATACACGGAGGCATATGCGGCCACCACATTGGCGCAAGGGCACTTGCCGGGAAAGCTTTCCGGCAAGGGTTCTTTTGGCAAGAAGCCCTCCAAGATGCAACTGCACTAGTAACCAAGTGTGAAGCGTGCCAGTTCCATGCAAAGCAGATTCACCAGCCAGCTCAAGCTCTCCAAACAATCCCTTTGTCCTGGCCCTTCTCGGTCTGGGGGCTCGATATCCTCGGCCCCTTCCCCCGAGCCGTCGGGGGCTTTGAGTACTTGTACGTTGCAATCGACAAGTTCACAAAGTGGCCAGAAGTGGAGCCAGTGAGAAAGGTGACGGCACAGTCAGCAGTCAGGTTCTTCAGGTCGATTGTTTGCCGTTTCGGAATCCCTAACAGGATCATCACCGACAACGGTACACAATTCACTAGTCGCACCTTCATGCAGTACGTCCAAGACCTTGGCGCCAAGGTCTGTTTCGCTTCTGTTGCTCACCCGAGGAGCAACGGTCAAGCGGAGAGGGCCAATGCTGAAGTGCTGCGCGGACTTAAGACAAGGACCTTTGACAGGCTGCGCAAGTGCGGAAGAAATTGGATAGAGGAGCTACCGGCGGCTCTTTGGTCAATCAGAACGACACCAAGTCGAGCCACCGGACAGACACCCTTTGCTCTAGTCTATGGAGCGGAGGCAGTTCTCCCCACGGAACTCGTATACGGATCTCCTCGAGTGCTCGCTTATGACGAGCTCGAGCAAGAGCAACTGCGGCAAGATGATGCATTGCTCCTCGAGGAGGGACGTCTCCAGGCTGCTGTACGAGCTGCTCGATACCAGCAAGCCTTGCGCCGCTACCATAGCCGCAAGGTCAAGGCCAGGAGTCTCGAGGAAGGCGACCTTGTTCTTCGGCGTGTTCAGTCCGCCAAGAATTCCAACAAGTTGACGCCGAAGTGGGAAGGCCCTTATCGGGTGAGACAAGTCACGAGGCCCGGCGCTGTCCGCCTCGAGACCGAAGAAGGCTTACCGGTGAGCAACTCCTGGAACATAGAGCATCTTCGCAAGTTTCACCCATAAGGCGCGGTTGCCGTGATCCGCTCCGGCAACCACCTTTTGTACAAGCTTTGCCGCTGTTGCATGTAACCCTTTGTACAAAGCCGGGCGCAGACCCCGTGCATCAGTAAAGATTTTGTGTTTTGCGCTATTTGCCATTTGCATGCTTTCCTTTGCTATTTGCATGTGTTATTTGGCATCTTCTGCAACATACACATCCGGTAAGCGTTAGCAAGCCGAAAGGCCATATACTTGTTCCCCTCTTCTTTTTCCTTGCCTCTTAAGCAGAAGGAACGTTCCTCGCGCACAAGTTTGCCGGGGGGGAAGGAGGTGGAGGAGAGACCAAGTGCTGTTCAAGAAAGAAAGGCCTTACCGGGAAGCAAGCAATATATGAAAGCTAAGTTACCAGTTTTTGACCAGTTCAAAATTTTAAATTTTAGTTGACTTCCTTGAACATCCACACTTTGTATGGAAAACCTGTGCGCGGAGGAACCTACCCGTAGCTTGCCGCACCCTTATCTTGTTTCCGAGTTCGCTCAACGATTTAAGTGAGCTGCGACAAGTGTCGCGCCCTTGTTTCGTTTCCGAGTACGCTCAGCAAGCTAAGTGCGTTGCGACTAGCTGCGGCGAGGTTGCTTGCCGGTGAGACCTTAGCCAGCAGGCTGCTCAGAGTCCAGCACTCAGCGCTCGCGGCAAGGGCCCCTTGCCGGCAAGCTCCCCGGGAGCGTAGGGTGAAAAACGTACAAAGTCAAGGATTAAGACAAGGAAGATAACATTGCACTGATTGATCAAAATGAGATGAATATCTTACAAATGATAACTTGTCGCAATGATTAATGAGTTCATAACACCCTATGCAGCAACAAAAAGAGATAAAGATAATGGAGGCCTAATCTACGCGGTCGCCCTCAATCCTGGAGATCTTAGCCACCTTGGCAATGATGTGGGCGACCTGCTCCTTCAGAGCCTCCATGTCCGCGTCAGCCGGCAAGCTGCGAAGAACGTTGGTGAGATTTATACCGGGATTGCGATATACGATCTTCGTCAGCACGTGCTCCAGAGTTCCCGTGCAGAGTAGGCGCGTCTCCTCGGCCAGTTGCGCGGGGATCTTCTTCCGCAGATCTGCAAGGGCCGGCGCGATTCCCCTGAAGAAGAGGCTGAGCTTGGCGCTGTGAGGGAGGTTTGGATCCGGGGAGTAGATGAGGTGCTCCAGCTTCAACGCCAGCAGCTCCTGGTCGATGTTGGACGCACAAGATACTAAGTCCTCGGTCCATACCTCAACGGTACGGCGGAAGAGCTCAGCCGCTTTGTTGGCGCTGTCCACTAAGGTCCGCTCCTTGCGGAGCTCCTCCTTCAACTTGGTCTCCCGAGCCCGGGCAGCGTCGAGTGAATCCTTCAGTGTAGAGACCTTCAACTCCAAGTCCTCGATGGAGTCCTAGGCGGCCTTCAACCCGTCGCCCCTCTCAGAAAGACGCACCTGGAGTTCTGAATTGGTGTGGGCGTCCTTCTCACGCTCCGTGATGAGCGCGGCGACCTTCTCCGCGCTCACCTTCAGCGACTTCTCCAGCTGCGCGACCTTGGCGGCGAGCTCCTTCTTGGCGGTCTCCGCGGCAGCCGCGGCGGCTTTCGCCTCCTTCAGTTCCCCGCCAAGGGCCTCCTCCCGAGCGGCAAGGTACTCCTCATGGGAGTCGAGGTTGACCTTCCGCTGGGCGAGTTCTCCTTCTCGCCGGGACAGCTCCACCCCGGCGAGCCGCTGCTGCTCTTCGGCCTTAGCTTTCTCCAGCACCCACTCCTGATATTCGCCGGCGAGTCGCTCGCGCTCCTCCGCCACCTCGCGGAGGGCCGCCTGGTTGGCGGCGCTGAGCTCCGCCGCGCGCTTCTCCATCTCCGCGGTGACCTTGGCGGCAAGGGCTTCCCGGGAAGCAAGCTTCGCCTGCCTGGCCCGGTAAAGGGCCAGGAGCTGGTGAAGCAGCTTCTCCTCCTCGGGCCCTTCACTCCCGCCGGGCGCCTCGACAATCTTCAAGCCCGCGGAGGCGAGGACCTCCCCGTCAAATGCCTCGCCCTCCGCGGGAGCTCGCGACGAAGAACCCCACGGCACCTGGATGAAGACGCCGTTGGGGGCTTCGAGATAATAGCCCTGCTCCTTGCCGGCGGAGGGATCGGCGGCCGGCGTAGCACCTGATGCTCCCGCCGCCTCCGGGCCGGCGGTGCGGTCGCCGTCCCCCTCCCCGGCCGCTGCGTCCGCAGCCGGAGCGGTCTCCTGCGCGGCCGGCTCGGCGGCTCTCGCCGTGTCCTCGGTGACAGGGACGTCGCCGCCGCCGCCCTGCGCGCCCTCCTCCTCCTCGATGTTGATGACTTCCGTCTCCATGTGCTCGGGGGGAGGAGGATCTAGAAGAAGAAGAAGAAAAAGAAGTTCAAGCAAAAATCCAAAAAGAGACGACGCCAAGAAGACAAGTTATAGAGCCTACCTTGGCGGACGTCATCAGCGGCGGGCTCCCTTGCCGGGGAGCTCTGCCTTGGCGGAGTGGCCGCCCTCGCCGGGCTGCTCGCCCTTGGCGGGGTACTCGCCCTTGGCGGAGTACCCGCCCTTGGCGGAGCACTCTCCCTTGCCGGAGAGTTCGGCCTTGGCGGGGACGGCGGGGCCTGCGGCTCCTCGAGGGCGGTCTCCGGACGCTCCTGCCGCTGTGGCTCCACCTCTGCACAAGTCAAGACAAAGACATCAAGATATTGAAACAAGACAAAATCCCCAAGCGCACCCCGACGAGCGGGAGGATGGAACCCAGACTTACGCTGGGGGCTGCGCTGGGGGCTGCTCCTCGGAGCAGCGCTCAGGTCCGGCAGGCTTGGCTCCGGCGCGTCCCCAGTTACCGCGGTGGCCGAGTCTTCCGCGACCTCGACCACAGGCGCCTTGGCTTTCTTCGCCACGCGCTGAACCAAGGTCCTGAAATCAAAGCAACAAACAAAATTAGCATCAACAATAATCAAGACGAAACTTGAGAAGGTGTAAGATCTCGGATTCTTACTCCTGATCCTCCTCGTCGTCCTTGCTCAAGGCGGAGAAGTCATACTCCACCTGGGGCGCGTCTGCACGAGGAGCGGAAGACAAAGATTCCCTCGGGCGCTTGGCGGTCCCTGGGGCTGGGGGCTGCGAAGACCCAGCCCCTGTGGTAGCCGGAGCCCGGGGAGCGGGCGGAACCGCTGCTCCGCTCCGAGAAGACTCCTGCCTGCTTGGCGCCGACCTGCGGGGCGCCTCTGCCGTGGCCTGCGCGCGGGCCGCCTCCGCCGCGGCTGGTGCACCGGTCGCCCCCGGCGCAGCTTGGCTTCCCCGGGAAGCTTGAGCTGCCCGGCGAGGTGGTTGTTGCCGGGGCGCCTGCGCCCTCGCTCCCGTCGCCGCCCTGCGGAGACGCTTCGGTGGAGACCGCCTTGGGCTTGCCGGGGGCGGGGAGGTCTCCGACGAGGAGAGGTCGTCGGCGTAGAGCTCCGTAGATCCGTCGGAGTCCTCGGCGGCCTCGGCCTCCTCCTCCTCCTCCTCCCCGGCTGGCTTGCTGGGCCCAGCGCCCTGCACTACGGCCTCTTTTCCTCTGGCGCCTCCGCTCCCTCCGGCGCCTCCGCTCCCCGCGGCGCCTCTGTTCCCTCCGGCAGCGCCACCCCTTGCCGCGGCCTCGGCCGCGATTCCGGGGATCCCGGAGTGCCTCAGAGAGGGGACCCCGGCGAGCGCGTCGGGAGGAAGTTGCAGCAGTCTGCGGATCTCCGCCTCCTCCGCCTGGCAGGACGCATCCGCAGCCTCCGCCTCGTCAGGCGTATATCCAAAATCTCCTGCCGCTGCGGCTGCAGCGGCCTCTTCAGCCCGAGAAGCCATGTATGCAAGCTCCTGGTCGGTGGTGTCCCGCGTGTGCTCCTTGATGTCATCCTTGTTCTTCGCCACCTCCACGAGGTTGTCGAAGAAGCTGAGGACGTCTATGGGCTTGGGCGGAATCCACGTGCGGTCCACGCCGTGCAAATCACACGCGGGCATCATGGCGCAAAGACAGTCCCGGACTGTGCTGTTGCAGAGGGGCACCACTCCCCGGGGAGGTCTGAACCACTCAGGGTGGGCCGGGTCATATTTGAAGAGTTCCCGGACCATCCCCTTCAGCTCCAGCGTCGTGAAGTTGAAGTTCAGCCCGGGGCGCAGCCTCATTATGTCCGCTGCGTTGCCGTACTCCCAGGCCGGCCTTTTCCTGTCTTGAAGAGGGGCGATGCGGCGGCGGAGGAAGTCTGCGCCTACTTCTGCAACGGACAGCCTTGCTACCCTAAGACGAAGAATCCGGATGAGGGCGATGTCGAGCTTGACGTCGTCCGAATCCAGCTCGCTCCAGTCCCTGCCCCGCACGATGGGCGTTGTGCGCGGCGCGGTGAAGGGTTGCGGCTGGTCCTCGACGATCCAGCACCATTCAGCACGCCATTCCTCCCACTTGCCGCGGAGCTCCCCCGGCAAGTAGGACTCCTTCTTGTTCAGACGAAATACCCAAGAAATTCCCCCGGAGAGGGGGGCGCCGGCCTCTGCTCTAGGAGTGAAGAAGTGCCTAAACAGCGCTACGTTTGGGTGTATTCCTATGAAGTTTTCGCACATGTGTGCGAAAACCGCCATTGTGAGGATGGCGTTGGGGGTGAAGTCAAGAAGGTGGAAGCCGTAGGTGTGCATGATGTCGCAGAAGAAATCAGAGAAAGGAGGGCAAAGACCGCAGTGAAAGAAGGCTGCGAAGAAATAGTACCCGCCGGGGTAGATGTCCTTGGCGGCGGCCGGATAAGCTCGAGTGCGGGGGTGCGCCTTGGTTTCCTTGGCCCAGACCAAGTAATACTTGTTCCAGAGCTCCCGCGTGCCGAGCCTCGGCGGGAAGACGAGGTTCTGCTTCCGGTACGCGGTAAGCTTCGCTGCTTGCTCCGACTTCTCCCTCTTGGCTTTCTCCGCCTTCGCCTTCTCGGTCTTCGGGGCCATGGCGGAGGCGGCGGAGGAAGGGGGGAACGGCGGCGGCGGAAGTGTGGAGGCGGAGCCCAAAGGGGATTTCTGGAGGAAGAAGAAGATGCAATGAAAGCGCAAGGAGGGGAATCGCTCCTGCTTCCTCTGCTTTTATGGGGAAGTGGGGGGGGCGTTTCGCTCTTCCCATTAAGAGAACGTGGGCACGTACCATCCCACGACGCCGCAATCGACGCGTGCCGTTACGAGGGGATGCGGCGGATACGGAAGTGGATTCGGCGCGCCGTGGGCCGCGTGTGCCCGTGCACTGTTTTGGGCCTGGCCCAACAGCGCTCGGCACCGTGTGTGGCCCAGGCCTGGGGGCTCCTGTCGGTGTACTGAGGTAGGGGTACCTCAGTACCCCAACTTGTGCACGGGCAGTTGCAGCTTCCCGCGACAGGGTTTACCACGCGCTCGCCGGAGACCTTCCTGCTCCATATCAAACCATTCAAAAACAAAGTATGCAAGACAGAAGATCGAGACCCCGGCAAGTGGAGCTTGCCGGGAAGGCCGTACCAGGCTCAAGATTACCTCACTAGCACAAGGCCCTGGCAAGAGGAGCTTGCCAGGAAGACTAGAAGATTCCATCATAGAAGACACGCCTCGGCGCTATATGCGTCCCGGCGAGGGCCCGGGGAGCGGCAAGCTCCCGGGCCTGGCAAGATCAAGACCCCGGCAAGGTGCTTGCCGGGAGAGTTGCGCTGTGTGCCCGCGCTCCAGCTCATCGGCCCACGCGTCGCCCTGGGGCCTATCCAGGGACGCGTGGCGGATGGCTGTGCAGCCTGGGGGACACGGTGGCACTCCACGGTGGTGGATCCATCGCCGTGGCAGACGGAGACACAAGGGCGGGAGCTTTTGGGGTCGACGGCGACGGGCATTAAATGCCCTTGTCCCCCACTGTCAAAGTAGGTAGCGACCACTGTTCGCGCACTGTAGCTCCACTGTTCCCGCACTGTTACAACTACCACCTCTTTTACGTTTTTACCCCTTTCTCCTACGTTGACACCTGTCGGTGACCCCTTGCACTATAAAAGGAGGCCCATGCACAACGTGGAGGGGGTTCGAAACCTAGATCGCTCGCACGCTCGGTGTAACTGCTTCTTCAAGCTCCCGAGCACTCCAACTCAATACACAACTAAGCAGGAGTAGGGTTTTACGCGTCTACCGCGGCCCGAACCTGGGTAAAACTGCCCGCGTGCTCGCTACGATCTGCTCTTCGTGCTCCCTCCGCCCTCGTACCGCACAGACAAGGGGCTCCGGTCCCATAGGTGTTCGTGGCGGACAGTTTCCCCCGACAAAAAATGTCTCTTATATTTCTGCTAATAAAAAGGAGACTTTCTCCCAAGTTTCCCCTATTGTTTCTAATGATAAACCAGGATATGTGGAGAAGCTTCATCTCCAACCACCCCCTCCTAAGGTGAAGAAGAAGAAAAAGAAGAGGAGGAGGAGGAGGAGCAAGAAGGAAGAAGAACGGGTATCAACCTGGCCTGAGCATATTCCTCCCATCAACTTTTATCCTAACGGTTGTAAGTTTAAAGAAGAAGGTGAAGTTTATTGCCTTAATTATCATCTTGATGATACGTCCGTAGGTACTATTGAAGATGATTTTGATTATGATATGCATGTTACTTATTGTGATTGGGAAAATGATGATAATGCTGCTTATGATCTTGAAAATCTTTTTGGTACCAACTCTGAAAGTGAAGATATGGGAAGCTCTAAGCTTGGGGATGATAGGATTGCAAATCCTATCCCCACTAGTGATGTGATAATTGATAATTCTCTTGCTAGTAAGAATAAAGACAACATGTTTACAAATATAGTTCCTAGCAATGATAATGCTCTTCTCTACCATGATGATGTTATAACTCCAATCTATAGTGATTATAAAGGTACCTATGACATAAGGAGAAATTATCCTTATGAAACTTGTCATAATCATGAAGGGAATTACTCCCTTGTTGAACACCACCCTCCTAATATACAACTAATCTATAGTGTTCAAGTTGTTTATGATAGTCCTACTCCCACTATTATCAATGAGAAAAATTATGCTTATGTGGGGAGTGAGAGTACCTTTTTGCATGTGGATCATGGTAACAATGCTTTATGTGATGCTTATATTGTTGATTTCATCCATGATGCCACTGAAATTTATAATGAGAGAGGGAGGCTTGGTTCTAAATATCTTAACAATAAGAAGTTTCCTCTCTTTATGGTGACTATTTTGAAGTTATGCTTGTTTTGCATTCCTATGCTAGTTGCTTCGTGCTTCAATGAATTATTCTATTGCAATATTCCTTTGCATAGGAAGAATGTTAGCTTAAATGTATTTGGCATTTGCATCTTGATGCCCTCTTTTGTTCTTCAGCTCTTATTCTTACGAGAGCATCATTAAAGTCCTATGCCTAGCTTAAAGGCATAAAAGAAAGCGCTTTTGGGAGGCAGCCCACAATGAATAAAATTTTATTTTGCTTTTTGTTGTGTCTTGATGTTGTTACTACAGTAGCATCATCATTGTATCTTTACTTTTCAACTTTGTGCCAAGTGTAGCCTCTGATTGCAAGAAAGTTCAAAAGTTGTGACGTGTTGTCCAGGAAACAGATTCTGTCCTTGGATAGAAAAATTCGTATAAAATCACCAGATCATCTTTTTGGTCTGAATTTTTTCGACAGCGTGCTCTGTACAATTGTCTTTCGTGCGTCTGTTCTGAGTTTTTTTGATTAGAGTTCCAGAAGTGCCCCGAACAAATCATTTACTACCTGCTGTTCTGTTTTTCATAGATTCTGTCCTGTTTTGCCTTTCTTTCATTTTGCAAACCAAGAGCTTGCTTTTTCTTTGCAAAAACCTTTTGGCAATCTTGAGAAACAGTTGAACTTCAAGAATATCTTTATTTCCAGCAAGGAACAATTATTTTATTATGGGTACTAACCTGGCTAATCAGATTATGATGAGTTATGTATGAAGGGAGTTTTCAAGTGTGCGAGGGAAGATGATAAAAAGATTCAGGAGTGTCAAGCGCTCAAGCTTGGGGATGCCTCCGTGCACCCCAAGAAATATTCAAGGAGACTCAAGCGTCTAAGCTTGGGTATGCCCCCGTGCATCCCCTTCTCCATCAACATTATCAGTGCGTCTTTCGTTCCACTATATTTTTATCACTTCATGTGTTATGTGCTATGCTTGGAGCGTCTTGCTTTTAGTTTCATTTTTAGTTTTCTTTAGCTTTGCTTGTTTTTCATAAAAAAATGGAACTCAGCTTTCTTTGTGTGGGAGAGAAACACGCTCCACTTCAACCTAGAACACAACATAGAATTTTCATGTTTATCTTTGCTGTGTGTGTTCTTTGTCTTTTAATAGCTACTATCATGTTCAGCTCTTAGTATTCATGCTTATCTTTTCAAAGAGCTTTTGTTTAGTTGGTTGCTTGAACTCTCTTTAATTACCATGCTCACCTTATTAAGAGAGTTTGCTTCCGTTGCATTGGTTGATATGTCTATGATAAAGATGCTACGTGCATAATGGCGCTTAGTAGTTCATGTTTTCTTGTGGTTAGTCTCAAATAGCTGGGGGATTCCCAATGTGTTATTGGAGTACCAACTTGATTTTTTTGCCTATGATGTGGTATGGTTTAGTAATATCTTCCTTCAAGAATTTATTTTGATTGACTTTGCGTATGCTCACGCATATTTAAGACTGTAAAGAAAGTCTGTCAAGCCTTGATGATCTTTTGTTTCTGAGTAGCGATATAACTACCATGCCTAATTCAATGTTGCTTTGTCGCTCTGCATGATTATGACCGTCATTGCTCTTTTAGTTGGTCGCTCCCAGTCTTTTGCTAACCTCCACCTGTACTAAGCGGACTGACTGCTTGTGCATCCACATTCTTTTAATCCAGTTATGCCATATGAGTCCACCATACCTACCTATATGTGGTATTTCACCGCCACTCCAAGTAAATTTACATGTGCTACCTTTAAAACCTTCATTTTTGTAATACATAGCTCATGGGAAAGTAGCTTAAAAACTATTGTGGTAAAGAATATGTCGCTTATGTATCTTATTTCTTATAAGATGCTTGCTGAGCGGTATCCATGTTTCTGGGGACGCCATCAACTGTTACACTTTTGTTGAATTTCATGTGAGTTGCTATGCATGTTCGTCTTGTCCGAAGTAAGGGTGATTTGCCATGAGTTGAATGGTTTGAGTATGCATATTGTTAGAGAAGAACATTGGGCCGCCAACCAAAGCCATGTATCATGGTGGAAGTTTTAGCTTGGACATTAATCCTCAACCTCTTATGAATGCTTAAGCATTAAAGAGGAGTCCATTATCTATTTTCTATGTTGTCCCGGTATGGATGTCCTCAAGTTGAGATCTATCAAAAACGAGAAATCAAATGCGATTTATCTACTTGGACCTTTGTACACGTGGCATAGAGGTACCCCTTTGTGACACTTGGTTGAAACATATGTAATTCAATGATAACCCATGGAAATCCGAGCTAATTAGGACAAGGTGCGAGCACTATTGGTATTCGATGCATGAGGCTTGCAACTTATAGGATGTCTTATGCATAACACATATGAAGTATTACTACCGTTGACAAAATTGCTTCTATGTTTTCAAAATAAAAAAAACTCTAGCACATGAGTAATCCCTGCTTCCCTCTGCGAAGGGCCATTCTTTTACTTTTATGTTGAGTCTCCACCTTCTTTTAAAGCACCAACTATTGAGAGCATGATTGTCATTCTGAGTGTAATGTGCATTGTCCCAAAGTAGCATTGTCTTTTGCATGATTGTGATATCGTTTATTCTGAAATCATTGTATCTAGTCATCACTTAAACCTTGAAGGTGCCCCTACATTTATGTTTTGCTTCACTAAAGGGGGCAAGCTAGATATCACTTTATCATATTTGCACATCATGTTCATTGCAAATCTATTTGATGTTTCAGTATCATATTGTAAAACTTTCAGTTCTTTGTGATTTTCTCATGAGGCAACTTAATTACTACAGATTCATTGTCTCAGTAAGCTTTTGTCATATGACTATGAATAAGTCCTATATGGTTAATAGCATGTCACCACAGAAATTATTCTTGTTATCATTTACCTACTCGAGGACGAGCAGGAATTAAGCTTGGGGATGTTGATACGTCCAAAACGTATCTATAATTTCTGCTTGCTCCATGCCTCTTTTGGGTGATATTGCTATGATATTTATACACTTCCATACACTTTTGATCATATTTGGACTAACCTATTAACTTAGTGCACCCCAGTGCCAGTTTCTGTTTTTGGCTGTTTTTGTATTTCAGGTTTTCACATTACGAGAACTGCCAGGAAAAATCCAGAAAAAATATATAAAAAATCAGTGTTCCAGGAGCTACCGTGCGGCCAAAGTACAGCCGAGGGGGACCCAGAGGGGCTCCAGGCGGCCCACCCCTAGGCCGCGCCGGGGGGGGGGGGGGGCGCCTGGGCCCCCCAGGACTCCCCTGGTGACCCCCTTTGGCATATATTTAAGGTCCATCGAGAAAACCCTGATTCCAGACCCCTTTTCTCCAGACGTGATTCCGATCTCTGCCGCCATCGCCATCAAGCTTCGGGGGACCAGAATTCCTGCGCCGGCACCCTGCCGGGACGGGGAAGTGC
The DNA here is from genome assembly GCA_902687465.1 of Secale cereale. Lineage (NCBI taxonomy): Eukaryota > Viridiplantae > Streptophyta > Magnoliopsida > Poales > Poaceae > Secale > Secale cereale. Next base: position 695,634,146 of record LR738714.1, on the reverse strand, counting down.
CCCCGGATTCATCTCCATCGACGTTGCTTCCTCCCTCCATGATGCGGGAGTAGTTCCTCCTCGGGGCTGAGGTTCTTACCAGTAGCTATGTGGTCAATTCTCTCTCCCATGATGTGATCTTCGTTGTGATCATAGGCTATGTTAATCTAGGGTGATCCCATGATATTTCCCCTTCCTCTATGTATTGGATTGATGTACTCACTTGTCTTTATCTAGTATAATCCCCGAGACCAAGGTGACAACGGTCTATTGGACATGGATTAGAAAAGTATTTTCATGAGTGATTTCCTCTCTTGTGTGTTGATTGAAGATTGAGAGTCTCTTGGTTCTTGTCTTTGACTATTCTTTAGATATGTTGTGGTGATTGTGGGACTCTCTTTGGATGGCCGCGGTGACATTGGGAAATCCTTAGATTGAGAACTACGAACTTTGAGGTGTGCTTTTGTAGCCCTACATAATTCTCGTCCTCTCTTGACCACGAAGGAATGACCTCCGAGTGTGTCCCCTTTGCATGTTTTATGGGAAATATCATGTGATTCGATTATGTTAATGTTGTTGGGAGTTGCCACTAGTGAAAGTATGAAGCCTAGGCCTTGTTTCCACCATTGCAATACCATTTGTCCTCACGTTTACCACTTGTTTGCTTGCTGCACTTTTTATTACAGAATTATATTACTTTGTTTTGCCATCCATATTACTTGCCATTTAACATCTCTTCGCCGAACTAGTGCACCTATACATCTAACAAGTCTATTAGGTGTGTTGGGGACACAAGAGACTTCTTGTATCTTAGTTGCAGGGTTGCTTGAGACAGACCATCTTCAACCTCTACTTCCCTGAGTTCGATAAACCTTAGGTCATCCACTTGAGGGAAATTGCTACTGTCCTACAAACCTCTGCGCTTGGAGGCCCAACATAGTCTACAAGAGTAGAAGCGTGCGTAGACATCAGATACTAGTCATACTGCTTACCAGCATGTCATACTTTGCTTCGGCGGTATTGTGAGATGAAGCGGCCCGGACCGACATTACGCGTACGCTTACGCGAGATTGGTTTCACCGTTATGAACACTTGTTGCTTAAAGGTGTCTGGCGGGTGTCTGTCTCTCTCACTTTAGCTGAATCAAGTGTGGCTACGCCCGGTCCTTGTGAAGGTTAAAACAGCACATACTTGACGAAACATCGTTGTGGTTTTGTATGCGTAGGTAAGAACGGTTCTTGCTAAAGCCCGTAGCAGTCACGTAAAACTTGCAACAACAAAGTAGAGGACGTCTAACTTGTTTTTGCAGGGCATGTTGTGATGTGATATGGTCAAGAGATGATGAGATATACGGTTTTGTATGAGATGATCATGTTTTGTAAAGTTATCGGCAACTGGCAGGAGCCATATGATTGTCGCTTTATTGTATGAAATGCAATCTCATGTAATTGCTTTACTTTATCACTAAGCGGTAGCGATACTCGTAGAAGCAATAGTTGGCGAGACGACAACGATGCTACGATGGAGATCAAGGTGTCGCGCCGGTGACGAAGGTGATCATGACGGTGCTTTGGAGATGGAGATCAAAAGCACAAGATGATGATGGCCATATCATGTCACATATTTTGATTGCATGTGATGTTTATCTTATTATGCTTCTTATTTTGCTTAGTTCGACGGTAGCATTATAAGATGATCCCTTACTAAATTTCAAGGTATAAGTGTTCTCCCTGAGTATGGACCGTTGCGAAAGTTTGTCGTGCCGAGACACCACGTGATGATCGGGTGTGATAAGCTCTACGTTCAATTACAACGGGTGTAAGCCAGTTTTGCACATGCAGAATACTCGGGTTAAACTTGACGAGCCTAGCATATGCAGATATGGCCTCGGAACACTGGAAACTGAAAGGCTGAGCGTGAATCATATAGTAGATATGATCAACATAAAGATGTTCACCATTGAAACTACTCCATATCACGTGATGATCGGACATGGTTTAGTTGATTTGGATCACGTGATCATTTAGATGACCGGAGGGATGTCTATCTAAGTGGGAGTTCTTTAAGTAATATGATTAATTGAACTTTAATTTATCATGAACTAAGTCCTGGTAGTATTAGCATATCTATGTTGTAGATCAATAGCTCTTGATGTTGCTCCTTGTTTATTTTTTATATGTTCCTAGAGAAAACTAAGTTGAAAGATGTTAGTAGCAATGATGCGGACTTGTTCCGTGATCTGAGGATTTTCCTCATTGCTGCACAGAAGAATTATGTCCTTGATGCACCGCTAGGTGAAAGACCTATTGCAGGAGCAGATGTAGACGTTATGAACGTTTTGACAAAAGCTCGGTATGATGACTACTTGATAGTTTAGTGCACCATACTTTACGGCTTAGAATCGGGACTTCAAAACTATTTTGAACACCACGGAGCATATAAGATGTTCCAAGAGTTGAAATTAGTATTTCATACTCATGCCCGTGTCGAGAGGTATGAGACCTCTGACAGTATTTTGCCTACAAGATGGAGGAGAATAGCTCTACCAGTGAGCATGTGCTCATATTGTCTGGGTACTACAATTGCTTGAATCAAGTGGGAGTTAATCTTCCAGATAAGATAGTAATTAACAAAGTTCTCTAGACACTATCACCAAGTTAATAGAACTTCGTGATGAACTATAATATGCAAGGGATGAAAAAAGTAATTCCCGAGCTCTTCACGATACTGAAATCGGCGAAGGTAGAAATCAAGAAAGAGCATCAAGTGTTGATGGTTAACAAGACCACTTGTTTCAAGTAAATGGCAAAGGAATAGAAGGGGAACTTCAAGAAGAATGACAAGTAAGTTGTCACTCCAGTGAAGAAACCCAAAGCTAAACTCAAGCCTGAAACTAAGTGCTTCTACTGCAAAGGAAATGGTCACTGGAAGTGGAACTGCCCTAGATACTTGGTGGATAAGAAGGATGGCAAAGTGAACAAAGGTATTTTTGATATACAGATTATTGATGTGTACTTTACTAGTGTTCATAGCAACCCCTGGGTATTTGATACCAGTTCAGTTGCTAAAATTAGTAACTCGAAACAAGAGTTGCAGAATGAACATATACTAGTTAAAGGTGAAGTGTCGATGTGTGTTGGAAGTGGTTCCAAGATTGATATGATCATCATCGCACACTCCCTATACTTTCGGGATTAGTGTAGAACCTAAATAAATGTTATTTGGCATTTGCGTTAAGCATGAATATGATTTGATCATGTTTGTTGCAATATGGTTATTCATTTAAAGTCATAGAATAATTGTTATTCTGTTTACATGAATAAAGCCTTCGATGGTCATACACCCAATGAAAATAGTTTGTTGGATCTCGATCGTAGTGATACACATATTCATAATATTGAAGCCAAAGGATGCAAGGTTAATAATGATAGTGAAACTTATTTGTGGCACTGCCGTTTAGGTCATATTGGTGTAAAGCACATAAGAAACTCCATAGTGATGGACTTTTGGAATCACTTGATTATGAATCACTTGATGCTTGCGAACCATGCCTCATAGGCAAGATGACTAATACTCTGTTCTCCGGAACTATGGAGCGAGCAACATATTTGTTGGAAATCATACATCCTGATGTATGTGGGCCAATGAGTGTTGAAGCTCGTGGTGGGTATCGTTATTTTCTGACCTTCACTGATGATTTGAGCAGATATGGGTATATCTACTTAATGAAGCACAAGTCTGAAACATTTGAAAGGTTCAAAGAATTTCAGAGTGAAGTAGAGAATCATCGTAACAAGAAAATAAAGTTTCTACGATCTGATCGTGTAGGAGAATATTTGAGTTACGAGTTTGGTCTTCATTTGAAACAATGTGGAATAGTTTCACAACTCACGCCACCGGGAACACCACAACGTAATGGTGTGTCCGAACATCGTAATCGTACTTTATTAGATATGGTGCGGTCTATGATGTCTCTTACCGATTTACCACTATCGTTTTGGGTTATGCATCAGAGACAACTACATTCACGCTAGATAGGGCAACATCTAAATCCGTTGAGACGACGCCTTATGAACTGTGGTATGGCAAGAAACCAAAGTTGTCGTTTCCTAAAGCTTGGGGCTGCAATGCTTATGTGAAAAAGCTTCAACCTGATAAGCTCGAACCCAAGTCGGAGAAATGTGTCTTCATAGGATACCCAAAGGAGACTGTTGGGTACACCTTCTCTCATAGATCCGAAGGCAAGATATTCGCTTCTAGGAATGGATCCTTTCTAGAGAAGGAGTTTCTCTCGAAAGAAGTGAGTGGGAGGAAAGTAGAACTTGATGAGGTAATTGTACCTTCTCCCGAATTGGAAGGTAGTACATCACAGAAACTAGTTCCAGTGATTCCTACACCAATTAGTGAGGAAGCTAATGATGATGATCATGAAACTTCAGATCAAGTTTCTGCTGAACTTCGTAGATCAACCAGAGTTCGTTCCGCACCAGAGTGGTACGACAACCCGGTTCTGGAAGTCATGTTACTGGACCATGATGAACCTACGAACTATGAGGAAGCGATGATGATCCCAGATTCTGCAAAATGGCTTGAGGCCATGAAATCTGAGATGGGATCCATGTATGAGGACAAAGTGTGCACTTTGGTTGACTTGCCCGATGATCGGCAAGCCATCAAAAATAAATGGATCTTCAAGAGGAAGACTGACGCTGACGGTAATGTTACTGTTTACAAAGCTAGACTTGTTGCGAAAGGTTTTTGACAAGTTCAAGGAGTTGACTACGATGAGACTTTCTCACCCGTAGCGATGCTTAAGTCTGTCCGAATCATGTTAGCAATTGCCGCATTTTATGAAATCTGGCAAATGGATAACAAAACTGCATTGTTTAATGGATTTATTAAAGAAGAATTGTATATGATGCAACCAGAAGGTTTTGTCAATCCTAAAGGTGCTAACAAAATGTGCAAGCTCCAGCGATCCATCTATGGACTGGTGCAAGCATCTCGGAGTTGGAATATATGCTTTGATAAGTTGATCAAAGCCTATAGATTTGTACAGACTTGCGGTGAAGCCTGTATTTACAAGAAAGCGAGTGGGAGCACTACAACCTTTCTGATAAGTATATGTGAATGACATATTGTCGATCGGAAAAGATGTAGAATTTTCTGGAAAGCATAAAGGAGTGTTTGAAAGGAGTTTTTCAAAGAAAGACCTTGGTGAAGCTGCTTACATATTGGGCATCAAGATCTATAGAGATAGATCAAGACGTTAGATAAGACTTTCGATGAGTACATACCTTGATAAGATTTTGAAGTAGTTCAAAATGGATCAGTCAAAGAAGGAGTTCTTGCCTGACTTGTAAGGTGTCAAGTTGAGTAAGACTCAAAGCCAGACCACGGCATAAAAATATAGAGAGAATGAAAGTCATTCGCTATGCCTCAGCCATAGGTTCTATAAAGTATGCCATGCTGTGTACCAAACATGTTGTGTACCTTGCCATGAGTTTGACAGGGAGTTACAATAGTGATCCAGGAGTAGATCACTGTACAGCGGTCAAAATTATCCTTAGTAACTGGATGACTAAGGAAATGTTTCTCGATTATGGAGGTGATAAAGAGTTCGTCGTAAAGGGTTACGCCGATGCAAGCTTTGACACTAAATCCAGATGACTCTGAGTATCAATCTGGATGCATATTGAAAGTGGGAGCAATTAGCTAGAGTAGCTCCATGCACAGCATTGTAGACATAGAAATTTGCGAAATACATACGGATCTGAATGTGACAGAACCGTTGGCTAAACTTCTCTCACAAGCAAAACATGATCACACCTTATTACTCTTGGGGTATTAATCACATAGCGATGTGAACTAGATTATTGACTCTAGTAAACCCTTTGGGTGTTGGTCACATGGCAATGTGAACTATGGGTGTTATTCACATAACGATGTGAACTATCGGTATTAAATCACATGGCGATGTGAGCTAGATTATTGACTCTAGTGCAAGTGGGAGACTGAAGGAAATATGCCCTAGAGGCAATAATAAAGTTGTTTTTTTTATTTCCTTATATCATGATAAATGTTTATTATTCATGCTAGAATTGTATTAACCGGAAACTTAGTACATGTGTGAATACATAGACAAAACAGAGTGTCCCTAGTATGCCTCTACTAGACTAGCTCATTGATCAAAGATGGTTATGTTTCCTAGCCATAGACATGAGTTGTCATTTGATCAACGAGATCACATCATTAGGAGAATGATGTGATGGACTAGACCCATCCGTTAGCATAGCACTATGATCGTTTAGTTTTACTGCTATTGCTTTCTTCATGACTTATACATGTTCCTATGACTATGAGATTATGCAACTCCCGAATACCGTAGGAACACCTTGTGTGCTATCAAACGTCACAACGTAACTGGGTGATCATAAAGATGCTCTACAGGTGTCTCCAGAAATGTTCGTGGTGTTGGCATAGATCAAGACTAGGATTTGTCACTCCGAGTGTCGGAGAGGTATCTCTGGGCCCTCTCGGTAATGCACATCATAATAAGCCTTGCATGCAAAAGACTAATGAGTTAGTCACGAGATGATGTATTATGGAACGAGTAAAGAGACTGGCCGGTAACGACATTGAACTAGGTATAGAGATATCGACGATCGAATCTCGGGCAAGTAACATACCGATGACAAAGGGAACAACGTATGTTGTTATGCGGTTTGACCGATAAAGATCCTCGTAGAATATGTGGGAGACAATATGAGCATCCAGGTTCCACTATTGGTTATTGACCGGAGACGTGTCTCGGTCATGTCTACATAGTTCTCGAACCTGTAGGGTCCGCACGCTTAAGGTTTCGATGACAGTTTTATTATGAGTTTATGAGTTTTGATGTACCGAAGGAGTTCGCAGTCCTGGATGAGATCGGGGACATGACGAGGAGTCTCGAAATGGTCGAGACGTAAAAATCGATATATTGGACGACTAAATTCGGAAATCGGAAAGGTTCCGAGTGATTCAGGTATTTTCGGAGTACCGGGGAGTTACGGGAATAGAGGAGAGAGGCCAAAAGGAAGGAGGCGCGTGCCCCCCTTCTGGTCCGAATTGGACAAGGGGTGCAGCCCCCTTTTCCTTCTCCCTCTCCCCCTCTTTCCTTCTCTCCTACTCTGGAAAGGAAAGGGGAATCCTACTAGGACTTGGGAGTCCTAGTAGGACTCCCCACACTTGGCGCGCCCCCTCTAGGGCCGGCCTCTCCCTTCCTCCTTTATATACGGGGGCAGGGGGGCACCCTAGGACACACAAGTTGATCAGTTGATCTCTCCCAACCGCGTGCGGTTCTCCCCTCCACAGAAACACACCTCGGTTATACCGTTGCAGTGCTTAGGCGAAGCCCTGCGCCGGTAACTTCATCATATCCGTCACCACGCCGTCGTGCTGACGAAACTCTCCCGTGAAGCTCAACTGGATCAAGAGCTCGTGGGACGTCATCAAGATGAACGTGTGCTGAATGCGGAGGTGCCGTACGTTCGGTACTTGATCGGTTGGATCGCGAAGAAGTTCGACTACATCAACCGCGTCACTAGACGCTTCCGCTCCCGGTCTACGAGGGTACGTAGACACACTCTTCCCCTCGTTGCTATGCATGTAATAGATAGAACTTGCATGATCGTAGGAAATTTTTGAAAATACTACGTTCCCCAACAATACGTTGGAGACGTATCAACTCCCCCAAGCTTAAACCTTTGATTGTCCTCAAGCAATTCAGTTGATAAACTGAAAGTGATAAAGAAAAACATTGACAAACTTTGTTTGCTCTTGTTGTAAATATGTAAAGCCAGGATTCAAGTTTTCAGCAAAGATCATGAACTTACCACATTCACAATAACTTTCAGGTCTCATGTCTATTCATATCAACGGAATAATCAACTAGCGAGCAATAATAATAAACCTCTGATGACAACACTTTCTCAAAATAATCATAATATGATATAACAAGATGGTATCTCGCAAGCCCTTTCTAAGACTGCAAAAACATAAATGCAGAGCACCTTTAAAGATCAAGGACTGACTAGACATTGTAATTCATTGTAAAAGAGATCCACTCATAATCATACTCAATGCAAATTAATAGCAATACATGCAAATGACAGCGATGCTCTCCAACTAGTGCTCTTTTATAAGAGAATGATGACTCAGCATAAAAGTAAATAGATAGGCCCTTCGCAGAGGGAAGCAGGGATTTGTAGAGGTGTCAGAGCTCGATTTTGAAATAGAGGTGAATAATATTTTGAGCGGTATACTCTCATTGTCAACATAGCAACCAAGAATCTCGATATCTTCCATGCTACACACATTATAGGCGGTTCCCATACATAATGGTAGAGTTTATACTCCCCCAACCATCAACAAGCACACTCCACGACTAGCCCAAAACAATGGGTACTGTCCAAACCAGCAACAACCATGGGGGAGTTTTGTTTAATTATTATGATTTGAGCATGGGACTAGGCATCCTGGTTACCAGCCATTTTCTCATGAATGATGAGCGGAGTCCACTCATCGTGAGAATGACCCACCTAGCATGGAAGATATAGACAGCTCTAGTTGATACATGAGCTGTTCGAGCATACAAAACAGAATTTTATTTGAAGGTTTAGAGTTTGGCACATACAAATTTACTTGGAACGGCAGGTAGATACCGCATATAGGAAGGTATGGTGGACTCTTATGGAATAACTTTGGGGTTTATGGAAGTGGATGCACAAGCAGTATTCCCGCTTAGTACACGTGAAGGCTAGAAAGAGACTGGGAAGCGACCAGCTAGAGAGTGGCAACAATCATGAACATGCATTAAAATTAATCAACAATGAGTGCAAGCATGAGTAGGATATAAATCACCATGAATATAAATATCGTGGAGGCTATGTTGATTTTATTTCAACTACATGCGTGAACATGTGCCAAGTCAGACCACTTGAATCATTCAAAGGAGCATACCACCCTATCATACCACATCACAACCATTTTAATATCATGTTGGCACACAAGATAGACCATTATAAACTCCTAGCTAATTAAGCATGGCATGAGCAGCTATGATCTCTACTTGTCATTGCAAGCATGTTTCATGCATAATAGGCTGAATCAAGAACGATGAACTATCATATTTACAAAAACAAGAGAGGTCGAGTTCATACCAGCTTTTCTCATCTCAATTAGTTCATCATATATCATCATTATTGCCTTTCACTCGCATGACCGAACGGTGTGGATAATAATAATAGTGCACGTGCATTGGACTAAGATGGAATCTGCAATCATTTAATACAAGAGAGAAGACAAAGTAATATGGCTCAAGGTTAAATCAACAATAAAGGATATTAGAGCCACTAAACATTTTCATCATGGTCTTCTCTTGACCCCCAAAGAAGGAAAAGAAACTATTTACACGGGAAAGCCCCCAACAAGTAAAAGAAGAACGAGAAATCTTTTTGGGTTTTCTTTTAATTACTACTACTACAGGCATGGAAAGTAAACTAGCTAAAAGCTAGAACTAATTTTTTTTTTGTTTTTCTTAAGGTTTTTCTAACACACGAGAAAAAGACTAAGAAAAGAAATGAAACTAGCATGGATAGTACAATGAAAGTGTGTGAGCACCGACTACTGGAAGACGCGTGTGAACATGAATGTAATGTCGGTGAGAAATACATACTCCCTCAAGCTTAGGCTTTTGGCCTAAGTTGGTTTATGGCCAATATTGGCCTGATGGATATCCAAAGTCGTAGTTGGGGTTGTACTGAGATGCAGGGGCTACTGCCTAGCGAGCTGCATCCTGGAGACGAGCTGCTCTCATCGTCTCCTGATACTCATTTGCCTCCTCCCTGGTTATAATATATCTCCCTTTTGCCTGGAAGTCAAAGAAGGTAGGAGCAGGGAGAGCGATATGGATAGTGTGACGCCTGTCAAAGATTGGTCGATAATGGAGGGATTGTTCATCCCTCTCTACAAACCGATAGCTAACCATAGCATTATAATCTAACTGAGTAGGTGGTAATTTTGCATCATTTTCATGTATAGGCACACCAAGACGATTGGCTATGCGAGTGGCATAAATCCCACCAAATAAATCTCCATTTAAACAATTATGATGTAACCTACGTGCAATAATGGCCCCCAAATTATATTGTCTATCTCCTAACACAGAACTCTTGAGAACTCTAAGATCCAGGATGCACATATGGCAAGCCTCATCTTTACCGTTGATGCATCTACCAATAAAGAGAGCAAAGTAATGTATGGAAGGAAAGTGAATGCTCCCTATGGTAGCTTGTGTGATCTCTCTAGATTCCCCCATAGTGATACCAGCAAAAAAGTCTTTATATTCAGATTTGTGAGGTTCACTAATATTGCCCCACTGCGGGAGCTTACAAGCATCATTAAAATCTTCTAGGTCCATGGTGTAAGATTTATCATATAGATCAAACAGGACAGTGTGAGAATTACGTGAAGATGTAAATTTAAACCTTCTCACAAAGGAATCAATTAAGTAACGGTAGTGATGGCACTTATCTAGCCTGAAGCCCTCGAGGTCAGCATTATGCACATATGCATCAAACTCCTCCTTAATGCCTGCCCGAACCATAAATTCCTCTGACGGCCATTCACAAGGCCGCACTTGAGCTTCCCTCGGTAATTCACCGTCCGGCTCACGTATCGTGAGCCTTGGTCCTTGCTTCCTTGAGGAACCACCTTGGAAGATTTTCCTATGCATTTTTCTGAAACTTTCTGAAATTTTTTGTAACTCAAAATAAAAGTGAACCAAACTCAACAAGATTGATAGCAACAACTCCTACAAGTGCCTAGAGACTATATCATGCATTAGAACTACTTGGGACCAAAGAAGTTTAGCATGCAAGCTAAAGAACAAGGTCACCAGAGCAACAAAAATTTGCAATAAATAATGCACTAGAACACAAACTAATTGGACCAATGGAGGAGTCACATACCAAGGACCAATCTCCCCAAACAGTTTTGTGAATCGAGTTTTGAGCAAGGAGATCGAAAATGGCAGCAAGATGAGCTAGAACTCGTGCTTGAGCTGGATAGTGATTTCTTTGGAGGAAGAAGGAGTGTGTGGGTGCAGGAATAAGTGGAGGGGGGTCATGTGGGGCCCACGAGGCAGGGGGCGCGCCCAGTGAGGGTGGGCGCGCCCTGGACCCTCGTGGCCAGGTGCTGGCTCCCCCTGCTGTGTTCTCAGTGCCAAACATTCTCAAATATTCTAGAAAAATAATCATATTTCATTTTCAGGGCATTTGGAGAACTTTTATTTTCGGGTTATTTTTTATTGCACGGATAAGTCTGGAAACAGACAGAAAATACTATTTGTTCTTTATTTAATATAATTAACATAAAGTAAAAGGAGGGTACATAAAGTTGTGCTATCTAGATTCACCCATCTCATGCTCATCAAAAGGAATCCATTAACAAGGTTGATTAGGTCTTGTTAATAAACTCTTCCCGAATAACATGAAACTGGAGAATTTTTGAATAACACTAGGTTACCTTAATGGGGATATGTATGTCCCCAACAATAAGAATATCATATGTGTTCTTGACAGTAGGAAGAGGAAATTCAAAACCTCCAATAGTAATAGTTGAAAATTTTCCAATAGAATTGATACTGTGGACCTGAGGTTGTTTCCTCGGAAAGTGTACCGTATGCTCATTACCATTGACATGAAAAGTGACATTGGCTTTGTTGCAATCAATAACATCCCCTGCAGTATTCAAAAAGGGTCTACCAAGGATAATAGACCTACTATCATCCTCGGGAATATCAAGGATAACAAAGTCCGTTAGAATAGTAACATTTGCAACTACAACAGGCACATCCTCACAAATACCGACAGGTATAGCAGTTGATTTATCAGCCATTTGCAAAGATATTTCAGTAGGTGTCAACTTACTCAAGTCAAGTCTACGATATAAAGAGAGAGGCATAACACTAACACCGGCTCCAAGATCACATAAAGCAGTTTTAACATAGTTTCTCTTAATGGAGCAAGGTATAGTAGGTACTCCTGGATTTCCTAGTTTCTTAGGTATTTCACCCTTAAAAGTGTAATTAGCAAGCATGGTGGAAATTTCAAATTCAGGTATCTTTATTTTGTTGGTAATAATATCTTTCATATACTTAGCATAAGGATTTGTTTTAAGCATATCAGTCAAAAGCATATGCAAAAAGATAGGTCTAATCATTTCAGCAAAGCGCTCAAAATCCTCATCATCCTTTTTCTTGGATGGTTTAGGAGGAAAAGGCATGGGTTTCTGAACCTATGGTTCTCTTTCCTTACCGTGCTTCCTAGCAAAAAAGTCTCTCTTATCATAATGTTGATTCTTTGATTGTGGGTTATCAAGATCAACAACAGGTTCAATCTCTACATCATTATAATTGCTAGGTTGAGCATCATCATGAACATCATCATTAACATTATCACTAGGTTCATGTTCATTACCAGACTGTGTCTCGGCATCAGAAACAGAGATATCATTGGGATTCTCAGGTGTGTCAGCTACATGTTCATGTTGGGGAACGTTGCATGGAAAACAAAAATTTTTCTCTACGTTCACCAAGATCAATCTAGTAGATGCAACTACGAGGGGAGAGTAGGATCCACATACCCTTGTAGATCGCTAAGCGGAAGCGTTATGAACGCGGATGATGGAGTCGTACTCGTCGCGATTCAGATCGCCGAAGACCTAGCACCGAAGCAACGGTGCCTCCGCGTTCTTCACACGTACGGCTCGGGGACGTCTCCTCCTTCTTGATCCAGCAAGGGGTGGAGGAGAGGTTGATGGAGAACCGGCAGCACGACGGCGTGGTGGTGATGGTGGAGGAGAATTCCAGCAGGGCTTCGCCTAAGCACCGCGGGAGAAGAAGATGTTGTGGGAGAGGGAGGGCAGCACCGAGGCACAAACTGTGTTGGCTGCCCTCCCTTTGCCCCACTATATATAGGGGGGGTGGAGAGGTGAGGGCGCCCTAGGGTTTCCCCCCTAGGGGGCCGGCGGCCAGGGCAAGGGGGGGCGGCGGCCAAGGCAGGGGGGGCGGCGGCCAGGGCCAGGCCCTAGGGTTTCCCCCCCTAGGTGCCTTGCCCCCCAAGGCTAGGGGGTGCGGCCACCCTAGAGGGGTCCACCCCCCTTGGCGCACAAGGAGAGGGCCCAGGGGGGGCGCACAGCCCCCTGAGGGCTGTGGTGTCCCCCCTTGTGGCCCATTAGGCCCAGAACTGCTTCCGGACCCCCGAAACCGCTTTCCGGTACTCCGCCGATTTCCCGATGCTCCCCGGAACACTTCCGGACTCCGAAACCTTTCATCCTATATATCAATCTTCGTCTCCGGACCATTCCGGAGACCCTCGTCATGTCCGGGATCTCATCCGGGACTCCGAACAACCTTCGGTAACCATACACTTTTCTCACTAACAACCCTAGCGTCACCGAACGTTAAGTGTGTAGACCCTGCGGGTTCGGAAACCATGTAGACATGACCGAGACACTCCCAGGTCAATAACCAATAGCGGGATCTGGATACCCATATTGGTTCCCACATGTTTCTCGATGATCTCATCGGATGAACCACGATGTCAAGGATTCAGGCAATCCCGTATACAGTTCCCTTTGTCTCGTCGGTATGTTACTTGCCCGAGATTCGATCGTCGGTATCTCTATACCTAGTTCAATCTCGTTACCGACAAGTCTCTTTTCTCGTTACCGTAATACATAATCCCGTGACCAACTACTTAGTCACTTTGAGCTCATTGAGATGACGTATTACGGAGTGGGCCCGGAGATACCTCTCCGTCACACGGAGTGACAAATCCCAGTCTTGATCCATGTCAACTCAACAGACACCCTCGGAGATACCTGTAGAGTACCTTTATAGTCACCCAGTTACGTTGTGACGTTTGGTACACACAAAGCACTCCTACGGTGTCAGTGAGTTACATGATCTCATGGTCATAGGAACTTATACTTGACATGCAGAAAACTATAGCGATAACTGACACGATCAAAAGCTATGTTAACGTTTGGGTCTCGTCCATCACATCATTCTCCTAATGATGTGATCCCGTTATCAAATGACAACTCATGTCTATGACCTGGAAACCGCGGTCATCTTTGATCAACGAGCTAGTCCTGTAGAGGCTCACTAGGGACACAAAGTCTGTCTATTCATCCGCACGTGTATCTGAGTTTCCAATCAATACAATTATAGCATGGATAATAAACGATTATCATGAACAAGGAAATATAATAATAACTCTTTTATTATTGCCTCTAGGGCATATTTCCAACAGTCTCCCACTTGCACTAGAGTCAATAATCTAGCATTACAAGGTAATGAATCTAACACCCATAGAGTCTTGGTGTTGATCGTGCTTAGCCCGTGGAAGAGGCTTAGTCAACGGATCTGCAACATTCAAATCCGTGTGTACTTTGCAAATGTTTATGTCCTCCTCCTTGACCGAATCGCGGATGGAATTGAAGCGTCGCTTTATGTGTCTGGTCCTCTTGTGAAACCTTGGTTCCTTGGCTAGAGCAATGGCACCAGTGTTGTCACAGAACAGAGTCATTGGGTTCAGTGCACTAGGCACAACTCCAAGATCTGTCATGAACTCCTTCATCCAGACACCTTCCTTAGCCGCCTCCGAGGCACCTATATACTCCGCTTCACATGTAGAATCAGCTACCACGCTCTGCTTGGAACTGCACCAGCTTACCGCTCCCCCGTTGAGAATATATACGTATCCGGTTTGTGACTTAGAGTCATCCGGATCAGTGTCAAAGCTTGCATCGACGTAACCCTTTACGACGAGCTCTTGATCACCTCCATAAACGAGAAACATATCCTTAGTCCTTTTCAGGTACTTTAGGATATTCTTGACCGTTGTCCAGTGATCCATACCAGGATTACTCTGAAACCTTCCGGCCATACTTATGGCAAGGCTGACATCTGGTCTTGTGCACAGCATTGCATACATGATAGAGCCTATGGCTGAAGCATAGGGGACGACACTCATCTTTTCTCTATCATCCGCAGTCACTGGGCATTGAGTCTTACTCAACTTCGTACCTTGCAATACCGGCAAGAACCCCTTCTTGGATTGATCCATTTTGAACTTCTTCAAAACTTTATCAAGGTATGTGCTTTGTGAAAGTCCTATCAAGCGTCTTGATCTATCTCTATAGATCTTGATGCCCAATATGAAAGCAGCTTCACCAAGATCTTTCATCGAAAAACTCTTGTTCAAATACCCCTTCACGCTATCCAAAAATTCTATATCGTTTCCAATCAGCAATATGTCATCCACATATAATATTAGAAACGCTATAGAGCTCCCACTCACTTTCTTGTAAATACAAGCTTCATTGTAAACTTGTATGAACCCAAACGCTTTGATCACCTCATCAAAACGAAGATTCCAACTCCGAGATGCTTGCACCAGCCCATAAATGGAACGCTGGAGCTTGCATACTTTGTCAGCATTCTCTGGATCGACAAAACCTTCTGGTTGCATCATATACAACTCTTCCTTAAGAAAACCGTTAAGGAACGCTGTTTTGACATCCATCTGCCAAATTTCATAATCGAAATATGCAGCTATTGCTAACATGATTCGGACGGATTTAAGCACCGCTACGGGTGAGAAAGTCTCATCGTAGTCAATCCCTTGAACTTGTGAAAAACCCTTTGCCACAAGTCGAGCTTTATACACGGTGACATTACCGTCAGCGTCCGTCTTCCTCTTAAAAATCCATTTGTTCTGAATGGCCTTCCGCCCTTCAGGTAATACTTCCAAAGTCCATACTTTGTTTTCATACATGGATCCCATCTCGGATTTCATGGCCTCTAACCATTTGTCAGAATCTGGGCCCACCATCGCTTCTCCATAGCTCGTAGGTTCACCGTTGTCTAACAACATGACCTCCAAGACAGGGTTACCATACCACTCAGGTGCAGTGCGTACCCTTGTCGACCTACGAGGTTCAGTAGTGACTTGATCAGAAGCTTCTTGATCATAATCATTGGCTTCCTCTTCAACCTCTGCAGGCTCCACAAAAACATCTTTCTGTGCTGCGCTACTTTCTGGTTGAAGCAGAGGTTCAATAACCTCATCAAGTTCTACCTTCCTCCCACTCAATTCTTTCGAGAGAAACTCTTTCTCGAGAAAGGATCCGTTCTTAGCAACAAACACTTTGCCCTCGGATCTGAGATAGAAGGTGTACCCAACTGTTTCTTTTGGGTATCCTATGAAGACACATTTGTCCGCTTTGGGTTCGAGCTTTTCTGGCTGAAGCCTTTTGACATAAGCATCGCAACCCCAAACCTTGAGAAAAGACAACTTCGGTTTCTTACTAAACCATAGTTCATACGGTGTTGTCTCAACGGACTTAGATGGAGCCCTATTTAAAGTGAATGCAGCTGTCTCTAACGCATATCCCCAAAACGATAGTGGCAAATCGGCAAGAGACATCATAGAACGTACCATATCTAATAGGGTTCGATTACGACGTTCAGACACACCATTACGCTGTGGTGTTCCAGGTGGCGTCAACTGTGAAACAATTCCACATTTTCTTAAGTGATCACCAAACTCATAACTCAGATATTCTCCCCCTCGATCAGATCGTAGGAACTTGATCTTCTTGTTACGATGATTTTCAACTTCACTCTGAAATTGCTTGAACTTTTCAAAAGTTTCAGACTTATGCTTCATTAAGTAAATATACCCATATCTACTTAAGTCGTCAGTGAAGGTGAGAAAATAACGATATCCACCGCGCGCCGTTACACTCATCGGACCGCACACATCAGTATGTATGATTTCCAATAAGTCACTTGCCCGTTCCATTGTCCCTGAAAACGGGGTCCTTGTCATCTTGCCCATGAGGCACGGCTCGCATGTGTCAAGTGATTCAAAATCAAGAGACTCCAAAAGTCCATCAGTATGGAGCTTCCTCATGCGTTTCACGCCGATATGACCGAGACGGCAGTGCCACAAGAAAGTGGTATTATCATTATCTACTCTACATCTTTTGGCATCAATGTTATGAACATGTGTATCATCACTATCGAGATTCAATAAGAATAAACCCCTAACTTCGGGTGCATGACCATAAAAGATATTACTCATATAAATAGAACAACCATTATTCTCTGACTTAAATGAGTAACCGTCTCGCAATAAACAAGATCCAGATATAATGTTCATGCTTAACGCAGGCACTAAATAACAATTATTCAGGTTCATCACTAATCCCGATGGTAATCGAAGAGCGAGCGTGCCGACGGCGATCACATCAACCTTGGAACCATTTCCCACGCGCATCGTCACTTCGTCCTTCGCCAGTCTCCGTTTATTCCGCAGTTCCTGTTTAGAGTTGCAAATGTGAGCAACTGAACCGGTATCAAATACCCAGGCACTACAACGAGAGTTGGTAAGGTACACATCAATAACATGTATATCATATATACCTTTGTTGTTGTTGGCCCCCTTCTTGTCCGCCAGATACTTGGGGCAGTTCCGCTTCCAATGGCCATTCCCCTTGCAATAGAAACACTCAGTCTCTGGCTTGGGCCCAGCCTTGGGTTTCTTCACTGGATTAGCAACTGCTTTGCCACCCTTCTTAGAGTTACCCTTCTTGCCCTTGCCATTCTTCTTGAAACTGGTGGTCTTATTGACCATCAACACTTGATACTCCTTCTGGATGTCTGCCTCAGCGACTTTCAGCATAGAAAACAGCTCGGCGATGGTCTTGTTCATCCCTTGCATGTTATACTGCTGCACGAAGCTCTTGTAGCTTGGAGGGAGTGACTGGAGAATTCTGTCAATGATAGCCTCATCCGGGAACACAAGTCCCAGATCAGCTATGCGGGTATAGTACCCAGACATCTTCAGCAAGTGCTCACTGACAGACGAATTCTCCTCCATCTTGCAAGCGAAGAATTTATCGGTGGTCTCATACCTCTCGATCTTAGCATTCTTCTCAAAGATGAATTTCAACTCCGTGTACATCTCATATGCACCATGACGTTCAAAACGCCTTTGGAGTCCTCCTTCCAAGCCGTACAACATGGCACACTGCACTATCGAATAGTCATCCGAACGCGTCTGCCAGACGTTCATATCGTCCGCAGAGGCTCCAGGAGCGGGGGGTTGACCTAGCGGTGCATTTAGGACATAAACCTTTTGGGCAGCTGTGAGGATGATCCTCAGATTGCGGAGCCAGTCCACAAAGTTGCTCCCGTCATCTTTCAGTTTAGCTTTCTCTAGGAACGCATTAAAATTCAGGGGAGCTACTGCGCGAGCCATCTACAACCAAAATTTGCAAAGACATTTTAGACTATTGTTCATGATAAGTGAGTTATTACCTAATCAAATTAATTATAACTCCCACTCAAATTGACATCCTTCCGGTCATTCGAGCGTGACATGATCCAAATTCACCAACCCAAGTCCGATCATCACGTGAGATGAGGTGGTGTCAATGGTGAACATCAACATGTTGATCATATCTACTATATGACTCATGCTCGACCTTTCGGTCCTCCGTGTTCCGAGGCCATGTCTGTACATGCTAGGCTCGTCAAGTCTAACCCGAGTGTTCCGCACGTGCAAAACTGGCTTGCACCCGTTGTATGCGAACGTAGAGTCTATCACACCCGATCATCACGTGGTGCTTCGAAACGACGAACCTTCGCAACGGCGCACACTCGGGGGGAACACAATTTTATCTTGAAATTTTAGTGAAGGATCATCTTATAATGCTACCGTCGTCCTAAGCAAAATAAGATGCATAAAAGGATTAACATCACATGCAAATCATAAGTGACATGATATGGCCATCAACTCGTGCTTTTGATCTCCATCTCCAAAGCACCGGCATGATCTCCATCGTCACCGGCGCCACACCATGATCTCCATCATCATGATCTCCATCATCGTGTCGCCATCGGGGTTGTCGGCGCCCACCATGCTCTTACTACTATTGCTACCGTTTAGCGATAAAGTAAAGCATTACAAAGCGCTTAATGATTGACACGCAGGTCATACAAAAAATAAAGACAACCCTATGGCTCCTGCCGGTTGCCGTATGCATCGACATGCAAGTCGATATTAACTATTACAACATGATCATCTCATACATCAAATATAATTCATCATGTCATTGGCCATATCATATCACATGCATACCCTGCAAAAACAAGTTAGACGTCCTCTAATTTGTTGTTGCATGTTTTACGTGGCTGCTATGGGTATCTAGCAAGAACGTTTCTTACCTACGCAAAACCACAACGGTGATATTCAAGTTGCTATTTAACCTTCTACAAGGACCGCCTTGTTCTATTCCGATTCAACTAAGATAGGAGAGACAGACACCCGCCAGCCATCTTATGCAACAAAAGTCACATGTCTGTCGATGGAACCGGTCTCATGTACGTGGACATGTAAAGTTGGTCCGGGCCGCTTCATCCTATAATACCGCTGAATCAAGAAAGACTAAGGAGGGCAGCAATTTAAACATCAACGCCACAAACCCCTTTGTGTTCTACTCGTGAAAACATCTACGCAAGATCCTAGCTCATGATGCCACTGTTGGGTAACGTTGCATGGAAAACAAAAAATTTTCTCTACGTTCACCAAGATCAATCTAGTAGATGCAACTACGAGGGGAGAGTAGGATCCACATACCCTTGTAGATCGCTAAGCGGAAGCGTTATGAACGCGGATGATGGAGTCGTACTCGTCGCGATTCAGATCGCCGAAGACCTAGCACCGAAGCAACGGTGCCTCCGCGTTCTTCACACGTACGGCTCGGGGACGTCTCCTCCTTCTTGATCCAGCAAGGGGTGGAGGAGAGGTTGATGGAGAACCGGCAGCACGACGGCGTGGTGGTGATGGTGGAGGAGAATTCCAGCAGGGCTTCGCCTAAGCACCGCGGGAGAAGAAGATGTTGTGGGAGAGGGAGGGCAGCACCGAGGCACAAACTGTGTTGGCTGCCCTCCCTTTGCCCCACTATATATAGGGGGGGTGGAGAGGTGAGGGCGCCCTAGGGTTTCCCCCCTAGGGGGCCGGCGGCCAGGGCAAGGGGGGGCGGCGGCCAAGGCAGGGGGGGCGGCGGCCAGGGCCAGACCCTAGGGTTTCCCCCCCTAGGTGCCTTGCCCCCCAAGGCTAGGGGGTGCGGCCACCCTAGAGGGGTCCACCCCCCTTGGCGCACAAGGAGAGGGCCCAGGGGGGGCGCACAGCCCCTTGAGGGCTGTGGTGTTCCCCCTTGTGGCCCATTAGGCCCAGAACTGCTTCCGGAACCCCCGAAACCCCTTTTCGGTATTCCGCCGATTTCCCGATGCTCTCCGGAACACTTCCGGACTCCGAAACCTTTCATCCTATATATCAATCTTCGTCTCCGGACCATTCCGGAGACCCTCGTCATGTCCGGGATCTCATCCGGGACTCCGAACAACCTTCGGTAACCATACACTTTTCTCACTAACAACCCTAGCGTCACCGAACGTTAAGTGTGTAGACCCTGCGGGTTCGGAAACCATGTAGACATGACCGAGACACTCCCAGGTCAATAACCAATAGCGGGATCTGGATACCCATATTGGTTCCCACATGTTTCTCGATGATCTCATCGGATGAACCACGATGTCAAGGATTCAGGCAATCCCGTATACAGTTCCCTTTGTCTCGTCGGTATGTTACTTGCCCGAGATTCGATCGTCGGTATCTCTATACCTAGTTCAATCTCGTTACCGGCAAGTCTCTTTTCTCGTTACCGTAATACATAATCCCGTGACCAACTACTTAGTCACTTTGAGCTCATTGAGATGACGTATTACCGAGTGGGCCCGGAGATACCTCTCCGTCACACGGAGTGACAAATCCCAGTCTTGATCCATGTCAACTCAACAGACACCATCGGAGATACCTGTAGAGTACCTTTATAGTCACCCAGTTACGTTGTGACGTTTGGTACACACAAAGCACTCCTACGGTGTCAGTGAGTTACATGATCTCATGGTCATAGGAACTTATACTTGACATGCAGAAAACTATAGCGATAACTGACACGATCAAAAGCTATGTTAACGTTTGGGTCTCGTCCATCACATCATTCTCCTAATGATGTGATCCCGTTATCAAATGACAACTCATGTCTATGACCTGGAAACCGCGGTCATCTTTGATCAACGAGCTAGTCCTGTAGAGGCTCACTAGGGACACAAAGTCTGTCTATTCATCCACACGTGTATCTGAGTTTCCAATCAATACAATTATAGCATGGATAATAAACGATTATCATGAACAAGGAAATATAATAATAACTCTTTTATTATTGCCTCTAGGGCATATTTCCAACAGTTCACTAGAAGCATGCAAAGTCCTATCATTTTTCTTTTTCTTCTTATTAGAAGAACTAGGTGCATCTAAATTAGCTCTCTGAGAATCGTGCTCAATTCTCTTAGGGTGGCCTTCAGGATACATAGGTTCCCAAGTCATTTTACCACCTCTAGTCATAACTCTAACACCATTATCATTTTTCTTACTATTTAATTCATTGAGAAAATCATTTTGTGCTTGAAGTACTTGTTCTACTTGAGTGGTAACCATAGAAGCATGTTTACTAATAAGTTTCAATTCACCTTTAACTCTAGACATATAATCACTGAAGCGTTCAATCATATATGCAATTGTCTACCAACATAAGCATTGAAGTTTTCTTGCTTCACAATAAAATTATCAAACTCATCTAAGCATTGGCTAGCAGACTTATAACAAGGAATATCACCTTCATCAAATCAATAAAGAGAATTTACCTTTACTACCTGTGTCGGGTTATCAAGACCATGTATTTCTTCAATAGGTGGTAAATTCTTAACATCTTCAGCTTTAATACCTTTCTCTTTCATTGATTTCTTTGCCTCTTGCATATCTTCAAGACTGAGAAACAGAACACCCCTTTTCTTCAGAGTTGGCTTATGGGCTGTTCAGGAAGTGTCCAATTATTTTCATTGGTCAACATATTATTCAATAGTAATTCAGCTTGATCAACTGTTCTTTCCCTAAAAACACAACCAGCACAACTATGCAGGTGGTCTGTGGAAGCATCGGTTAGTCCATTATAAAAGACATCAAGTATTTCATTCCTCTGAAGAGGATGATCAGGCAAAGCATTAAGTAATTGGAGAAGCCTCCCCCAAGCTTGTGGGAGACTCTCTTCTTCAATTTGCACAAAGTTATATATTTCTCGTAAGGCAGCTTGTTTCTTATGAGCTGGAAAATATTTAGCAGAGAAGTAATAAATCATATCCTGGGGACTGCGCACACAACCAGGATCAAGAGAATTAAACCATGTCTTAGCATCACCCTTTAACGAGAACGGATATAACTTAAGGATATAGTAGTAACGAATTTTTTCCTCGTTGGTCAACAGGGTGGTTATATCATTCAACTTAGTAAGATGTGCCACAACAGTTTCAGATTCATAGCCATGGAAAGGATCAGATTCAACCAAAGTAATTAACTCAGGATCAACAAAGAAATCGTAATCCTTATCAGTAACAAAGATAGGTGAAGTAGCAAAAGTAGGGTCATATTTCATTCTAGCATTCAAAGACTTTTCTTTCAGCTTAGCTAATAATTTCTTAAGATCATATCTATCGTTGCAAGCAAGAAAGTCTCTAGCAGTTTCTTCATCCATAACATAACCCTCAGGAATAACAGGCAATTCATATCTAGGGGGAGAATCTTCATTATCACTTTCATCAATATTATCAGTTTCAACATTTGCATTCTCCCTAACCTTAGCAATTTGCTCATCTAGAAATTCACCTAGTGGCACAGTATTATCAAGCATAGAAGTAGTTTCATCATACATAGCAGAAGTGGCATCACCAAGAACATGCGACATATCAGATTCAATGGCAGGAGTAGGTGTCGCAAATTTACTCATAACAGAGGGTGAATCAAGAGAGCTAGATGGCAGTTCCTTACCTCCCCTTGTAGTTGAGGGAAAGATCTTGGTTTTTGAGTTCTTCAAGTTCTTCATAGTGATCAACAGATATAAATCCCAAGTGACTTAAAAAATATAGCTATGCTCCCCGGCAACGGCGCCAGAAAATAGTCTTGATAACCCACAAGTGTAGGGGATCACAACAGTTTTCGAGGGTAAAGTATTCAACCCAAATTTATTGATTCGACACAAGGGGAGCCAAAGTATACTCTTAAGTATTAGCAGCTGAGTTGTCAATTCAACCACACCTGGAAACTTAGTATTTGCAGCAAGGTACTTTAGTAGCAAAGTAATATGGAAGTGACGGTAGCAGCAATAAAAGTAACGGTAGTGTTTTTGTAGTTTTTGTAATAGCAGCAACGGAAAAGTAATAAGCAACAAGCAATATGTGAAAAGCTCGTAGGCATTGGATCAGTGATGGATAATTATGTTGGATGTGATTCCTCATGTAATAGTTATAACCTAGGGTGGCAAAGAACTAGCTCCAGTTCATGAATGTAATGTAGGCATGTATTTCGAATATAGTCACACGTGCTTATAGAAAAGAACTTACATGACATCTTTTGTCCAACCCTCCCGTGGCAGCGGGGTCCTAGTGGAAACTAAGGGATATTAAGGCCTCCTCTTAATAGAGTACCGGACCAAAGCATTAACATATAGTGAATACATGAACACCTCAAACTACGGTCATCACCGGGAGTGGTCCCGCTTGTTGTCACTTTGGGGTTGCCATCATAACACATAGTAGGTGACTATTGACTTGCAAGATAGGATCAATAACACACATATATTCATGAAAACATAATAGGTTAAGATCTGAAATGATGGCACTCGGGCCCTAGTGACAAGCATTAAGCATGGCAAAGTCATAGCAACATCAATCTTAGAACATAGTGGATACTAGGGATCAAACCCTAACAAAACTAAATCGATTACATGGTAAATCTCATCCAACCCATCACTGTCCAGCAAGCCTATGATGGGATTACTCACGCATGGCAGTGAGCATCATGGAGTTGGTGATGGAGGAAGGTTGATGATGACGATGGCGACGATCTCCCCTCTCCGCAGCCCCAAACGAACTCCAGATCAGCCCTCCCGAGAGAGATTAGGGCTTGGCGGCGGCTCCGTATCGTAAAATGCGATAATTCTTCCTCTCTGATTTTTTTCTCCTCAAAAGTGAATATATGGAGTCGGGGTAGACGTGGTGGAGCAATAGGGGGCCCACGAGGCAGGGGGCGCCCCCCCACCCTCGTGGACATGGTGTGGGCCCCATGGCTTGGTTATTTCCATAGATATTTTTTATATGTTCCAAAATAATTCTCCGTTGAATTTCAGGTCATTCCGAGAACTTTTATTTCTGCACAAATACAACACCATGGCAATTCTGCTGAAAACAGCGTCAGTCCGAGTTAGTTCCATTCAAATCATGCAAGTTAGAGTCCAAAACAAGGGCAAAAGTGTTTGGAATAGTAGATACGTTGGAGACGTATCAATCAGTGTCAAAGCTTGAATCGACATAACCATTTACGATGAGCTCTTTGTCACCTCCATAAACGAGAAACATATCCTTTGTCCTTTTCAGGTACTTCAGGATGTTCTTGACTGCTGTCCAGTGATCCACTCCTGGATTACTTTGGTACCCCATGCTAAACTTATAGCAAGGCACACATTAGGTCTGGTACATGATGACCCACAAGTGTAGGGGATCTATCGTAGTCCTTTCGATAAGTAAGAGTGTTGAGCCCAACGAGGAGCAGAAGGAAATGATAGGCAGTTTTCAGTAAGGTATTTTCTGCAAGCACTGAAATTATAGTTAACGGACAGTTTTGTGATAAGATAATGATAATTGGTAGCAAGTGACAAAAGGTAGAAGTAAATAAGGTGCAGCAAGGTGGCCCAATCCTTTTTGTAGCAAAGGACAAGCCTGGACAAACTCTTATATAAAGGAAAGCGCTCCCGAGGACACATGGGAATTATCGTCAAGCTAGTTTTCATCACGATCATCTGATTCGCGTTCGGTACTTTGATAATTTGGTATGTGGGAGGACCGATGCTTGGGTGCTGCCCGTACTTGGACAAGCCTCCCACTTATGATTAACCTCTAATGCAAGCATCCGCAACTACAAAAGACTTATTAAGGTAAACCTAACCATAGCCTGAAACATATGGATCCAAATCAGCCCCTTACGAAGCAACGCATAAACTAGGGTTTAAGCTTCTGTCACTCTAGCTACATATCATCTACTTATTACTTCCCAATGCCTTCCTCTAGGCCCAAATAATGGTGAAGTGTCATGTAGTCGACGTTCACATGACACCACTAGAGGAGAGACAACATACATCTCATCAAAATATCGTAAGAAGACCAAACTCACATGACTACTAATAGCAAGACTTCTCCCATGTCCTCAGGAACAAAAGTAACTACTCACAAGACATAATATTGTTCATGATCAGAGGGGTATTAATATGCATAATGGATTTGAACATATGATCTTCCACCAAATAAACCAACTAGCATCAACTACAAGGAGTAATCAACACTACTAGCAACCCACAGGTACCAATCTGAGGTTTGGGTACAAAGATTGGATACAAGAGATGAACTAGGGTTTGAGAGGAGATGGTGCTGGTGAAGATGTTGATGAAGATAGCCCTCCCAAAGATGGGAGAGTTGTTGGTGATGACGACGGTGACGATTTCCCCCTCCTGGAGGGAAGTATCCCCGGCACAACAGCTCTACCGGAGCCCTAGATTGGTTTCCGCCTCGAGAAGGCGGCGTCTGGTCCCGAAAAACTCCTTCTGATTTTTTCCATGTCAAAACACCTCATATAGGAGAAGATGGGGATCAGGGGCCTTCCGGCTGGCCCATGAGGCAGGGGGCACGCCCTGGGAAGGGGGGCGCGCCCCCCACCCTCGTGGGCAGCTGGTGGCCCCCCTCGTGGACTACTTTTGCCAGATATTTTTTATATTTTCTAAAACGACGTTCTGTTAAGTTTCGGGGCTTTTGGAGTTGTGTAGAATAGGTTTCCAGAGTTTTGCTTCTTTTCCAGCTCAGAATTCCAGCTGCCGGCATTCTCCCTCTTCATGTAAACCTTGTAAAATAAGAGAGAAAAGGCATAAGTATTGTGAAAAAACATGTAAGAACATCCCACAATGCAATAAATATCAATATATAAGCATGATGCAAAATGGACGTATCAACTCCCCCAAGCTTAGACCTCGCTTGTCCTCAAGCGAAAGCCGATATCGAAAAATATGTCCACATGTTTAGAGATAAAGGTGTCGATAAAAACAAAATACGGACATGAGGGCATCATGATCATTCTCATAACAGCAACCTATATAAATATAGTCATATGATTCTTATGCTAACGTAACAATTCATCCACAATATCAAGTATGAATCATAAACTTCATTGGAAACTAACAAACTTTGATCTCGGTCACCGAAGCAATTGCAATTTATCGTAATATCGGAAAGAGTCAAAATAAGAGCTTTTTGGCAAGCCTACATACTCAACTATCATATAATCTTTCACAATTGCTCACACTCACGCAATACTTATCTTTATGGAGTTTTAATCGGACACAAAGAAAGATAGGGGCTTATGGTGTTGCCTCCCAACCTTTTACCTCAAGGGTAATGTCAACAATAATAGATCATGAAAACTTACATCCAAGTGGGTATATATGTCAGGATCTTTCCAACACAATGTGCTTGCCAAAGGATAAAATGTAAAAAGGAAAGGTGGATTTCACCTTGGCACTTATAAGACAGGAATGATAGATAGGCCCTTCGCAGAGGGAAGCAGAGGTTGTCATGTGTTTTTATGGTTGGATGCACAAAGTCTTAGCATAGAAGAACTTCGCTTTATATTGCCACTTGTGATAAGGACCTTTATTATGCGGTCCGTCGCTTTTATTACTTCCATATCACAAGATCGTATAAAGCTAATTTCTCCCACACTAATAAATCATACATATTTTAGCGGACTTGCAACATGACAACTTACTTGGAAGGATCTTTCTCAATCCATGGGTAGGTATGGTGGACTCTCATGGCAAAATTGGGTTTAAGGATATATGGAAGCACAAGTAGTATCTCTACTTAGTGCTAGGAGTTTTGGATAGCATGAGGGGGAAAGGCAAGCTCAACATGTTGGATGATTCATGACAATATACTTTATTTCGGACACTGTTCAAGATATCTTCCGATATGCCGATAAATCGGCCGATTTATCGCTTACCGCTGTCTGACCGATAAGATAAATCGGTCGATAAATTAGCCGATATGGCGATAAATCGGCCGATATGCCGATAAACTGGCCAATTTGCCGCTTATCATGGGTCGATCGATAAGTTCCCGATAAGCGATATCCCCAACATTGATTTCGGATATACGAAGACATAACCCTTTATGTTGTCTTCCTTGTCCAACATCAACTCTTCAGCATTTCATATTTTAATGAGTGCTCACAATCATAAAAGATGCCCAAGATAGTATATTTGTATGTGAAGCCTCTCTTCTTTTATTACTTCCTATTAATTGTAACGATGATCAAAACTATGTTTGTCAACTCCCAACAACTTTTATTTATCATACTCTTATATGTGAAGTCATTACTTCCCATAAGATCGATATGATCTCTTTGATACTCTTTTATGTTTTCTTTCTTTTTGCCATGAACCAAGTGAGGAAATCAAGCCCTTGACTCAACACTAATCTTTATTATATAGCTCACGGACTCGATTCCAAAGGATAAAGCTCACAACTAGATCATGCTAACTTTATTTTACTAGATCAAGATACTACCAAAAGGATCGAACTAAGTAAAGCGGTAAAGATAGGAGTGATGGTGATACGATACCGAGGTCACTCCTCCAAGCTTGGCAGCAGCCAAGGGGAGTGCCCATTCCCATATGATTATGTCTCCTTCTTCGGGGGTGGTGAGGATGGCTTCTTCCTTAACTTGCTCTTAAGAGCAGAAAACTGCTCCTTTAGATCATTGATCTCTTGCTCAAGGTTTAATATCTTCTTGCATAATGCCTGCTTGTTTTCCTGCAAGAGGTTAAAAGGGATAAGTTCGATCGTAGGTTTCTTTACTCTGTCGGGGAGGCTTGGCTTTTTGAACTCCACATGCATGTCCCCTGGTTGAGGTAGTGGAAATTCGTCTTCCTTTGAGCTGGTCCAATCCTTCCCCTTGGGATCATGGTCCTCTTCTTCCTCCGTGGTCCAACCACAATGCTCCAATTCACCATAGGACTTAGAATCAGCAAGGAAATCAGCCACATAGCTTTCTCCCTCCGAATCCTGGGACGACATGTTGCCTTTATCTGTGACATAAACAGCTTGAAACGAAAACAGAGGATTTTTGCGCGATACAGAGGCCAAAACCTTCGGGAGTATATATAATGAATTTTTACTGACCAAAAGGAGTAACCCACAAGAAAACGGAGTCCAGGGGACACACGGGGTGCCCACGAGGCAGGAGGCGCGCCCTGGGAAGGGGGGCGCGCCCTCCACCCTCGTGGACGCTTCGTGTCTCTTCCGGACTGCGGTTTATTTTTCTATTTTTCTAAATATTCCAAAACGGAGAAAAATTTCCTTTAGAACTATTTTGGAGTTGGTTTACTTACCGTATCACTTACCTCTTCCTTTTCGGAGGCTGAATCGTTCTGGAAAGTGTCCCTTATGTATTCCTCCGGGGTTACGGTTTCAATAATATTGGTTTCAACATTTATAGGATTACGTGAGATATAATGTTTGATTCTTTGACCGTTCACCACCTTCAGATTTGTACCTTCGAAATTGTTGATTTTTATGGCACCGGAACGATAGACCTCCTCGATAACGTAGGGTCCTTCCCACTTGGAGAGAAGTTTTCCTGCAAAAAATCTTAAACGAGAGTTGAATAGCAAGACATAATCACCTACGTTAAACTCACACTTTTGTATCCTTTTGTTATGCCGTCTTTTAACTTTTTCTATAAACAGCTTGGCATTCTCATAGGCCTGGGTTCTCCATTCATCAAGACAGCTAATGTCAAATAACCTCTTTTCACCAGCAAGTTTGAAATCATAGTTGAGCTCTTTAATAGCCGAATATGCCTTATGTTCTAGCTCAAGAGGTAAGTGACAAGCTTTTCCATAAACCATCTTATACGGAGACATACCCATATGATTTTTGTATGTAGTTCTAGAGGCCCATAATGCATCATCAAGTTTCTTGGACCAATTCTCCCTAGACCTATTAACTGTCTTTTGCAAGATTAGTTTCAACTCCCTATTACTTAATTCTACTTGACCACTAGTCTGTGGGTGATAGGGGGATGCAATTCTATGGTTGACATCATACTTTGCAAGCATCTTACGGAAAGCACCATGAATAATGTGTGAACCACCATCAGTCATTAGATATCTAGGGACTCCAAACCTTGGAAATATAACTTCTTTAAGCATCTTAATAGAGGTTTTATGATCAGCACTACTAGTTGGAATAGCTTCTACCCACTTAGTAACGTAATCAACATCAACTAAAATATGTGTGTATCCATTAGAGGCAAGAAACGGTCCCATATAATCAAAGCCCCAAACATCAAATGGTTCAATAACAAGTGATTTATTCATAGGCATTTCTTGACGTCTACTAATATTACCAATTCTTTGACATTCATCACAAGATAAGACAAACTTACGGGCATCCTTGAAGAGAGTAGGCCAATAAAAACTGGATTGCAATACCTTGTGTGCAGTTCTATCTCCCGCATGGTGTCCTCCATAAGCTTCGGAGTAGCACTTGCGTAGGATCTGTTCTTGTTCATGCTCAGGTACATAATGTCTAATAATACCATCTACTCCTTCTTTATAAAGATGA
Organism: Secale cereale; assembly: GCA_902687465.1. Taxonomy (NCBI): domain Eukaryota; kingdom Viridiplantae; phylum Streptophyta; class Magnoliopsida; order Poales; family Poaceae; genus Secale; species Secale cereale. The sequence goes on along the minus strand of LR738714.1, from coordinate 695,604,205 downwards.
GGGTCATCCCAAAAGTAATGTCTCAAATCATAGAAGAATTTTTTCTTTTGCTGGTATGTGAAGCTAGGAGGTATAAACTTAGCAACAATGTAATTAGCATAATCGGCATACCATGGAGCAGTACGAGAAGTATTTATGACAGCTAGTTGATCATCAGGAAAGCTATCATCAATAGGTTGTGGGTCATCAAGTATATTCTCTAACCTAGACAAGTTATCTGCTACGGGGTTCTCAGCTCCCTTCCTATCAATTATATGCAAGTCAAATTCTTGTAGCAAAAGAACCCATCTAATAAGTCTAGGTTTAACATCTTTATTTTCCATAAGGTATTTGATAGCAGCATGATCTGTGTGAATAAATACTTTAGAATCAACGATACAAGGTCTAAACTTATCACAAGCAGATACAACTGCTAGAAATTCTTTCTCAACAGTGGCATAATTTCTTTGGGCACTATCTAGAGTTTTACTAGCATACCGGATAACATTCAATTTCTTATCAACTATTTGCCCTAGAACAGCTCCTACATCATAATCACTAGCATTGCACATAATCTCAAAGGGTAAATTCCAGCCAGGAGGCTGTACAATAGGTGTAGAGATCAATGCTTTCTTAAGTACTTCAAATGCTTCTAGACAATCATCATCAAAGACAAAATGAATATCTTTTTGTAGGAGATTAGTTAGAGGCCTGGAGATTTTGGAGAAGTCCTTAATGAACCTCCTATAAAACCCGACATGACCAAGGAAACTACGTATACCTTTAATGTCCTTGGGGCATGGCATCTTTTCAATAGCATCAACTTTAGCTTTGTCAACTTCAATACCTCTTTCAGAAATTTTATGTCCCAAGATGATGCCTTCATTAAACAAAAAGTGTCACTTCTCCCAATTCAAGACAAGGTTAGTGTCTTAACATCTCTGCAAAACTCGATCAAGGTTGCTTAAGCAATCATCAAAAGAAGTTCCGTAAACGGAGAAATCATCCATGAAAACCTCAACAATATTTTCACAAAAATCAGAGAATATAGCCATCATGCATCTTTGAAAGGTAGCAGGTGCATTACATAAACCAAAAGGCATACGTCTATAAGCAAAGGTACCGAAAGGACAAGTAAAAGTGGTCTTTTCTTGATCCCCTTTTGACACATGTATTTGAGAGAAACCAGAATAACCATCTAGAAAGCAGAAATGAGTATGTTTGGATAACCTTTCTAGCATTTGATCAATAAATGGCAAGGGGTAATGATATTTCTTAGTAGCTTTATTAAACTTACGGAAATAAATTACCATCTATAGCTTGTAACTATTCTTTGCATGATCAATTCATCTTTATCATTAGGGACAACAGTCATACCTCCTTTCTTAGGGACACAATGGACATGACTTACCCACTGACTATCAGCAACTGAATAGATGATACCTGCTTCTAGAAGCTTTAGTATTTCCTTCCTTACCACTTCTTTCATCTTAGGATTTAACCGTCGTTGATGATCAATAACTGGTTCAGCATTTTCTTCCAATTTTATCTTGTGTTGGCATATAGTGTGACTAATGCCCTTAAGATCATCCAGAGTATATCCAATAGCAGCACGATGCTTCTTCAGAGTTTTCAATAATTTTTCTTCTTCCTGCTCTGAAAGGTTAGCACTAATAATAATAGGATATATCTTCTTTTCATCAAGATAAACATACTTAAGATTATCAGGTAAAGGTTTAAGTTCAAACACGGGATCACCCTTGGGTGGAGGAGGATCCCCTATGATTTCAATAGGCAAGTTGTTTTTCAATACGGGTCCCTGTGTAAAGAATATTTCATGTATTTCCCTTCTCTCATTCATATGCATATCATTTTCGTGGTCTAGCAAGTATTGTTCTAAAGGATCATTAGGTGGCACAACAATAGAAGCAAGACCAATAATTTCATCTTTACTGGGTGGTGCCTTTTCAAGGGGTTGTCTACGGAATTTAGCAAAGTTAAAATCATGAGACATATCCCCTAACCCCACGGTGACAATATCTTTTACGCAGTCTATCTTAGGATTAACAGTATTCAAGAAGGGTCTACCAAATATAATGGGACGAAATTCATCTTGCGGGGAACTAAGAACAAGAAAATCAGCAGGGTATTTAACCTTCCCACACAAGAATTCAATATCTCTAACAATCCCAACTGGGGAAATAGTATCTCTATTAGCAAGCTTAATAGTAACATCAATCCCTTCTAACTCAACAGGTGCAATATCATGCATATTTTCGTTATACAGATCAAGATGGATAATACTCGCACTAGCACCTACGTCACATAAACCATGATAGCAATGATCTCCGATCTTAACAGAGATGACAGGCAAGCCTACAACATGTTTATGTTTATTCCTAGCATTGGGTTTGGCTATTCTAGCAGACTCTTCTTGGAGGTAAAAAACATGTCCATCTAAATCTTCTACCAAGAGATCTTTAACCATAGCAACACTAGGTTCAACTTTAATTTGCTCAGAGGGTGTAGGTGTTCTAGTATTACTCTTACAAACTACAGTTGAAGCTTGATCATGATCTTTTATCCTAACAGGGAAAGGTGGTTTTTTCAATATAAGCGGTAGGAATAACACGATCAACATTATAAGTGATAGTCTTTTCTTGAACTTTAATAGGTTCAACTACTTTTACTTCAATAGGGGGATGGTATTAAAACCACTTCTCCTTGGGGAGGTCAACATGAGTAGCAAAAGATTCATAGAAAGAGGCTACTATCTCAGAGTCAAGTCCATATTTAGTGCTAAACTCACGGAAAACATCGGTATCCATAAAAGCTCTAACACAATCAAACTTAGGGGTCATATCTGACTCCTTACCTTCGTCGAGATCCCAATCTTCAGAGTTGCATTTAATTCTTTCCAATAAATCCCATTTGAAGTCAATAGTTTTCATCATATAAGAGCCAAAACAAGAAGTATCGAGCATGGAGCGATTATTAAGAGAAAGCCGAGCATAAATTTTTTGAATAATCATTTCTCGTGAGAGCTCATGATTGGGGCATGAATATGACATTGACTTAAGCCTCCCCCAAGCTTGAGCAATGCTTTCTCCTTCGCGAGGCCAGAAATTATAAATATAATTACGATCACGATGAACCTGGTGCATGGGTAGAACTTCTGATGAAATTCCAACTTCAGACGATTATAGTTCCATGATCCCATATCATCGCATAGCCTAAACCATGTCAATGCATCTCCCTTCAAAGATAAAGGGAAGACCTTCTTCTTGATAACATCCTCGGGCATACCTGCAAGCGTAAATAATCCACAAACTTCGTCCACATAGATTAGATGTAAATCGGGATGCAGTGTTCCGTTTCCTGTAAAGGGATTTTCAAGCAGTTTCTCTATCATACCCGAAGGAATATCAAAGCAAACATTTTCAATAGGTGCAGTAGGTTGAGGAGCAACTCTTTGCTCTTCTGGTCGGGGTGAAGATACCCTGAACAAGCCTCTCAAAAGATTTTGAGCCATAGTAACAAGTGACAATAAATTTCAGCACACCATATAAATTTTTCCTTACCAAAGGCGCTTCACTCCCCGGCAACGGCGCCCGAAAAGAGTCTTGATGACCCACAAGTGTAGGGGATCTATCGTAGTCCTTTCGATAAGTAAGAGTGTCGAAACAGCGAGGAGCAGAAGGAAATGATAGGCAGTTTTCAGTAAGGTATTTTCTGCAAGCTCTGAAATTATAGGTAACGGATAGTTTTGTGATAAGATAATTGGTAGCAAGTGACAAAAGGTATAAGTAAATAAGGTGCAGCAAGGTGGCCCAATCCTTTTTGTAGCAAAGTACAAGCCTGGACGAGCTCTTATATAAAGGAAAGCGCTCCGGAGGACACATGGGAATTATCGTCAAGCTAGTTTTCATCACGATCATCTGATTCGCGTTCGGTACTTTGATAATTTGGTATGTAGGTGGACCGGTGCTTGGGTGCTTCCCTTACTTGGACAAGCCTCCCACTTATGATTAACCTCTAATGCAAGAATCCGCAACTACAAAAGAAGTATTAAGGTAAACCTAACCATAGCCTGAAACATATGGATTCAAATCAGCCCCTTACGAAGCAACGCATAAACTAGGATTAAGCTTCTGTCACTCTAGCAACCCATCATCTACTTATTACTTCCCAATGCCTTCCTCTAGGCCCAAATAATGATGAAGTGTCATGTAGTCGACGTTCACATGACACCACGAGAGGAGAGACAACATACATCTCATCAAAATATCGAACGAAGACCAAACTCACATGACTACAAATAGCAAGACTTCTCCCATGTCCTCAGGAACAAAAGTAACTACTCACAAGACATAATATTGTACAAGATCAGAGGGGTATTAGTATGCATAATGGATCTGAACATATGATCTTCCACCAAATAAACCAACTAGCATCAACTACAAGGAGGAATCAACACTACTAGCAACCCACAGGTACCAATCTGAGGTTTGGGTACAAAGATTGGATACAAGAGATGAACTAGGGTTTGAGAGGAGATGGTGCTGGTGAAGATGTTGATGAAGATAGCCCTCCCGAAGATGGGAGAGTTGTTGGTGATGATGGCGGTGGCGGTTTCCCCCTCCCGGAGGGAAGTATCCCCGGCAGAATAGCACTGCCGGAGCCCTAGATTGGTTTCCGCCTCGGTTCCGCCTCGAGATGGCGGCGTCTGGTCCCGAAAAACTCCTTCTGATTTTTTCCAGGTCAAAACACCTCATATAGGAGAAGATGGGCATCGGGGGCCTTCCGGCTGGCTCACGAGGCAGGGGGCGCGCCCCCACCCTCGTGGGCAGCCGGTGGCCCCATCGTGGACTTCTTTTGCCAGATATTTTTTATATTTTCTGAAACGACGTTCTGTTGAGTTTTGGGGCTTTTGGCGTTGTGTAGAATAGGTTTCCAGAGTTTTGCTTCTTTTCCAGCCCAGAATTCCAGCTGCCGGCATTCTCCCTCTTCATGTAAACCTTGTAAAATAAGAGAGAAAAGGCATAAGTATTGTGACAAAACATGTAAGAACAGCCCATAATGCAATAAATATCAATATATAAGCATGATGCAAAATGGACGTATCAGTACACAGGATTGCATACATGATAGATCCTATGGCCGAGGCATAGGGAATTACTTTCAGTTTCTCTCTATCTTCTGAAGTGGTCGGGCATTGTGTCTTACTCAACTTCACACCTTGTAACACACGCAAGAACCCTTTCTTCGACTGATCCATTTTGAACTTCTTCAAAACTTTATCAAGGTATGTGCTTTGTGAAATTCCAATTAAGCGTCTAGATCTATCTCTATAGATCTTGATGCCTAATATATAAGCAGCTTCACCGAGGTCTTTCATTGAAAAATTGTTAATCAAGTATCCTTTTATGCCATCCAGAAATTCTATATCATTTCCAATCAACAATATGTCATCTACATATAATATCAGAAATGCTACAGAGCTCCCACTCACTTTCTTGTAAATATAGGCTTCTCCAAAAGTCTGTATAAAACCATATGCTTTGATCACCTCATCAAATCGTATATTCCAACTCCGAGATGCTTGCACCAGTCCATAGATGGATCGCTGGAGCTTGCACACTTTGTTAGCACCTTTAGGATCGACCAAACCTTCTGGTTGCATCATATACAACTCCTCTTAGAGGTATCCATTTAGGAATGCAGTTTTGACATCCATTTGCCAAATTTCATAATCATAGAATGCGGCAATCGCTAACATGATTCGGATAGACTTACACATCGCTACGGGTGAGAAAGTTTCATCGTAGTCAACTCCTTGAGCTTGTCGAAAACCTTTCGCAACAAGTCGAGCTTTGTAGACAGTAACATTACCGTCGGCGTCGGTCTTCCTCTTGAAGATCCATTTGTTTTCAATGGCTTGCCGATCATCGGGAAAGTCAACCAAAGTCCACACTTTGTTCTCATACATGGATCCCATCTCAGATTTCATGGCCTCGAGCCATTTTGCGGAATTTGGGCTCATCATCGCTTCCTCATAGTTCCTAGGTTCATCATGGTCTAGTAACATGACTTCCAGAACTGGGTTGCCGTACCACTCTACTGCGGAACGTACTCTGGTTGACCTACGAGGTTCAGTAGTAACTTGATCCGCAGTTTCATGATCATCATCATTAGCTTCCTCGCTAATTGGTCTAGGAATCACTGGAACTAGTTTCTATGATGTACTATTTACCAATTTGGGAGAAGGTACAATTACCTCATCAAGTTCTACTTTCCTCCCACTCACTTCTTTCGAGAGAAACTCCTTCTCTAGAAAGGATCCATTCTTAGCAACGAATATCTTGCCTTCAGATCTGTGATAGAAGGTGTACCCAACTGTCTCCTTTGGGTGTCTTATTGTGATAGCCTGGCTTATTAGGGATGATAGACTACTCATATCAATAAGGAATTACTTCTTTTCCGGGAGCCCATTCGGATAGAACTACAAAGTTAAGCATGCTCAGCTTGGAGTAGTTTTAGGATGGGTGACCGACCGGGAAGTTGCTCCCGGGTGCGCACGAGTGAGGAAAAATTGCACATAAAAGACTAGTATTGATATGTTGGGCCAGTCTAGATCTCGCCAGGAGTAACGACCACCGGCGGATGTGTCCACTACAAAAAAATAATGTGATGATACCGACCGGGAAGTTGCTCCCGGGTGCGCACGAGTGAGGACAAATTGCGCAGAAAAGACTAGTATTGATATGTGGAGCCAGTCTAGATCCCGCCAGGAGTAACGACCACCGGCGGGTGTGTCCACTACAAAAAAAATACACTTCCGTGATGATACATGTTTGTCATAGTAGGTCACGTTTTCCGTCATGCATGTACATCCATGACAATTTGACAGAATCAAGATAGTCATACATGTGCTGTCGTAGAAGTGTTCCATGACATTACCATAATTATCATCACGGAAGTTTCCACTTCCATGAGGATAAATCTCGTGTCACAGAAGTGCTTTCGTCAAGGGTGACCGACACGTGGCATCCACCGTAACGGAACGCCGTTAAGCTATCGGGTCCGGTTTTGGATCCGATAACCTGTTAACAGCCCCGACCAATGCGGATTTTCCATGTGTGAAATCATCATTGGCCGGAGGAAACACGTGTTGCCTCACCATTGGGACAGATGTCATCCACTCACTGGATAGGAGGCGCCTATGATAGGTCGACACGTGGCACGGCCCAACAGTGGCCCATTCCGGTGAAAAAGGCTGACCCAGTAAACAATAGCAGGCCGGCCCATATAAGGCCTACTTGTGTCAGGTCCATTTAAGCCCACGACCCATACGAGATGTGCCAATTCAGCCCATCAACGGCCCGGTAAAGATTTGACACCATTGCAGCCCATCGTCAGTTCGAGCTCGTTAACAGCCCGCTATATATTTGGGCTCAATATCGGCCCAATGAGATTTCGTCCTGTTAATGGCCCATTTAGTGGATGGGTCAATTTTCACGATGTACATCTTTCGGCCTTTTATCGACCCATTTAAATATTGGGTAATTTCCAGCCCGGTGTGTCTTTCAGCCTGTTGAAGGCCCATAAATCAGTTGGGCCATTTGTAGTCAGACCTGAGTTTCGGCCTTTTAGCGACCCATTTAAGTGTTGGGCCAATTTCCGGCCCGGTGTGTCTTTTAGCCTGGTAACGGCCCATATATCTATTGGGCCATTTGTAGTCGGACCTGAGTTTTGGCCTTTTAGCGACCCATTTAAGTGTTGGGCCAATTCCTGGCCCTGTGTGCCTTTCACTGTTAACGGACCATAAATGAGTTCGGCCATTTGTAGTCAGACCTAAGTTTTGGCCTTTTAACGGCCCATGCCCTTCATGGTCCAATACCAGCCCGGTTTCTCTTTCGGCCTGCTAAAGGCCCACAACACAGTTGGGTCATTTACAATACGACCTGACTTTCGGCCTCTTAGCGGCCCATGCTCTTCATGGTCCAGTACAAGCCCGCTGTCTCTTTCGGCCTGCTAAAGGCCCATAGTATAGTTGGACCATATGTAGCCCGAACTTAGTAACAGCCTGTTAACGGCCCGTGAAATCAATTGGGCCCACCTGTTGCCCGCTTCGATGTCAGCCTGTTAACGACCCGAGAGTTAAGAGGGTCGAACATTAACTTTCGACCTGGTAACGGCCCATTAACTTAATGGGCCCACTAAAGTTCATACATGTCTTTAGGCCAAATTAGATAATTTGAGCCCATTACGATGAGCAATTATGCATAGGACCAAAACCGATCAAGCAAAGGTACGACATACAGGGAAAAATGTTGCACATCTAGCATATATTACAGGAAATTACATCCACTGGGCAATCAAAGATTGATGCCAGTGCAAATAAATGAACATAACTTAACGATCTACAACATCACAATCTGCAACCTCAGCATGGATGACACCCATAAGCATGTGGGCAAGTTCTTGCTGCTTTGCTACACTGTCTTTGAAAACATTGATCAGTTTTTGTGTCGCACGACTCTGCACCTCTGATTCCTCCACCATTTCCATCATTCCTTCAGCCATTAATTGTTTCACAAACATACATTTTTTCCATTGCATTCGAGACAGAGGATACTGAACAGATTTAGATGGCGATTTTGGCAAGCTTGTATTATTGATAGGGGAGAGTGTCTCGACCACTGCATCATAACATAGATTAGGAAGGGAACCAAATAGATTAATCATGAGTTATCGGCATATTACCCGGCCTAGATTTATTGGAAAGAAACAATGGGGTTGCCTTGCTGTTTTCTAAGTTTGTCTTCTTATCTTCAGCAACCTGCACCAAATTAAGACACTAGCATTGCTATCATTGGCCAAGTCAGATAATAGGAAACCAACATTGGCACAAGGAAGGTTTGGGCAACTAGCCAACACCAAATTAACATAATATGGCACAGCTATCATCAGCCAGGTAAGGTAATACGAAAGCAACATTGACACAATGAATGAATGGGCAACCAGAGCAGCACTACAATTCAGTAATGTGCATGATATGAGATAGTACACTCATGCAACTCAGCATGCAAAACTACCAAGCAGTTTTCTTTACAAATATCAACATTGGCGCCTTTAACATTTTGCTACAACTAATTTTAGATCAGACAAAGGTTGGATTCACGCCGACTAACAAAATACATGCTGATGTAAACATATAGTGATATACAACAGGTACTTACATCGGCATTGGAGCATAGAGAATTCCCGCAAGATATTTTCCTCGAATACAATGCCAATGAAGGAAATCTTCTATCATTTAACCTTATTTTCTAAAATAGAGATGGGTAATAAACATGTGGAAAATATGATCAGAATGCTATAAAATTTCATGATGCAAGGATACGCACACGCTTCTTAGAATGGAGTTGACATTCTTTTGCTGGACTGGAGCGGACTAGTTCTTTGGCCACTGGAATCTGCTTATTATCAGTGGGAGTTGGGTTTCTCTGTGCTGGAGCAGTATCTATGAAAAATGGAGTTGGTTTATTACCTACTGGCGTTTGGATCTTTTGCAAAGACCTGGTTTGTAACCCTTCAGATTCTAACATAGTCGTCTTCCCCTTGCATGCCTTATATAGAAGAATGGTGCTTCAATTACGAAACATGCTACAACAGAGATTGAATAGGTACTGAAGAATAGAAAGGCATGACATATTGACATGTATTCCCTCCATCTGGAAAAAATGGATGGGTCTAGGCATATTTCAGTTCTAGATACATCCTTTTTAATCCATTTCGGCAACATGTAATCCGGACGGAGGGAGTATTGTGTAAGAGCTAGGGATACGACAGGACAACATGGTAAAAAACACTAGTTGAATGTAAAAATGTATGCTAGCTGAATACGTACAGAAAAAACTAAGGCAACATACACGTGTATGACTGGGAAACTAAGATGGCATTGCAACAGAGCACTAGAACAACACTTCAATGTAAAAAAACATGGTATGGTAGATAGATGAAGTACATACTGATGAATAATAATGCATAAGATATTCAGAAGCATGATGTCCAAATTAAGCAGATGGCATTGCGATAGAGTAGAATGACAGTACTTGAATTTGAAAACATGTTATCATGAATGGAATAGGTACTGAAAAACAGGAAGGCATGACATATTTACATGCATGCTCAACATGCTAAGCACATGGCATTGCAATAGAGTAGATACACTCCAGGACATTATATGCATGTTGTACCCATATCACGGGCCAAGTTAGAGCAAGGACCTTGTGGGATGAAGAGGATTCACCATCTTTCTGTAAATCTTGTGAAGAACTGCCTTTACATGTTCCATCATATTGGGTATCATTGACATCAAGTTTATTGGCCTTTACATTGCTACGTGAGGTTCTTGTGGATATATCAGTGTGTGCAATTATATCTGACATGCATGGAAGACAACTAGTAGTTAGATTTATGTAATGTGTGCCTGTAGGAGACGACATAAATAGTAGGACTGGGGTTAACTAGCAGCATCATGTCTCAAAAACTAAAGGGAGAACACAGATGAAAGCTACAGAATATGTATCGTTTGTACTCGAGATTAGCTAGATGGCAGACAAAAGTATTAAAGAACAACATAGGTAATACTAGAAGTTGTATAATACTATAATCACCAGGCTGTGGGATAGCATTGGCTGATGGATGATAACTATGGAACAGCGTTACCTAAAGAACAAGTATCTTAGCTGAACTATGGAACAACGTTAACTCTTGAACAAGACCCGTAAGAGATCAGCATGAATATATAGTGAAATGTGATAATCTATTTTCCATGCTTAGATGAATAACAAAGCCATAAATGTTGCACACAAGTAAGATGAGGGTACAACCTATCTGGCCGCCATCCATAGGAGTGAGCATCATGTGCTGACTTGTCGATGGCCCTACAGTTGTTGTGGCTGTCCATGTCGGGCACGCGCATTCGATGCAGGGAACTGTTGAGTGGGGACTATAGCCCTCTTCTGGTGTATGCTTCCCTTGTTGGAGCAGCTGCGGTGAGTCGGAAGGCGGTGTGGCTGAAGATGCAGATAACGCATAATGTTAAGAACGACACATCTCTTTGATCTGAAGAAATACACTAAGAGATCAACAGCAAGGTACGAGAGTGGTCACACATCTGTTGACTGAGACTAAATTGGGGTCACATGATTTTATTTTATTCTGGTACTGTCCAATCTATGCCGGATGGCTTGATGGCCATCTTGTGCCTCCCGGCTGACACTGTTAGGAATCTTCCCTGAAGAGCCAGCGACCAATGGTAGAGCAGCTTACCTCCACCGTCCGTGGCCCTGGCCAAAACCCCGCTCCCCGCCCCACCGCACTGCCATGGTTGCACCGCCCCCGGGCCAATCCAAAAAGACGCCCCGTCATCCAGATCCGGCGGCGGTAGTACCTTGAACCCACACAACTCTAAGATAGCCATCTAAACGCTGCTTCCGCGGCGAACTTGCGGCCCCGCACCCTTACGTTAGACACCAGTCAACCGGCAGCCAAGGAGCTTAGCCGCCTCGAGGGGTGCTGCTTCCCATTGGGAATCGATTGGCCCAGAATAAAAATTCAGACAACTGACGCCTAAATAAAGTGATCTGAGATGAGGGTGCAACCTATCTGGCGGCATGGTGAAGTAGGCAGGTCCAGCTGCCGAGTCGGTGAGGCCGGCGTGGTTGCGGTGGCCACCGGCGGCAGGGAAACAACAATGTCGCGACGGTCGACGGCTACGGGGAAGCAGCGCCGGGTTTCTAGATGGATCCGAAGTTGGAGCCGCTCCGGCACCGTGAACAACGACGGGGGTGAATCGGCTCCGGTACAGTTCACGCGGCCATCGTCGAGGCAGCTCCAGCAGCACGGAGTAAGAGGCACATGGCCCAGTGGACGACGGCAAATGGACAGCGTCTCCGACATTAGGGAGGAGGGCGGCTGTGAAATTGGTGCGGTGGGGGCGCCATGGAGGAGGGGCTGAGGTTTTGCGGCTCGGGAGAAGGGAGCTTCCGGGGAGAAGGTGATTTGGCGCCCACGAGGTATGAATGGGGGGGGGGATTGGGAGGGGAGTGGAACCATGTACGCATTTGTTTGAAATGTGAGGGGGAGTTACAGTTCTACCCCTGCCTTTAGGCTTCTCGGCTTGGGTCTGTGTACTGAGGGTCGGGGATAGTAGAGTAACTTTGCTTCTCCCCAAATAGTGGGCGGGAGCGATTTCGGGCGAGGAGGGCGTGTTTTGAAATATAGTGGGCGCGAGCGATTTCGGGCGAGGAGAGCGTGTTTTGAGATAAAGGGCACGAGCTATTTCGAGCGAGGAGAGCATGTTTTGCCGACCATGGTTTATGAATTATTCGGCACATGTCATTTCGGCCGAGGAGAAGGCGCGCTTGGATGAAGTTACGAACCTACCCTCGATGCACAACGGGCCAATTAGTGCGTCTCCCACATAGGACGGTAATTTCGCGTCTCCCATTAATTTGCTTGGGCGAATTCCACCGAACAGAGGATTTTTAACGGTTCGTTCTAAATTTGGGAGAACAAGCATCCACGTCTACCTTACCAAGTCGATTCGAATCAAATTTAGAAATATTAGCTTGCCACATCTTTTTTAGATGGAGAGATGACAATCGGGAGTAATGTGTTTTTACAAGCTCATTGCTAGCGATTTACTATATGACAAATAGTTGACCCACTCAAAAACGGGAATCAAACCCAAGATGAAATATCTCGATTCAATGAAATAGCTCGTTCACCAGGTCAAAATAGTGAACTAAATCCAAAATTGAACACATCAATCGAATAGCATGTTGTGCAGTATTATAGTACTCTATGAACATGTTGAAAGTCAAATTAATGAACCTGTTTGATATACGCATATATCCGTTCATATGTGGATTACAGACAACATGTTCTCCAATTTAAATATTTGAATGCAAGTTTATATTGAAACATGGTTTATATCAGTCTTTGATGCATAAAACGCGACCTCCCCCTCTCCCGGACTCCTGCTCTCTCTCTCTCTCTCTCTCTCTCTCTCTCTCGCCGACAATCTTCAATTCTGTCGCACACATCCAACACATAAACCTTGTTGGTCCTGTCTCTTTCTCTCCATCTCTCTCTCTTTGTGTGTGTGCATGGGGGTGTCTTTCTAGTTCGCATGCATATATACTCCATCTATAGGTCTCTCTCGCACACTATGTATGATTCTCTAGTCCAAGCTAGATATCTTGGGTGCACTCATCGTACGCACACAAATTCCTTGGCTCGTTGCCCATAACTCTCTCACGCACCACTCTGTCATCTCGGAGCTCTTTCCCCTCTATCTCAAACTCTCCATCTACCTGGGTCACCACATGCATATCTCACTCGCACTCGATAGGCCCATCTAAAACTCTATCTCTCTCCCTCGTTCTCTCTCCATCTCACACGCACACACACACACAATCTCATGCCTAGCTAGCCAAGTATGATGGTCTCTCACTCAATTGTAGGCACACGCAGTCCCCCCTATATGTATATGACTAGCTAATCTTAGTCTCCATCACAAACATGTGCATGGTCTATCTCGATTTCTCTTGGGGCATCTTTCTATCGCACACGCACCTGCCTCGATCTCCCACCCATATATCCCCCTCATGATCTCGAGGGGGTCTCTCTATCGTAAACACACCCTCTCACCCTCCCCATGCGTCCATGTTCTCCATGTGTCCCTCTCGACCTTTGTAACTTGTTGGCCAGACCACTATTGGACATGTGTAGAGGTGTATCTCTCCATTGCAAACAATCACACACTAGCTATCTTCGTGCATCTCCTCACCTCGCTTTTCTATCTCGGAGATGCATGCGTGATATGTTCGCCTAAGAAATGAAAAAACACACACACTCTCTAATTTATCATTTGTTGTCACTTTCTCTTTCACACACATACTATTTTTGCACACTTACTCATTCTCCTTCACACACACTTGATCCCTCTCGACTTAGGCACTCTCCTCGGTCCATAGCATATTGATTTATTGAAAAGTCAGACATCACAAAGTTTGACCATTTACGTGGAGAAAAACAATTACATCTGGAACGGCAAACATATACGATTAGATTCACCATGAGATGTAGTTTCGTATGATGTATCTTTGGTATTGAAGATATAAATAACATTAGTGTAAACCTGATCAAAGTTTCCAAAGTTTGACTTCTAAAAAAATTACATGCACTGCATTATCGAGCGGATGGAATATCTCTTTCCCCCTCTCAACTATCTGACACACCACTCATCCTTATCGGGGCTCCTCAATCTCTCTCAAACTTTATATATCCCTGGTTCACACATACACATGTCTCGCTTGCGCTATACATATAGACCCATTCAACACTCTCCGCCCTTGTTCTCTCTCTATGTGACACACACACCCCTAATAAGTACCATAATCCCTCACTCCATCATAGGCGTAAGCATCCCCCCCCTAAGTATGATTATCTCTCACTAGCCATCAGGAACACACGTATTGTCTCCTTCCATCCATACGTCTATCTCGATATCTCTCGGGGTATCTTCTATCGCGCACACACCTTGTCACTCGATCTCCCACCCATGTAGTCCCATCATGATCTCCATGGGATCTCTCTATGACAAACATACACTCTCTCCTCCCCATGTCTGCATTTTCTCCGTACGTCTCTCTCGACCTCTCTCCCTTGTTTGTCAGACCCCTCTTGGCCACGTGCTAGGGGTCTTGCTCTCTTGGTTGCAAACAACCACACACTATCTCCTCACCTTACTTCCGTTGTCGAAGATGCATGTGTGATATGTTTGCATAAGACACACACGTTTTTTCTCGAATTTTATCGAGTGTTGTCCATGTCCCTTTCACACACGCACACACACTTTTTCCACTCACTCTTTCTATTTCACTCTCTCTCTCTCTAGTTAGGGACTCTCTCACGTCCATAAGCATATGGATGTTTTGAAAAGTCAAACCTCAGAAAAGTTTGACCAGGTATATGTGGAGAAAAACAATTACATCTGGAAAGATCATTAGATTCATCACAACATGTACTTACTTCATACTATCATTTATCTTTGGTATTGTAGATATAAGTAATTTCTTTATAAACTTGGTCAAAGCTTCAAAAGTTTGACATTTAAAAAAATGTTGGAATTACATTATCGAACGGAGGGAGTAGCTCTTTCTCTCTCTCTACTATCTCTCACGGGCCTCCCCTCACATACGAACACTCTATACCGACAGATTATACGCTCACTGTGTCAGTGTGTAGCTCCGTATATTGTTTAGTTGACCGGTCAACCAGTCTACATGCTGCCTTATCAGCTCGTGTTCTGTATCTTTGTGTGGTGGCCCATGTGGCAGTGGGTGAAAATAAGTAAACTAGAGGCCCATCTGACACGCGGTGAAGTAAGAAAAGTTCAAACCACTCGGGGTAGCACCCCGCATGCTAGTAAATTGAGGGCGCATTGAGGACTGAGGATATAAAAACACTTTGTTTGGGATAGTGAGAGGCTGGTATAGTTGGTTTGATTGATTTGTTTATATATGTGGGTCTATGTGCACAGCGGTGCCAACTCTCTCACATCGCGAGAGCGGTGCCAAAATCTTTTGATTTTACATCGATGCGTATTATGTGGCATACTTTTGCGAAATATGGCATCGACCACATAGTGGAAGGCAACAAATGCCCAAGCTCTTCACGTACTCGTAGGTAAATGAGAGGAGAGAGAGAGAGAGAGAGAGAGAGAGAGAGAGAGTGAAAAAAAATATCACTAGCCAGCCAACCCTATCTTATGAGCGAATGATATTGGTACCTCTTGATGACACGACAATCTTATACATCCAGCTGCTCTAATATGATCTCTTCTTTTGCAGATAAAAAAAGACCGAAAGTGAAAAATGTGCTGCACTATAACAATCTCATCGAATGCCTTAATCTCCATCTTACAGAAATTGATTTGATGGACTATCGAGGCAGCACATCTGAGATTAAATTGGCCAGGTTCTTTGTTCTGGAGGAAAGTGTGCTCAAGGTAATGAGGTTTGGCGTTCTCTGGCGCAGCAATGAATGGCGTGCTGATCACCGCAAGCGTCTAAGCCTGAATGACAAAGTCTCCGCAGAAGCTGAATTTGTTTTTGAAACATCAAGTGGCCAGAGACTCGAAAAGTTATTTGCCTATTAGTGACTTGTCAGGGCGGTGGATTTTAGTTTGTAAGATAATGCTGCATCCACCTAAAGTAACGAAAGTTCTTACGCAAACTTCCTAGTAATTCCATCTTCGTAGGTGCATCATTACTCCTAACATTTCTAATATCAGTTTGAAACTTGTAATATTGCCGTGTCCTATTCCCGCGTTTTCAAAATCCTGCGAATCAAACAGGTCCTGAGTTGGTGATGATGTTGTGCCTGCCATCTTTCAGCAATAGTCGTCGGATCTAGATCTGATGCATACAAACCAAACTACTCCAGTTTTGCAAAAAGATGCCCGCATTTGTTCCCTATTTACAAACAACTCCTTGTCTCTCACAATCAGCCTTATCTCCTCCCCACCACATCTAGAAGGCCATGGAAAAATCTGGCGCGATGGCCGCGGCCGGCGCCGTCCACCCCCCAA
Organism: Secale cereale; assembly: GCA_902687465.1. NCBI lineage: Eukaryota > Viridiplantae > Streptophyta > Magnoliopsida > Poales > Poaceae > Secale > Secale cereale. Next base: position 695,587,557 of record LR738714.1, on the reverse strand, counting down.
TCTTGGTGTTCCGTGCAATGCACGGGCATCTACGCACGGGAAATTATGTCGAACATGGCTAGTTGTAAGCAGGCTAGGTCTACAGTAATGATGATAGTGACTACAGACGCTGAGACTGACTATGGTATGCCAAACATGGCGCCTATACTCAGGTGTCATCTCCGGCGTACGGTCTTGTCACTTCACTATGAGGAGCAGCACGTAATAATTTGACCAACGGGTAGTACAGTGCTACTACATTGGTAGTAGTACTACTACTAGTACTAGCACCACTGTCTGGATTTAGTAGTACTACCACGCCCATCTGGATTTAGTATTTGACTAGAAATATCTAGTAATGCATGTCACAAAAAATGTACTACTCCCTCTGTAAATAAATACATGGTGTATTGTTTTATTCCTATCGGCGATATAACTTAATGTATTTTTGCTACTTAATAGGATTACATGCAATTAACTAACCACTGCATGTGATGTTTGGTAGTCTCAAGTCATTGAAAGCATGCACGGGCACGAAGGGCGACACAGCTTCATTGACTTACTGCACCTGCCTTTGGGTGTATGACACGTGGGCCCAACGGGTGGCTGGGCAACCTGTCATACAACCAAAGGCAGGTGCACTAGAGGGGCGAGGAGTAGATGGCCAACACGCACGTGCATTCAACGCAGTCTGCACTTCTCATATAAAGGCTCCCGCCAGTCCAATCTACGAAATCCTATGCACCTACGCACCCAAGGGCAAGAGTGATCACTCCAATCGCAAGATCAGTTGACTAGAAGCTAGACCCATGGAGGCGATGAGCGCGAGAATCAGCCGGCTGTGCCAGATGGTCCACGATGCCTGCCTGCGTCCTGGCACCAACGAACGTCTCCAAGTAGTGCTTGAGGCCGCCAGGGCGAGGGGCCACTTGGACGATAGATTCGCCTCCTTGTTCGACGAGGTCCTCGTCAGCTTCCTCCACAAGTTCACCGTTGTCAAGAAGCTCATGGACGACCTTAACGTACGCCTCCAGCCCACACGCCCAGGCTCTGCGATGCCTGCCACCCTCAGCGGCCTCTATGGTGACAACCTCTTCGACGCACTGGTGGCCCTATGACTGCTCGCCATCGCGCCGGAGAATGTCCACCTCGAGGTCACGCTCGCCGCGCAGCGCCTGGCGCAGCAAGACACCATCGACATAATCACCCACGTCTATGCACAAATCGTCCAGAAGGACTACTACATGCAAGAGGAGGACGATGGACGCTGGCCATCTTGGACCGCAGGGCAACCTTGGATGGCATTGTTCAGAAGCACGTTGAGCTTGCCGCCAACGCCGCTGCTCCTCACACGTCGGTTGGTGACCCGGTGCACTAGGGCATGAGGATGTCGTTGATGGATCCGTATGTATCTTTATCTTTCCGTCAAATCCATGTAGTAGTATATGGTACTACTAGTAATTATCTTACCTTTTGCATCAACTTCATAATTTTCCTACGTACTCCATGCATGAACTGCGCTAGAACCAAACTTCTCATTACTCTAGGTAAATTGTTATTTCTATCTATCGGTCGCGCCATGGAGCAGAACCAAATTTTACAAGTTACAAGTTCAAAAGGAAAAGCCTGCCATGTTCGCGTCGCACCCCCACACGGTTGGTCCGGCACGCCGCTCAAGGGGAAATGCGTGTTGTGTTGCATTTTCACTTACAAGTGGGACCGCAGTTGAGCAAACCGACTATCGGAAAACCCCCACCCCGCCCACCGTGCTATGGCTGAGAAACCATGAGGGAGAAGAGATGGTTGTAGCATGCACTCCAAGAAAATTGATGTCGGATGGGACTCGTGTGGGTGGCGTGTGCCGTACTGCTAGACATGAATGCTAGTTATGGCCCATGCCACCCCACTATATCGAGGTGCTGGTTACGTAGAACAAATTTCCTGGAGTTTGTGCTCAGCCCTCCTCTATCTCTCTTCTCAGCCAGCCAGCAGACGCGCGGAGCCCATCGTCTGTTTGCTCATATGCGGTCCCACATGTCAGTGAAAACGCAAGAGGACCCACTGAACCTGCACATCTTTCACCTCGACGTGCTGGTGATGAAAAACAAATCCAATAAAGATCATCGGTGGCCGCTTTTGGAGTTACTCAAGAGTAGTAAGATTCTATTTACAGTTTAACCCAAGATGCACATCCCGTGGCTTCAACTACCACTCTATTGTCTTGCATGACACGACCTGGATGCTGGATGTCCCACGTGTCGGCAAAAGGAGGAAGAACTCGACCAAATCTTCAGTTGTGCTCTCGGATTAGACTAGTTGTGCTAACTTAAAATTTTAATGTGTAGAATGGATGCATGTTTTGGTATTGGGAAGAAGAGTACAACGATATATTGATAGAGCGCAATTTAGTAGATGTTCTAGCACTTTTTTCTAGCATAGAGGCTAGAGATGAGACTAGTGCACTTGTTGATAGAATAGAGGCTAGACACGTCTACTTCTTTACACTTAAAGAAGAAAGAAGCACGCAGGATCGAGCCTCCGCAGATCAACAATGAATGTATCAAGAAGGCACTAATCCAACTTACAGGAGTAGTTATGGAAGTTGGATATCTTCTAAAATGTATTCTTGTGGTTCTTGTTTTTCTAGTCAAAATTTTGGTGCTGTATTTCCATGTACCAAAAAATCAATGATGAAAAAAAGATATGTGCTTGCAAAGAAAAATGTACGCGGCCGGGAGACGTCCGCGTGTTCGGCGCACGGCCACCGCATCCGAGAAATGGCCCGGAAACGACCCCATTTCCCTACCCAAACGGATAGAATCTGGGCAAAACGGAGGTCCGTTTGGGGTCGTGCGTTGGAGTTGGGCTTACAAGTGGGACAACAGTTGAGGAAACTGTCGGTGTACTAAGGTAGGGGTACCTCAGTACCCCAACTTGTGCACGGGCAGTAGCAGCTTCCCGCGGCAGGGCCTACCACGTGCTTGCCGGAGACCTTCCCGCTCCATATAAAACCATTCAAAAACAAAGTATACAAGACAGAAGATCAAGACCCCGGCAAGTGGAGCTTGCCGGGAAGGCAGTCCCAGGCTCAAGATTACCTCACTAGCACAAGACCCTGGCAAGAGGAGCTTGCCAGGAAGGCCAGAAGGTTACATTACAGAAGACATGCCTCGGCGCGACATGCGCCCCGGCAGGGCCCGGGGAGCGACAAGCTTCAGAGCCCGGCAAGCTTCCGGGCCCGGCAAGGTGCTTGCCGGGGAGAGTTGCGCTGTGTGCCCGCGCTCCAGCTCATCGAACCACGCGTCGCCCTGAGGCCACTCCAGGGACGCGTGGCGGATGGCTGTGCAGCCTGGGGGACACGGTGGCACTCCACGGTGGTAAAGCCATCGCCGTGGCAAACGGAGACGCAAGGGCGGGCGCTTTTGGGGTCGACGGCGACGGGCATTAAATGCTCTTGTCCCCCACTGTCAAAGTAGGTAGCGACCACTGTTCATGCACTGTTCATCCACTGTTCCCGCACTGTTACAACTACCACCACTATTACATTTTTACCCTTTCTCCTACGTTGACACCTGTCGGTGACCCCTTGAGCTATAAAAGGAGGCCCATGCACAACGTAGAGGGGGTTCGGAACCTAGATCACTCATTCGCTCGGTGTAGCTAGTTCTTCGAGCTCCCGAGCTCCAACACTCAATACAATCAAGCAGGAGTAGGGTTTTACGCGTCTATCGCGGCCCGAACCTGGGTAAACTGCCCGCGTGCTCACCACGATCCGCTCTTTGTGCTCCCTCCGCTCCCTTACCGCACGAACAAGGGGCTCCGGTCCCATAGGTGCTCGTGGTGGACAGTTTCCCCCGACATCTTTGGCGCGCCAGGTAGGGGGCGTCGAGGTTGTGCGAACCTGATCCGGCGTTCACGTGGGCGCACTCTTCATCAACCTCTCCAGTTTCATCAGCAACCTCATCAGCAACAACGACATGGCCCCGAAGAAGAAAGCTTCGGAGGTCGCAGGCCCGTCCGCGTCTCATCCGCCGCCACCGGAAACAACGGTGGGCGGGGGAGACGCCGTCGGAAGGGTGGTCGCCGGCGAGGAAACTCGCGGCGCCACCAAATCCAAAGACAAGACGGACGACCGAGCCTCGGTCTCCGTGGACGCGCCACGTCCATCTCAGCAAACGACAACCCAGCAGCGCCATGCCACAGGAGGTGGCATCCGCTTGCTGGGCCAAGGGCAAACCGGAGGCTCGCGGGACGCTCCGGGCCATCGTCCTGGCACGAGCAAGGCGCGGTCGCCGGGGCGGGACCCTGCTCCTTCTAACCCAGTTAGGAGTCCGAGCATATCCCGCTCCTCGCACCGCTCGCCCCCGCTCCCCTCCACTCCAGCAGAAGCGCTCGCAAGGGCGCAACTGCTCCTCGACTTCCCTCCAGCGACAGACAAGGCCGAAGACTGGAGGGCAACCATACGGAACCTAGATCACTCATTCGCTCGGTGTAGCTAGTTCTTCGAGCTCCCGAGCTCCAACACTCAATACAATCAAGCAGGAGTAGGGTTTTACGCGTCTATCGCGGCCCGAACCTGGGTAAACTACCCGCGTGCTCACCACGATCCGCTCTTTGTGCTCCCTCCGCTCCCTTACCGCACGAACAAGGGGCTCCGGTCCCATAGGTGCTCGTGGTGGACAGTTTCCCCCGACAGAAACCGACTATCGGCAAACCCCCACCTCGCCCGCCGCGGGATGGCTGAGTTAGAGAAACGACGAGGTTGAAGAGATTGTTGTAGCCCGGACTCCAACAAATATGGTGTCAGATGGAAGTCATGCTGGTGGCGTGTGCCGTACTCCCGGACGTGAATGCTTGTTCTGGCCCATGCCACCCTACTACCCTACTACTTATAGTAGTAGTATTGAGGATTCGAGGTGCTGGTTACGTACACTGAACACATGAACATATGGCCCACCTCACACTATGGCCAAATTTCCTGGAGTATGGGCTAGGTTAAAAAGTGTTCTTTGTGAGGTTGGGTGGCTGATCTCAAGTTTAAAACCTGTTGTATTACGTACATAGACGTAGAGATAGTGCAGCATGTGAAGCTAGTACAAATAGTGTACTATTGTTGATTGGCCTCATCCGATAACCTGTTGCAATGCACGTACAATTATGTATTCGGAAAATATATTTTTTTCCTCGTCACAGCACCCACTCAGAGAAGTGACTCGAAAGCCATTCATAAATTTAGTAAGTTTATCACAGGCATATCATTTTATTACCTACAACAGGTCATCAACCCACAACGATAACGAGGATACATTATAAATACTAAAGCTTTCATCACACAACAAATAACAAGCAATGAAATGAACTTCAACTCAACCAATCCTCGGCATTGGAAAAGCTTGCTTTGAACCACAACTGATTCTCTGGGAAGGGCCAGCTAGTGTCAATCTCGAGACCAATGCAGGACTGATCATCCAGGCTGAAGCGGCCTACTATATCACGAACAGGGTAGGGAGCCACCGCAATGTCTGGCATATAGATACATTTGCTTCTCATAAATGGTAGTAACGTTGTGTCAACAGCAGTTGGATCGCCTTTCACCATCATTGGATAGTTTTGTCCAAGGAAGAGCGAGTTTGCTCCAAGACTATCAATACTATACTAGGGAGAAGGTGTTGGCGCTAACACACTAGTATCCATCCTGAATACCATGCAACGGGTGTTGGAATAGGTTCGGAGAGTGCGACCATGGGAGACAACACCTTCTCCCTCAGTAGTAACATCAGCAGTGGGCTGTATACAGACAAGATGTGGTGATCCATTGGAATTAGTTGCCAGCCGCCAGTGAGCATATGGTCCCTGCTCGTCCTCATGCTCGTGTTCATCACCATCATCATCTCCCCCTTGGTTATAAATTTTTTCAAGTATAGGTGGTGGAATGTTCACAGGACCTTGGAAACACAAGAAGAAGGTTAATTAGTAAAGAAGGGAAACTTGCTAACTCGCATGCATGTGGATGAAACAATTATAATTACGGTGGAAGACAAACGTAACGAAACAATAAGGATCCTATGAAAAACAGTGCCATGAGTGGTGGCAGCAAACACAAGCCTCTCGTATTCAATTGCATCATAGTACACAACCGTGTATAGAAACTAATTTTTGAGCAATATCCATCCAGTCGAACCACGAAGGATGACAACAAACTTGTCGGAGATAGCAACAACTTTATAGTTCTTGTAATTCCAAGAGCGGTTGGGAACTCGAGAAATTTCTATCTTCCGTATACGACAGTCACCATGATCATATTTGAACGTACGTAGATCATTTGTGTGCTCAACCTCAGGGCACTCGGAGATTTTTGGAAGTGGAATCCACTGACAAGTGTACACATTCACAAGTTCCCACTCGCAATTGTACCCAATATAAACAACCCAATCTACATTTGTCCCGCCCAATGCTTGCCCTCAAGCGATGGCATCTTAACATCATACGTATCATGATCAAGCGGCATCAACTTGCACAAGGCGAGGCTTCCCTGGTCCGCGCGCCTATCAGCAGGGTCACGGCGAAGAAGATAGGGGAGATCAAACCGCTCTTGGACCCTTGGGTTCCTTGTAATGATGTTATTAGTTGAGTCGAGAATGTTCTTGAATGAACCTGCCATGCTAGCCGAGGTGATGACGTCGCACCGATCAATGAGTTCCCCCACCACGTCATCTTTCAGATCGTGGCAAGAATAACGGGGTCGTTTCCGGCTTGTTCCCTCCATGGAGAAGACAATCGAACAATGGTAGAAGGAAGGGTGAAGGCAAATGGAGGAGGGAGGAAGAGGGTGCGACAGCAGTTCCAAATCGAGAGGGAAAGGCAAAGAGTCGGTGGACGGTTGCCAGTTTGCCACGGTACACGAAGAGGCGCCCCAGCCTACACGCCATTTCGGAAATTATACAAAAGGACTCGCTATCGTCTCACTGACATGTTGGAACGGGACCACATGTCAACGAAATATGGTGTGTAATTTCTCGTCCAAAATATGATCTGGCCGCGTTGGCCCGAGGTACTGCATTAGTTATCGCTGAATAATATAAAATATTATGAGTGCAGACTCTCCACCCCGAGGTTTGTAGCTCCTTCTCGGTCGTCGGGAATCTATGTTCTTCCACTCTTTCGTTTAAGACATGAGCTTTGTTCATCGTGTTGCCGGCACGCGGGACATCTATATGCCTCCATTTTACAAAATCATACTATATGCCTCCATGACACACGGGACATCTAGCATCAAGGTGGCGTGTTGTGACGCCCCCGATTTGACCGTACACTAATCATGCATGCAAATGTGTATGACCAAGATCAAGGACTCACTGGAAGATATCACAACACAACTCTAGACACAAATTAAAATAATACAAGCTTTATATTACAAGCTAGGGGCCTCGAGGGCTCGAATACATAAGCTCGAAAACATAAGAGTCAGCAGAAGCAACAATATCTGAGTACAGACATAAGTTAAACAAGTTTGCCTTAAGAAGGCTAGCACAAAAGCAACATGATCGAAAAGGCAAGCCACATGATCGAAAAGGCAAGCCCCCCTGCCTGGGACCTCCTAACTACTCCTGGTCGTGAGCTGTCTCCATGAGGTAGTAGGCTTTGTCAGGGAAGTAGCAATCATCAAGTGTGACATGTGGCTCCTGGACTCCACCATCTGGTTGCATCAACCAGAAAGAAGAAAGAAGGGGGGAAAGGGGGAGCAAAGCAACCGTGAGTACTCATCCAAAGTACTCACAAGCAAGGATCTACACTACATATGCATCGGTATCAATGAAAAGGATAGTATCTGTGGACTAAGCTGCAGAATGCCAGAATAAGAGGGGGGAAAGCTAGTCCTATCAAAGACTAGCATCTTCTGGAAATCACCGTCTTGCAGCAAGGGGGGGAAGTAGAGTAGTATACCATAAGTCATATTTATGTTGTTGTTCCAACGCTCTGGGATCCATTCTCGACTCCCAAAGCAACATATCCAAACAATGCCTCATCATCCAGTTCTAGTTGTAGCGGTCGGGATACAACTCCAAGTGTCCATTACCATATGACAGGCTATCGATAGATGTTTTCTTCCCTGCAGGGGTGCTCCAACTTACCCAACATGCTTGCTTAACTTCGGCCGGAAACACCATCAGGTCATTCCCGCCCTCAGCCAAACAATATGCCGCAACCCTACCTAGGCTTAATAGAGAGGTCATGCACGCCGGACTAAACCTTATGGCCCCAGGGGTCATGGGCCAATCACCCCGGGAACTCCTGCACGTTGCGTACGCGTCCGGTGAGCAGACCTAGCAACCTCCTTTAAAAAAGTAGGAGCCTAACCAGTCCAACCCGATGCGCGCCGCTCAGTCGCAATGACGTCAGTTAAGCTTCGGCTGATGCATACGACGCAGAACGCCCATACTATGCCCACGTGATGGTTAGTGCTATCAGGCCAGAGGCCCCTTGGATTAAATATCCAAACCATTTAGTGTCTTGGGAACGCGCGGTAACGAGCAGAAACTCATGATCATGTGACCCCATCGCCCCGTCTCGAGGACTTGCAGCAAGGGCGAGTGCCCGGCCACTTCTCGTATTTATCTCGCGGGCACCTTCCAGGTCAACCCGACTACACATCACTCGCAATTCAGCTCGCACGGGTACCCCTCAGGGCCAACCCGTCTTTAGTAACCAGGTTCAGTGTAAAGTCATAGTAACCATAGTAACTGTGTGTCTAACACCAAAGGTGAAAACCTGCGTAAATCACCCTCGATGGAATTCCACCTGATGTTTATCATCAAGGTGAACGAAAGAGGAGTCACCCTCGAGGTCCACTCTTGAGGAGTTGCACGACGGTGTCGTTATCGGGAGTGGAGAAAGAGGAATCACCCTCGATGACCACAACCGATGAACTAACCTACAAGGTTAACATCAGAAGTGCTGATGAGGTCTCACTCCCGGCACTCGATAGTAACCCAGTAGTGTCGAGCAACTAAGGGGAAAGCGATGTGCGGTGCCGGGTCCTGGTCTTCGATCCCGTTGATTGGGTCTTCTGATAATCCAGCGGGGCAGACATAACAAAGGGGGGGGGGTCTCTGATGGATCTCTAACCAGCCTATACTAAGCAGTTTAGTATAAACATGTAAGGTATGAAAGCAGGTACAACAACAGGCTATGCATCGTAATAGGATCATACAAAAGCAGTAGCAGTTCTAATGCAAGCATAAGAGAGAAGAGAGTGGGCGATATCGGAATGATCAAAGGGGGTTGGCTTGCCTGGTTGCTCTCGCAAGAAGGAGGGGTCGTCGTCGATGCAGTTGATCACCGAGGTAGCATCAGTCTCGCGGCCTACCAGAAAGAAGAGGGGGAAGAAACAATAAATACAAAGCATACAGATGCAACAAACAAGCACGACAAGTCAACACGTAGTGCTAGGGTGCTCTAACGCGGTGCTACACGGTACTGGTGAAGAGGGATAACATCCGGGAATGTTTTCCCAGTGTTAGGCATTTCCGGACAGGCGAACCGGAGGGGGATTGTTCCATGTTCAGTATTATAGAGATGTGTGGCGGACGAATGGATCGCGTATTCGAATTCGTCTCGTCGTTCTGAGCAACTTTCATATATAAAACATTTTCATCCGAGTTACGGATTATTTTAAATTAATTTTTAAAGTTCTAAATAATTTTCTAAATTATTATTATTAAATTAATTCAAAATTAGTATTATTGCATCAGCATGACATCATCAGTCGACAGAGGGGTTGACTGGTCAATCTGACAAGTGTGTCCCACTGGGCATAGACTCAAGTTTAACTAAACCGGGTTAATTAGACTAACTAAGTGATTAGGCTAATTTATTTTAATTAGATTAGATAAACAGGATTAATTAACATAATTAATAATTTATTCATTCTAACAATTTTTTCTTTTTTAAAGCAAAATCGTTCTGGGGGCGGGCCCCCCTGTCATTGCCCTAGGGGGCCTTAACGGGTCGGTAGAAACGGGCGCGGGCGCCAGCCCGCGGGGCGCGGTTGCGGGCAACGGGCGCCTGGGCACGCGCTCGCCGGCGAGGAGTGCTGCGGGGCGAGGACAGCGGCCAAGGTGCTACCCGCACGTGGGCGCGGGCAGGGGGGAGCGATGGCGCGGCGACCGTGGGCGGTGCGTGACCCAGCGTGGCGAATCACAGCCCTGGCACAGCCAGGCGTGGCCACGGGCGCAACCACAGTATGGCCGGGCGCGTCGGCGAGGCAGTTGTCGCCAAGGCGGCAGCAGTGGGGCAGTCTAGCAACGGCGGTGAACGGCGGGCGCAGCTAAGCAGAAGTGGCAACAATGATAGCTAGCGGCGGAAGCGAGCAGAAGGAAACGCGGGAGGGGGTTCGGGGTCCTCACCCCACGTTGCAGGGGGTTCAGCGGCGAGGCTCAGTGGAGCCGTCGAGGGGGAGGAGAGGACGAGCAGTCCGGCGAGGGGGAGGATGGGGACGAGCGACGGTGACGATGTGATCAAGGCGGAGAGGCTCCAGCGAGGTGGCTCTCCAGGAGGCGGCGACGGGCGTGGTCGATCCAGTCTGCAGGGTCGTCGGGGGGAGGGGCGTGGTCGCCCCGATCCAGATCGAGGGGGCGAGAGGGACGAGAGAGTGGGGTGGGGATCGTGCGGGGGAAGTGGGTGCCATAGTTAGGTCACATGGGGAGGGGTTAGGTATAGGCTGGGGGTGGGCCGGCCTGGGGTTGGCCTGGTGGAGAGGCCAGCTGGGCCACGAGGCCCACTGGGAAAGGGGGGTTTCTTTTTCCCTTTCACATTTTAATGCCTCTATTTTCTATTATTTTAGGGCACTAAGCCATTTTGCAAAAATGTTGGTTCACTACCAATATTATTTATGGATTATTTGGCACCCGAAGAACATTTTAGTTTTCATGTTTGACTTTAGATTGGATTTGAATTTGAATTGAAATTTGGATCAAGTGCAGATTAGCAACAGTAACATGATGACATGGCACCATTACCAGAGGGTTACTGTAACCTGATTACCCGGGCGTTACAAATCTCCTCCACTACAAGAAATCTCGTCCCGAGATTTAGGAGGTAGATTAAGGGGAGAAAGACTCGGCAAGGACGGAGCCCAACACAAGGTAGGTTCCTGGGGACTATCTCAGTGAACGTGGCCTAGAGGAGTCTCTCGAGTTGAAATTCAAGAAAGCCGTCGAGAGAAAAGTAATGAGGTGCAATTAGAAGCTTCAACCGGGTAAGCAATCATTCGTTGCCTGAAACAGAGGTTGAAATGAGTTCAGAGCAATGGGAATAAGTATTGCTTCTGATGCCAAAATGGATCACTAGGAATGTGGCCCGTGATTTCCATACAAAGCCAAGTGCGAGGAACATCTTTGGCAACAAAGGTATGCAAGAGAGTTAAGTTTCGATCCCGTGGAACTGTGGGTTATGGGCCCACCATGTGGGTTAAAAGTAGGAAGGGCGATGATAGCAAGGCATGTCAGAGTATAGACTGTCAGTTATGTTAGCAACAACATTGGTACTAAGGGCGAGGGACAAAGAGAACCATTTTCCTGCTCATTGAAACGAGGCGGACCAATAGGCAAAGTTCTCATCCATCTGTGGTTACCAGAATGTTATCAACAATAGTAACAGGGTCTTACTGACAGAGTTGTACACCAAGGTGTTTACATAAGCAGGAAATTATTACTGCTTAGATTATATGTAGATCAAAGAAATGTTAAACAAACAAATGGAAAGAAAAATGTGTTTAAACACAATGAATAGAAGTATTGTCATTCCCAAGATTATGCAGCGCATGATATATGTGTCAGCAGATCAAAGTCATGACCATTAGATAATAGGGGTAAGAAGAATCATGATATGTACCCACCCACGATGTTGGATTGTTGATCAAGAACATTTAGCATTGCGCTTACAGTGTTCTTGGGGATCTTTTGCGTACCACAGACATGCTTCGAGATAGCACTGGCATGGTCATTGGGTAAAGATCAGACTTTGAAAACACAAAGGATCCATACGGAACTGCTAGAACAGCTCGTACCATTTTATTGTGGAAAGGGGTGAGGATGTGGCCGATGGGATCAGCAAGAACCCATCGTGATTTCCATAAGCACGAATTTCCACAATTAAGTGAGCGAGGTGATAGTATTGGACAACCCATAGCATATAATGAATTAAGTTCAATGTCACATCCCTAGTTTAGTACTTGCATTAGGACTAGCTAGAGTGTGCATCATGTTTACTTATCAAAGAAACTTGAAATGGGAATGACAGAAACCCCAGCACCCCTCTCCTAACAACTAGGGTTTGATAAAATCTTTTCCAATGTACCCAAAATGCCCTTTAAAAATGTTCATCATTTCTGCCTTGGTCCTAAACCTCTGCCAAAAATGGTGCACAATTTTCTAGGACCTCTAAGGTCTTTGGATTAAATCATATGCTATTTGTATTTGGGCATTTAAATGCTATAAAATATTTTAAATGCTCAAATAATCATAAACTATAATGTTTCATGCTGTTCATATTATATACAGTGGGCATGACAAGTTTTATGAGTTATAACAATGTTCTGGCATTTTTATTAATTAAACAAAGTTGCAAAAGAAATGAAACAAAAAATAAATAGGAAAGAAAAGAAAGAGAGAAATGTTTTACCTTGAGCCCAGCACTGTTGTAGGCCGGCCCAGCCCACCAGCGCCGCTCCTGTCGCCATCTTCCTCGCGCCAGTAGGCAGCGCGCGTGGCCACCGCGCGCCGGCACGCGCCCGGCCACCTCCAGCCTACTTGCCTGCGTCCCCGACGGCCAGGACGTCTCCCTGCGTCGCCACGCAGCTGCCCCGACCCCTCTCTCACTTCCCCTCGTCCTCATCTCCTTCCCCTGGCTCTCTCCCTCTCATCACCGAGGCCGCCCGTCACCGCTGTTCACCGTTGCCGCACCTAGAGCCTCCCCCTCGTCCCGTGAGAGTGTCCAGAAGGATCGCCGCGATGCCCTCTTCCTCCTCGCTGAGCCACGGATCGCCGGGAGCCCTGCAACGCCTTCACGCCGTCGTTCCCAACCTCGGATCACCGCAGCACCTCACCGTCGATTAAGGAGCTGCAGAGCATCCCCGACCTCTCCGTCGAGCTCGCTAGCACCGATGTGAGCCCCTACGGCGAATCCCTTCCTCCTCCGTCTCGTTTGCACCGTGTAGCTGCTGCTCCGCTGATCACCGAAAACTGCCGCCGCCGTGCTTGCCGCCGATGATGCTCCGGTGACCATTTGGTCACGGACGCACGTCCATCTCGCTCATCGCAGCACGTAGATGAGCTAGGTACCACGCACGCATCGCCTAGGCCACCGCAGCCGCGTTTCCACACACGCCCGAACGCCGGCCGCCGCTGTCGAGCTCGTTGCCGTCGCCTCCGGCCACCACAGGCCCGGCGACAACCACCATTCGACGCGCATCGACGAGGGCACTCCAACGCGCCCAACCGCAGCTCGAACCGTGCCCTGTAGGCGATTTCTTAAGCTCGCCGCCGTGTTTGGCCTCGCCGGCGTCACTTCGCCGGCGAGTTTGACTCGTTTGACCGGGGGGTTGACCACCCCTGGGTCACTGACATGTGGGCCACCCCTCCCCTAATTGGCTAGTTTAATTAAGTAAAATGTTAATTAAATCAGTTAATTAGGTCAGTCACTGACCTGTGGGCCCAGACTCTAGTGACAGCTAATTAGTTCCTAGCTTAACACTAATTAACTTTGCTAATTAGCTATGACACTGACATGCCGGGCCCACATGTCATGTTTGACCTGGACCAGCCCTGTTGACCTGCTGACGTCAGCATGAGGTCATGCTGACGCAGTAAAATGTTTCTGGAGTTTAAAATAAATCTTAATTGATTTATGAATTTCAGAAAATACTCAAAACTTCTAAAAATCATATAAAATCAACCGTAGCTCAGATGGAAATTATTTATATATGAAAAATGATCAGAAAAATCCAATCTTTCCAATGGCAATGGTTTCATGCATGTTTGAGTAAGTTAACCTTGCTGTATACATTAAAACATGATAATGCACTTAATTAAATAATAGTTTGATTTCCAATTTGAATCTTTGATTCAAATAGGCTCAAACCCTTCTGGTTATAGTTGCATTAGCCCAAAACACATGCATATTGCCATGTCATGAGCATGCATCATATTGTTGCATTTGTTTGTTTAATGATTGTATCGCCGGTATTCTCCGTGTTAGGTCTTGCTCCCGAGGATACTCCTGCGTATCCAGCTGAAGAGCAGTACCCGACAACCACTTTGTCAGGCAAGCAATCATTGATCATTCCGATACAAACCCATCTTCTCGCTCCTGCTCTCTTTTACTGCATTAAGGCAACAGCGTGTGAACTGCTACTTGCTGCGGTAGTTGAACCCTATTCCCTTGCATGACCTGTCATTGCCACGGTAAATAGTTGAAACCCACTAGCATGTGTAGGAGTTGATTGAGCCATGTGATGTGTGATCCACCATGCTATTTGCTTATGTTGCCTGCTATGCTTGGAGTTGTGTCTGGTCTGGTTCATCTGGGTGATGGATCAGAGTGAAATGATCTTACCGATAAAGAGAAGGAAGTGTGGAATATGCTTGGTAAAGGTATCGATGAAAGGCCATGTAGGAGTATGTGGTGGGTTGTTTCATTGGAATCGTCCATAGGACCCGAGATCTGTGCGTGTGATTCAAGTTACAGTTACTACCACACATTGGGCCCTGAAATATTACCCCGCTCGACTTATCGACTGCCATGTTCTCTGTCCAGGAGTTGCAACTAGTTTCTGGTGTTTGTTGTTTACTGGTGGTCGTGCACAGCGCTGACCCTCGGGGTGGGCTGTGATGCGACAGGTATGTGGCACGGTGTACCAGTTGCCTGTTAGGTGACTCGGGAACCCTGTACACATCGTTTGGGGCTGTGAGCGACACCCCGGCCGGATCTCCCCACGGATGGAACCCAAATAGGCGATAAACCTGGACGAGAGACTTGAGTGGTTGGTTAGGTCGTGGTCTACACCCACGTCGGCTTTCGCTTGAAGTCTGCCGAGCACATGTCGTGTGCAGACGCTAAGTGGTGAAAACATGTGTGAAGAAGTACACCCCTGCAGGGTTATCAATCTATTCGAATAGCCGTTGTTCGCGGTACGGACTACTTGGTTACTCTTACAGTTCATAGACAAGTTGATGGATACTACTAAAAGCCTCAAGATAAGTGTGAGTGCCATGGATGGCCCTTCCGTAGGATGACGGAAGAGGATCCTCGGTAGTGTATTGTTGTGGTGAGTAGAGGACTCGTGTTCGTAATAACATCTTGCAATCCGTTGAGAGTTGTAGTATAGGTTAACCAAGAGTCAATGCTGGCTTTCTACTATGAACTCCACTACCCCTTTGATAATGTTGCATGTATGATAGGTTCTGTGGTAAGACTTGTCGAGTACCTTTGTACTCATGTTTGCTTAATAACTGTTGCAGAGGAGAACCCTGCCCCTGCTGATGGGTTCTACATAGACGTTGACGTCGACGAGTAGCTTGACACCCAGACGGAGATCTGGAGCTTGTGAAGGGCCTTGTAGATAGTCAGGCTACACCAAGCCTGTTTTATTTTCTAAGTTGTCTGTACTCAGACATGTAGCTTCCGCTTGTGCTTGTATGACTGTATGACTTGAGTGTTGGGTCATGTGACCCCTACCTGTATGGATATGTTATGTATGGCTCTTGGAGCCTCTTAAATAAAGTACTTTGAGTCATAGAGTTCTGTTGTGATGCAATGTTGTATTTGCACATATTGAGCATATTGTGTGTATGATTGAAATGCTTGGTATGTGTGGGATCCGACACCTAGTTGTTTTCCTTTGGTAGCCTATCTTACAGGGAAATGCCTCCTAGTGTCTCCAATGAGCCTTGGTAGCTTGCTACTGCTCGGAACACGTAGGCTGGCCGGCATGTGTCCTTCTTCGATCCTGTGTCTGTCCCTTAGGGGAAATGTCACGCGTTGTTCCTTTAAGTCCATGTAGCTTGCTACGACTTGGGTTCATACGTTGATGACCGACACGTACGTTGCTGGGTCATGGATGCCTGTCTCTGTAATTTAGTGCCACTTTTGGTTTATAACTAGCCATGTCGGCCCGGGTTCTCTATCATATGGATGCTAGCGACACTGTCCTATACGTGAGCCAAAATGCGCAAACGGTCCCGGGCCAGGTAAGGTGGCACCCGTGGGGTTACCGTGCGTGAGGCCGCAAAGTGATATGACGTGTTACAGCTAGATCGGTGTGACTTAGGATCGGGGTCCTGACAGCGTTGGCATCAGAGCTGGACTGCCTGTAGGTTTCTCAAGCCAAACTGGTCGATGTTGAGTCTAGAAAAAATCTTAGTTATATGTAGGGGAATTGATTGTGGAAGGGAACGTAAGGCTCTTTTACTCCTTTACCTTATGCCCTTCTGATCTGAGTCAGTCCATTCTTTCTACGGGGATTTAGGACTAGGCCTCTTATCCTTACTAGGTTCACGTGTTACTAATCCGTAGACCCTTAGGATTGTTGGTTTCAAGCCTCAGTTCAGTTTCTATCCTTTTTAGTATGATGATTGTTGGATCCGGAACCTTGATATTAAATTGTTGAGTGGTTATGCTATCATTTGTATGATGTCTCAAATCTTTGTTTGAGCATTTACAGTTGTTATGTGCCCGATTTCTTCCAGAAACACTAATGCCTTTGCATTATTTCGTGTTTCAGATGTCTGGCCGCACCCCTCACCAAGTGGTTCGTTTGACTCGGTGCATTAATGTGCCCGGTCACACGGCCATGCCAGTCCGTGTGCTGACTGAGACCGGTTATCGCTGGTATCCTGAGTACACCGTGGAGGAACAGTACCGGGATTTCAATCAGAGTCAGTATTTCTGCACAGTCCGGATATACCCCTCATATCCTGGAGCTAACGACCCCATCCATTGGTCTTATGGACTCGGGATTACCATCGAGATGGTAGTGTAGGATGCCGCCTATTCGATGATGACCATTCTCCGGGCTAGGCATGCCCTGTTGCTGAACACTGAGTTCTGTTACATGCCAGCCTCACTTCCCGGAGAGGAAGGCTACTACACTGGTCTGTATACTGATGCTGCTCATGAAGAGCCACTGCTTCAGACTACTGTTCAGATGCTGGAGGATAGGGACCGTGAGGTCCGTGCCTCCGAATGGAGCTGTATAACACTCGAGCTGCCCACTGGACTACTTTGACACGGCTTGCACCTGTTGTGCACGCCGGATATCTGGACATGCGGGATTTGTACCCCGTGCGGACTCGTCTGCCTGATCGCATGGATTGGCGTGACGTTGGGGGTATTACACCTCCACGTGGGCGTCGGTTACCACCAGCATCGGGACCGAGGCCACATCCGTGTCCCTATGGTCCACAGCCTTCGAGCACTCGCGAGTTTCAAGATCCGTCTGTTCCACTTCCAGGCTACGGTGGTAATCTTTACGAAGATTACTACGGGAATGTCTGAGCTAGACCGTGGTAGTAGTAGTATTGTAGTAGTTGTATTTCCACAGTCCTGCGCGTCTTGTGGAATATGACTTAGTGTGTACTGAGTTCCGGAGGTGTAGTTAAATAATGTATAAGAGCTTGGAATGCCTCTGATGGGATGTAACGTATTTCACCGTAGTTGTACTTTAGCCTTGGCTTGTACTAAACTATGTATGGTGTGTATGACCACTGGTGTATATATAGCAGTTTCTATATTACCATGTCGTACGGATGAACATCTTTGCATTCCGTGTCATCCATTACATTTTGCACTCCTATGTCAAATTTTTGCCATCCTTGTCTAAACCGTTGTTTTGTTTTCCTAGGATGGTCAACACTCGCAACACTCCTGCTGCTCAGGAGCAGGGTGAGGCTAGTGGGGCTAGAGATGGGAATCTGCCCCAGCCACCCTCCTTGGCGGAAGTTATGCTCGAGGCAGAACGGAACAAGAGAGAGACCAACCGTCTGCTGGAACGAATAGAGCAGAACACTGGGTTCCGCCAGAGGAATGACGTGGTGTCAATCAATGACTTTATCAAGATGTGTCCACCGAAGTTCCATCACTCCACTGAACCTCTGGATGCGGATGACTGGCTACGTAGTATCACCCACAAGCTACACTCTGCCCGTGTGGGCGAAGCTGACAAGGTTACCTACGCCGCCTACCATCTTGAGGGCCCTGCCAGTCTTTGGTGGGAAAACTTTGAAGCTATGCGTCCTGCTGGCCAAATCACTACTTGGGTTAGGTTCAGTGAGGCATTCCGTGAACATCACATTCTGGAAGGTCTCATGGATCGCAAGCGGGAGGAATTCTGCAATTTCACCTAGGGCCGGTTAACTGTGGATGGCTATAGTCACGAGTTTGGCAACTTGGCACGCTATGCACCTGAGGAAGTATCCACCGATGCCAAGAAGCAGGCGAGGTTCCGCAAGGGACTCAGCCCTGAACTCCGCCGAGATCTACGTCTGCACGAGTGCACTTCCTTCCAGAAGTTAATAAACAAGGCTATCAGTGCTGAAACGGGCAAGACCGACTTCGAGGCCACACGCAAGCATACTCGAGACTTCGGTTCCTCATCCGGCTCTGGCTCTCACAAGCGCCGTGTGTGGGTTCCTAACACTGCCCTGCCACCCAAGTACACACCGAGGCCATCCTATGAGGCGCCTCGCCCAACTCAACAATATGCACCTGCTAAGACCTATGGAGGACCACCTTCCAACTTTTCTCCACGCACTAGCACTGTGACTTGCTTCAAGTGTGGAGAACCGGGACACTACATGTGTGAGTGTCCTCAGAACCAACCAGGAAAACCCGTTGGCCGTGGTAAGCCAACCGGCAAGGTGAATTATGTCAAGCCAATCCCCACTGCACGTGGTCATGTCAACTATGTCTCTGCTGAGGAAGCTTATGAGGATCCTAACGTCGTCCTTGGTACGCTTCTCGTAAACTGCCATCCGGCATCTGTTCTTTTCGATACTGGAGCATCACATTCGTTCATATCTGAGAGCTATGCTCGAATGCACAACATGACTTTTTGTGACATGCCTACCTCCATGGTTATTCAAACTCCTGGTTCAAAGTGTCAAACCTCTAGGGTAAGCCATGGAAATGAAATCCTTGTCGATAGACTTGTTTTCCTTGCATCTCTAATTGCTCTCAAGTCCTCGGACATAAACATCATTTTGGGTATGGATTGGATGACAACTCCTTACGCCAAGATTGATTGCTATACTAGGACCGTTCAACTTACACACCCATCCGGCAAGATAGTCAATGTCTTGACCCGAATGGCTGAGCGTCAGCTCTACTCTCTTAATGCCAGCCCTCTACCAGAACTCAAAGATATCCCGGTAGTCCGTGACTTTCCGGATGTTTTTCCAGAAGAACTGCCAGGAATTCCACGTGACAGAGATGTCGAGTTCGTGATAGATCTTATCCCTGGAACTGTCCCAATCTCTAGGAGACCTTATAAGATGGCACCCCTAGAATTAGCTGAGCTTAAGAAACAACTCGATGAGTCCTTGCAAAAGGGTTTCATCCGTCCTAGTTCTTCCCCTTGGGCTTGCCCCGTCCTCTTCGTCAAGAAGAAGGATGGAACGGAGCGGATGGTTGTAGATTACCGACCTGTCAATCTGGTCACCATAAAGAACAAGTATCCGCTCCCCAGGATCAACGACCTGTATGATCAGCTCGCTGGATCCTCAGTCTTCTCTAAGATGGATTTGAGGTTGGGTTACCATCAAATCAAAATCAAGAATGGGGACATTCCTAAAACGGCTTTTGTTACTCGTTATGGCCAATATGAGTACACGACATGTCCTTCGGATTAACCAATGCCCCAGCCACCTTTTCCCGGCTAATGAATTCTATATTCATGGAGTACTTGGATAAATTCGTCGTGGTATACCTCGATGATATACTCATTTACTCCAAGAACAAGGAAGATCATGCCGAGCATTTAAGGCTGGTATTGACGAAACTTCGAGAGCACCGCCTTTATGCCAAATTCTCTAAATGTGAATTTTGGTTGCCGGAAGTAACCTATCTAGGTCATGTGATCTGTGGCAAGGGTATTGCTGTCAATCCCAAGCGAGTTCAAGCCGTCCTTGATTGGACTCCTCCTGAATCGGTCAAGCAAGTTAGGAGTTTTCTTGACTTAGCAAGCTATTGCCGACACTTCGTCGAGAATTTCTCCAAGGTTGCTAAACCTCTAACTGAGCTCCTCAAGAAAGATAAAAAGTTTGAGTGGACCCCACAATGCGAGTCCAGCTTTCAGGAACTGAAAAGACGCCTGACATTGGCACCTGTACTTGTACCACCAGACTTTTCCAAGGATTTTATAATCTATTGCGACGCCTCGCGACAAGGACTATGTTGCATACTCATGCAAGATCGTCAAGTGATTGCATACGCATCTCGACAGTTGCGTCCACATGAGGATAACTATCCTACTCATGATCTAGAGCTTGCAGCTGTAGTCCATGCACTCAAAACGTGGCGACATTAACTCCTTGGTAATCGCTTTGAAATCTTCACTGATCACCAAAGTTTGAAGTACATCTTCACCCAACCGGATCTAAATCTCAGGCAAAGACGTTGGGTTGAGTTGCTCACATATTACGATTTAGGAATCACTTATACCCCTGGAAAGGCCAATGACATGGCTGATGCGCTAAGTCGTAAGTCTTATTGTAACAACTTAATGTTACAACAAGGGCAACCACTTCTCCATGAGGAATTTCGTAAGCTTAACCTTCACATTGTTCCTCGAGGATTCCTTTCCACCTTGGTGGCGAAACCTACCCTTATGGATCAAATTATAGCTGCCCAGAAGCGTGATAAAGGTATATCCCGACTCCAAGAGAGCATTGCTAGCGGACTTGCTAAAGGCTTCTCTATGGATGATCGAGGTGTTGTTTTCTTCCAGAACCGCTTGGTGGTACCCAAGAAACAACAGCTACGACAAATGATTCTTAAGGAGGCTCATGAATCTCCTCTCACAATTCATCCCGGTAGTACCAAAATGTATCAGGATCTACGTCAGAGATTCTGGTGGACTAGGATGAAGAGAGAAATCGCTCAATTCATTGCTAACTGCGACGTTTGTTGTCGAGTTAAAGCAGAGCATCAACGGCCTGCTGGCACCCTTCAACCTTTAGCTATTCCTGAATGGAAATGGGACAAGGTTGGTATGGACTTCATTACCGGGTTTCCCAGGACCAGGAAAGGGAATAATGCTATCTTCGTCGTTATCGACCGCCTCTCTAAAGTAGCTCATTTCCTGCCTGTTCAAGAGAGTATTACCGCTAGCCAGCTAGCAGACTTGTATGTCTCTCGGATAGTATCACTTCATGGTGTGCCATTGGAGATTAACTCAGACCGTGGAAGTCTTTTCACTTCACGATTTTGGGAAAGTTTCTAGAATGCTATGGGAACTCATCTCTCTTTCAGTACTGCCTTCCATCCCCAGTCAAGTGGTCAAGTGGAACGAGTCAATCAAATTCTGGAAGACATGCTTCGAGCCTCTATCATCTCTTTCGGTATGGATTGGGAGAAGTGTCTTCCATTTGCCGAATTCGCTTATAACAATAGTTATCAAGCCAGCCTGGGTAAAGCCCCCTTCGAAGTTCTATATGGACGAAGGTGTCGTACACCTCTTAACTGGTCAGAAACCGGGGAAAGACAACTCTTAGGCCCGGATATGATCCAGGAAGCAGAAGAGCAAGTTCGCATCGTTCGTGAGAAATTGAAAACAGCCCAGTCTCGCCAGAAGAGCCAATATGATAGTCATCATAAGGCTGTGACTTTTGAAGTCGGCGATAAGGCTTATCTTTGGGTTACTCCTCTTAAGGGAACCCATCGCTTCGGTATCAAAGGCAAATTGGCCCCTCGTTACATCGGTCCTTTTCGCATTCTTGCCAAACGAGGAGAAGTTGCCTACCAATTGGAACTACCTCCGCACCTATCCAGAGTTCATGACGTATTCCACGTTTCTCAACTCAGGCGTTGCTTCTCGGATCCTATCCGCGCAGTGGACCACGAAACGCTTGATCTCCAGAACAATCTCACATATCGAGAATACCCCGTTCGTATTCTTGATCAAACCGAGCGCACCACTCGACGCCACAATATCAAGTTTCTCAAGGTTCAATGGTCACATCATTCCGAAAGTGAAGCTACTTGGGAAAGGGAGGATCATCTTCGACTTGAGTACCCCACCCTATTTCCGGAGGAACCCGAATCTCAGGACGCGATTCTTTTAAGTGGGGGTGAGTTGTCACATCCCTAGTTTAGTACTTGCATTAGGACTAGCTAGAGTGTGCATCATGTTTACTTATCAAAGAAACTTGAAATGGGAATGACAGAAACCCCAGCACCCCTCTACTAACAACTAGGGTTTGATAAAATCTTTTCCAATGTACCCAAAATGCCCTTCAAAAATGTTCATCATTTCTGCCTTGGTCCTAAACCTCTGCCAAAAATGGTGCACAATTTTCTAGGACCGATAAGGTCTTTGTATTAAATCATATGGTATTTGTATTTGGGCATTTAAATGCTATAAAATATTTTAAATGCTCAAATAATCATAAACTATAATGTTCCATGCTGTTCATATTATATACAGTGGGCATGACAAGTTTTATGAGTTATAACAATGTTCTGGCATTTTTATTAATTAAACAAAGTTGCAAAAGAAATGAAACAAAAAAGAAATAGGAAAGAAAAGAAAGAGAGAAAGGTTTTACCTTGAGCCCAACACTGTTGCAGGCCGGACCAGCCCACCAGCGCCGCTCCTATCACCTTCCTCCTCGCGCCAGTAGGCAGCGCGCGTGGCTACCGCGCGCCGGCACGCGCCCGGCCACCTCCAGCCTGCTTGCCTGCGTCCCCGACGGCCTGGACGTCTCCCTGCGTCGCCACGCAGCTGCCCCGACCCCTCTCTCACTTCCCCTCGTCCTCATCTCCTTCCCCTGGCTCTCTCCCTCTCATCACCGAGGCCGCCCGTCGCCGCCGTTCGCCGTTGCCGCACCTAGAGCCTCCCCCTCGTCCCGTGAGAGTGTCCAGAAGGATCGCCGCGACGCCCTCTTCCTCCTCGCTGAGCCACGGATCGCCGGGAGCCCTGCAACGCCTTCACGCCGTCGTCCCCAACCTCGAATCGCCGGAGCACCTCGCCGTCGATTAAGGAGCTGCAGAGCATCCCCGACCTCTCCGTCGAGCTCGCTAGCACCGCTGTGAGCCCCTACGCCGAATCCCTTCCTCCTCCGTCTCGTTTGCACCGCGTAGCTGCTGCTCCGCTGATCACCGAAAACCGCCGCCGCCGTGCTTGCCGCCGGTGATGCTCCGGTGACCATTTGGTCACGGACGCACGTCCATCTCACTCGCCGCAGCACGTAGATGAGCTAGGTACCACGCACGCATCGCCTAGGCCACCGCAGCCGCGTTTCCACACACGCCCGAACGCCGGCCGCCGCTGTCGAGCTCGTTGCCGTCGCCTCCGGCCACCACAGGCCCGGCGACTACCACCATTCGACGCGCATCGACGAGGGCACAACAACGCGCCCAACCACAGCTCGAACCGTGCCCTGTAGGCGATTTCCGAAGCTCGCCGCCGTGTTTAGCCTCGCCGGCGTCACTTCGCCGGTGAGTTTGACTCGTTTGACCGGGGGGGTTGACCACCCCTGGGTCACTGACGAGTGGGCCACCCCTCCCCTAATTAGCTAGTTTAATTAAGTAAAATGTTAATTAAATCAGTTAATTAGGTTAGTCACTGACCTGTGGGCCCAGACCCCAGTGACAGCTAATTAGTTCCTAGCTTAACACTAATTAACTTTGCTAATTAGCTATGACACTGACATGCCGGGCCCACATGTCATGTTTGACCTAGACCAGCCCTGTTGACCTGCTGACGTCAGCATGAGGTCATGCTGACGCAGTAAAGTGTTTCTGGAATTTAAAATAAATCTTAGTTGATTTATGAATTTCAGAAAATACTCAAAACTTCTAAAAATCATATAAAATCAACCGTAGCTCAGATGGAAATAATTTATATATGAAAAATGATCAGAAAAATCCAATCTTTCCAATGGAAATGGTTTCATGCATGTCTGAGCAAGTTAACCTTGCTGTATACATTAAAACATGATAATGCACTTAATTAAATAATAGTTTGAATTCCAATTTGAATCTTTTATTCAAATAGGCTCAAACCCTTCTCGTTATAGTTGCATTAGCCCAAAACACATGCATCTTGCCATGTCATGAGCATGCATCATATTGTTGCATTTGTTTGTTTAATGATTGTATCGCCGGTATTCTCCGTGTTAGGTCCTGCTCCCGAGGATACTCCTGCGTATCCAGCTGAAGAGCAGTACCCGACAACCACTTTGACAGGCAAGCAATCATTGATCATTCCGATACAAACCCATCTTCTCGCTCCTGCTCTCTTTTACTGCATTAAGGCAACAACGCGTGAACTGCTACTTGCTGCGGTAGTTGAACCCTATTTCCTTGCATGACCTGTCATTGCCACAGTAAATAGTTGAAACCCACTAGCTGTTGGGGAACGTAGTATTTTAAAATTTTCCTACGATCACGCAAGATCTATCTACCAGATGCATAGCAACGAGAGGGAAGAGTGTGTCTATGTACCCTCGTAGACCGGAAGCGGAAGCGTCAAGTGACGCGGTTGATGTAGTCGAACTTCTTCGCGATTCAACCGATCAAGCACCGAACGTACGGCACCTCCGCGTTCAGCACACGTTCAGCTTGATGACGTCCCACGAGCTCTTCATCCAGTTGAGCTTCACGGGAGAGTTTCGTCAGCACGACGGCGTGGTGACGGATATGATGTATTCACCGGCGCAGGGCTTCGCCTAAGCACCGCGACGGTATGACCGAGGTGTGTTTCTGTGGAGGGGGGGCACCGCACACGGCTGGAACAATTCAACTTGTGTGTCTTTGGGTGCCCCCCTGCCCCCGTATATAAAGGAGCAAGGGGGAGGCCGGCCGGCCCTTGTTTGGTGCGGCTAGGGGTGCAATCCTACTAGGAATAGGATTGCAATCCTATTCCTAGTAGGAACCACCAAAGAAGGAAGAGAGGGAATAGGAAAAGAAGAAGAGGTGGCGCCCCCCAACTCCTAGTCCAACTAGGAAACCTAGGTGGGGCGCCGGCCAGCCCTATGCGCTGCCTCTATATTTTCCATAAGGCCCACTATGGACCATCCCCCTTCGTAGGGGGTTCCGGTAACCCCCTCCGGCAATCCCGTTAAATCCGAAACTTTTCCGGTATACTTCCAGTGTCCGAATATAGTCGTCCAATATATCAATCTTTATGTCTCGGACATTCCGAGACTCCTCGTTATGTCCGTGATCTCATCCGGGACTCCGAACTACCTTCGGTACATCAATACTCATAAACTCATAATACCGATCGTCATCAAACGTTAAGCGTGCGGACCCTACGGGTTCGAGAACTATGTAGACATGACCGAGACTCATCTCCGGTCAATAACCAATAGCGGAACCTGGATGTTCATATTGGCTCCTACATATTCTACGAAGATCTTTTATCGGTCAGAACCGCATAACAACATACGTTGTTCCTTTTGCCAACGGTGTGTTACTTGCCCGAGATTCGATCGTCGGTATCTCTATACCTAGTTCAATCTCGTTACCGGCAAGTCTCTTTACTCGTTACGTAACACATCATCTCGTGACTAACTCATTAGTCTTTTGCTTGCAAGGCTTATTGTGATGTGTGTTACCGAGAGGGCCCAGAGATACCTCTCCGACACTCGGAGTGACAAATCCTAATCTTGATCTATGCCAACACCACGAATACTTTCGGAGACACCTGTAGAGCATCTTTATGATCACCCAGTTACGTTGTGACGTTTGATAGCACACAAGGTGTTCCTACGGTATTCGGGAGTTGCATAATCTCATAGTCATAGGAACATGTATAAGTCATGAAGAAAGCAATAGCAGAAAAAACTAAACGATCATAGTGCTATGCTAACGGATGGGTCTTGTCCATCACATCATTCTCCTAATGATGTGATCCCGTTGATCAAATGACAACTCATGTCTATGGTTAGGAAACATAACCATCTTTGATCAATGAGCTAGTCTAGTAGAGGCATACTAGGGACATACTGTTTTGTCTATGTATCCACACATGTACTAAGTTTCCGGTTAATACAATTCTAGCATAAATAAAAGACATTTATCATGATATAAGGAAATACAAATACCATCTTTATTATTGCCTCTAGGGCATATTTCCTTCAGTCTCCCACTTGAACTAGAGTCAATAATCTAGATTACAAAGTGATGATCCTCACACCCATGGAGTCCTGGTGTTGATCATGTTTTGCCCGTGGAAGAGGCTTAGTCAACGGGTCTGCAACATTCAGATCCGTATGTATTTTGCAAATCTCTATGTCTCCCTCCTTGACTAGATCGCGGATGGAATTGAAGCGTCTTTTGATGTGCTTTGTTCTCTTGTGAAACCTGGATTCCTTCGCCAAGGCTATTGCTCCAGTGTTGTCACAAAAGATTTTCATTGGACCCGATGCACTAGGTATTACACCTAGATCGGATATGAACTCCTTCATCCAGACTCCTTCATTTGCTGCTTCTGAAGCAGCTATGTATTCCGCTTCACACGTAGATCCCGCCACGACGCTCTGCTTGGAACTGCACCAACTGACAGCTCCACCGTTCAATAAAAATACATATCCGGTTGGTGACTTAGAATCATCCGGATCAGTGTCAAAGCTAGAATTGACGTAACCGTTTACGACGAGCTCTTTGTCACCTCCATACACGAGAAACATATCCTTTGTCCTTTTCAGATACTTTAGGATGTTCTTGACCGCTGTCCAGTGATCCACTCCTGGATTACTTTGGTACCTCCCTGCTAGACTTATAGCAAGGCACACATCAGGTCTGGTACACAACATTGCATACATGATAGATCCTATGGCTGAGGCATAGGGAATGACTTTCATTTTCTCTCTATCTTCTGCAGTGGTCGGGCATTGAGTCTTACTCAACTTCATACCTTGTAATACAGGCAAGAACCCTTTCTTTGACTGATCCATTTTGAACTTCTTCAAAATCTTATCAAGGTATGTGCTTTGTGAAAGTCCAATTAAGCGTCTTGATCTATCTCTATAGATCTTGATGGCTAATATATAAGCAGCTTCACCGAGGTCTTTCATTGAAAAACTTTTATTCAAGTATCCTTTTATGCTATCCAGAAATTCTATATCATTTCCAATCAACAATATGTCATCTACATATAATATTAGAAATGCTAAAGAGCTCCCACTCACTTTCTTGTAAATACAGGCTTCTCCAAAAGTCTGTATAAAACCATATGCTTTGATCACCTCATCAAAGCGTATATTCCAACTCCGAGATGCTTGCACCAGTCCATAGATGGATCGCTGGAGTTTGCATACTTTGTTAGTACCTTTTGGATCGACAAAACCTTCTGGTTGCATCATATACAACTCTTCTTTGAGATATCCATTCAGGAATGCAGTTTTGACATCCATTTGCCAGATTTCATAATCATAAAATGCGGCAATTGCTAACATGATTCGGACAGACTTAAGCATCGCTACAGGTGAGAAAGTCTCATCGTAGTCAACTCCTTGAACTTGTCGAAAACCTTTCGCAACAAGTCGAGCTTTGTAAACAGTAACATTACCGTCTGCGTCGGTCTTCCTCTTGAAGATCCATTTATTTTCGATGGCCTGCCGATCATCGGGCAAGTCAACCAAAGTCCATACTTTGTTCTCATACATGGATCCCATCTCAGATTTCATGGCTTCAAGCCATTTTGCGGAATCTGGGCTCATCATCGCTTCCTCATAGTTTGTAGGTTCATCATGGTCTAGTAACATGATTTCCAGAACTGGGTTGCCGTACCACTCTGGTGCGGAACGTACTCTGGTTGATCTACGCCGTTCAGCAGAAATTTGATCCGAAGTTTCATGATCATCATCATTAACTTCCTCACTGATTGGTGTAGGAATCACTGGAACAATTTTCTGTGATGTACTACTTTCCAATCCGGGAGAAGGTACAATTACCTCATCAAGTTCTACTTTCCTCCCACTCACTTCTTTCGAGAGAAACTCTTTCTCTAGAAAGGATCCATTCTTAGCAACGAATATCTTGCCTTTGGATCTGTGATAGAAGGTGTACCCAACAGTCTCTATTGGGTATCCTATGAAGACACATTTCTCCGACTTGGGTTCGAGCTTATCAGGTTGAAGCTTTTTCACATAAGCATCGCAGCCCCAAACTTTAAGAAACGACAACTTTGGTTTCTTGCCAAACCATAGTTCATAAGGTGTCGTATCAACGGATTTAGATGGTGCCCGATTTAACGTGAATGCAGCTGTCTCTAAAGCATGACCCCAAAACGATAGTGGTAAATCGGTAAGAGACATCATAGATCGTACCATATCCAATAAAGTATGGTTACGACGTTCAGACACACCATTACGCTGTGGTGTTCCGGGTGGCGTGAGTTGTGTAACTATTCCACATTGTTTCAAATGAAGACCAAACTCGTAACTCAAATATTCTCCTCCACGATCAGATCGTAGAAACTTTATTTTCTTGTTACGATGATTCTCTACTTCACTCTGAAATTCTTTGAACTTTTCAAATGTTTCAGACTTGTGCTTCATTAAGTAGATATACCCATATCTGCTTAAATCATCAGTGAAGGTCAGAAAATAACGATACCCGCCGCGAGCTTCAACACTCATTGGTCCACATACATCAGTATGTATGATTTCCAACAAATCTGTTGCTCGCTCCATAGTTCCGGAGAACGGAGTTTTAGTCATCTTGCCCATGAGGCATGGTTCGCAAGCACCAAGTGATTCATAATCAAGTGATTCCAAAAGTCTATCATTATGGAGTTTCTTCATGCGTTTTACACCAATATGACCTAAACGGCAGTGCCACAAATAAGTTGCACTATCATTATTAACCTTGCATCTTTTGGTTTCAATATTATGAATATGTGTATCACTACAATCGAGATCTAATAAGAATAGACCACTCTTCAAGGGTGCATGACCATCAAAGATATTATTCATAAAAATAGAACAACCATTATTCTCTGATTTGAATGAATAACCGTCTCGCAACAAACAAGATCCAGATATAATGTTCATGCTTAACGCTGGCACCAAATAACAAATATTTAGGTCTAATACTAATCCCGAAGGTAGATGTAGAGGTAGCGTGCCGACGGCGATCACATCGACTTTGGAACCATTTCCCACGCGCATCGTCACCTCGTCCTTAGCCAATCTTCGTTTAATCCATAGTCCCTGTTTCGAGTTACAAATATTAGCAACTGAACCGGTATCAAATACCCAGGTACTACTACGAGCATTAGTAAGGTACACATCAATAACATGTATATCACATATACCTTTGTTCACCTTGCCATCCTTCTTATCCGCCAAATACTTGGGGCAGTTCCGCTTCCAGTGTCCAGTCCCCTTGCAGTAGAAGCACTCAGTTTCAGGCTTGGCTCCAGACTTGGGTTTCTTCGTGGAAGTAGCAACTGTTTTGCTATTCTTTTTGAAGTTCCCCTTCTTTCCCTTGCCCTTTTTCTTGAAACTAGTGGTCTTGTTAACCATCAACACTTGATGCTCCTTTTTGATTTCTACCTCCGCAGCTTTGAGCATAGCGAAGAGCTCGGGAATTGTCTTTTGCATCCCTTGCATATTATAGTTCATCACAAAGCCTTTATAGCTTGGTGGCAGTGATTGAAGAACTCTATCAATAACACTATCCTCGTCAACTTTGCAACCAAGTTGAGTCATATGATTGTAGTACCCAGACATTCTGAGTAAGTGTTCACTGATAGAACTATACTCCTCCATCTTGCAGCTGTAGAACTTATTGGAAATCTCATATTTCTCAATTCGGGCATTTGCCTGAAATATTAACTTCAACTCCTGGAACATCTCGTATGGTCCATGACGTTCAAAACGTCGTTGAAGTCCCGGTTCTAAGCCGTAAAGCATGGCAGACTGAACTATCGGGTAGTCATCAGACTGCGACTGCCAGACGTTCAAAGCGTCTACATTAGCGGGAGGGGGCTTGTCACCTAGCGGTGCTTCACGGACATAATTCTTCTGTGCAGCAATGAGGATAATCCTCAGGTTACGGACCCAGTCCGTGTAATTACTACCATCATCTTTCAACTTAGCTTTCTCTAGGAATGCATTAAAATTCAAAGGAACGGTAGCACGGGCCATAGATCTACAACAACATAGATATGCAAAAACTATCAGGACTAAGTTCATGATAAATTAAAGTTCAATTTAATCATATTAATTTAAAGAACTCCCACTTAGATAGACATCCCTCTAGTCATCTAAATGATCACGTGATCCAAATCAACTAAACCATGTCCGATCATCACGTGAGATGGAGTAGTTTCAATGGTGAACATCTTATGTTGATCATATCTACCATATGATTCACGCTCGACCTTTCGGTCTCCAGTGTTCCGAGGCCATATCTGCATATGCTAGGCTCGTCAAGTTTAACCCGAGTATTCTGCGTGTGCAAAACTGGCTTACACCCGTTGTATTTGAACGTAGAGCTTATCACACCCGATCATCACGTGGTGTCTCGGCACGACGAACTTTCGCAAGGGTGCATACTCAGGGAGAACACTTATACCTTGAAATTTAGTAAGGGATCATCTTATAATGCTACCGTCGTTCTAAGCAGAATAAGAAGCATAATAAGATAAACATCACATGCAATCAAAATATGTGACATGATATGGCCATCATCATCTTGTGCTTTTGATCTCCATCTCCAAAGCACCTTCATGATCACCTTCGTCACCGGCGCGACAACCTGATCTTCATCATAGCATCGTTGTCGTCTCGCCAACTATTGCTTCTACGACTATCGCTACCGCTTAGTGATAAAGTAAAGCAATTACATGGCGATTGCATTTCATACAATAAAGCGACAACCATATGGCTCCTGCCAGTTGCCGATAACATTACAAAACATGATCATCTCATACAAAACCGTATAACTCATCATGTCTTGACCATATCACATCACAACATGCCCTGCAAAAACAAGTTAGACGTCCTCTACTTTGTTGTTGCAAGTTTTACGTGGCTGCTACGGGCTTAGCAAGAACCGTTCTTACCTACGCATACAAAACCACAACGATGTTTCGTCAAGTATGTGCTGTTTTAACCTTCACAAGGACCGGGCGTAGCCACACTTGATTCAGCTAAAGTGAGAGAGACAGACACCCGCCAGTCACCTTTAAGCAACGAGTGCTCGTTACGGTGAAACCAGTCTCGCGTAAGCGTACGCGTAATGTCGGTCCGGGCCGCTATATCTCACAATACCGCCGAAGCAAAGTATGACATGCTGGTAAGCAGTATGACTAGTATCGTCCACAACTCATTGTGTTCTACTCGTGCATATCATCTATGCATAGACCTGGCTCATGATGCCACTATTGGGGAACGTAGTATTTTAAAATTTTCCTATGATCACGCAAGATCTATCTACCAGATGCATAGCAACGAGAGGGAAGAGTGTGTCTACGTATCCTCGTAGACCGGAAGCGGAAGCGTCAAGTGACGCGGTTGATGTAGTCGAACTTCTTCGCGATTCAACCGATCAAGCACCGAACGTACGGCACCTCCGCGTTCAGCACACGTTCAGCTTGATGACGTCCCACGAGCTCTTGATCCAGTTGAGCTTCACGGGAGAGTTTCGTCAGCACGACGGCGTGGTGACGGATATGATGTATTCACCGGCGCAGGGCTTCGCCTAAGCACCGCGACGGTATGACCGAGGTGTGTTTCTGTGGTGGGGGGGGGGCACCGCACACGGCTGGAACAATTCAACTTGTGTGTCTTTGGGTGCCCCCCTGCCCCCGTATATAAAGGAGCAAGGGGGGAGGCCGGCCAGCCCTTGTTTGGTGCGGCTAGGGGTGCAATCCTACTAGGAATAGGATTGCAATCCTATTCCTAGTAGGAACCACCAAAGAAGGAAGAAAGGGAATAGGAAAAGAAGAAGAGGTGGCGCCCCCCAACTCCTAGTCCAACTAGGAACCCTAGGTGGGGCGCCGGCCAGCCCTATGGGCTGCCTCTCTCTTTTCCATAAGGCCCACTATGGACCATCCCCCTTCGTAGGGGGTTCCGGTAACCCCCTCCGGCAATCCCGTTAAATCCGAAACTTTTCCGGTATACTTCCGGTGTCCGAATATAGTCGTCCAATATATCAATCTTTATGTATCGGACATTCCGAGACTCCTCGTCATGTCCGTGATCTCATCCGGGACTCCGAACTACCTTCGGTACATCAATACTCATAAACTCATAATACCGATCGTCATCAAACGTTAAGCGTGCGGACCCTACGGGTTCGAGAACTATGTAGACATGTCCGAGACTCATCTCCGGTCAATAACTAATAGCGGAACCTGGATGTTCATATTGGCTCCTACATATTCTACGAAGATCTTTTATCGGTCAGAACCGCATAACAACATACGTTATTCCTTTTGTCAACGGTGTGTTACTTGCCCGAGATTCGATCGCCGGTATCTCTATACCTAGTTCAATCTCGTTACCGGCAAGTCTCTTTACTCGTTCCGTAACACATCATCTCGTGACTAACTCATTAGTCTTTTGCTTGCAAGGCTTATTGTGATGTGTGTTACCAAGAGGGCCCAGAGATACCTCTCCGACACTCGGAGTGACAAATCCTAATCTTGATCTATGCCAACACCAC
Source organism: Secale cereale (assembly GCA_902687465.1). Taxonomy (NCBI): domain Eukaryota; kingdom Viridiplantae; phylum Streptophyta; class Magnoliopsida; order Poales; family Poaceae; genus Secale; species Secale cereale. The sequence continues at coordinate 695,554,680 of LR738714.1, read as the reverse complement.
GAATACTTTCGGAGACACCTGTAGAGCATCTTTATGATCACCCAGTTACGTTGTGATGTTTGATAGCACACAAGGTGTTCCTACGGTATTCGGGAGTTGCATAATCTCATATTCATAGGAACATGTATAAGTCATGAAGAAAGCAATAGCAGAAAAAACTAAACGATCATAGTGCTATGCTAACGGATGGGTCTTGTCCATCACATCATTCTCCTAATGATGTGATCCCGTTGATCAAATGACAACTCATGTCTATGGTTAGGAAACATAACCATCTTTGATCAATGAGCTAGTCTAGTAGAGGCATACTAGGGACATACTGTTTTATCTATGTATCCACACATGTACTAAGTTTCCGGTTAATACAATTCTAGCATGAATAAAAGACATTTATCATGATATAAGGAAATACAAATAACATCTTTATTATTGCCTCTAGGGCATATTTCCTTCACTAGCATGTGTAGGAGTTGATTGAGCCATGTGATGTGTGATCCACCATGCTATTTGCTTATGTTGCCTGCTATGCCTAGAGTTGTGTCTGGTCTGGTTCATCTGGGTGATGGATCAGAGTGAAATGATCTTACCGATAAAGAGAAGGAAGTGTGGAATATGCTTGGTAAAGGTATCGATGAAAGGCCATGTAGGAGTACGTGGTGGGTTGTTTCATTGGAATCGTCCATAGTGTCGGTGTACTAAGATAGGGGTACCTTAGTACCCCAACTTGTGCACGGGCAGTAGCAGCTCCCCGCGGCAGGACTTACCACGTGCTTGCCAAGAACCTTTCTGGTCCCTATGAAGCCATTCAAGAACAAAGTATACAAGTCAAAAGATCAAGGCCCCGGCAAGAGGAGCTTGCCGGGAAGGCCGTACCAGGCTCAAGATTGTCACTTTAGCGCAAGACCCTGGCAAGAGGGGCTTGCCAGGAAAACCAAGGAACACGTATCTTAAGAGATGCCCCGGCGCGTCATGCGCCCCGGCAGGACCCGGAGAGCGACAAGCTTCCGGGCCCGGCAAGATCACAACCCCGGCAAGGTTCTTGCCGGGGAAACCTATGTTGTGTGCCCGCGCTCCAGCTCATCTGCCCACGCGTCGCCCTGGGGCCCTTCCAGGGACGCGTGGCGGACGGCTGTGCAGCCTGGGGCACACGGTGGCAAGCCACGATGACGAGGCCACCGCCGTGGCGAACGGAGAAGCATGGACGGACGCTTTTGGGGGTGACGGCGATGGGCATTCAATGCCCTTGTCCCCCACTGTCAAAGTTAGGTGAAGACCACTGTACATCCATTGTTCATGCACTATTCACGCACTGTTACAACTACCACCAAATTTACACTTTTACCCTCCTCTACGTTGACACCTGTCGGTGACCCCTTTAAGCTATAAAAGGAGGCCCATGCACAACGTAGAGGGGGTTCGATCCCAGAAACTTGCTCACTCTCTCGCTCGGTGTAGCTGCTACTGTAGATCTTCAAGCTCCCGAGCTCAATACAACCAAGGCAGGAGTAGGGTTTTACGCGTCCGCGCGGCCCGAACCTGGGTAAACTGCCCGCGTGTGCCCCTCGATCTGCTCTCCGTGCTCCCTCCGCTCCCTTACCGCAACGTAGAAGGGGCTCCGGTCCCATAGGTGCTCGTGGGAGGACAGTTTCCCCCGACATCTTTGGCGCGCCAGGTAGGGGGCGTCGGGGTTGTGCGAACCTGATCCGGCGCTCACGCGGGCGCATTCTTCATCAACCTCTCCAGCTTCGTCAACTTCATCAGCTACAACAACATGCCTCCGAAGAAGAAGGCTTCGGAGGTCGGAGGCCCGTCTGCGTCGATCCCACCACCACCGGAACCAACGGTTGGTGGAGGAGACGCCGGCGGAAGGGTGGTCGCCGGCGAGGAAACTCGCGGCGCCACCAAGTCCAAGGACAAGACGGACGACCGGGCGAATTCCAAAGCCTCGGTGTCCGTGGACGCACCACGTCTCTCTCAGGAGGTACAAGGCCAGCAGCGCCGTGGTACAGGAGGTACCATACGCTTGCTGGGACAAGGACAAACCGGAGGATCGCGGGATGCTCAAGGCCATCGTCCTGGTACGAGCAAGGCGCGGTCGCCGGGGCGAGAAACTGCTCCTTCTAACCCTGTTAGGAGTCCGAGCATATCTCGCTCCTCGCACCGCTCGCCGCCGCTCCCCTCCTCTCCAGCAGAAGCTCTAGCAAGAGCACAGCTGCTCCTCGACTTCCCTCCAGCGGCAGACAAGGCCGAAGACTGGAGGGCGACGATTCAGAGCCTCATCGCCTTCGCCAACAACGACACGCCGCAGCAGCCAGCGACGTCACGGCCGCGGCAAGGTGACCAGACGAAGGCCGATGGCGACAAGACCGCCGGGGGTGCCACTACCGTGCACTCCCCGCCGCGAAAGCAGAACGCCACCCCGCCGGATAAACGTCGAAGACGACTCCACGGCGGCGTCGGATCCGCGGGCTCGTCGGGACCAGCGCCAAGTCCTCGACGACAGGCGGCAAGAGGACGCTCGGACTCGCATCGAGCGTCGAAGAGAAGCCCGAAGACAATCGGATCAGCGCGCTGGGACCGCTGTCGACACGTACGCGCCCGGTGAGCCAGGCGACTTGCCGTACGCGGCAGGTTGCCCTGCGTTCACCCGTGAGCTGCGGCGAGTCCAGTGGCCCAGCATGAAAAACTTCAAGCCCGACGTACCCGAGAAGTACGACGGCAAGACACACCCCTCGGAGTTCCTCAGCATCTACACCATCGCGGTGCAGGCTGCCGGGGGACGCGACGAGAAGATACTAGCCAACTACTTCCCGCTAGTGCTTAAGCCAAACGTCCGGTCTTGGCTTATGCACTTGCCGGAGAACTCCATTTCTTCATGGGCGGATCTGTTCCACCAGTTTGTTGGCGCCTTCACGGGCGGCCACAAACCCCACGGCCAGGAGAGCGATCTCCACATCCTCGCCCAGAAGGAGGGAGAGTCCCTGCGCAAGTACATCTAGAGATTAAGCCGCGTCCAGCACAACATTCCCGACGTCCACCCTGCCGCGGTTATCAGCGCGTTTCACTAGAACGTGCGTAACCACCGGATGAGGGAGGAGATGGCCATGACCAAAATCCAGGATGTCAGCGAGCTCTACGCTCTGGCTGACAAGTGCGCGCGCGCTGAAGAAGGGAGGAGACTCCCCGGAGAGGATACTGGCGCAGGAGGAAGCGACAGTGAGGATGCCGCCCCGGCAAAGAAAAGCCGGCGGCGGAATAATAGAAAGAAGAAGAGCAAGGAGGTGCTGGTCGTCGAGCAGTCCGGCAAGGAGGCTCCCGCCAAGAAGGCACAGGCTGGCGGTTCCGGCAAGGACCCCGCCCCTGTAGTGGCAGCCGACAAGCAGGACGGCTCCGACAAGCAGTACTGCAAGATCCACCGCACCAAGGGCCACGATCTTCAGAACTGCAAGAGAGTCGAGTACCTCGTAGAACAGCAGAAGGCTGAATACGAGCGTCGCGACAAGGAGAAGGCCCAAGGAGGCGGAGGAGAACCAAGCAAGAAGCGGCCGTTCAATGGCCGGGGAGGACGCCGCGGCAAGGCCAAGCAGCGGCAAGGTGATATACCTCCCCGGGGGCGCGACAAGGATGAGGAAGAAGACGATGACGACGACATGGAAGAAGGAGATAACAGCAAGCAGGAGTTCCAGAAGGCCACAGAGGTCCTGTGTGTCGACGGAGGTGCCTCTCTGCACTCTTCCCACCGCCAGCTCAAGCAGTGGGTGCGGGAAGTGAATGCAGCAGAGCCACCCGTCGAGTCACGCAGGCTCCTGAAGTGGTCCAGCACGCCCATCATCTTTGACCTTGAGGACCACCCTGACCGCACAACTGCGGTCGGGTGCTTGCCGATGTTGATCTCACCAACTATCCGCAACCTCAAGGTCACCAAGATGTTTGTTGACAGCGGGGCCGGCCTGAACTTGATCTCCTCAGCTGTGATCAAGAAGCTACAGATCCCCAACAGCGAGCTCGAGGAAACCGGGTCGTTCCAAGGAATCAACCCGGGAAGGAGCAAGCCGAAGGGGAAGATTACGCTGCCCGTGACCTTTGGCGGGGAGCTCAACTTCAGGACGGAGAGGATAACCTTTGACGTTGCCGATATCCCATTGCCATACAATGGGATACTTGGCCGTCCTGCCCTCGCCAAGTTCATGGCAGCTTCCCATTATGCCTACAACGTACTCAAGATGCCGGGGCCCATAAGCGTCATCTCTGTCCCCGGCGACAAGAAGGACGCGCTTATCTGCGCCGACAAGATCTACCGGGATGCAGCAGCCGCAACAGAAATTAACACACTTGCCGCTGAAGCTCCCGGGGGGAAGACCAATACCAAGTCCGGTAAGAGCTCTGGGGCCCACTCCGGCAAACGCACCTCTTCGGAGTGCTCACCATCGAGGACGCACCGTCGAGCTCCACCGGCAAGTGTAAGAAAGGAATGGCAGCTCCACCGGCAACTAAGAAGGTGTCCGCCAAGGAGGACGGCACTGGTGGTACCTTCACCATCAGTGCTACACTCAACCACAAATAGGAAAGCACGCTCGTTGCCTTCCTGCGGGCGAATGTCGATGTGTTTGCATGGCAACCATCTGACATCCCCGACGTTCCCAGGAAGGTAATTGAGCACAAGCTTGCTGTTTGTCCTCATGCGCGGCCCGTCAAGCAGAAGGTCAGGAAGCAAGCCGTGGAGCACCAAGAATTCATCGCCGAAGAGATAAAGAAGTTGGAAGCAGCAGGCCTGGTTAGAGGCGTGATCCATCCTACGTGGTTAGCAAATCCAGTCGTCGTGCGCAAGGCTAATGGGAAGTGGAGACTTTGTATAGACTTCACTGATGTGAATAAAGCATGTCCCAAGGATCCATTTCCCTTGCCGCGTATTGACCAGATTGTTGACTCCACCGCCGGATGCGAGCTGCTTTCCTTCCTTGATGCATACTCAGGTTACCACCAGATATTCATGGCCAAGGAAGATGAAGAGAAGACTGCATTCATTACTCCATGCGGCACATATTGCTTTATACGCATGCCCTTTGGATTGAAGAATGCAGGCTCAACGTTTGCAAGGGTGGTGCACACTGCTTTTGAGTCACAGATTCACATAAATGTAGAAGCTTACATGGATGATATAGTGGTCAAGAGCAATACCAAAGATACCCTGATACAAGATCTGGAAGAAACCTTTGAGAATCTGCGCAAGATCCAGCTCAAGTTGAACCCCGAGAAGTGCGTCTTCGGAGTCCCCTCCGGCAAGCTTCTCGGGTTCTTTGTGTCCCAGAGAGGGATTGAAGCCAATCCCGACAAGATAAAAGCCAACGACTAGATTGAAGCCCCGAAACGCGTCAAGGACGTAAGCAGACTTGCTGGTTGTGTGGCTGCCCTCAGTAGGTTCATTTCAAAGTCTGCAGAACGCGCCCTGCCTTTCTTCAAAATCTTGAAAAAGGCAGGTCCAATGAAATGGACTCCGGAAGCGGAAGTAGCGCTGCAAGACTTGAAAGGATACCTATCCTCCACTCCAATACTTGTCGCACCTAGGCCACAAGAGAAGTTGCTGCTGTATCTAGCGGCAACCAATCAAGTTGTTAGTGTTGCATTAGTAGCGGAGAGGGAGGCAGATGAGGAACCCACACCGCCGGCAAGCGAATCCAGCGACAAGCGGGGGGCTTCCCCGACAAGCTCTGGCCCCGACAAGGACAAGTCTGCGCAAGATCAAGCTGAAGTGAGAAGGAAGATGGTACAGCGCCCAGTGTATTTTGTGAGTTCCCTTCTGTAGGGGGCTAGATCAAGATACTCTGGGGTGCAGAAGTTGCTTTTTGGCCTCCTCATGGCCTCAAGGAAGCTGCGCCATTACTTCCAAGCACACGAGATAACAGTGGTCACTCGCTTTCCGTTGAAAAGGATATTGCAGAATCCCGAAGCAACAGGCAGGATCGTCGAGTGGGCACTGGAGCTATCAAGCTTTGGTCTCAAGTTTGAGAGTACCTCAACCATACAGAGCAGAGCTCTGGCAGAATTCATAGCTGAATGGACCCCAACGCCAGATGAAGAGGTCCCAGAGACAAGCGTCCCCGTCCAAGAAACAAGCAGTGAATGGGTAATGTACTTTGATGGTGCTTTCTCGCTGCAAGGCGCCGGTGCGGGCGTGGTACTCATAGCGCTCACCGGAGAGCACCTCAAGTATGTTGTTCAGATGCACTTTCCCAAGGAACAAGCGACAAACAATACTGCTGAGTATGAAGGTTTGCTTGCCGGCCTCAGAATTGTGGCCGAGCTTGGGATCAAGAAGTTGATTGTGCGGGGAGATTCACAGTTGGTGGTCCGACAAGTAAATAAGAGTTACCAGAGCCCTTTGATGGAAACTTATGTTGATGAAGTGAGGAAGCTTGAAGAACACTTTGAAGGTCTGCAAATGGAGCACGTCCCAAGAGCTCAGAATGATATTGCAGATGGCCTTTCAAAGTGTGCTGCCATGAAGTTACCTGTGGAACCAGGGACCTTCGTGCTCAAGCTAACTCAACCATCCGTTACACCACCAGTTGGACAAAACAAGAAGAGAAAGTTGGTCTCCGGCGACTACTTGCCGGTGGATCTTCCCGAAGCCGCCGCCAAGGTCCCCAAGATCAACAGCGAAGATGCTGAGGAACAGTTTGCTCCTGCAGATCCAAGGGTCTGTACAGTTGGAGCATGTCCCAAGAGCTCAGAATGATATTGCAGATGGCCTTTCAAAGTGTGCTGCCATGAAGTTACCTGTGGAACCAGGGACCTTCGTGCTCAAGCTAACTCAACCATCCGTTACACCACCAGTTGGGTAAAACAAGTAGAGAAAGTTGGTCTCCGGCGACTACTTGCCGGCGGATCTTCCTGAAGCCGCCGCCAAGGTCCCCAAGATCAACAACCAAGATGCTGAGGAACAGTTTGCTCATGCAGATCCAAGGGTCTGTACAGTTGAAGCAAGCGTTCCCGACAAGCCTTGCCCCGGCAGGCTTGCCGGGGGACCATCAGCTCCGGCAGAGCCGCAGGTTCTTGCCGTAGAAGCTGAGGTTCCCGCAGCAGCCCTCATGCCTTTAGTCCTCGTTGTTGAGCCTCAGGCTCCAGCATGGGCACAGCAAATCGTCCGCTTTCTGCAAACTGGAGAACTTCCCGACGACCCAGAAGAGATAGAGAAAATAACCAGGCAGTCAAGTATGTACCAGTTCGTTGGCAATGAACTGTACAGAAGAAGGCTCAATGGTGTCAGGTTGAAGTGCATTTCCAGGGAAGATGGACAGAAGCTGTTGGCAGAAATACATGGAGGCATATGTGGCCACCACATTGGCGCAAGGGCACTTGCCGGCAAGGCATTCCGGCAAGGGTTCTTCTGGCCAGAAGCCCTCCAAGATGCAACTGCACAAGTAACCAAGTGTGAAGCGTGTCAGTTCCATGCCAAGCAAATTCACCATCCAGCTCAAGCTCTCCAGACGATCCCTTTGTCCTGGCCGTTCTCGGTCTGGGGGCTCGATATCCTCGGCCCCTTTCCCCGCGCAGTCGGGGGCTTTGAGTACTAGTACGTAGCAATCGACAAGTTCACAAAGTGGCCAGAAGTGGAACCAGTGAGAAAGGTGACCGCACAGTCAGCAGTCAGGTTCTTCAGATCAATTGTTTGCCGTTTCGGAATCCCTAACAGGATCATCACCGACAATGGCACACAGTTTACAAGTCGCACCTTCATGCAGTACGTCCAAGACCTTGGCGCCAAGGTCTGTTTCGCTTCTGTTGCTCACCCGAGGAGCAATGGTCAAGCGGAGAGGGCCAATGCTGAAGTGTTGCGCGGACTCAAGACAAGAACCTTCGACAGGCTGCACAGGTGCGGAAGAAACTGGATAGAGGAGTTGCCGGCGGCTCTTTGGTCAATCAGAACGACACCAAGTCGAGCCACCGGACAGACACCCTTTGCTCTTGTCTATGGAGCAGAGGCAGTTCTCCCCACGGAACTCGTATACGGATCTCCTCGAGTGCTCGCTTACGATGAGCTCGAGCAAGAGCAACTGCGACAAGATGATGCATTGCTCCTCGAGGAGGAACGTCTCCAGGCTGCTGTACGAGCTGCTCGATACCAGCAAGCCTTGCGTCGCTATCATAGCCGCAAGGTCAAGGCCAGGAGTCTCGAGGAAGGCGACCTTGTTCTTCGGCGCATTCAGTCCGCCAAGAATTCCAACAAGTTGATGCCGAAGTGGGAAGGCCCTTATCGGGTGAGACAAGTCACAAGGCCCGGCGCTGTCCGCCTTGAGACCGAAGAAGGCTTACCGGTGAGCAACTCCTGGAACATAGAGCATCTTCGCAAGTTTCACCCGTAAGGCGCGGTTGCCGTGATCCGCTCCGGCAACCACCTTTTGTACAAGTGTTGCCGCTGTTGCATGTAAACCTTTGTACAAAGCCGGGCGCAGATCCCGTGCATCAGTAAAGTTTTTTGTGCTTCGCACTACTAGTCATTTCCATGCTTTTTCTTTGTTATTTGCATGCATTATCTGACACTTTGTGCAATGCACATCCCCGGTAAGCACTAGCAAGCCGTGAGGCCCTATACTTGTTTTTCCTCCTATTTTTCTTTCCCTCTTAAGCAGAAGGAGTATTCCTCGCGCACAAGTTTGCCGGGGGGGAAGGAGATGGAGGTACGAGAACCAAGTATTGTTCAAGAAAGAGAAGCCTTGTCGGGGAGCAAACAAACTATGAAAGCTAAGTTACCAGAATTTGAGCAATTCAAATTTTTAAATTTTTAGTTGTCTTCCTTGAACAACCACACTTTGTATGGAAAACCTGTGCGCGGAGGAACCTACCCGTGGCTAGCCGCACCCTTACTTTGTTTCGAGCACGCTCAACGGTTTAAGTGAGCTGCGACAAGTGTCGCGCCCTTATTTCGTTTTCGAGTTCGCTCAGCAAGCTAAGTGCGCTGCGACTAGCTACGACAAGGTTTCTTGCCGGAAAGGCCTTTGCCAGCAGGCTGCTAAGAGTCCAGCACTCAGCGCTCGCGGCAAGGGTCTTCTTGCCGGCAAGTTCCCTGAAAGCGTAGGGTGGAATATATACAAAGTAAAGGGACCAAAACAAGGAACATAACACTGCATTGGTTGCTCAAAATAAGATTGTATATTACAAGGATAACTTGCCGCAATACTAATAGATTCTTGTCCATGACATACTTTGCAGCGGCAAAGGAAACTGAAAGAAAGAGATCTAATCTACGCGGTCGCCCTCACGCCTCGTGATCTTGTTCACCTTGGCGACAATGTGGGCAACCTGCGCCTTCAACGCCTCCTGATCGGCTTCGGGCGGCAAGCTGCGGAGGACGTTCACGAGGTTGATGCCGGGGTTGCGGAAGACGATCTTTGACAAGACCCGCTCCATGGTGCCCATGCAGAGCCGACGCGCCTCGTCGGCCAGCTGCATGGGGATCCTCTCCCGCAGCCGCGCAAGTGCCGGCGCTATTCCCCTGAAAAACAGACTCAACTTGGCGCTGTGGGGGAGATTCTCGTCCGGTGAGTACGCGAGATGCTCCGCCCTCAGCGCCACCATCTCCTTGTCAATATTGGCAGCGGAGGTGACCAGATCATCAGTCCATTGCTCCATCGCCCGGTTGAAGTTGTTTGCTGAGACGGCGGCGCTCTCCACAAAGTTCCTCTCCTTGCGGAGTTCGTCCTTCAGCTCCGTCTCGCGGTCCCGGGCGGCGTCGAGCGAGCCAGTCAGGGTGGAGACCTTCAACTCTAAGTCAGCGATGGAATCCTTGGCGGCAGCAAGCTCTGTGCCCTTCTCGGAGAGACGTACCTGCAACTCAGAGTTGGTGTGGGCGTCTTTCTCCCGCTCCACATTGAGCGCAGTAACTCTGTCCTCGCTTGCCTTCAGAAACAACTCCAGCTGCTCCACCCTGGCCGTCAGATCCTTCTTAGCAGTCTCCGCGGCGGCGGCGGCGTCCTTTGCCTCCTTCAGGGCCCCGCCAATGGCTTGCTCCCGGGCGGTGAGGTCGTCCTCGTGGCTGTCGAGGTCGACCTTACGCTGGTTGAGCGCTCCTTCCCGCTGAGACAGCTCTTCGGCAGCCCGCCGCTGCTGCTCCTCGACCTCAGCCTTCTCCAGGAGGAAGGCTTGCGGCGCCCCGGCAAGCTCTTCACGCTCCTCCGCCAAGCTGCGGAGGGCCTCCTGGTTGGCGGCACGGTGCTCCGCGGCGCGCTTCTCCAAGTCTTCTCCAGCCTTGGCGGCGAGAGCCTCCCTGGACTCCAGCTTCGCCTGCCTGGCCCGGTACAGAGCCAGGAGCCGACGAAGGAGTCCCTCCTCTTCGGGATCGTCGCTGTCGCCGGGCGCTTCGACAATCTTCAAGCCGGCGGAGGCGAGGACCTCTCCGTCAAAGGTCTCTCCCTCCGCGGGTGCTCGAGACGAGGACGCCCACGGGACTTGTATGAAGACCCCGTTGGCAGCCTTCAAGTAGACACCCGACCGCTCCGCGGAGGCGGAAGGGTCGGCGGCCGGTGCAGCGCCCGGCGCTCCTGCGGCCTCCGGGCCCGCAGTTTGGTCGCCGGTCCCTTCCCCAGCCGCGGCGTCTGCGGTCGGGGCGGTCTCCTCAGTGGCGGCCGCGTCGGCTCCAGCCATTCCCTCCGTGGCAGTGGCGTTGCCGCCGTCGCCGCGCGCCTCCTCCTCAGCGGTGGTCTCCGTTTCCATCCGCTCTAGGGCAGGAGGATCTAGCAGAAGAAAAAGAAAAGAAAAAGTCAAGCAAATATCCAAAAAGACAAATCCAAGAAGAAGAAGTTGCAAGACTTACCTTCGCGGATCTCTTCAATGACAGGGTCCCTCGTCGGGGAGTTCTCCCTTGGCGGCGGAGCAGTGGCCCCTGCTGGCGGAGGGCCGCCCGCGCCCTCCCTTGGCGGGGTGCTCACCCTTGTCGGGCAGCTCACCCTTGGCGGGGTACTCGCCCTTGGCGGAGTGCCCGTCCTTGGCGAAGCGTTCTCCCTCGCCGGGGAGTTCACCCTTGGCGGGGAGGGTGGAGCAAGTGGCTCGTCGGGGGCGACCTCCTGGTGCTCCTGCGGCTGCGGCTCCACTTCTGCACAAGACAAACAAGATATCAGATGAAGATGGTCGCCTCAAGCGCGCCCGTCAAGCAGAAACATAAAAACCAGACTTACGCTGGGGGCTGCTCCTCGGAGCAGCAGGTTGATCCGGCAAGTTTGCCGCTGGCACGTCTCCCGTCGCCGCGGCGGGCGAGTCGTCTTCAATCTCGACCACAGGGATCTTGGCCCTCTTCGCCATCCGCTGGGTCAGGGTCCTGAAAGCAAGGCAAAAACAAGATCAGAATCAACAAGGAAAATCAAGACAAAATCAAAGAAACTACAAGTTGCAAGTACTTACTCCTCTTCCTCGTCCTCGGAGCTGAGGGCGGAGAAGTCAAAATCCGCCTGAGGTGCTCCCGCGCGAGGAACTGGAGGAGAAGGCTCCCTTGGGCGCTTGGCGGTCTCCAGGGCTGTGGGCTGCGAAGACCCAGCCCCCATCGTCGCCGAGGACCGAGGGGCAGAAGGAGCACCCGTTCCGCTCCGGGAAGATCCCGCTCCGCTTGGCGCTCGAGCACGGGGCGCTTCCTTGACGACTTCGCTCGTCCTGGTGGTGCGTGTCGCACGGCGCGCTGGCTGCTGTCGAGGCGCCTGCGGCCTCGCCGTCTCAGCTGCCTTGCGGAGGCGCTTCTTCGGTTGCTGCGTGGTACTTGCCGGAGGCGGGGAGTTCTCTGAGGACAAGGAGGCGTCGTCATCGAGATTCAGGGATCCACCAGAGTCTTCATCAGCCTCGGCGTCCTCCTCCTCCTTGGCAGGCCCGCTGGACTCAGCGCCATGTCCGGCGACCTCGCTCCCTCCGGCGACCTCGCTCCCCCCGACAACCTCGCTCGTCCCGGCAAACCTCAGGGAAGGCACCCCGGCAAACTCCTCGGGCGGAAGCTTGAGCAGCTTGAGGATTTCCGCCTCCTCTGCTTGGCTCACCGCGTCCGCGGCCTGTGCCTCATCCATAGTGTATCCAAAGTCGCCTGCGGCCACAGCTGCGGCGGCCTCCTCCATCCTGGAAGCAATGTAGGCTATATCTCGGTCGGTAGTGGCCCGGGTGAGGCCCTTGTTCTCCTCGGCGTTGCGGGGCTTCTCGACCAAGTTGTCGAAGAAGGACAGCATGGTATCCGGCGAAGGCTCTATCCAAGTGGGGACGACGCCGTGGGAGTCGCACGCGGGCATCATCGCTCGTAGAGAATCGCGGGCGGTGCTGTTGCACAGCGGCACCACTCCCCGGGAAGGTCTGAACCACTCCGGATTGGCCGGGTCATGCTTGAAGAGCTCCCAGACCATCCCCTTCAACTCCAAGGCAGTGAAGTTATAGTTCAATCCAGGGCGCAGCCTCATGATATCTGCCGCATTGCCGAATTCCCAGGCGGACCTTTTCCTTTCTTGTAAAGGGGCAATGCGGCGGCGGAGGAAATCTGCTCCAACTTCTCTGATAGTCAGATTGGCGACCCGGAGACGAATAATCCTAATGAGGGCGATGTTGAGCTTGCTGTCCTCCGGGGCCAACTCACTCCAATCTCTGCCACGCACTATGGCAGTTGTGCGCGGCGAGGTGAAAGGCTCGGCCTTATCTTCCACCACCCAGCACCAATCGGCTCTCCACTCCTCCCACTTGCCGCGGAGTTCTCCCTTCAGGTATGAATCCTTCTTGTTCAGCCTGAAGATCCAGGAGATGCCGCCGGGAAGGGGAGCGCCGGATTCTACTCTAGGCATAAAGAAGTGGCGGAAAAGAGCTACATTGGGATGAACCCCAACATAGTTTTCGCACAGATGTGCGAAAACGGCCATCGTAAGGATGGCGTTGGGGTGAAATCTAGGAGGTGGAGGCCATATGTGTTCATTATATCACAAAAGAACTCCGAAAACGGAGGGCACAGTCCACAATGGAAGAATGCAGCAAAGAAGAAGTACCCGCCGGGGAACATATCTTTGGCGATGGCGGGGAAGACTTGGGTGCGGGGATGAGCTTTGGTCTCCCTCGCCCAGAACAGATAGTATTTGTCCCGCAGCTCCCTCGAACCAAGCCTTGGTGCGAAGACCACGCACTTCTTCCGCAGGGCAGCCAGCTTCGCCGCCTGCTCAGACTTCTCCTTCTTGGCCTTGTCTGCTTTCGCCTTGTCGCTCTTTGGAGCCATGGTGGGGGCGGCGAGGAAAGAGGCGAGGAGCTCGACGGTGCCGCGGATGCGGGAGGCGGCGGAGGAGGGAGTGGAGCTGAGCTCTCTGTCGACCTTTGGGAGGCAGAGGGCGACGGGGGTTTCTGGAGAATCAAGACGCAATGAAGACGATGGAGGGAACTGCCCCTGCTTCCTCTGCTTTTAAGGGGGAAGTGGGGGACGCTCCGCATTTCCCATTAAAGAACAGACCACGATCTCTCCCACGACGCCGCAATCTACGCGTGCCGTTAGGGAGGGATGCGGCGGATACGGAAGGGGATACGGCTTGCCGTGGGCCGCGCGTGCCCGTACACTGTTTTGGGCTTGGCCCAACAGCGCTCGGCACCGTGTGTGGCCCAGGCCCGGGGGCTCCTGTTGGTGTACTAAGATAGGGGTACCTTAGTACCCCAACTTCTGCACGGGCAGTAGCAGCTCCCCGCGGCAGGACTTACCACGTGCTTGCCAAGAACCTTTCTGGTCCCTATGAAGCCATTCAAGAACAAAGTATACAAGTCAGAAGATCAAGGCCCCGTCAAGAGGAGCTTGCCGGGAAGGCCGTACCAGGCTCAAGATTGTCACTTTAGCGCAAGACCCTGGCAAGAGGGGTTTGCCAGGAAAACCAAGGAACACGTATCTTAAGAGATGCCCGCGTCATGCGCCCCGGCAGGACCCGGAGAGCGACAAGCTTCCGGGCCCGGCAAGATCACAACCCCGGCAAGGTGCTTGCCGGGGAAACCTATGTTGTGTGCCCGCGCTCCAGCTCAACTGCCCACGCGTCGCCCTGGGGCCCTTCCAGGGACGCGTGGCGGACGGCTGTGCAGCCTGGGGCACACGGTGGCAAGCCAAGATGACGAGGCCACCGCCGTGGCGAACGGAGAAGCATGGACGGACGCTTTTGGGGGCGACGGCGACGGGCATTCAATGCCCTTGTCCCCCACTGTCAAAGTTAGGTGAAGACCACTGTACATCCACTGTTCATGCACTATTCATGCACTGTTACAACTACCACCAAATTTACACTTTTACCCTCCTCTACGTTGACACCTGTCGGTGACCCCTTTAAGCTATAAAAGGAGGCCCATGCACAACGTAGAGGGGGTTCGATCCTAGAAACTTGCTCACTCTCTCGCTCGGTGTAGCTGCTACTGTAGATCTTCAATCTCCCGAGCTCAATACAACCAAGGCAGGAGTAGGGTTTTACGCGTCCGCGTGGCCCGAACCTGGGTAAACTGCCCGCGTGTGCCCCTCGATCTGCTCTCCGTGCTCCCTCCGCTCCCTTACCGCAACGTAGAAGGGGCTCCGGTCCCATAGGTGCTCGTGGGAGGACAATTTCCCCCGACACATAGGACCCGAGATCTGTGTGTGTGATTCAAGTTACAGTTACTACCACACATTGGGCCCTAAAATATGACCCCGCTCGACTTATCGACTGCCATGTTCTCTGTCCAGGAGTTGCAACTAGTTTCTGGTGTTTGTAGTTTACTGGTGGTCGTGCACAGCGCTGACCCTCGAGGTGGGCTGTGATGCGACAGGTACATGGCACGGTGTACCGGTTTCCTGTTTGGTGACTCGGGAACCCTGTACACATCGTTTGGGGCTGTGAGCGACACCCCGGCCGGATCTCCCCACGGATGGAACCCAAATAGGCGATAAACCTGGACGAGAGACTTGAGTGGTTGGTTAGGTCGTGGTTTACACCCACGTCGGCTTTCGCTTGAAGTCTGCCGAGCACATGTCGTGTGCAGACGCTAAGTGGTGAAAACATGTGTGAAGAAGTACACCCCTGCAGGGTTATCAATCTATTCGAATAGCCGTTGTTCGCGGTACGGACTACTTGGTTACTCTTACAGTTCATAGACAAGTTGATGGATACTACTAAAAGCCTCAAGATAAGTGTGAGTGCCGTGGATGGCCCTTCCGTAGGATGACGGAAGAGGATCCTCGGTAGTGTATTATTGTGGTGAGTAGAGGACTCGTGTTCGTAATAACATCTTGCAACCCGTTGAGAGTTGTAGTATAGGTTAGCCAAGAGTCAAAGCTGGCTTTCTGCTATGAACTCCACTACCCCTTTGATAATGTTGCATGTATGATAGGTTCTGTTGTAAGACTTGCTGAGTACCTTTGTACTCATGTTTGCTTAATAACTGTTGCAGAGGAGAACCCTGCCCCTACTGATGGGTTCTACATAGACGTTGACATCGACGAGTAGCTTGACACCCAGACGGAGATCTGGAGCTTGTGAAGGTCCTTGTAGATAGTCAGGCTACACCAAGCCTGTTTTATTTTCTAAGTTGTCTGTACTCAGACATGTAGCTTCCGCTTGTGCTTGTATGACTGTATGACTTGAGTGTTGGGTCATGTGACCCCTACCTGTATGGATATGTTATGTATGGCTCTTGGAGCCTCTTAAATAAAGTACTTTGAGTCATAGAGTTCTGTTGTGATGCAATGTTGTATTTGCACATATTGAGCATATTGTGTGTATGATTGAAATGCTTGGTATGTGTGGGATCCGACACCTAGTTGTTTTCCTTTGGTAGCCTATCTTACAGGGAAATGCCTTCTAGTGTCTCCAATGAGCCTTGGTAACTTGCTACTGCTCGGAACACGTAGGCTGGCCGGCATGTGTCCTTCTTCGATCCTGTGTCTGTCCCTTAGGGGAAATGTCACGCGTTGTTCCTTTAAGTCCATGTAGCTTGCTACGACTTGGGTTCATACGTTGATGACCGACACGTTCGTTGCTGGGTCATGGATGCATGTCTCTGTAATTTAGTGCCACTTTTGGTTTATAACTAGCCATGTCGGCCCGGGTTCTCTGTCATATGGATGGTAGCGACACTGTCATATACGTGAGCCAAAATGCACAAACGGTCCCAGGCCAGGTAAGGTGGCACCCGTGGGGTTACCGTGCGTGAGGCCGCAAAGTGATATGACGTGTTACAGCTAGATCGGTGTGACTTAGGATCGGGGTCCTGACATTCAAGGAGAACATCCACAATTAAACATTGAACGAAAGTGCACATAGTAATATGGAACAAGTAACACGATCAATGTTAGAATGGAGATGCTTATAACCAAGGACTTAGAGTGAAACAATCGACCATTCACTTCAAAGCAATAGGGTTGCTAGAAGGGCAGAATCCAACCAACACCGTTCACTTGTTGGTATTCCGGTTAGGACCAACACGGGGACCAAGAAAGAATGGTGATGCTCATAAGTATCACTTGTATCAAGGATCCTTAAGGGGTGGTGAAATTCTCATGACAGTCTTGACAAGAAAGATGGTAGTACTCCAAGGTAGAGCATATCATAAGTCGGATAACAAGGAACTCAAGGTATACACAAAACAAGAACAAGGTTGTGTTGGAGGGAATGCAAGAATGTTGTCGATGTTAATACAAACATCGAGGGGAAAAGGACGGTATTTCCCATCATGAATTCAATTCATGATCTGGAAGAGCTCAGAATGTTGATGATGTTCATTACACATTTGTCGCGAGATTTCATGAAGATGTAATCGATCAGCGACGACATCGGGTCAAAAGATTGAACATGCAAAAGGTTATTGGAACCAAGGGTACGACACAAACTCGTTATCAAGCAGTTGTTCAAGGCAAAATGATACGGCGAGGAAGATCGGCGTAAGCTTGGCTCATTGCCGAAATTGTGCTCCGGAAAGAAGAACCAGGTAGCACAGTTAAAGAGATGCACGATAATGATATAGCCGATCAGGCTAGATATGACTTGAAGAATTAATAAACTCGTAAGCAATGGATATTACTTAGAGGTATTGAATCGGAGTGCGGAATTGATTCACTTATCGGGGTCCCTGAGTGTCTAACAACTCAGAACCCGGGGAAAACTCGAATCGGTGAGAAGTAATACTTTGAAGAACTCATAAGAAGTAATATGGGTATGTGACATTATCGAGACGCCACGGGGTAATACTCGATGGTAGATCATAATAGAGGTTGGACAGGTGCATTAACATGCAGAGGACAAGTGGCTTAACTTGTCCGAGTAATAATATTTAAAGGAGAGCATGGTCAGAACCACGATTGGAAAAGGCCAGATCCCTGAGATAAGATGAACTTATATCAAGTGGATAATTAATTTTAAGAGAAGCTTCCATGATAAGTCCCACATCGGGTCCATGGGGATAAACACAAAGTTCAAGGTCGACTCCCACTTCTTCAATGCATAACCTTCCATTCACTTCTCGCTTCCCATGAAGTCGTAGTGTTGGAATTGTATCTCGCAAAACACTAGAAGAGTATAACTCGTGAAAACTCTCGGGTTCACACGGATTAGGGAAGGCATAGGTTCAACCCATAGGGGCATCTTAGGAACATATACCACAAACTTAAAGAGAGAGGATACCATTTACCAAGGCCTTTGTATCTGGGAATAACTCACGAGGAGATTAAATATGAGGGGCACTGTCGGATAATAATCCAACAAAGGATCTAGTGGTCTACCAGGGATTTGATGTGAGCATCGGTACCCAACCATAAGAAGAAGAATGCAGGGATAACAGTTTATAGAAACAACTGACTAATTCAAATCTCAAATGCAAAGGAATTATGATTTCCAAATCAAGCGATCAGAAGCAACCGCTCTGATTAAGGATGGGTAAGTTGAAATGACTTAGGGGTACAATCGACGGCAATTTGATTGGTCGAGATTCAGCTCATAATCGGAATTACGTCTAAGCTGGAAGAACGAATTCTAGTTTGACCGATGATTGCGAATATTTGCAACCTATTGAATCAATAAGATCAAAAAATCAATCACAAAGGATTTTAACAAATATTGATATTCATATGGAATTAACCATAATGCAACCAGGTAAAACTTTCCAGAGGAATAGGTTGCTGAGTATTTAGGAAGATTGAAAAGCGTTTCGAAGACATTTGTGAAACGCATGACCAACTAGGGATGAAAGAACCGCCGGTAAGTGTGAGGAATTATTCATACAGGTATTTATGCGGAAAATGAGCTGCAAGGCAGCAGGCACAAAGGATTCTCGGAAAATCCGAAGTATTTCATGGTATCTTCTAATAACAAGAATAACTAGGGATAGAAGTATGATCGGCGAGGGTACACAATTATCCATAATGATTCAACGGTATTAAGGATTGCGAAAGAAATGAACACAAGTTCTAGGGAGTACATCGGAGAGTATCTTCGAAGTCTTCTGATGAAGCGGGCAACCATCTGGAATGAAGGGGCTCTCCGAGGAAAGTTGTTATGAGAACCTAATGTAGTTAGTAAATTCATTTAACCCGAATAGAAGAGAGATCAGAATCCCAGAGTATAGACGAGGAATAAAAGATCCTAATACCACCCAATGGCGACGTGGGCCCATAAGCCACACATCCATGTTAGTAAAAGTTTTGCAATGACTAGACTCGACTTCGGCCAAGGAGTTGGAAAGGGGTTTCCTACAGGCAGTCAGCTCTGATAACAACTTGTGACGCCCCCGATTTGACCGTACACTAATCATGCACGCAAATGTGTACGACCAAGATCAAGGACTCACTGGAAGATATCACAACACAACTCTAGACACAAATTAAAATAATACAAGCTTTATATTACAAGTCAGGGGCCTCGAGGGCTCGAATACATAAGCTCAAAAACACAAGAGTCACCGGAAGCAACAATATCTGAGTACAGACATAAGTTAAACAAGTTTGCCTTAAGAAGGCTAGCACAAAAGCAACACGATCGAAAAGGCAAGGCCCCCTGCCTGGGACCTCCTAACTACTCCTGGTCGTCAGTTGTCTCCATGAGGTAGTAGGCTTTGTCGGGGTAGTAGCAGTCGTCAAGTGTGACATCTGGCTCCTGGACTCCACCATCTCGTTGCATCGACCAGAAAGAAGAAAGAAGGGGGGGAAAGGGGGAGCAAAGCAACCGTGAGTACTCATCCAAAGTACTCGCAAGCAAGGATCTACAGTACATATGCATCGGTATCAATGAAAAGGATAGTATCTGTGGACTAAGCTGCAGAATGCCAGAATAAGAGGGGGGGAAGCTAGTCCTATCGAAGACTTGCATCTTATGGAAATCACCATCTTGCAGCAAGGGGGGGGGGGAGTAGAGTAGTATAACATAATTCATATTTACGTTGTTGTTCCAACGCTCCGAGATCCTTTCTCGACTCCCGAAGTAACATATCCAAACAATGCCTCAGCATCTAGTTCTAGTTGTACCGATCGGGATACAACTCCAAGTGTTCGTTACCGTAGGACAGGTGATACGTCTCAAACGTATCTACTTTTCCAAACACTTTTGCTATTGTTTTGACCTCATTCTTGCATGATTTGAACTAAACTAACCCGGATTGACGCTGTTTTCAGCAGAGCTGCCTGTATGGTTTTATTGTGTGCAGGAAAACGGATTTTTAGGTATCTCAGAAAATTCCAAGAAAAATCACAAAAAATCCACGCACCCGAAGGGCCCTTGTGCCAGAAGAGGGGCCAGAGGGGAGCCAGGGGGGCCCCAGGCGCCCTGCCCAGGCGGCCCCACCCCTGGCCGCCTCGGGAGGCCGCCTGGGCGGGTCCTTCCCCCTCTGGTGCCCTACCTTGGCCCGTATTCATCCCCGTGATGAGAAAACCCCAGAACAGAAGTCGTTTTCCCAGTTTCCGTCGCGGAGCCACCGCCACCCTCTGTTCTTCTTCGGGAGGGCTAATCTGGAGGCTGATTTGGCCTCCGGAGAGGGGAGATGGTCGCCATCGTCATCATAATCACCACTCCATCCTCCCTCCACGACTTCTCCTTCCATGTGTGAGTAATTCCCTACTGTAGGCAAAGGGGATGGTAGGGATTGGATGAGTTAGATCATGTAATAGTTTATCAGATTGTTGGGGGCATGTTGCCTATCATCTACTATGGTGTTTATCATCTTTGCTTCAACTTGTTGCTCTTAATGCTTGTCACTTAGGGCCCGAGGGCCATGATTTCAGATCTGGACCCTATGTGTTTGCATGAATATATTTGTGTTCTTGATCCTATCTATGAGTTGTTTGCACCTATTATAGTCCGGAACCGGCGATCCCAAAAGTGATAGCTTGGGACACCAAAGGGGATGGTCCATAATTTGAGGATTCCATGTATCCATTGAGTTCATTGCTTTGTTCCGGTGCTCTTTGACAGGAGCACCTTAATCTCCATAAGTTCCTTTTGGCCCCGTTCGTAGCGGGATGGTAGGACAAAAGATGTTGTGCAAGTTCTTATTGCAAGCACGTACAACTACCTGTGGGATACATGCCTAATGTTTGATATCTACCTAGATGATCATTACTTTTCTGTGTGCCTTGCCCCAAGTTAGATTCATGATGTATCTCATCCATGCAGCGCCCAACCATCCATCTCCCTAGCCTACAGTGTTTCAATCATGCTGGTTATTAGTTGTTACTTTTGCTGTTTACTTTTGCTGTCACCACTATCACTATCATATCACCGTTACCACTTATCTTTTGTTGCAAGTAAGTATATTTCAGGTGCGGTTGAATTGACAACTCAACTGTCAAAGCTTATAAATACTCTTTGGCTCCCTGTGTGTCGAATCTATAAATTGGGTTATTCTTACCCGCGAAGACTATCTCGATCCCTTACGGTTGAGGGTTATCAAGTACCGTTTTCTGGCGCCGTTGCCGAGGAGCATAGCAATATTTACAAGTCTACTTGAAGTATCCTACCTGCTGCACTTCATCCGCTATGGGTAAGAAAGGAGACCCCAAGGTTCCGATCTTACTATCCACTACAAGAAGAGGTACTGTTCTGAACACTAGTGCTACACTTGATTCACCTTCTGTTATGAGTAAGTTTGCCTCACCACCACCACATGATGCTTCTACTGAATCTGTTACTATATCCGATACTTTTGATGATGCCTCTACTACTCTTGATGATATTAGTTCACTTGGTTATGCTCTTGAGAAACAGATCGCTGCTGCTGCAAAAAAATCTGGAATTGAAATTCCTGTTACTCGCTACCCTATTGGTGGAACTTATGATTATCCTGATTTGAGTAAACTCAAGGAGAGACTCCTTGATGATGATTACATTATGCTTGATGATGATTTATGCAGGGAACTGACAGAGTTTGCCGACTCTGACCCTGAAGCTATTAAGAAGCTGCTTGAAAAACACTCCTTGAAGAACAAGACTGTTCCTGATCCTGAATTTGCTACATCTCCTATATGCATCAATGATCCTGATTATGATTTCTCTGTTGATCTTTCACTTATATCTATGGTTGAAGCTGAACCCTTTTATGGCAGAGAAAATGATGATGCTATTGCACACCTGACCAAATTCACTGAGTTGGGTGGCTTGTTTACCACGGTTGAAAAGATACGAAACTTTTATGTGACTAAGCTTCTTCCTTTCTCTTTGAAGGAAGGTGCTAAAACATGGTATGATGCACTACCATGTGGTTCCATTAAGAGTCCTCAAGACTTAGCTCACACTTTTGTTGATAAGTACTTTCATGCTCATATGCAACATGCTGCTTTACAAAAAATTATAACTTTAAACAGTTGCAGGATGAGCACCTCCCTAAAGCTTGGGGGAGGTACTGTAGTCTGATCCAGGCTAGACTAGGACATGGATTCCCTACGAATGAATTGATCGATATATTTTATGCTGGTCTAACTGATGAATCCAGGTCCTATTTGGATAGTTGTGCTGGTTGTGTTTTCAGGAAAAGAACACCGGACGATGCAGAAGAATTGATGGGCAAGATTGCCAAAAACCATGAAGATTGGTCCGTCCCTGAACCACCTCCACCACCAAAGAAGAGGGGCATGCTTGTTCTAAGCCCCAAAGATATGCAAGAAGCAAGGAAGTCTATTAAAGAGAAGGGTATTAAAACTGAAGACGTGAAGAATCTACCCCCTATTGAGAAGTTGTGTGAGCATACCACTCACCCTCCTATGGTAGAGGTACACTCTCTTTTAGATTTCAACGCAAGTGACATCCCTCATGGTAAGCCTCCTGATCAATGTTTAGATGAGCTTGAATTTCATTATGAAGCAAAGTCATTTTAATGAGAGGATACAAAGTCAATTGCATGATAATTCCCTTGCTATCAAAAGTTTGCTTGATGTTCTAGGTAGAACAGTTAATGATGTTAAATGTCTTGTGAAGCATTTTCATATGGTTCAAACTCAGCTTGAACAAATTTCTAATGTGCAAAAAGATTTGCTTGCTAACAATGCCAAACAAAATGATTTGCAGGCCTTCGGGATTAAGACCCGAGGAGGAACTAGCACTCAAGATCCTCTCTATCCAAAGGGGCATCCGAGGAGAATCGAGCAAGATTCTCAAATGCAGGAAGAAGAAATTGTTGGCTCTCCAAAGAAGAAGAATAAGAAACACAAGGAGGCTTTTAATTCCAATGATCCTATTACAAGTGAAGAGCCAGCTGTTGATCCCAACAGTATATCTACCTCCGATGCTGAGACTGAAGACGATGCCGAACCTGAAGATAAGGCTAAGGAGAAGAATGATCCGCCCGAGGCTCGAGAAGAAGAAGCACCTGACAAACGCAAGAAGTACACTAGAGAAGACTTCGTCACAAGAAGACATGGGAAGGAAAGAGAACCATGGATACAGAAACCCATGCCCTTTCCAGGTAAGTCTCTCAAATCTAAAGAAGAAGAGCATTACAATAAGTTTTGTGAGTGGATGAAACCTCTTTTTCTTCAAATCCCTTTGACTGATGCTATTAAGTTACCTCCCTACTCAAAATATATGAAAGATATTGTTACTAATAAAAGAAAAATTCCTAATGAAGCAATATCTACTATGCTTTCTAACTACTCTTTCAGTGGCAACATTCCTGAGAAGCTTGGTGATCCATGTATACCCACCATTCCTTGCTCCATAAAGAATAATTATGTCAAAACTGCTTTATGTGATCTTGGAGCAGGAGTGAGTGTTATACCTTTCTCTCTTTACAAGAGGCTTGGTTTAGAGAAACTATTTCCTACAGATATCTCTCTACAGATGGCTGACAAGTCAACCGCCGTCCCGATAGGTATTTGTGAGGATGTTCCCATAGAAGTTGCTAATTGTTTGATCCTTACTGATTTTGTCGTGCTTGACATGCCCGAGGATGGGAGCATGTCCATTATTCTTGGTAGACCTTTTCTTAACACCGCAGGTGCTATTATTGATTGCAATAAATGAAAGGTTACTTTCAATGTGAATGATAAAGAACACACGGTGTATTTTCCAAAGAAGACCGACAAGAGGCATGGCCTCAACTCTATAGAAAATATCGAGACCATGAAGATTGGAGAATGGGACTGTCCACTACATGTGCACCACAAATACAAAACTATTATGGTGGGGACAATGTCCATTAAAGTAAAGGTGCAATGATCACTTGGTAAAAGTTGAGCTTGTTATGTTTTCATTTGTTTTAGCTTTTGTTCTCCTTGCTGTACCAAGTGTTTGTGTTTTTGAAGCTTCACAATACTAATCACTCTTTAAGTTTTCAGAAAGTTTTGCAGCCTTTTGAATTTCAAAAAAATTTCAACAGTGAAGTTTTCAGAAAAATTCCAGAAAAATAAAAATAAAATTTTCCATGCCGGGAGTGACCCAGAGGCACCTGGGGCTGACCAGGGGGGGCCACCAGTGGCCCAGGCGGCCAGCTGGCGCGGCCTGCCCCCCTGGCCGCGCCCATAGGGCGCCTGGGGCCCACAGGTCCCGCCTCCAGGTGAGTCTTCTTCCTCTCTCTCTCTTTCTCTCCGAAAACACGAGTTTTGCACCTGTTCTTGCGTTCTTGCTGTTCTTGGAGGCGATTTTCGATCTCTCTCTATAGCCTATCATTCGAGTTGAGATTTTGAACAAATACTCCCTGGTATGTAACTCCTCCACCCCTCCAATTAGATTTTTGGTTGGTGGCTTCATTTGTGAGTATTTAGTAGTTCTTGGTGCTATGTAGATAAGCTTGCATGCATGTGTAGAAATTTATTTTCCAAGTTTTGATGCAAGTTTATGCCTTAGGTAAGTGAGTTGAGTAGTTTGCCTTAACCCACTTTGTTTAAATCCTTGTTTTTGTAATTTGTCAATTTTTTTTCAGAAACGAGTTTGTTAGGAAGGGCAAAGGGGTGGCTTGAGAAAAAGAAGCCCGCGCACTCCGATCGAGTTACTAGAGGCGCAACTTCACCCTCGACTGCTAGGGTGAGCTACAATGAAGATCATGTGCCCCTAGAGTTGTTGGAAGACACAAAGCCAGCACGTGCGATGATGTTCCCATGTGATGAATTCCTTGAAGCTGCAGGAATTAAGGATGAGTTTTACAATCTTTGTGCTAATGCAGGTCTGACACGGCTCGTCACGTGCCGTGTTGTTCAGTATCAAAAACTCACCTCCGGTTTCATTAATAGTTTTATATATAACCCTGATACTGGTTCTATTGAGTTTAAAATTTACAATAATCTTTTGACCATGCCCTTGGAAAAGTTTTGTGAAATAATAGGTGTGCCAAACGTTGGGCGGACGGCGAAGATGACCTCTCAGCCCTCCGAGCTGAGAACCGTCCTCAACTCTCTCTGCAGCATGGGTACGAGGGATATACATTGGTCAAAAATCTCCAGCATCTTATTCCCTCACCTCAGGTATTTTGCGTATTATATTGCTAGAGGGGTGTTAGCTCGTGACAACACGAGCAACATTTCTGCGCCGGACATTGCTATCCTGGCAGCCGCCCTCTCAAGGAGGTTTGATTTTAATTTAGGTGCCCTAATTGCTCGACGCCCTGCTATGAGCGATAACAAGGGAGATTTATTTGGTGGCGTTTATGCCACACTTATCTTAGAGTATCTTAAAGGCACCCCACACCCTGATGATAAGCCTTTTACTTATTTAAGTTTTGATCTTGCTGCTATGAAAAGGCATAAGTTTGTTACCATGACTTCTGAATTTGGTAACCTTGTTTATATCTTGCGTTTCGGAACTACCACGGAACGCAAGATCCGTCTACCTGCACCTCTTTTGTTTGATTTTTCTCGCAGGAACGGATGGTCCTTTGATGTTATCCAGTTCGATGAGTTCATGGTCCAACATCAGTTTCATAACCCCATGGAGGGGGTTGTGTCCGACGAGGAGGAGCACGGTGAGTTACCACCTTTTCAGGGGGAGACCGTCACCCAGTTTGGTGAAGGGTCTTCCTCTGTTTGGAGTGCGGACCCTTCTTCGTGGGAGGATTCGAGGACTTTGGTGTACGCGCTGGAATCCTTTTACGACCCTTGGACTCACCGGCACCACCCCGGAGCAGGAGGCTCCTGGGGGCAGTAGCTACTACCAACTTAGGCCAAAAGCCTAAGCTTGGGGGAGTACGTGCCCTTCTCACTTTTCCATTGTATTATCCGTTTTATTTTTGTTCGCTTTGATCTTTTTGAAGTTTTTGCCCGTTCCTCTTTGTTCTTTCTTTGCAAAAACAAAAAAAATATTTTCTCTTTCTTTTGCTTTCGTTCAACCTTTGAAATAACCCAAAAAGATTTCCTTTCTCTCTTTAGTTTGCTTTGTTTTCAGAGTTCAGCTCGAGTCTGTGATGGCATTTAATTATATTTCCTACGTTCGATCGTGCAAGTGACAAGGCAGTAATGACGAAGATCGACGGAAGGGAAGCAACAAGGAAACCGGTATGAACTCTTCTTGTTTCTACTTTTGTACATATGCCTGTACTTATGATCTAGAGACCAGCTTGTAGCGACATAGTGCTATGTTTACAATGCTTTCCCAGTGGTTCATGCTTTCCTTGTGGCTAATCTCAAGTAGCTAGAGTATATAATGTGTTATTGGAATGATTTACATGCATTGCATTGTTCGTAGTTTGGTATACTAAGGTGGTATTTCCCTTTGGAGAATTCTTGGATTGACTTGGCACATGTTTACACATGTTTAAGACTAAAAAGTCTGCTTTGCCTTGATGATCTTTGAGTTTCAGAATAGTTATATCATTTTCATGCCCGATTCAATGTTGCTTTGTCGCTCTGCATGATTATGACCGTTATTGCTCTCTAGTTGGTCGCTCCCAGTCTTTTGCTAGCCTTCACCTGTACTAAGCGGACAGACTGCTTGTGCATCCAAAATCCTTGAAACCAGTTATGCCATATGAGTCCACCATACCTTCCTATATATGGTATTTACTTGCCATTCCTAATGAAGACTTTCTTGTACCATCTCGAAATTATTCAAATTTACTCCTGTTTTGTGCCTCTGTTTTAGCTCATGAGGAAGTAGTAGTTAATTCATGATCTTTTTAAGTTGGACGAGTTTTATCCCGGGATTGCATTTCTAATCTGCAAACCCCTAATACGAGAAGGAACTGGCATGAGTGCACCCGGCTCATAAAAGATAATACAACAAACAAACCGTCCTTCACGCTTTGTTCATGAGAAATTAGAAAACTTTTGGCAGTGATAAACAAAGGAGATTAAGGGGATGTGATCGTCCCCGTGCGGGAGCCGTTCCTCGAAACTTGTCCAGCTTGATTAGTAATTGGGTTGTCTACTAACATTCGTTGACGAAATATGCACCTCGCAAAATCGTTTTTACCTCTGTTTTCAAAACCAAGAGCTCTGGTACATGTTTAGTCTTTGCTTCCAACCACGGGTTTTCAACCTTGCCATCAAATTCCACGGTTCGAGAGTCTCCACCTTCTTTCTTCAAAGCACCAACTAGGAGAGCATAATTGTCATTCTGAGTGTAATGTGCATTGTCCCAAAGTATTACATTGTCTTCTGCATGCTTGTGGTATTATTTATTCAGAAATGCTTAGTTCTAGTCTCCTTTAAAACTTTGGAGGAGTTTCTGCATTTATGTTTTGCTTCACTCATGGAGGCTAGCGAGATACCACTCTAATATGTTCAAGCTATGTGCCATGTAATCTTGTCTTGATTTTCAGTAGCATATTATTTACTTTTAGTTATTTATGATTGGTCACTTGAAAGAAGGATTGCTTCGTGCATTGTCCTCATAGCATTGTTTCAATACTTGCTAGACTCTTTTTGTAGTACATTCTTATATACATCTAATGACGCAAAAGAGTATGTCAAAGTTTTCTTTGTCGCGTCTAGTTCGTTGAACTGAATTGCTTGAGGACAAGCAATATGCTAAGCTTGGGGGAGTTGATACGTCTCAAATGTATCTACTTTTCCAAACACTTTTGCTATTGTTTTGACCTCATTCTTGCATGATTTGAACTAAACTAACCCGGACTGACGCTGTTTTCAGCAGAGCTGCCTGTATGGTTTTATTGTGTGCAGGAAAACGGATTTTTAGGTATCTCGGAAAATTCCAAGAAAAATCACAGAAAATCCACGCACCCGAAGAGCCCTTATGCCAGAAGAGGGGCCAGAGGGGAGCCAGGGGGGGGCCCCAGGTGCCCTGCCCAGGCGGCCCCACCCCTGGCCGCCTCGGGAGGCCGCCTGGGCGGGTCCTTCCCCCTCTGGTGCCCTACCTTGGCCCGTATTTATCCCCGTGATGAGAAAACCCCAGAACAGAAGTCGTTTTCCCAGTTTCCGTCGTGGAGCCGCCGCCACCCTCTGTTCTTCTTCGGGAGGGCTAATCTAGAGGCTGATTTGGCCTCCGGAGAGGGGAGATCGTCGCCATCGTCATCATCATCACCACTCCATCCTCCCTCCATGACTTCTCCTTCCATGTGTGAGTAATTCCCTGCTGTAGGCAAAGGGGATGGTAGGGATTGGATGAGTTAGATCATGTAATAGTTTATAAGATTGTTGGGGGCATGTTGCCTATCATCTACTATGGTGTTTATCATCTTTGCTTCAACTTGTTGCTCTTAATGCTTGTCACTTAGGGCCCGAGTGCCATGATTTCAGATCTGAACCCTATGTGTTTGCATGAATATATTTGTGTTCTTGATCCTATCTATGAGTTGTTTGCACCTATTATAGTCCGGAATCGGCGATCCCAAAAGTGACAGCTTGGGACACCAAAGAGGATGGTCCGTAATTTGAGGATTCCATGTATCCATTGAGTTCATTGCTTTGTTCCGGTGCTCTTTCACAGGAGCACCTTAATCTCCATAAGTTCCTTTTGGTCCCGTTCGTAGCGGGATGGTAGGACAAAAGATGTTGTGCAAGTTCTTATTGCAAGCACGTACAACTACCTGTGGGATACATGCCTAATGTTTGATATCTGCCTAGATGATCATTACTTTTCTGTGTGCCTTGCCCCAAGTTAGATTCATGATGTATCTCATCCATGTAGCGCCCAACCATCCATCTCCCTAGCCTACAGTGTTTCAATTCTACTGGTTATTAGTTGTTACTTTTGCTGTTTACTTTTGCTGTCACCACCATCACTATCATATCACCGTTACCACTTATCTTTTGTTGCAAGTAAGTATATTTCAGGTGCGGTTGAATTGACAACTCAACTGTCAAAGCTTATAAATACTCATTGGATCCCCGTGTGTCGAATCTATAAATTGGGTTATTCTTACCCGCGAAGACTATCTCGATCCCTTACGGTTGAGGGTTATCAATAGGCTATCGATAGATGTTTTCTTCCCTGCAGGGGTGCACCAACTTACCCAACACGCTTGCTTAACTCCGGCCGGACACACCATCAGGTCATGCCTGCCCTCGGCCAAACAATACGCCGCAACCCGACCTAGGCTTAATAGAGAGGTCATGCACGCCGGACTAAACCCTATGTGTAATGCCCAGGATGGGACTATATCTCCTACGTGTCGAGGCACGACTTAGAGACATAACCCCATGCTGGAATGATCGCAAGTTTGGTATCTTTGCACAACTCATGTAAAAGATGGGGATGGAAAACACAAAAATAGTTGGCTTACACTCGCCACGTCACCCAAATTCATTACATGTTTCAATCATCATACAAAAGAACATCACAGCTCATCTAAGGGTAAAATCCAAATGACAAGATACCAAACATAATTTAAATCCATAGGTCGGATCGAATCCTAGTAGAAGTTCCACTACTGATCATCAGGACAACGAACATAGTAACGGCTACGCTCCTCGTCGTACTCCCAGTCTAGCTCGGTGCTATCACTTGGATAGCTCACCATCGGACCTGCATCTGGTGTGGTGAAGTAACTGTGAGCCACAGAGGACTCAGCAATCCCGTTCCCGGGTAACATGACTATCTAAGCCTTGGGTGTGGAACAAGGCTGAAGAAAGAATAAGAATAAGTGGTTGCAGCAGCACTAGCCTAGCTTACATATAAGAGAGCAAGAAGAGAAGGCGCCTCGGTCGAGAGATGATCACGAAGTGATCCTAGCTACAACACGTCAAACATAACCCCACCGTGTTCATCTCCCGAATCCCTTTCGGAAAATGACAGTCACGGTACACACGCTAGTAGTGAACTAGAACATGGTGTCAAGTTATCTACAACCGGATATTAACGAGCTCCCATCTGCCACATAACCGCGGGCATGGTTTTCGAAAGTTCATAACCCTGTAGGGGTGTTCCAACTTGGCCCATGACAAGCCCACGATCCGCGGAGTCGCAACTCCAAAGGTGGGAAGACCCGAGTATTCTCGGAATCCCGTGCTCAAGATACTCCGAACTAAGGTAAGGCTAATCCAGCAAATCCTCCCGGCGTGCCGACACCCTGATAGTAGCCGTGCGTATCTAGTCTCAGGCCACGACCGGATGGGCGATTCTACAGGTTTTTACCAAACCTCGAGTTTCCTCGTGGTGGCCCCGCAGAACCCCCGTTTCGGACCAACACTCATGTGGAGCACTGGCCCGGGGTTGTTGATTAAGAAAGAGGGTTAATTACTCCCTATGCAAGTTTATTTAGTTATTAGGCAAATAGTACCAATGTTGGGACTTGCTGGAAAAGACTTAGCACTTAGCGGTTTATCGAGGGGGCCCCATAACCCCAACCGTGTGAGGAACGCATAATCAAGGAACATAACGCCGGTTTATACGGTTCCTAGCGGCATGAGCGGAACAAATCACCAAGCAAAAGGCTTAGCCTTCCACCAATTGCCAATATATAGATGATTTCATTTAAGCATTTATATAGTGTGATATAACCCAACAAACTTCAACATGAAGCAAGCATCTTCAACTTCACCTGCAACTAGCAATGCTATAAGAGGGGTTGAGCGAAGCCTACGTATAGCCAATCAATGGTTTGCATAGGTAGGGCGGTTAGACATGGACATGGTTACAAGTAGGAGGCTGACAGGAAAGACATGGGCATCGAGGCAAAACTATAGATCGAGACTTCTAGCAATAGGCAAAAATAGTAATGGTATCCGGGTTCGGTCATCTTGCCTGAAGAGTTGTCGTTCGGATCGTAAGAGGGGTCCTCGTTCTCAAGCTCGGTGGTAACCTCGTGCTCGTACTCGTACTCGGTCTCAGCTTCCGGCTCTAACCAATACAATCACACAAGGCACGAATCAACAAGATGCAATGCGCACACAAAAATGATGGATGCATGATGGATGCACTAAGGAAGCACACGGAGCACGGAAAATAGCACTCAAGCAAAATACTTCAAAACATGATAACAATAGGATATTATGAATCTATACGGAAAATCAATCAAGTTTCATATAAGACTTGCTGCAATCGGAGCTACGGGCTAAAAGTTATGCCCGAAACAAGAAATATGCACAAGCTGAAAATTACAGCAACATAGCAACTTCGGAGCACTAGATAAATAAGCTACAGCACTCAAACATCATGGAAAAGGGCATGAACATAAACTAGACATATCCTACAGCAAATAAGTCCAAAGGTGCAACCCCAAAGGAGCCACGGATCAATAGCAACAAGCTTGGACATATTGAACTTGACAACAAAATCCTGACAGCAGTATTTTATTGCAACTTTGGAGCAAAAGTTAAATATGCTACAGCCACTCAAATAAGCATGTGAGAGCATGAATGGATAGCCAACAATATATACTACAAGGAACCATCAAGAGTCACCCCAAAACTATCATGGTTTGTCCTAGAACAACAAGCAAACATGGCATCTGGAAATTACAGATTCCAGACTTAGTGAAATTCCACTAAGTGTTAAAACAGCAGTTTCATCATGGCATCTTTGAGAGCAAGTTTAAGTCACCTCAAAACTAAACATGGCAAGTGGTAAGCACCACATCAAAGTACACATGATGGTGATTCCGAAACATACAAGCATGCATCATGGAGATAAACACAACGATAGCAATGAGCTCAACAAGATGGCATCTCATAACAAGTTAAACAACTAAACAGCCCCATAGCACTTTGCAACGAAGATATACATGGCAAGATTAAATCTATCATGCAACCTAACACAATCAACATGTAGAGCATGGCAAGACGAACACGTGGACATGTCATTTGCATCATTCGGACAAACGAGCTAAAAGATATCACTATGCAAAGATGGCACAAAAACATCACTAACAGCAGTTTATAATGGGATGCACTCTTGCAACAGAAAAATAAGCATCTAGATGATCTCAAACATGCATGCCACAAAGGAATGAAACGTAGAGCAAGTCACCCCGAACGTCTGGACATGCCATTTGCGCAAAACGGAGCACCACACAAGAAGTTATCACAGTTTGAATATTGCATCAGCACACAAAAATCTGGGACTTAGAAGGAGATAGGGTCAACCTCTCAGATATGGTCAAAAGGGCTGGATCGGGCCCGCGGCAGCGGATCTGGCCCGGTAGGAACTGACGAGGCAGCGGCCTTCGGGCCGGCGGAGGGAGGATCCGGCCCACGCGACGGGGCGGCGCGGGAGCCTGGCGGCTGCGGCCTGGTGAACGCGGCGCGGCCCGGGCGAAGCGGCGGTGCAGACGGGCTGGGGGCGCGGCACGGCCCAAGCGAAGGAGGAGGCGCGTCCTGGGGCGATCTGGTGCGGAGGCGCACCTGGATGGGCCTCGGCTATGCGGCGGCCCGAGCGGCGCTGGAGAGGCGAGCGAGGCGGCCTGCGATGCGCCCAGGCGAGCGACCCGGCTGGCAGAGTCAACGGCCTAGGCGGGGCCTCGGGCGGATCGGATCAATCGATCGGGGTTCCCTGCCCCGATCCGATCTGGCGGCGGCGCTCGGTGCTTGCTTTCGAGCCTGGGAGCAGCGGGAGTCTACGACTCGATGGGGCTGGCGCCCTGGCCGGCCGGCGAGGTGGCGGGGTGGCCGGCCCGGCGGCGGGGAGAGGCCGGAGGCGGCGGTGGTGAGTTGGAGAAGCGGCCGGTGAGGGAGAGGAGGAGGTGGCGGTGGAGAGGAGGTACTCCGGCGAGGTTCTCCGGCGAGATTCCAGCGAACTCTCCGGCGAGGTGGTGGTGGCTGGAGGAAGAAGAAGGTGGGGGCTAGGGTTTCCTTGTTTTGGGGCAAAATTGGGGGAGTGGACAAATATATAGGCACAAGGAGCTAGGGTTGTCCAAATGGGGTGTGGTTTTCGGCCACACGATTAGAATTGGATGGCCTAGATGATAGAAGGGGTTTGGAGTGGTTTGGTGGGCTGTTGGAGGGATGTCTTGGCCCTCAAAGTGGAGGCACTTTGAGCCCACGAGAATAACTGTTCGGGTAGCAAACGGACTCGAAACGCGACGAGATTATACAGGCGGGTTACACACACGAAAACAACAACACACGACAAGTCTCGCGCCAAACCGGTAACATTACACGGCCAAACACTAAAGTAGGCCTACAGGACGCCACGGACACGTGAGGGAGCTCCGGAACGCGAAACGGACAACAGGAAGGAACGCGTGGAACCGGATGCAAACAACAACACAAATGCAATGCGATGCACATGACTACATGATATGAATGAATGCCACACACGCAACACGACAAAACGACGAAAACCCAAAAGACGAAGTACCCGAAATGGAATTGATGAAGCCAGAGATATTATATATGCCCAAAAGGGAAAGTATTACATCCGGGGCATTACAAACTCTCCTCTACTACAAAAAGATCTCGTCCCGAGATCTAGGACTGGAAAAAGGAAGGGTACTCGGAACGAAGATGATCTTCTCGTTCCCACGTAGCTTCTCGGTCGGTATGATGTGACCACTTGACTTTCCAGAATTTGATGGACTTGTTGCGGGTCTTGCGCTCGGTTTCTTCGAGAATAGCAACGGGATGCTCTTGGTAGCACAAATCTTGTTGAAGATCAATCTCTTCAAATGGAATCATGCGTTCAGGTGTCTTGAAGCATTTGCGGAGTTGAGACACATGGAACACATCATGAACATTGGCGAAGTTGGAAGGGAGCTCAAGTTGATAGGCTAGGTCGCCTCTTTTGCCAAGGATCTTGAAAGGCCCGACGTATCTAGGAGCAAGCTTTCCTTTGATACCGAATCTTTGGGTTCCTTTCATCGGAGAAACACGGAGATAGATGTGATCATCGATGTTGAAGGCCAAATCACGATGCTTGCCGTCATAGTAGCTCTTCTGACGCGACTGAGCGGCCTTGAGATTCTCACGTATGACTTTGCACATCTCTTCGGCTTCTGAGATCAAGTCATTGCCAAGAAGTTGACGTTCACCTGTTTCAGACCAGTTGAGAGGTGTACGGCACTTCCTGCCATAGAGGATTTCAAACGGAGCTTTGTCGGCACTTGCTTGAAAGCTGTTGTTGTAAGAGAACTCGGCAAATGGAAGGCAATCTTCTCATTTCATGCCAAAAGATATGACACAGGCTCTGAGCATGTCTTCTAGAATCTGATTCACTCGCTCGACTTGACCACTAGTCTGAGGGTGAAAAGCAGTGCTGAACCTGATCTTAGTGCCCATGGCAGACTGAAAGGAGTCCCAGAACTTTGAAGTGAACAAACTTCCACGGTCTGAGGAGATGACTTGAGGAATGCCATGTAAGGACACAATTCTGGATGTGTACAACTCTGCCAATTGAGCTACATTGATTGATTCTTTGACTGGTAGGAAGTGAGCGACTTTGGTAAGCTTGTCAATCACCACGAAGATAGAATCATTCCCTCTCTTGGACTTAGGAAAGCCAGTGACGAAATCCATTTCAATGTGGTCGAATTTCCACTCGGGAATAGGAAGAGGTTGGAGAAGACCGGCTAGACGTTGATGTTCTGCCTTCACTCTTCTGCAGACATCACATTCATTCACGAATTGGGCAATCTCCCTTTTCATGCGTGTCCACCAGTAAGATTTCTTGAGATTTTGATACATCTTGGAACTACCAGGATGAATGGAAAGGAGGGAATCATGTGCTTCTTCCATTATGAGCTTCCTGAGATCACCTTTGGGAACAACGAGTCTGTCCTCGAAGAACAAGGTATCTCTCTCATCAACACGATAGCACTTGTATTTAGGAGTGCCCTTTGCAATACCATGTTTCACCTTCTGCACCATGGCATCACTGAGTTGGGCCTCACGGACCTGATCTTCCAAGGTAGGAGCAACTTGAAGATTTGCAAGAAAGCCTTGGGGAACAACTTGGAGGTTGAGTTTCCTGAAAGCTTCACAAAGCTCAGGCTGGAACGGCTTGATAAGAAGGCTGTTGCAATATGCCTTTCTGCTCAACGCATCTGCAATCACATTCGCCTTGCCAGGAGTGTATTCGATGCTGGGATCATACTCTTGGATCATTTCAACCCAACGAGTCTGACGGAGGTTCAGATTCGGCTGTGTGAAGATGTACTTCAAGCTCTTGTGATCGGTGAAGATGTCGACTTTTCTGCCCAACAACAGATGTCTCCACGTAATCAAAGCATGTACCACAGCTGCTAGCTCGAGATCATGTGTGGGGTAGTTCTTCTCACTTGGCTTGAGCTGACGAGAAGTGTATGCCACAATTCTCTTGTCTTGCATAAGCACTCCACCAAGTCCTTGTAGAGAAGCATCATAGAATACTTCATAGGGCTTGGATTCATCTGGAGGAGTAAGAACTGGAGCAGAGACGAGCTTTTCTTTGAGAGTTTTGAATGCCACTTCACACTCTGGAGACCAAAAGTATTTGACATGCTTCTGAAGCAAGTTGGAAAGAGGCTTGGCAATCTTGGATAAGTTCTCAACGAACCTTCTGCAATAGCTGGCAAGACCAAGAAAGCTTCGGAGTTGCTTGACGTTCTGAGGAGCTTCCCAGTTGACAATTGCTTCAACTTTCTCGGGGTTTACCGCAATACCGTCAGCTGAGATGATGTGGCCCAGGTACAAAACCTTATTGAGCCAGAACTCGCACTTGGAGAACTTGGCATAGAACTTATGCTCACGGAGTCGGTCAAGAACTAGACGTAAGTGCTTTTCATGATCTTCTTCATTCTTGGAAAATACCAGAATATCATCCAGATACAGAAGCACAAACTCGTCGGTGTAGGGGTTGAAGATGTAGTGCATCATTCTCGAGAAGGTAGGAGGAGCATTAGCGAGACCAAAGGACATGACCGTATACTCGTATGAGCCGTAGCTCGTTCGGAAAGCAGTCTTGTGAATATCCTCCTCGCGAATGCGAATTTGGTGATAGCCCATTCGGAGATCGAGCTTAGAGAACACTTTAGCTCCCTTGAGCTGCTCGAACAGTTCGTTGATGTTGGGGAGCGGATACTTGTTCTTTATTGTCTTTTTGTTCAATGGCCGGTAATCGACGCAGAGACGTTCCGTGCCATCTTTTTTCTTGACAAATAAAACCCCCCAGCCCCAAGGAGATGTACTAGGCCTAATCAGACCCAAACGTTCATGTTCATCAAGCTGCTTCTTCAATTCCTTCAATTCTCTAGGAGGCTTGTATGGACGCCGGCATGCTGGCTCAGTACCCGGCTCGAGTTCAATGACGAATTCTACCTGACGGTGTGGAGGCATGCCTGGAAGTTCTTCAGGAAAGACGTCTTGATATTCGTTTACCACTGGAATTTGAGATATGGCATTAATCTTGCCCATATCATTGAGAGAGAAAAGCCTGATAGTATTATCCCTGGAGGCGAAGATAATCACATCTTCATCAGGATGAGTCATCTTGACTTCCTTCTGTGCACAATCAATGTGAGCATCATGCTGAGAAAGCCAGTCCATCCCGAGGATGAGGTCAATGTCGTAATTGCCAAGAACCACCGGATTAGCCAGAAAGCGATAATCACCCATGCGAATAGAAACATCCGGAGCATATATACTGGAATGCATCTGCTTTGCCGGAGAAGAAATTGCCAATTGCCTTGGTAAAGCTGCTGTGACCACGCTATGCTTGGATGCAAATGGGTATGACAAGAAAGAATGAAGCACCCGAATCAAATAACACTTTAGCAGGGATAGAGTTAACTGGAAGGTTTCCCAAAATCACATCAGAAGAATTCTCCGCTTGCACTGCATTCATCAGATTGACCCTTGCTTGCTTGGGATTATGCTTGACAATAGCTGAACTCACAGGTGGAGGAGGAGGAAGGCGCTTCGGGTTCGGACATCTGTTAGCATAATGACCTTTCTGAGTGCACTTGTTGCAAGTCACTTCTGAGAGAGGACGGAAATAAGAACCACTTGACTTGGAACCTTGAGACTGAAACTAATTCCTCGACTGGTTGCTCGGGTTGGGTGGGTGGGAGAAACCACGTCCACTAGAGTTCTTGTTGCTGTTGGAGTTGTTGTAAGGAGCTCGAATCACTGGAGGAGGAGGAAGCCAAAATTTCTGTTGTTTCACAGCCACTTGAGAAGATGAGGAGGAGTGAACGGCATCTCGAATCCTCTTTTTAGAAGCCTCCATCTTGAGCTGAGCTGCCTCTTGCTTGAGCGCCATGCTATAGAATTTGTCGAACTCATCGGGCTCGAACAAGGTGAGAGCAAGTTGAAGTTCATCTTTGAGACCTCCTCAGAATTGATAGATCTTGCTCTTGGCATCTGGTATGTCTTGCTTAGCATAGCGGGCGAGGTTTTGGAACTTGACATTATACTGGTAGACAGTCATAGAGCCCTGCTTCAGGTTGCGGAATTGCTCACGCATACCCTCGATGACACTTGTTGGAATGTGGTGAGAGCAAAAGTCCTTGCAGAAATCCACCCAAGAGATCACACGACCTGGCCTGGAGTCTTTGTACTGCTGCCACCAGTCAGCTGCTTGGTCTTTGAGTTGGAAGGCTGCAAACTTCACATAGTCCTCTTCCCTTACGTTACTGCACTCAAAATGCTTCTTGATATCGGTTAACCAATCTTCAGCATCAAGAGGGTCGACACAGTAACTGAAAGCTTTTCGATTATTGTCCAAGAACTGGTTGAGAGTAGCATGGTGCTGTTGGTTGAAGAAGTTGCCTTGATTCCCTGGAACACCCTGATTAGCTTGATTAGCTTGCATCTGCTGCATCATCTGCATCAATATCTGGGTGTTCTGATTTGTAGTCTGCATAATCGCTCTCCAAGACTCAGACGGAGGAGGAGGGGAAGGAGGACGATCTGGAACCTCTTCACCCTCTGGGTTAGCGTTGGGAACCCGTTTCGGAGCCATCCTGAAAGAGATGACCACGAATCAGCAATTTGATTGAAAGTAGGTATAAGCTGAATCAACGGATTGAAATGCAACATAGTCTTCACAATAATCATTCGAACAAGAGGAACAAATGAAATTCTCAGTTAAATGATAACATCAATCTTCACGAGAAGCCACATAGGGGACAAAAGGTAAATAAGAAAAAAAAACAAGGTACAGATGGAAACAAACACAAGATAGGAGCTTCGTTCTAACATCTTCGTGCTGAAAGCATATGAACGCGTTACGAAAGGGTTTTGCAATCCCCGGATCAGAATAGCCAAGGACCCTTTAAGATGCAAATCCCGATCGAAGCATCGGTCATAAAACCACTTCACTCACTGTAGAACCCCGAACTCGCTAACCTGCATTCGTTGGAAGAATGCCTACGATCTACTGGATAAACCCACCTATTAATTTCCGAAAGTTTCCAGTTATGCAATCAGGTGTTGGGGATACAGGGGGAGCACCGCGCAATCAACTCTAAACCTACATCCAGCTGTATCCATCTTTCAACACATAACTAGTCTTTCTCGGAAACTGTCTACCTCGGACCTTCGAAAAGCATCCACTATACCAAGCTATGGAAATACTCCCGAACTACCTCCCTAGTACTGGGTGATGTCGGGGTTATCTTGCCACTAACCGTATAGGAGATATTTTTGATGTCGGCCGTCTTAAGTATTTAGTACTGCCACGATATGCTTGTGACGACAATACCCCGAAGCTCAACTCCCCGGGACACTGCCACAACCCCTAATGTCAGGAGGCATCGAGAACAATATTCTCGTCACAAGAACATCGAAACAATCCAAGAATACTCGCGAGATTCCTAAAAAAACTTTTGTGCAATTTTTGAAAGTAGAAGAGGCGAGAGTAGACGTCAGGAGTCCTCACCACAGAGAAAAGGGATGAGAAGCAAAGAAATCCTACTCTCCGATATAATATAGACTCAAAATATTTTCAGTGTGTGCCTAGACTCGACCGTCAATGATTCGATCAATCAGTGGGGGCTCCTAGGTCGGAGAAGGCTCTGAATACCAACTTGTAATGCCCAGGATGGGACTATATATCCTACGTGTCGAGGCACGACTTAGAGACATAACCCCATGCTGGAATGATCGCAAGTTTGGTATCTTCGCACAACTCATGTAAAAGATGGGGATGGAAAACATAAAAATAGTTGGCTTACACTCGCCACGTCACCCAAATTCATTACATGTTTCAATCATCATACAAAAGAACATCACAGCCCATCTAAGGGTAAAATCCAAATGACAAGATACCAAACATAATTTAAATCCACAGGTCGGATCGAATCCTAGTAGAAGTTCCACTACTGATCATCAGGATAACAAACATAGTAACGACTACGCTCCTCGTTGTACTCCCAGTCTAGCTCGGTGCCATCACTTGGATAACTCACCATCGGACCTGCGTCTGGTGTGGTGAAGTAACTGTGAGCCACAGAGGACTCAGCAATCCCGTTCCCGGGTAACATGACTATCTAAGCCTTGGGTGTGGAACAAGGCTGAAGAAAGAATAAGAATAAGTGGTTGCAGCAGCACTAGCCTAGCTTACGTATAAGAGAGCGAGAAGAGAACGTGCCTCGGTCGAGAGATGATCACGAAGTGATCCTAGCTACAACATGTCAAACATAACCCCACCGTGTTCATCTCCCGAATCCCTTTCGGAAAATGACAGTCACGGTACGCACGCTGGTAGTGAATTAGAACATGGTGTCAAGTTATCTACAACCGGATATTAACAAGCTCCCATCTGCCACATAACCGCGGGCACAGCTTTCGAAAGTTCATAACCCTGCAGGGGTGTTCCAACTTGGCCCATGACAAGCCCACGATCCGCAGAGTCGCAACTCCAAAGGTGGGAAGACCCGAGTATTCTTGAAATCCCGTGCTCAAGATACTCCGAACTAAGGTAAGGTTAATCTAGCAAATCCTCCCGGCGTGCCGACACCCTGATAGTAGCCACGCGTATCTAGTCTCAGGCCACGACCGGATGGGCGATTCTACAGGTTTTTACCAAACTTCGAGTTTCCTCGTGGTGGCCCCGCAGATCCCCCGTTTCGGACCAACACTCATGTGGAGCACTGGCCCGGGGTTGTTGATTAACAAAGAGGGTTAATTACTCTCTATGCAAGTTTATTTAGTTATTAGGCAAATAGTATCAATGTTGGGACTTGCTGGAAAATACTTAGCACTTAGCGGTTTATCGAGGGGGCCCCATAACCCCAACTGTGTGAGGAACGCATAATCAAGGAACATAACGCCGGTTTATATGGTTCCTAGCGGCATGAGCGGAACAAATCACCAAGCAAAAGGCTTAGCCTTCCACCCATTGCCAATATATAGATGATTTCATTTAAGCATTTATATAGTGTGATATAACCCAACAAACTTCAACATGAAGCAAGCATCTTCAACTTCACCTGCAACTAGGAATGCTATAAGAGGGGCTGAGCGAAGCCTACGTATAGCCAATCAATGGTTTGCATAGGTAGGGTGGTTAGACATGGACATGGTTACAAGTAGGAGGCTGATAGGAAAGACATGGGCATCGAGGCAAAACAATAGATCGAGACTTCTAGCAATAGGCAAAAATAGTAATGGTATCCGGGTTCGGTCATCTTGCCTGAAGAGTTGTCGTTCAGATCGTAAGAGGGGTCCTCGTTCTCAAGCTCGGTGGTAACCTCGTGCTCGTACTCGTACTCGGTCTCAGCTTCCGGCTCTAACCAATACAATCACACAAGGCACGAAACAACAAGATGCAATGCGCACACAAAAATGATGGATTCATGATGGATGCACTAAGGAAGCACACGGAGCACGGAAAATAGCACTCAAGAAAAATACTTCAAAACATGATAACAATAGGATATTATGAATCTATACGGAAAATCAATCAAGTTTCATATAAGACTTGCTGCAATCGGAGCTACGGGCTAAAAGTTATGCCGGAAACAAGAAATATGCACAAGCTGAAAATTACAGCAACATGGCAACTTCGGAGCACTAGATAAATAAGCTACAGCACTCAAACATCATGGGAAAGGGCATGAACATAAACTAGACATATCCTACAGCAAATAAGTCCAAATGTGCAACCCCAAAGGAGCCACGGATCAATAGCAACAAGCTTGGACATATTGAACTTGACAACAAAATCCTGACAGCGGTATTTTATTGCAACTTTGGAGCAAAAGTTAAATATGCTACAGCCACTCAAATAAGCATGTGAGAGCATGAATGGATAGCCAACAATATATACTACAAGTAACCATCAAGAGTCACCCCAAAACTATCATGGTTTGTCCTAGAACAACAAGCAAACATGGCATCTGGAAATTACAGATTCCAGACTTTGTGAAATTCCACTAAGTGTTAAAACAGCAGTTTCATCATGGCATCTTTGAGATCAAGTTTAAGTCACCTCAAAACTAAACATGGCAAGTGGTAAGCACCACATCAAAGTACACATGATGGTGATTCCGAAACATACAAGCATGCATCATGGAGATAAACACAACGATTGTTGGGGAACGTAGTATTTTAAAATTTTCCTACGATCACGCAAGATCTATCTACCAGATGCATAGCAATGAGAGGGAAGAGTGTGTCTACGTACCCTCATAGACCGGAAGCGGAAGCGTCAAGTGACGCGGTTGACGTAGTCGAACTTCTTCGCGATTCAACCGATCAAGCACCGAACGTACGGCACCTCCGCGTTCAGCACACGTTCGGCATGATGATGTCCCACGAGCTCTTGATCCAGTTGAGCTTCACGGGAGAGCTTCGTCAGCACGACGGCGTGGTGACGGATATGATGTATTCACCGGCGCAGGGCTTCGCCTAAGCACCGCGACGGTATGACCGAGGTGTGTTTCTGTGGAGGGGGGCACCGCACACGGCTGGAACAATTCAACTTGTGTGTCTTTGGGTGCCCCCCTGCCCCCGTATATAAAGGAGCAAGGGGGGAGGCCGGCCGGCCCTTGTTTGGTGCGGCTAGGGGTGGAATCCTACTAGGAATAGGATTGCAATCCTATTCCTGGTAGGAATCACCAAAGAAGGAAGAGAGGGAAAGGAAAAGAGGGAGAGGTGGCGCCCCCCCAATCCTAGTCCAACTAGGAATCCTAGGTGGGGCGCCGGCCAGCCCTATGGGCTGCCTATCTCTTTCCCTTAAGGCCCACTATGGACCATCCCCCTTCGTAGGGGGTTCCGGTAACCCCCTCCGGCAATCCCATTAAATCCGAAACTTTTCCGGAACAATTCCGGTGTCCGAATATAGTCGTCCAATATATCAATCTTTATGTCTTGGACATTCC
Source organism: Secale cereale (assembly GCA_902687465.1). Classification (NCBI taxonomy): domain Eukaryota; kingdom Viridiplantae; phylum Streptophyta; class Magnoliopsida; order Poales; family Poaceae; genus Secale; species Secale cereale. The sequence goes on along the minus strand of LR738714.1, from coordinate 695,512,638 downwards.
GAGACTCCTCGTCATGTTCGTGATCTCATCCGGGACTCCGAAATACCTTCGGTACATCAAAACTCATAAACTCATAATACCGATCGTCATCAAACGTTAAGCGTGCGGACCCTACGGGTTCGAGAACTTTGTAGACATGACCGAGACTCATCTCTGGTCAATAACCAATAGCGGAACCTGGATGTTCATATTGGCTCCCACATATTCTACGAAGATCTTTTATCGGTCAGAACCGCATAACAACATACGTTGTTCCTTTTGTCATCGGTATGTTACTTGCCCGAGATTCGATCGTCGGTATCTCTATACCTAGTTCAATCTCGTTACCGGCAAGTCTCTTTACTCGTTCCGTAACACATCATCTCGTGACTAACTCATTAGTCTTTTGCTTGCAAGGCTTATTATGGTGTGTGTTACCGAGAGGGCCCAGAGATACCTCTCCGACACTCGGAGTGACAAATCCTAATCTTGATCTATGCCAACACCACGAATACTTTTGGAGACAACTGTAGAGCATCTTTATGATCACCCAGTTACGTTGTGACGTTTGATAGCACACAAGGTGTTCCTACGGTATTCGGGAGTTGCATAATCTCATAGTCATAGGAACATGTATAAGTCATGAAGAAAGCAATAGCAGTAAAACTAAACGATCATAGTGCTATGCTAACGGATGGGTCTTGTCCATCACATCATTCTCCTAATTATGTGATCCCGTTGATCAAATGACAACTCATGTCTATGGTTAGGAAACATAACCATCTTTGATCAATGAGCTAGTCTAGTAGAGGCATACTAGGGACACTTTGTTTTGTCTATGTATTCACACATGTACTAAGTTTCCGGCTAATACAATTCTAGCATGAATAATAAACATTTATCATGATATAAGGAAATATAAATAACAACTTTATTATTGCCTCTAGGGCATATTTCCTTTCAGTCTCCCACTTGCACTAGAGTCAATAATCTAGCTCACATCGCCATGTGATTTAATGCTGATAGTTCACATCGTTATGTGAATAACAACCATAGTTCACATCGCCATGTGACCAACACCCAAAGGGTTTACTAGAGTCAATAATCTAGTTCACATCGCTATGTGATTAATACCCAAGAGTAATAAGGTGTGATCATGTTTTGCCTGTGAGAGAAGTTTAGTCAACGGGTCTGTCACATTCTGATCCGTATGTATTTTGCAAATTTCTATGTCTACAATGCTCTGCATAGAGCTACTCAAGCTAATTGCTCCCACTTTCAATACGCATCCAGATTGATACTTAGAGTCATCTGGATTTTAGTGTCAAAGCTTGCATCGGTGTAACCCTTTACGACGAACTCTTTATCACCTCCATAATCGAGAAACATTTCCTTAGTCATCCAGTTACTAAGGATAATTTTGACCGCTGTACAGTGATCTACTCCTGGATCACTATTGTACCCCCTTGACAAACTCATGGCAAGGTACACAACATGTTTGGTACACAGCATGGCATACTTTATAGAACCTATGGCTGAGGCATAGGGAATGACTTTCATTCTCTCTATATTTTTCTGCCGTGGTCTGGCTTTGAGTCTTACTCAACTTCACACCTTACAAGTCAGGCAAGAACTCCTTCTTTGACTGATCCATTTTGAACTACTTCAAAATCTTATCAAGGTATGTACTTATCGAAAGTCTTATCAAGCATCTTGATCTATCTCTATAGATCATGATGCCCAATATGTAAGCAGCTTCACCAAGGTCTTTCTTTGAAAAACTCGTTTCAAACACTCCTTTATGCTTTCCAGAAAATTCTACATCATTTCCGATCGACAATATGTCATTCACATATACTTATCAGAAAGGTTGTAGTGCTCCCACTCACTTCTTGTAAATACAGACTTCTCCAAAAGTCTGTATAAAACCATATGCTTTGATCACCTCATCAAAGCGTATATTCCAACTCCGAGATGCTTGCACCAGTCCATAGATAGATCGCTGGAGCTTGCATACTTTGTTAGCACCTTTTGGATCGACAAAACCTTCTGGTTGCATCATATACAACTCTTCTTTGAGATATCCATTCAGGAATGCAGTTTTGACATCCAATTGCCAGATTTCATAATCATAAAATGCGGCAATTGCTAACATGATTCGGACAGACTTAAGCATCGCTACAGGTGAGAAAGTCTCATCGTAGTCAACTCCTTGAACTTGTCGAAACCTTTTCGCAACAAGTCGAGCTTTGTAAATAGTAACATTACCGTCTGCGTCGGTCTTCCTCTTGAAGATCCATTTATTTTCGATGGCCTGCCGATCATCGGGCAAGTCAACCAAAGTCCATACTTTATTCTCATACATGGATCCCATCTCAGATTTCATGGCCTCAAGCCATTTTGCGGAATCTGGGCTCATCATCGCTTCCTCATAGTTCATAGGTTCATCATGGTCTAGTAACATGATTTCCAGAACTGGGTTGCCGTACCACTCTGATGCGGAACGAACTCTGGTTGATCTACGAAGTTCAGCAGAAACTTGATCTGAAGTTTCATGATCATCATCATTCGCTTCCTCACTAATTGGTGTAGGAATCACTGGAACTAGTTTCTGTGATGTTCCACTTTCCAATTCGGGAGAAGGTTCAATTACCTCATAAAGTTCTACTTTCCTCCCACTCACTTCTTTCGAGAGAAACTCCTTCTCTAGAAAGGATCCACTCTTAGCAACAAAGACCTTGCCTTCGGATCTGTGATAGAAGGTGTACCCAACAGTTTCTTTTTGGGTATCCTATGAAGATTTACTTCTCCGATTTGGGTTCGAGCTTATCATGTTGAAACTTTTTCACATAAGCATCGAAGTCCCAACCTTAAAGAAATGATAGCTTAGGTTTCTCGTCAAACCACAGTTCATACGGTGTCATCTGCACGGATTTAGATGGTGCCCTATTTAACGTGAATGTAGCTGTCTCTAATGCATAACCCCAAAAGCGATAGTGGTAGATCGGTAAGAGACATCATCGATCGCACCATATCTAATAAAGTACGGTTATGACGTTCAGACACACCATTACACTATGGTGTTCCGGGTGGCATGAGTTGTGAAACTATTCCACATTGTTTCAAATGAAGACCAAACTCGTAACTCAAATATTCTCCTCCACGATCGGATCGTAGAAACTTTATTTTCTTGTTACGATGATTTTCTACTTCACCCTGAAATTCTTTGAACCTTTCAAATGTCTCAGACTTGTGCTTCATTAAGTAGATATACCCATATCTGCTCAAATCATCAGTGAAGGTCAGAAAATAACGATACCCGCCGTGAGCTTCAACACTCATTGGCCCACATACATCAGTATGTATGATTTCCAACAAATCTGTTGTTCGCTCCATAGTTCCGGAGAACGGAGTTTTAGTCATCTTGCCCATGAGGCATGGTTCGCAAGCACCAAGTGATTCGTAATCAAGTGATTCCAAAAGTCCATCATTATGGAGTTTCTTCATGCGTTTTACACCAATATGACCTAAACGGCAGTGCCACAAATAAGTTGCACTATCATTATTAACCTTGCATCTTTTGGCTTCAATATTATGAATATGTGTATCACACGATCGAGATCCAACAAACTATTTTCATTGGGTGTATGACCATAGAAGGTTTTATTCATGTAAACAGAACAACAATTATTCTCTAACTTCCATGAATAACCGTATTGCAATAAACATGATCAAATCGCATTCATGCTCAACACAAACACCAAATAACACTTATTTAGGTTCAACACTAATCCCGAAAGTATAGGGAGTGTGCGATGATGATCATATCAATCTTGGAACTGCTTCCAATACACATCGTCACTTCATCCTTTAACTAGTTCATGTTCATTATGCAACTCCCACTTCGAGTTACTACTCTTTAGCAACTGAACCAGTATCAAATACCGAGGGGTTGCTATGAACACTAGTAAAATACACATCAATAATCTGTATATCAAATATACCTTTGTTCACTTTGCCATCCTTCTTATCCGCCAAGTATCTAAGGCAGTTCCACTTCCGGTGACCATTTCCTTTGCAGTAGAAGCACTTAGTTTCAGGCTTGAGTTTAGCTTTGGGTTTCTTCATGGGAGTGACAACTTGCTTGTCATTCTTCTTGAAGTTCCCCTTCTATCCCTTTGCCCTTTACTTGAAACAAGTGGTCTTATTAACCATCAACACTTGATGTTCATTCTTGATTTCTACCTTCGCTGATTTCAGCATTGCGAAGAGATTGGGAATTACCTTTGTCATCCCTTGCATATTATAGTTCATCACGAAGTTCTACTAACTTGGTGATAGTGACTAGAGAACTTTGTCAATTACTATCTTATCTGCAAGATTAACTCCCACTTGATTCAAGTAATTGTAGTACCCAGACAATCTGAGCACATGCTCACTGGTTGAGCTATTCTCCTCCATCTTGTAGGCAAAGTACTGTCAGAAGTCTTATACCTCTCGACACGGGCATGAGTATGAAATACTAATTTCAACTCTTGGAACATCTTATATGCTCCGTGGCGTTTCAAAACGTTTTTGAAGTCCCAGTTATAAGTCGTAAAGCATGGTGCACTAAACTATCAAGTAGTCATCATATCGAGCTTTTGTCAAAACGTTCATAACGTCTACATCTGCTCCTGCAATAGGTCTGTCACCTAGCGGTGCATCAAGGACATAATTCTTCTGTGCAGCAATGAGGATAATCCCCAGATCACGGAACAATTCCGCATCATTGCTACTAACATCTTTCAACTTAGTTTTCTCTAGGAACATATAAAAAATAAACGTGGAGCAACATTGCGAGCTATTGATCTACAACATAGATATGCTAATACTACCAGGACTAAGTTCATGATAAATTAAAGTTCAATTTAATCATATTAATTAAAGAACTCCCACTTAGATAGACATCCCTCCGGTCATCTAAATGATCACGTGATTCAAATCAACTAAACCATGTCCGATCATCACGTGAGATGGAGTAGTTTCAATGGTGAACATCTTATGTTGATCATATCTACTATATGATTCATGCTCGACATTTCGGTCTCCAGTGTTCCGAGGCCATATCTGCATATGCTAGGCTCGTCAAGTTTAACCCGAGTATTCTGCGTGTGCAAAACTGGCTTACACCCGTTGTATTTGAACATAGAGCTTATCACACCCGATCATCACGTGGTGTCTCGGCACGACGAACTTTCGCAACGGTGCATACTCAGGGAGAACACTTATACCTTGAAATTTAGTAAGGGATCATCTTATAATGCTACCGTCGTTCTAAGCAAAATAAAAAGCATAATAAGATAAACATCACATGCAATCAAAATATGTGACATGATATGGCCATCATCATCTTGTGCTTTTGATCTCCATCTCCAAAGCACCTTCATGATCACCTTCATCACCGGCGCGACACCTTGATCTCCATCGTAGCATCGTTGTCGTCTCGCCAACTATTGCCTCTACGACTATCGCTACCGCTTAGTGATGAAGTAAAGCAATTACATGGCGATTGCATTTCATACAATAAAGCGACAACCATATGGCTCCTGCCAGTTGCCGATAACATTACAAAACATGATCATCTCATACATAGCCGTATAACTCATCATGTCTTGACCATATCACATCACAACATGCCCTGCAAAAACAAGTTAGACGTCCTCTACTTTGTTGTTGCAAGTTTTACGTGGCTGCTACGGGCTTAGCAAGAACCGTTCTTACCTACGCATACAAAACCACAACGATGTTTCGTCAAGTATGTGATGTTTTAACCTTCACAAGGACCGGGCGTAGCCACACTTGATTCAGCTAAAGTGAGAGAGACAGACTCCCGCCAGTCACCTTTAAGCAACGAGTGCTCGTAACGGTGAAACCAGTCTCGCGTAAGCATACGCGTAATGTCGGTCCGGGCCGCTTCATCTCACAATACCGCCGAAGCAAAGTATGACATGCTGGTAAGCAGTATGACTAGTATCGCCCACAACTCATTGTGTTCTACTCGTGCATATCATCTATGCATAGACCTGGCTCATGATGCCACTGTTGGGGAACGTAGTATTTTAAAATTTTCCTACGATCAAGCAAGATCTATCTACCAGATGCATAGCAACGAGAGGGAAGAGTGTGTCTACGTACCCTCGTAGACCGGAAGCGGAAGCGTCAAGTGACGCGGTTGACGTAGTCGAACTTCTTCGCGATTCAACCGATCAAGCACCGAACGTACGGCACCTCCGCGTTCAGCACACGTTCAGCTTGATGACGTCCCACGAGCTCTTGATCCAGTTGAGCTTCACGGAAGAGTTTCGTCAGCACGACGGCGTGGTGATGGATATGATGTATTCACCGGCGCAGGGCTTCGCCTAAGCACCGCGACGGTATGACCGAGGTGTGTTTCTGTGGAGGGGGGCACCGCACACGGCTGGAACAATTCAACTTGTGTGTCTTTGGGTGCCCCCCTGCCCCCGTATATAAAGGATCAAGGGGGAGGCCGGCCGGCCCTTGTTTGGTGCGGCTAGGGGTGCAATCCTACTAGGAATAGGATTGCAATCCTATTCCTAGTAGGAATCACCAAAGAAGGAAGAGAGGGAAAGGAAAAGAGGGAGAGGTGGCACCCCCCCAATCCTAGTCCAACTAGGAATCCTAGGTGGGGCGCCGGCCAGACCTATGGGCTGCCTCTCTCTTTCCCTTAAGGCCCACTATGGACCATCCCCCTTCGTAGGGGGTTCCGGTAACCCCCTCCGGCAATCCCATTAAATCCGAAACTTTTCCGGAACACTTCCGGTGTCCGAATATAGTCGTCCAATATATCAATCTTTATGTCTCGGACATTCCGAGACTCCTCGTCATGTCCGTGATCGCATCCGGGACTCCGAACTACCTTCGGTACGTCAAAACTCATAAACTCATAATACCGATCGTCATCAAACGTTAAGCGTGCGGATCCTACGGGTTCGAGAACTATGTAGACATGACCGAGACTCATATCCGGTCAATAACCAATAGCGGAACCTGGATGTTCATATTGGCTCCTACATATTCTACGAAGATCTTTTATCGGTCAGAACCGCATAACAACATATGTTGTTCCTTTTGTCATCGGTATGTTACTTGCCCGAGATTCGATCGTCGGTATCTCTATACCTAGTTCAATCTCGTTACCGGCAAGTCTCTTTACTCATTACATAACACATCATCTCGTGACTAACTCATTAGTCTTTTGCTTGCAAGGCTTATTATGATGTGTGTTACCGAGAGGGCCCAGAGATACCTCTCCGACACTCGGAGTGACAAATCCTAATCTTGATCTATGCCAACACCACGAATACTTTTAGAGACACCTGTAGAGCATCTTTATGATCACCCAGTTACGTTGTGACGTTTGATAGCACACAAGGTGTTCCTACGTTATTCGGGAGTTGCATAATCTCATAGTCATAGGAACATGTATAAGTCATGAAGAAAGCAATAGCAGTAAAACTAAACGATCATAGTGCTATGCTAACGGATGGGTCTTGTCCATCACATCATTCTCCTAATGATGCGATCCCGTTGATCAAATGACAACTCATGTCTATGGTTAGGAAACATAACCATCTTTGATCAATGAGCTAGTCTAGTAGAGGCATACTAGGGAAACTCTATTTTGTCTATGTATTCACACATGTACTAAGTTTCCGATTAATAAAATTCTAGCATGAATAATAAACATTTATCATGATATAAGGAAATATAAATAACAACTTTATTATTGCCTCTAGGGCATATTTCCTTTCAACGATAGCAATGAGCTCAACTAGATGGCATCTCATAACAAGTTAAACAACTAAACAGCCACATAGCACTTTGCAACGAAGATATACATGGCAAGATTAAATCTATCATGCAACCTAACACAATCAACATGTAGAGCATGGCAAGACGAACGCGTGGACATGTCATTTGCATCATTCGGACAAACGAGCTAAAAGATATCACTATGCAAAGATGGCATAAAAACATCACTAACAACAGTTTATAACGGGATGCACTCTTGCAACAGAAAAATAAGCATCTAGATGATCTCAAATATGCATGGCACAAAGGAATGAAACGTAGAGCAAGTCACCACGAACGTCTGGACATGCCATTTGCGCAAAACGGAGCACCACACAAGAAGTTATCACAGTTTGAATATTGCATCAGCACACAAAAATCTGGGACTTGGAAGGAGATAGGGTCAACCTCTCAGATCTGGTCAAAAGGGCTAGATCGGGCCCGCGGCGGCGGATCTGGCCCGGTAGGAACTGACGAGGCGGCGGCCTTCGGGCCGGCGGAGGGAGGATCCGGCCCACGCGGCGGGGTGGCGCGGGAGCCTGGCGGCTGCGGCTTGGTGAACGCGGCGCGGCCCGGGCGAAGCGGCGGTGCAGACGGGCGTAGGGCGCGGCGCGGCCCAAGCGAAGGAGGAGGCGCGGCCTGGGGCGATCTGGTGCGGAGGCGCACCTGGATGGGCCTCGGCTATGCGGCGGCCCGAGCGGCGCTGGAGAGGCGAGCGAGGCGGCCTGCGATGCGCCAAGGCAAGCGACCCGGTTGGCGGAGTCAACGGCCCAGGCGGGGCCTCGGGCGGATCGGATCGATCGATCGGGGTTCCCTGCCCCGATCCGATCTGGCGGCGGCGCTTGGTGCTGGCTTTGGAGCCTGGGAGCAGCGGGAGTCTGCGGCTCGATGGGCCTGGCGCCCTGGCCTGCCGGCGAGGTGGCGGGGTGGCCGGCCCGGCGGCGGGCAGAGGCCGGAGGCGGCGGTGGTGAGTTGGAAAAGCGGCCGGTGAGGGAGAGGAGGAGGTGGCGGTGGAGAGGAGGTACTCCGTCGAGGTTCTCCGGCGAGATTCCGGCGAACTCTTCGGCGAGGTGGTGGTGGCTGGAGGAAGAAGAAGGTGGGGGCTAGGGTTTCCTTGTTTTGGGGCAAAATTGGGGGAGTGGACAAATATATAGGCACAAGGAGCTAGGGTTGTCCAAATGGGGTGTGGTTTTCGGCCACGCGATTAGAATTGGATGGCCTAGATGATAGAAGGGGTTTGGAGTGGTTTGGTGGGCTGTTGGAGGGATGTCTTGGGCCTCAAAGTGGAGGCACTTTGAGCCCACGAGAATAACTGTTGGGGTAGCAAACGGACTCGAAACGCGACGAGATTAGACATGCGGGTTACACACACCAAAACAACAACACACGACAAGTCTCGCGCGAAACCGGTAAAGTTACCCGGCCAAACACCAAAGTAGGCCTACAGGACGCCACGGACACGTGAGGGACCTCCGGAACGCGAAACGGACAACGGGAAGGTACGCGTGGAACCGGATGCAAACAACAACACAAATGCAATGCGATGCACATGACTACATGATATGAATGAATGCCACACACGCAACACGACAAAACGACGAAAACCCAAAAGACGAAGAACCCGAAATGGAATTGATGAAGCCAGAGATATTATATATGCCCAAAAGGGAAAGTATTACATCCGGGGCATTACACTATGCCCCAGGGGTCATGGGCCAATCGCCCCAGGAACTCCTGCACGTTGCGTACGTGGCTGGTGAGCAGACCAAGCAATCTCCTTTAAAAAGGTAGGAGCCTAACCAGTCCAACCCGGCACGCGCCGCTCAGTCGCAATGACATTAGTTAAGCTTTGGCTAATGTATACGACGCAGAACGCCCATACTATGCCCACGTGATGGTTAGTGCTATCAGGCCAGAGGTCCCTTGGATTAAATATCCACACTGTTTAGTGTCTTGGGAACGCGCGGTAACGAGCAGAGACTCACGATCATGTGACCCCATCTCCCTGTCTCGAGGACATGCGGCAAGGGCGAGTGCCCGGCCACGCCTCGTATTTATCTCGCGGGCACCTTCTAGGTCATCCCGACTACACATCACCCGCAATTAAGCTCGCGCGGGTACCCCTCAGGGCCAACCCGTCTTTAGTAACCAGGTTCAGTGTAAAGTCATAGTAACCATAGTAACTGTGTGTCTAACACCAAAAGGGAAAACCTGAGGAAATCATCCTCTATGGAATTCCACCTGATGTTTATCGTCAAGGTGAACGAAAGAGGAGTCACCCTCGAGGTCCACTCCTGAGGAGTTGCACGACAGTGTCGTTATCGGGAGTGGAGAAAGAGGAATCACCCTTGATGACCACAACCGATGAACTAACCTACAAGGTGAACATCAGAAGTGCTGATGAGGTCTCACCCTCGGCACTCGATAGTAACCTAGTAGTGTCGAGCAACTAAGGGGAAAGTGATGTGTGGTGTCGGGTCCTGGTCTTCGATCCCGGTGATCGGGTCTTCTAATAACCAAGTGGGGCAGACATGACAAGGGGGGGTCTCTGGTGGATCTCTAACCAGCCTATACTAAGCAGTTTAGTATAAACATGTAAGGTATGAAAGCATGTACCTACAACAGGCTATGCATCGTAATAGGATCATACAAAAAGCAGTAGCAGTTCTAATGCAAGCATAAGAGAGAAGAGAGTGGGCGATATCGGAATGATCAAAGGGGGTTGGCTTGCCTGGTTGCTTTGGCAAAAAGGAGGGGTCGTCGTCGACGCAGTCGATCACCGAGGTAGCATCAGTCTCGCGGTCTACCGGAGAGAAGAGGGGGAAGAAACAATAAATACAAAGCATACAGATGCAACAAACAAGCACGACAAGTCAACACGTAGTGCTAGGGTGCTCTAACGTGGTCATACAATGTACTGGCGAAGAGGGATAACATCCGGGAATGTTTTCCCAGTGTTAGGCATTTTCGGACAGGCGAACCGGAGGGTGATTGTTCCATGTTCGGTATGATAGAGATGTGTGGCGGACGAACGGATCGCGTATTCGAATTTGTCTCATCGTTCTGAGCAACTTTCATATATAAAACATTTTCATCCGAGTTACGGATTGTTTTTAATTAATTTTTAAAGTTTTAAATCATTTTCTAAATTATTATTATTGAATTAATTCGAAATTAGTATTATTGCATCAGCATGACGTCATCAGTCAACAGAGGGGCTGACAGGTCAATCTGACACGTGGGTCCCACTGGTCATAGACTCAAGTTTAACTAAACTGGGTTAATTAGACTAACTAAGTAATTAGGCTAATTTATTTTAATTAGATTAGTTAAACATGATTAATTAACTTAATTAACTAATTAATAATTTATTTATTCTAACATTTTTTCTTTTTTTTAAACAAAATCGTTCTGGGGGCGGGGCCTCCCTGTCATTGGCCTAGGGGGCCTTAACGGGTCGGTAGAAACGGACGCAGGCGCCAGCCCGCGGGGCGCGGTTGCGGGCAACGGGCGCCTGGGCGCATGCTCGCCGCCAGGGAGTGGTGCGGGGCGAGGCCAGTGGCCAGTGTGCTGCCCGCGCGTGGGCGTGGGCAGGAGGGAGCAAGGGCGCGGCGACCGTGGGCGGTGCGCGACCCGGCGTGGCGAATCACGGCCCTGGCACAGCCAGGCGTGGCCACGAGCGCAACCACAGCGCGACTGGGCGCGTCGGCGAGGCAGGGGTGGCCAAGGCGGCAGCAGTGGGGCAGTCCGGCAACGGCGGTGAACGACGGGCGCGGCTAAGCAGCAGTGGCAACAACGACAGCTAGCGGCGGAAGCAAGCAGAAGGAAACGCGGGGGGGCGAGAGGGACGAGAGAGTAGGGTGGGGGTCGTGTGGGGGAAGTGGGTGCCAAAGTTATGTCATAGGGGGAGGGGTTAGGTATAGGCTGGGGGTGGGCCGGCCTGGGGTTGGCCTGTTGGAGAGGCCAGCTGGGCCACGGGGCCCACTGGGAAATGGGGGTTTCTTTTTCCCTTTCACATTTTAATGCCTCTGTTTTCTATTATTTTAGGGCACTAAGTGATAGCCCTCAACCGTAAGGGATCGAGATAGTCTTCGCGGGTAAGAATAACCCAATTTATTGATTCGACACACGGGGAGCCAAAGAGTATTTATAAGCTTTAACAGTTGAGTTGTCAATTCAACCCCACCTGAAATATACTAACTTGCAACAAAAGATAAGTGGTAACAGTGATATGATAGTGATGATAGTAATAGTAAAAGTAAACAGCAAAAGTAAATAGCAGTAGTAAATGGCAGAAGTAGCAACTAGTGACAGGCAAGGTTTAAAATACTGTAGGAGATGGATGGTTGGGCGCTGCATGGATGAGATAGATTCTAACTTGGGGCACGGCACACGGAAAAGTAATGATCATCTAGGCAAATATCAAACATTAGGCATGTATCCCGTAGGTAGTTGTACGTGCTTGCAATAAGAACTTGCACAACATCTTTTGTCCTACCATCCCGCTACGAACGGGGCCAAAAGGAACTAATGGATATTAAGGTGCTCCTGTCAAAGAGCACCGGAACAAAGCAATGAACTCAATGGATACATGTAATCCTCAAATTATGGGCCATCCCCTTTGGTGTCCCAAGCTGTCACTTTTGGGATCGCCGGTTCCGAACCGTAACAGGTGCATACAACTCATAGATAGGATCAAGAACACAAATATATTCATGCAAACACATATGGTTCAGATCTGAAATCATGGCACTCGGGCCCTAAGTGTCAAGTATTAAGAATAACAAGTTGTAGCAAAGATGATAAACACCATACTAGATGATAGGCAACATGCCCCCAACAATCTGACGAACTATTACATGATCTAACTCATCCAATCCCTACCATCCCCTTCGCCTACAACAAGGGAATTACTCACACATGAAGGGGGAAGTCATGGAGGGATGATGGAGTGGTGATGATGATGACGATGGCGACGATCTCCCCTCTCCGGAGGCCAAATCAGCCTCCAGATTAGCCCTCCCGAAGAAGAACAGAGGGTGGCGGCGGCTCCGCGACGAAAAACAGCGAAAGAACTTCCGATCTGGGGTTTCTGCGTCGGGAGGAAAAATACGGGCTAAAGTAGGGCACCAGGGGGTGTGGGGTCCACCCAGGCGCCCCCCGGGCGCGGCCCAGGGGGGGGGGGGGGGCGCGCCCACAGGGCGCCTGGGCACCCCCTGGCCCCCCTCTGGCCCCACTTCTGGCATTTTGTTTCTTCGGGTGCGTGGATTTTTCGTGGATTTTTCTGAGATGCTTAAAAATCCGTTTTCCTGCACACAAATAAACCATACAGGCAGCTCTGCTGAAAACAGCGTTAGTCCGGGTTAGTTTAGTCCAAATCATGCAAGAATGAGGTCAAAACAATATCAAAAGTGTTTGGAAAAGTAGATACATTTGAGACGTATCAACTCCCCCAAGCCTAGCATATTGCTTGTCCTCAAGCAATTCAGTTCAACGAACTGGACGCGACAAAGAAAACTTTGACAAACTCTTTTGCTTCATTAGATGTATATAAGCATGTACTACGAAAAGAGTTCAGCAAGTATTAAAACAGTACTTATGAGAACAATGCAAGGAGCAATCCTTCTTTCAAGTGACCAGTCACAAATAATCAAGAGTAAACAATATATTACCGAAAATCAAGACAAGATCACATTGCACATAGCTTGAGCATATTAAGGTGGTATCTCGCTAGCCTCCATGAGTGAAGCAAAACATAAATGCAGAGACTCCTCCAGAGTTTTAAAGGAGACTAGAACTAAGAATTTCAGAATAAATCATATCACAAGTATGCAGAAGACAATGTACATTACACTCAGAATGACAATTATGCTCTCCTAGTCAGTGTTTTGAAGAAAGAAGATGAGACTCTCGAACCGTGGCTTTTATTGGCAAAGTTGAAAAACCGTGATCGGAAACAAAAACTAAACATGTACCAGAGCTCTTGGTTTTAAATACAGAAGTAAATATGTTTTTGAGAGGTGCATATTTCGTCAACGAATGCTAGCAGATAACTCAATCACTTTTTAAGCTAGACAAGTCTCGAGGAACGGCTCACGCATGAGGACGATCACATCCTCTTAATCTCCTTTGTTTATCACTACCAAAGTTTTCTGATTTCTCATGAACAAAGCGTGAAGGAGGGTTTGTTTGTTATATTATCTTTTTGAGCCGGGCGCACTCAATGCCAGTTCCTTTTCATATTAGGGGTTCGCACATTATACATGCAATCCAGGGGTGAAACTTGTCCAACTTAAAGAGATCATGAATTAACTACTACTTCCTCATGAGCTAAAACATAGGCACAAAAAGAGAAATGCTTTAGATTAATTTCGAGATGGTACACGAAAGTCTTCGTTAGGAATGGCGGGTAAATACCATGTATAGGAAGGTATGGTGGACTCATATGGCATAACAAGTTTTAAGGATTTTGGATGCACAAGCAGTCAGTCCGCTTAGTACAGGTGGAGGTTAGCAAAAGACTGGGAAGCAACATTGAGTCGGGCATGAAAGTGATATAACTATTCTAAAACTCAAAGATCATCAAGGCAAAGTAGACTTTTTAGTCTTAAACATGTGTAAGCATGTGCCAAGTCAATCCAAAAATTCTCTAAAGGGAAATACCACCTTAGTATGCCAGACTATGAACAGTGCGATGCATGTAGATCATTTCGATAACACATTATGTACTCTAGTTATTCGGGACTAGCCACAAGGAAAGCATGAACCACTGAAAGAGCATTGTAAACACAGCACTATGTCGCTACAATCTGGTCTCTAGATCATAAGTACAAGCATATGTACAAAAGTAGAAACAGAAAGAGTTCATACCGGTCTTCCTTGTTGCTTCCTTTCAGTCGATCTTCGTCATTACTGCTTGTCACTTGCACGATCGAACGTAGGAAATATAATCAAATGCCATCACGGACTCGAGCTGATCTCTGAAAACAAAGTAAACTAAAGAGAAAAAGGAAATCTTTTTGAGTTTTTCAAAAGTTGAATAAAAAGCAAAAGAAAGAGAAAATCTTTTTGTTCTTTTTGCAAATAGAGGAATAAAGAAGAATGGGCAAAAACTTCGAAAAGATCAAAGCGAATAAAATGGATAATACAATGAAAAAGTGAGAAGGGCACGTACTCCCCCAAGCTTAGGCTTTTGGCCTAAGTTGGTAGCAGCTACTGCCCCCAGGAGCCTCCTGCTCCAGGGGTATGGTGGTGAGACCAAGGGTCGTAGAAGGATGATGGCGCGTACACCGAACTCCTCGGAGTCTCCCACGAGGAAGGTTCCGAGCGCCAAACAGAGGAAGACCCTTCACCAAACTCGGTGGCGGTCTCTTCCTGAAAATGTGGTATCTCACCGTGCCTCTCCTCGTCGAGCATAACCCCCTCCATGGGGTTATGGAACTGATGCTGGATCATGAACTCATCGAACTGGACAACATCAAAGGACCATCCGTTCCTGCGAGAAAAATCAAACAAAAGAGGTGCAGGTAGACGGATCTCGCGTTCCGCGGTAGTCCCGAAACGCAAGATATAAACAAGGTTATCAAGCTCAGAACCCATGGTAACAAACTTATGCCTTTTCATAGCAGCAAGATCAAAGCTTAAATAAGTAAAAGGAGTATCATCAGGGTGTGGGGTGCCTTCAAGATGCTCTAAGATAAGCGTGGCATAAATGCCACCATATAAGTCCCCCTTGTTACCGTTCCTAGCAAGGCGTCGAGCAATTAAGGTACCAATATTATAATCCAACCTCCCTGAGAGGGCTGTTGCCAGGATAGCAATATCCGGAGCAGAAATGCTGCTCGTGTTGTCACGAGCTAACACCCCTCTAGCAATATAATATGCAAAATACCTGAGGTGAGGAAACAAGATACTGGAGATCTTCGACCGATGAATATCCCTCGTACCCAAGCTGCAGAGAGAGTTGATGACGGTTTTCAGCTCGGAGGGCTGAGTGGCCATCCTTGCCATCCTCCCAACGTTCGGCACACCTATTACTTCACAAAAGTTTCCCAGAGTCATGGTGATAAGATCATTATAAATTTTAAACTCAATAGCACCTGAATAAGGATTATATCTAAAACTGTTAATGAAACCGGAGGTGAGTTTCTGATACTGAGTAACACGGCTCGTGACGAGTCGTGTCAAACCTACATTAGCACAAAGATTATAAAACTCATCCTTGATTCCCGCAGCTTCCATGAATTCATCACATGGAAATGTCATCGCACGTGCTGGACTTGTGTCTTCCAACAACTCCAGGGGCACATGATCTTCATTATAGCTCACCCTAGCAGTCGATGGTGAAGCTGCAGCTCTAGTGACTCGATCGGAGTGTGCGGGCCTCCTCTTCTCAAGCCATCCTTTTGCCTTTCCTAACAAACTCATTTCTGAAATTTTTTACAATTTACAAAAACGAGGATTAAAACAAAGTGAGCTAAGGCAAACTACTCAACTCACTTGCCCAACGCATAAACTTGCATCAAAACTTGGAAAACAACTTTCTACACATGCATGCAAGCTCATCTCTACAGCACCAAGAACTACTAAATACTCACAAATGAGGCCACCAATCAAAAATCTAATTGGAGGGGTGGAGGAGTCACATACCAGGGCGTATTTGCTCAAAATTTCAGCTCAAATGATGGGCTGTAGAGAGAGATCGAAGAATCGCCCCCAAGAACAGCAAGAACAGCAAGAACAAGACCAGAACTCAGGTTTCTGGAAAAAGAGAGAGAGAGAGGGGAAGAAGAAGTACCTGGAGGGGGGTCCCGTGGGCCCCAGGCGCCCTGTGGGCGCGGCCAGGGGCTGGGCCGCGCCAGCTGGCCGCCTGGGCCACTAGTGGCCCCCCTGGCTGGCCCCAGGACTTTCCGGGTCTCTCCCGTTGTGGAAATTTTTAATATAATTTTTCTGAAAACTTCACTGTTGAAATTTTTTCGAAGTTCAAAAAGCTGCGAAACTCTCTGAAAACTTGAAGCAGTTAGTAGTATTGTGAAGCTTCAAAAACATAGATACTTGGTACAGCAAATAGGACAATACTAAAAACAAAGGAAAACATAGCAAGCTCAACTTTTTATCCATATAAAACACGTTCGCTAGTAAGGTTGATCAAGTCTTACCAACAAACAAGCGATATATAGAGCAAAAAGTCTCACCTCCTACGAAGTAATCACTGAACTTTTACCTTGATGGACATTGTCCCTACCATGATAGTTTTGTATTTGTGAGGCACATGTAGTGGACAGTCCCATTCTCCAATTTTCACGGTCTCTATATTCTCTATAGAGTTGAGGGCATGCCTCCTGTCGGTCTTCTTCGGAAAATATACCGTGTGTTCTTTATCATTCACATGAAAGGTAACCTTCCCTTTGTTACAATCAATAACAGCACCTGCGGTGTTAAGAAAAGGTCTACCAAGAATAATGGAAATGCTCCCATCCTCGGGCATGTCAAGCACAACAAAATCAGTAAGAGTTAAACAATTAGCAACTTCAACTGGAACATCCTCACAAATACCTATCGGAACAGCGGTTGACTTGTCAGCCATCTGAAGGGAGATATCTGTAGGAATTAGTTTCTCTAAACAGAGCCTCTCGTAAAGAGAGAGAGGCATAACACTCACTCCCGCTCCAAGATCACATAAAGCAGTTTTGACATAATTATTCTTTATGGAGCAAGGAATGGTGGGTATACCTGGATCACCGAGCTTCTCAGGAATCTTTCCACTGAAAGAATAGTTAGCAAGCATAGTAGATATTGCATCATTAGGAACTTTTCTTTTGTTAGTGACAATATCTTTCATATATTTTGAGTAAGGGAGTAACTTAATAGCATCAGTCAAAGGAATTTGAAGAAAAAGAGGTTTAATCCATTCACAAAACTTATTGTAATGCTCTTCTTCTTTAGATTTGATGGACTTACCTGGAAAGGGCATGGGTTTCTATACCCATGGTTCTTTCTCCTTCCCATGTTTTCTTGCGATGAAGTCTTCTTTAGTGTACCTCTTACGCTTGTCAGGTGCTTCTTCTTCTCGAACTTCAGGCGGATCATTCTTCTCATTATCATTACCTTCAGGTTCAGCACCGTCTTCAGTCTCAGCATCGGAGATAGATGCACTGTTGGGATCAATAGCTGGCTCTTCATTTGCAATAGGATCATTAGAATTGTCAGTCTCTTTATGTTTCTTCTTCTTATTTGGAGAGACAACAATTTCTTCTTCCTGCATTTGAGAATCTTGCTCGATTCTCTTCGGATGTCCCTCTGGATAAAGAAGATCTTGAGTATTAGTACCTCCTCGGGTCTTAATCCCAAAAGCCTGCAATTTATCTTGTTTGGCATTGCTAGCAAGCAAATCTCTTTGCACATTAGAAATTTGATCAAGCTGAGTTTGAACCATATGAAAATGCTTCACAAGACATTGAACATCATTAACTGTTCTATCTAAAACACCAAGCAACTTTTTGATAGCAAGGGAATTATCATGCAACTGACTTTCTATCCTCTCATTAAAATGATTCTGTTTCATAATAAAATTATCAAACTCATCTAAACATTGATCAGGAGGCTTACCATGAGGGATGTCACTTGCGTTGAAATCTAAAAGAGAGTGTACCTCTACCATAGGAGGGTGAGTGGTAGGCTCACACAGCTTCTCAATACGGGGTAGATTCTTCACGTCTTCATCTTTAATACCTTTCTCTTTAATAGACTTCTTTGCTTCTCGCATATCTTCGGGGCTTAGAACAAACATGCCCCTCTTCTTTGTTGGTGGAGGTGGTTCAGGGACGGACCAATCTTCATGGTTTTTGGCAATCCTGCGCATCAGATCTTCCGCATTGTCCGGTGTTCTTTTCCTGAAAACACAACCAGCACAACTGTCCAGATAGGACCTAGATTCATCAGTTAGACCAGCATAGAATATATCAATTAATTCATTCTTAGGAATTCCATGTCCTGGTCTAGCCTGAATCAAATCGTAGTACCTCCCCCAAGCTTTAGGGAGGGACTCATCCTGCAACTGTTTAAAATTATAAATTCTTTGTAAAGCAGCATGTTGCATATGAGCAGGAAAGTACTTATCAACAAAAGAGTGAGCTAAGTCCGGAGGACTCTTAATAGAACCGCATGGGAGTGAATCATACCATGCTTTAGCACCTTCCTTCAAGGAGAAAGGAAGAAGCTTGGTCACATAAAAGTAGTGTATCTTGTCATCTGTGGTAAACAGGCTACCTAGTTCGCCAAGTTTAGTTAGGTGTGCAATAGCATCATCATTTTCTCTGCCATAAAAGGGGTCACTTCAACCATAGGTATAAGTGAAAGATCAACAGAGAAATCAAAATCAGGATCATCAATGCATATAGGAGATGTAGCAAACTCAGGATTAGGAACGGTTTTGTTTTTCAAAGAGTGTTTTTCAAATATTTTCTTAATAGTTTCAGGGTCAGATCCGGCAAACTCTGTCAGTTCCCTGCATAAATCTTCATCAAGTATATAGTAAACATCATCAAGGAGCCTCTCCTGGAGTTTACTCAAATCCGGATAATCATAAGTTTCACCAATAGGGTAGCGAGTAACAGGAAGTTCAATTCCATATTTTTCAGCAGCAGCTGTAATTTGTTTCTCAAGAGCATAACCAAGCGAACTAATATCATCATCAAAAGTAGTAGAAGCATCATCAAGAGTATCAGACATAATAACAGATTCAGTAGGAGCATCATGTGGTGGTGGTGAGGCAAACTTACTCATAACAGAAGGTGAATCAAGCGTAGCACTAGTGCTCAGAGCAGTACCTCTTCTTGTAGTGGATAGTAAGATCGGAACCTTGGGGTCACCTTTCTTACCCATAGTGAATAAAGTGCAGCAGGTAGGATACCTCAAGTAGACTTGTAAATATTGCTATGCTCCCCGGCAACGGCGCCAGAAAACGGTACTTGATAACCCTCAACCATTAGGGATCGAGATAGTCTTCGCGGGTAAGAATAACCCAATTTATTGATTCAACACACGGGGAGCCAAAGAGTATTTATAAGCTTTAACAGTTGAGTTGTCAATTCAACCGCACCTGAAATATACTAACTTGCAACAAAAGATAAGTGGTAACAGTGATATGATAGTGATGATAGTAATAGTAAAAGTAAACAGCAAAAGTAAATAGCAGTAGTAAATGGCAGAAGTAGCAACTAGTGACAGGCAAGGTTTAAAATACTGTAGGCTAGGGAGATGGATGGTTGGGCGCTGCATGGATGAGATAGATTCTAACTTGGGGCACGGCACACGGAAAAGTAAGGATCATCTAGGCAAATATCAAACATTAGGCATGAATCCCATAGGTAGTTGTACGTGCTTGCAATAAGAACTTGCACAACATCTTTTGTCCTACCATCCCGCTACGAACGGGGCCAAAAGGAACTAATGGATATTAAGGTGCTCCTGTCAAAGAGCACCGGAACAAAGCAATGAACTCAATGGATACATGTAATTCTCAAATTACGGGCCATCCCCTTTGGTGTCCCAAGTTGTCACTTTTGGGATCGCCGGTTCCGAACCGTAACAGGTGCATACAACTCATAGATAGGATCAAGAACACAAATATATTCATGCAAACACATATGGTTCAGATCAGAAATCATGGCACTCGGGCCCTAAGTGTCAAGCATTAAGAATAACAAGTTGTAGCAAAGATGATAAACACCATACTAGATGATAGGAAACATGCCCCCAACAATCTGACAAACTATTACATGATCTAACTCATCCAATCCCTACCATCCCCTTCGCCTACAGCAAGGGAATTACTCACACATGAAGGGGGAAGTCATGGAGGGATGATGGAGTGGTGATGATGATGACGATGGCGATGATTTCCCCTCTCCGGAGGCCAAATCAGCCTCCAGATTAGCCCTCCCGAAGAAGAATAGAGGGTGGCGGCGGCTCCGCGACAAAAAACAGCGAAAGAACTTCCGATCTGGGGTTTCTGCGTCGGGAGGTAAAATACGGGCTAAAGCAGGGCACCAGGGGGTGTGGGGCCCACCCAGGCGCCCCCCCGGCGCGGCCCAGGGGGGTGGCGCACCCACAGGGCGCCTGGGCACCCCCTGGCCCCCCTCTGGCCCCACTTCTGGCATTTTGTTTTTTTGGGTGCGTGGATTTTTCGTGATTTTTCGTGGATTTTTCTGAGATGCTTAAAAATCCGTTTTCCTGCACACAAATAAACCATACAGGCAGCTCTGCTGAAAACAGCATTAGTCCGGGTTAGTTTAGTCCAAATCATGCAAGAATGAGGTCAAAACAATATCAAAAGTGTTTGGAAAAGTAGATACGTTTGAGACGTATCACTAAGCCATTTTGCAAAAATGTTGGTTCACTACCAATATTAGTCATGGATTATTTGGCACCCGAAGAACATTTTAGTTTTCATGTTTGACTTTAGATTGGATTTGAATTTGAATTCAAATTTGGATCAAGTGCAGATTAGCAACAGTAACATGATGACATGTGATACGTCCAAAACGTATCTATAATTTCTGCTTGCTCCATGCTTCTTTTGTGTGATATTGCTATGATATTTATGCACTTCCATACACTTTTGATCATATTTGGACTAACCTATTAACTCAGTGCACCCCAGTGCCAGCTTCTGTTTTCTGCTGTTTTTGTATTTCAGGTTTTCCCGTTACTTAAATTGCCAGAAAAATTCCGGGAAAAATATATAAAAAATCAGCGCTCCAGAAGCTTCCACGCGCCAGAAGTGGGGCCAGAGGGGAGCCAGGGGCAGCCCAGGCGGCCAGCCCAGGCGGCCCCACCCCTGGCCGCCTAGGCAGGGCGCCTGGGCCCCCCTCTTCGCTTCTGGTGACCCCCTTTGGCATATATACTCCTCGCGTCCCGAAACCCTCGAGGACGGAACCCTTTTTCGCGATCTCGTCTTTGTTCCGCCGCCGCAACGCTTCCAAGATCGGGAGCATCAGGAGAACTCTTCCCGGCACCCTGCCGGAGGGGAGGATCACCACCGGGAGCTTCTCCACCACCATGGACGCTTCCCGGATGAGTTGTGAGTAGTCTCCCTTGGACCATGGGTCCATGACCAGTAGCTATGTGATGTTCTCCTCCCCTCTTTGTTCTTCATGGATTAGACCTCGTGAGCTGTCCTACATGATCGAGGCACATATGTAATCTTTATGTTGTTGCTCTGCTGAGTTTGCTGGGATCCGATGGATTATGAGATTATGTTCAGATTGTGTGTGAGTGATATATTTGATTCACCTCTTTTATATTTTAGTTCTTGAGTAATTCTTGCATGTTCTCCGTTGCTGTTTATTGCTTTGGCCAAGTAGTAGGTAGTAACTCCAAGAGGGAACGTTATACTTGATTGTGGGTTCATGCCCCCTGATGACTAGCTTGAGTGACAGAAACATGAGTCTAGGGGATGTGTTGTTGCCACAAGGGGGAAAACAACGGTGCTTGTACTTGCGGGTGCAAGGATTGTTTACTTTACGCAAAGTTCTTTTAATGCAGTTGTCTGTTGCTTTGAGTTTACACTTTGGGTGGGACTCGCAACTTAATACCAGCGAGATGTTCTGGATAGGATCTCAATGTGGATGATTAGTAGTAGATGCAGATGGATTTCGGTCTACTTGCCTTGGCGTACCGCCCATGCTTAGAGCCTCTACCTTTCTTGCAGCATAGTTAGCATTGGTTTGCGCACATAATCCTGTCAATTGCCCAGCTGTAATTTGTTTACCTCGCTTAGCTGTTCTATCGTCTTTTGGGAGAGAGACATCACTAGTGAACATCATGGGACCCCGGTCCATATCACCACCACTGATCACACCCTATATTTACTTCCTGCTTTTATTTCCTAGTTGCAGTCATAGCTATCATTATTATCTCTTGTGTTTGATCCTTTGTAAACAGCATGGCCGGAGGGATTGACAACCACTCTGTACTCGTTGGGAGCAAAGTTATTTGTATCTGTGTGCAGGTCCTGTCAACCGCTAAGTATCTGGCGCCGTTAGCAGTTGACACCTTCTTGTCGACCCTCGGAGTCTCACGGGATTCGATCCTTGGTATCTTTCCAAGGGAAACTTGCCGTTACGCTACATCTCAAACCTTCCACTTGGGGTAACCAACGAGGGGAGAGAAGCCATCAAGCAAAGTTTCTGGCGCCGTTGCCGGGGACTCCACTCTTCAAGATAGGGGAGTTGCACGCTATCTTTTATCTTTGCTTTTTAGTCTTGTTAGCTTACCTTTCAGTTTTTGCTTTAGTGTCCTTTATCAAAAATCACAAAAATAGTTATCTTGCTTGCTGCTGCTATGGGTTCCACCGAGAACACCAAGTTGTGTGACTTCACTAGTCATAACAACAATGACTTTATCTGCACGCCTATTGCTACACCTGCCACTTCAGCACCTTCTTATGAGATTAAACCTGCTTTACTGAACCTAGTTATGAAAGATCAATTCTCCGGTGTTGGAGATGATGCTGCTTTGCACTTAAATAATTTTGTTGAGCTCTGTGATATGCAAAAGTACAAATAAGTAGATAGTGATATTGTTAAGCTTAAGCTTTTTCCTTTCTCCTTGAGAGGAGGAGCTAAAATCTGGTTTCAATCCTTGCCTAGGAATAGTATAGATTCTGGGGACAAGTGCAAGGATGCCTTTATTGGGAAGTACTACCCCCCTGCTAAAATTATCCAACTAAGGAGTAACATAATGAATTTTAAACAATTGGATAATGAACACGTTGCCCAAGCTTGGGAACGCATGAAATCTTTTGTCAAGAACTGCCCTACTCATGGTTTGACTACCTTGATGGTTATCCAAACTTTTTATGCAGGCTTGAACTTTACCTCGCGGAACTTGTTAGATTCGGCCGCGGGAGGAACCTTTATGTCAACTACACTTGGTGCTGCCACGAAGCTTCTCGACGAGATGATGACCAATTATTCCCAATGGCACACCGAACGCGCTCCAACAGGTAGGAAGGTAAACTCTGTCGAGGAGATTTCCTCCCTAAATGAAAAAGTTGACTTGATCATGTCTCTACTTTCCAAGCAATCTTCTATTGATCCTCATGATGTTCCTTTAAATTCTTTGATTGCTCAAGATCAAGTAGATGTGAACTTTATCTCTAGAAACAATTTCAATAACAATGCTTATAGGAGTAATTTTGGTAGCAACCCTAGACCGTTCCCCTCTAATTCCTATGGGAACAACAATGTTTATCCTAGCACCAAGAACTCCACTTCTGAACTAGAGATTATGCTTAAAGATTTCATCACTACCCAAAAGACCTTCAATAAGAGTGTAGAAGAAAAACTAGCCAAACTAGATAATCTCTCTTCAAAGGTAGACAATTTATCGCATGAGGTAGAGTTGCTTAAAATTAGAACTTCTCCTCTTGAGGAGAGGAAGACCACTCCTATGAATGCTATTCAAGTGCAAATTAATGAAAACATTAGGATGATGGCTAAACTTAAAGAGAGATGAGCTAGAGAAAAGGAGGAAGAAGATAGAATTAAGAGCCTTCCTACCCACCACACTGTTGCTACTATCCAAGTTGTTGAGGATATCCAAATTCTTAGCACCCAATGCACTCCTAGTCCCATTGGACCTATTATTGGTGATGCTATGACCTCAACCGTAAAAGAAGAAACTCCTATGACCATAGAAGCTACCAAACAAGTGAGCGTAAAGGACACCACTACCACTTCATTTGATAGTAGTGACCTTGATTTTGATAATTGCACCCTTTCTGAAGTTATTAGTTTTCTTCACAAGATGTCTAGAGATCCCCACACTAGCACACTTAATCTTGCCTTCACGGAGCATATCACTAATGCTCTTATCAAAGCTAGGGAGGAGAAGCTTAGGGTAGAAGCCTCCATACCTAGAAAGCTAGAAGATGGTTGGGATCCTATGATTAAAATTAAGTTGAATAACTTCTCTTGTTATGCTTTATGTGATGTTGGAGCTAGTACCTCCGTTATGCCCAAAAGAATGTATGATATGCTTAAATTGAAATCTTTTGACCCTTGTTCTTTTGGTGTTTGTCTTGTTGATTCTTCCATAAAGAAACCTTTGGGGAAGATCGACGATGTTCTTATCATTGTCAATGACAATTATGTTCCCGTTGATTTTACTATTATGGATATTGAATGTGAACCTTCTTGTCCAATTATTTTGGGACGTACTTTTCTTTGCACCGTTGGTGCTATCATTGACATGAAAAAGGGGAATATAAAATTCCAATTTCCTCTCAAGAAAGGGATGGAACACTTCCCTAGAAAGAAGATTAAGCTACCTTTTGAGTCCGTTACACGGGCTAGCTATTCTCTTACTCTTGATAAAACTTGATCTTCTCTTTTTGCATTATGCCTAGCTTAAAGGCATAAAAGAAAGCGCTTTTCGGAGGCAGCCCACAACAAATTAGGTTTTATTTTGCTTTTGTTGTGTCTTGATGTTTGTTACTACAGTAGCATCATCATTGTATCTTTTCTTTTCAGCTTTGTGCCAAGTTTAGCCTCTGATTGCAAGAAAGTGCAAGAGTTGTGACGTGCTGCCCAGAAAACAGATTCTGTCCTTGGACAGCAAAAATCGTATAAAATCACCAGATCACCTTTTGTCACATCCCTAGCTAGCACTTGCATTAGGACCTAACTAGAGTGTGCATCATGTTTACTTTCAAAGAAACTTGAAATGGGATTAACAGAAACCCCAGCACCCCTCCCCTAACAACTAGGGTTTGCTAAAATATTTTCCAATGTACCCAAAATGCCCTTCAAAAATGTTCATCATTTCTGCCTTGGTCTTAAACCTCTGCCAAAAATGGTGCACAATTTTCTAGGACACTCTAGGGCTTTGGATTAAATCATATGGTATTTGAATTGGGCATTTAAATACTTTTAAATATTTTAAATGCTCAAATAATCATGAACTATAATGTTTCCTACTGTTCATATTATATACAGTAGGTATGACAAGTGTCATGAGTTATAAAAATGTTTAGGCATTTTTATTAATTGAACAAAGCTGCAAAAGAAATGTAACAGAACAGAAAATAGGAAAAGGAAAATAGGAAGAAGTACTTACCTCGGCCCAGCCCTGTAGCAAGCCGGCCCAGCCCACCAGCCCTCCTCCTGTCGTCTTCCTCCTCGCGCCAGAAGGACGCGCGCGTGGCCGCCGCGCGCCGGCACGCGCCCGGCCACCTCCAGGCTGCTTGCCTGCCTCCCCGATGGCCTGGATGACTCCACGAGTCGACACGCAGCTACCCCGACCGCTCTCACTTCTCCCCCTCGTCTCCTTCGCCCTCCCCTGGCTCTTTCTTCTCCATCACCGAGCCGCCGTCGCCGCCGCTCGCCGTAGCCGCACTCAGAGCCACCCCCTCGCCCCGTGAGTGTGTCCAGAGGATCCGCCGCGTCGTCCTCTTCCTCCTCGCTGAGCCACGAGCCACAGGAAGCCCTGCAACGACCCCACGCCGTCGTCCCCTTCCTCGGATCGCCGGAGTACCTCGCCGCCGTTACGAAGCTACAGCGCGTCCCCGACCCCGCCGTCGAGCTCATTAGCACCGCAGTGAGCTTCTACGTCGAACCCCTCCTTCCTCCGTTCCTTTTGCACCGTGTAGCCGCCGTTCTGTTGATCACCGAAACGCACCGCCGCCGTGCTCGCCGCCGACGATGCTCCGGTGACCATTTGGTCACGGGCACCCGTCCATCACACTCACCACAGCACGTAGATGCGAATGGTGCTACGCACGCATCGCCTAGGCCCCTGCAGCCGCATCTCCACACACGCCCGACGCCGGTCGCCGCCGTCGAGCTTGTTGCCGTCGTCTCCGGCCACCCCAGGTCCGGCGACCACCACCATCCGACGCGCAAGAACAAGAGCTCTCCAACGCGCCTAGCCACAGCCCGAGCCGTGCACCGTAGGCGTTTTCCGAAGCGCGCCGCCGCGTTTGGCCTCGCCGGCGGCTAAACGCCGGCGAGTTGGACCTGTTTTGACCACGAGTTTGACCCCCTGGGTCAATGACATGTGGGCCCTGCCCGCAAGTTAAAACTAGTTTAGGTGTTAATTTAATCTTAATTAGTTAATTAGTTTAGTCACTGACAAGTGGGCCCAGGCCCCACTGATAGCTAATTAGTTTTAGTTTAACTCTAATTAACTCAGTTAATTAGCTGTGACACTGACATGAGGGACCCACTAGTCAGGTTTGACCTGGACTGGTCCTGTTGACTGCCTGACGTCAGCATGATGTCATGCTGACGCAGTAAAGGTTTTTCTGGGATTTTTTGATTTAAAATAATTCAGGAAATTCCAGAAAATACCCAAAACTTCTAAAAATCATATAAAATCAACCATAGCTCAGATGGAAAAGATTTATATATGAAAAATGATCAGAAAAATCCAATCTTTCTGATGGCACTGGTTTCATGCATGTTTGAACAAGTTAACTTGCTGTTTACATCAAAAACATGATAATGCACTTATTTAAATAATAGTTTGAACTTCAATTTGAATCCTTGATTCAAATAGGTTCAAACCCTTCTGGTTTTAGTTGCATTAGTCAACACACATGCATCTTGCCATGTCATGAACATGCGTCATATTGTTGCATTTGTTTGTTAATGATTGTATCGCCGGTATTTCCTGTGTTAGGTCCTGCTCCCGAGGATACTGCCGTGTATCCAGTTGAAGAGCAGTACCCGACAACTACCTTGTCAGGCAAGCAATCATTGATCATTCCGATACAAACCCAATCTTCTCGCTCCTGCTCTCTTTTACTACATTAAGGCAACAGCGTGTGAACTGCTACTTGCTGCGGTAGTTGAACCCTATCCCTTGCATGACCTGTCATTGCCACAGTAAATAGTTGAAACCCACTAGCATGTGTAGGAGTTGATTGAGCCATGTGATGTGTGATCCACCATGCTATTTGTTTATGTTGCCTGCTATACCTAGAGTTGTGTCAGGTCTGGTTCATCTGGGTGATGGACAGAGTGAAATGATCATACCGGTAAAGAGAGGGAAGTGTGGATTACGCTTGGTAAAGGTGTCGATGAAAGGCCATGTAGGAGTACATGGTGGGTTCTTTCATTGGAATCGTCCATAGGATCTGAGATCTGTATGTGTGGTTCAAGTTGCAGATACTACCATGCATTGGGCCCAAAACCAATGGACCCTCTCGGCTTATTAATTACCCTCGATCTCTGTCCAGGAGTTGCAACTAGTTTCTGGTGTTTATAGCTTACTGGAGGTCGTGCACAACGCTGACCCTCGGGGTGGGTTGTGATGCGACAGGTACGTGGCACGGTGTACCGGTTGCCCGTTTGGTGACTCGGGAACCCTGTACACATCGTTTGGGGCCGTGAGCGACACCCCGGCCGGATCTCCCCACGGATGGAACCCAAATAGGCGATAAACCTGGACGAGAGACTTGAGTAGTTAGTCAGGTCGTGGCCGACACCCTCGCTGGGCTTCCGCATGAAGGTTGCCGAGTACACGCCGAGTAGACGGCGATAAGCGGTGGAAGCGTGTGTGAAGAAGTACACCCCTGCAGGGTTATCAAACTATTCGAATAGCCATTGTTCGCGGTACGAACTACTTGGTTACTCTTACAGTTCATAGACAAGTTGATGGATACTACTAAAAGCCTCAAGATAAGCGTGAGTGCTGTGGATGGCCCTTCCGTAGGATGACGGAAGAGGATCCTCGGTAGTGTATTGATGTGGTGACTAGAGAACTTGTGTTCGTAATAACATCTTGCAATCCGTTGAGAGTTGTAGTATAGGTTAGCCAAGGTCAAAGCTGGCATTCTGCTATAACTCCACTACCCCCTTTGATAATGTTGCATGTATGATAGGTTCTGTGGTAAGACTTGCTGAGTACCTTTGTACTCATGTTTGCTTAATAACAAATTGCAGAGGAAAACCCTGCCCCTGCTGATGGGTTCTACATAGATGTTGACGTCGACGAGTAGCTTGACACCCAGACGGTGATCTGGAGCTTGTGGAGGGCCTTGTAGATAGTCAGGCTACACCAAGCCTGTTTTATTTTCTAAGTTGTCTGTACTCAGACATGTAGCTTCCGCTTGTGCTTGTATGACTGTATGACTTGAGTGTTGGGTCATGTGACCCCTACCTGTATGAATATGTTATGTATGGCTCTTGGAGCCTTTTAAATAAAGTACTTTGAGTCATAGAGTTCTGTTGTGATGCAATGTTGTATTTGCACATATTGAGCATATTGCGTGTATGATTGAAATGCTTGGTATGTGTGGGATCCGACACCTAGTTGTTTTCCTTTGGTAGCCTATCTTACAGGGAAATGCCTCCTAGTGATTCCAATGAGCCTTGGTAGCTTGCTACTGCTCGGAACACGTAGGCTGGCCGGCATGTGTCCTTCTTCGTTGCTGTGTCTGTCCCTTAGGGGAAATGTCACGCGTTGTTCCTTTAAGTCCATGTAGCTTGCTACGACTTGGGTTCATACGTTGATGACCGACACGTTCGTTGCTGGGTCATGGATGCATGTCTCTGTAATTTAGTGCCACTTTTGGTTTATAACTAGCCATGTCGGCCCGGGTTCTCTGTCATATGGATGCTAGCGACATTGTCATATACGTGTGCCAAAATACGCAAACGGTCCCGGGCCAGGTAAGGTGGTACCCGTGGGGTTACCGTGCGTGAGGCCGCAAAGTGATATGATGTGTTACAGCTAGATCGGTGTGACTTAGGATCGGGGTCCTGACAGCATTGGCATCAGAGCTGGACTGCCTGTAGTTTTCTCAAGCCAAACTGGTCGATGTTGAGTCTAGAAAAATTCTTAGTTATATGTAGGGGAATTGATTGTGGAAGGGAACGTAAGGCTCTTTTACTCCTTTACCTTATGCCCTTCTGATCTGAGTCTGTCTATTCTTTCTACAGGGATTTAGGATTAGGCCTCTTATCCTTACTAGGTTCACGTGTTACTAATCCGTAGACTCTTAGGATTGCTGGTTTCAAGCCTCAGTTCAGTTTCTATCCTTTTAGTATGATGATTGTTGAACCGGAACCTTGATATGGAATTGTTGAGTGGCTATGCTATCATTTGTATGATGTCTCAAATCTTTGTTTGAGCATTTACAGTTGTTATGCTGCCCGATTTCTTCCAGAAACACTAATGCCTTTGCATTATTTCATGTTTCAGATGTCTGGCCGCATTCCTCACCAAGTGGTTCGTTTGACTCGGTGCATTAATGTGCTCGGTCACACGGCCATGCTAGTTCGTGTGATGACCGAGACCGGTTATCGCTGGTATCCTGAATACACTGTGGAGGAACAGTACCGGGATTTTAATCAAAGTCAGTATTTCTGCACAGTCCGGATATACCCCTCATATCCCGGAGCTAATGATCCCATCCATTGGTCTTATGGACTCGGGATTACCATCGAGATGGCAGTGCAGGATGCCGCTTATTCGATGATGACCATTCTTCGTGCTAGGCATGCCCTGTTGCTGAACACTGAGTTCTGTTACATGCCAGCCTCACTCCCCGGAGAGGAAGGCTACTACACTGGTCTGTATACTGATGCTGCTCATGAAGAGCCACTGCTTCAGACTACTGTTCAGATGTTGGAGGATAGGGACCGTGAGGTCCGTGCCCTCCGAATGGAGCTGTATAACACCCGAGCCGCTCACTGGACTACTTTGACACGGCTTGCACCTGCTGTGCACGCTGGATATCTGGACATGCGGGATTTGTACCCCGTGCGGACTCGTCTGCCTGATCGCATGGATTGGCGTGACGTTGGGGGTATTACACCTCCACGTGGGCGTAGGTTACCACCAGCATCGGGATCGAGACCACATCCATGCCCCTATGGTCCACAGCCTTCGAGTGCTTGCGAGTTCCAAGATCCGTCTGTACCACTTCCAGGCTACGGTGGTAATCTTTACGAGGATTACTACGCGAATGTCTGAGCTAGTCCGTGGTATTAGTAGTATTGTAGTAGTTGTATTTCCACAGTCCTGCGCGTCTTGTGGAATATGACTTAGTGTGTACTGAATTCCGGAGGTGTAGTTAAATAATGTATAGGAGCTTGGAATGCCTCTGATGGGATGTATCGTCTTTCACCGCAGTTGTACTTTAGCCTTGGCTTGTACTAAACTTTGTATGGTGTGTATGACCACTGGTGTATATATAGCAGTTCCTATATTACCATGTCGTACGGATGAACATCTCTGCATTCTGTGTCATCCATTACATTCTGCACTTCTATGTCAATTTTTGCCATCCTTGTCTAAACCGTTGTTTTGTTTTCCTAGGATGGTCAACACTCGCAACACTCCTGCTGCTCAGGAGCAGGGTGAGGCTAGTGGGGCTAGAGATGGGAATCTGCCCCAGCCACCCTCTTTGGCGGAAGTTATGCTTGAAGCAGAACGGAACAAGAGAGAGACCAACCGTCTGCTGGAACGCATAGAGCAGAACACTGGGTTCCGTCAGAGGAATGACGTGGTGTCAATCCACGATTTTATCAAGATGTGTCCACCAAAGTTCCATCACTCCACTGAACCTCTGGATGCTGATGACTGGCTACGTAGTATCACCCACAAGCTACACTCTGCCCGTGTGGCCGAAGCTGACAAGGTTATCTACGCCGCCTATCATCTTGAGGGCCCTGCCAGTCTTTGGTGGGAAAACTTTGAAGCTATGCGTCCTGCTGGCCAAGTCACTACCTGGGTTGAGTTCAGTGAGGCATTCCGTGAACATCACATTCCGGAAGGTCTCATGGATCGCAAGCGGGAGGAATTCTGCAATTTCACCCAGGGTCGTTTAACTGTGGATGGTTATAGTCGTGAGTTTGGTAATCTGGCACGCTATGCACCTGAGGAAGTATCCACCGATGCCAAGAAACAGGCGAGGTTCCGCAAGGGACTCAGCCCTGAACTTCGTCGAGATCTACGTCTGCACGAGTGCACCTCCTTCCAGAAGTTGGTTAACAAGGCTATCAGTGCTGAGACAGGCCAGACCGACTTCGAGGCCACCCGCAAGCATACTCGAGACCTTGGTTCCTCATCCGGCTCTGGCTCTCACAAGCGCCGTGTGTGGGTTCCTAACACTGCTCTGCCACCCAAGTACACACCGACGCCATCCTATGAGGCGCCTCGCCCAACTCAACAGTTTGCACCTGCTAAGACCTATGGAGGTCCACCCTCCAACTTTGCTCCACGCACCACCACTGTGACATGTTTCAAGTGTGGAGAACCGGGACACTACATGCGTGATTGTCCCCAGAATCAGCCAGGAAAACCCGTTGGCCGTGGCAAACCAACCGGCAAGGTGAACTATGTCAAGCCAATCCCCACTACACGTGGTCATGTCAACTATGTTTCTGCCGAAGAAGCTTATGAGGATCCTAACGTCGTCCTTGGTACGCTTCTCGTAAACTGCCATCCGGCATCTATTCTTTTCGATACTGGAGCATCCCATTCGTTCATATCTGAGAGCTATGCTCGATTGCACAACATGACTTTTTGTGACATGCCTACTTCCATGGTTATTCAAACTCCTGGTTCAAAGTGGCAAACCTCTAGGGTAAGCCATGGAAATGAAATCCTTGTCGATAGACTTGTTTTCCTTGCTTCTTTAATCGCTCTCAAGTCCTCGGACATAAATATCATTTTGGGTATGGATTGGATGACAACCCATTACGCCAAAATTGATTGCTTTACTAGGACCGTTCAACTTACACATCCATCCGGCAAGATAGTCAATGTCTTGACTCGAATGGCTGAACGTCAGCTCTACTCTCTTAATGCCAGCCCTCTACCAGAACTCAAAGATATCCCGGTAGTCCGTGACTTCCCGGATGTTTTTCCAGAAGAACTGACAGGAGTTCCAGCTGACAGAGATGTCGAGTTCGTGATAGATCTTATTCCTGGAACTGTCCCAATCTCTAGGAGACCTTATAAGATGGCACCACTAGAATTAGCTGAGCTAAAGAAACAACTCGATGAGTCTTTGCAAAAAGGTTTCATCCGTCCTAGTTCTTCCCCTTGGGCTTGCCCCGTCCTCTTCGTCAAGAAGAAGGATGGAACGGACCGGATGGTTGTAGATTACCGACCTGTCAATCTGGTCACCATAAAGAATAAGTATCCGCTTCCCAGGATCAACGACCTGTATGATCAGCTCGCTGGATCCTCAGTCTTCTCTAAGATGGATTTGAGGTTGGGCTACCATCAAATCAAAATCAAGAACGGGGACATTCCTAAAACGGCTATCGTTACTCGTTATGTCCAATATGAGTACACCGTCATGTCCTTCGGATTAACCAATGCCCCAGCTACCTTTTCTCGGTTAATGAATTCTATATTCATGGAGTATTTGGATAAATTCGTCGTGGTATACCTCGATGATATACTCATTTTCTCCAAGAACAAGGAAGATCATGCCGAGCATTTAAGGCTGGTATTGACGAAACTTCGAGAGCACCGCCTTTATACCAAATTCTCTAAATGTGAATTTTGGTTGCCAGAAGTAACCTATCTAGGTCATGTGATCTCTGGCATGGGTATTGCTGTCAATCCCGAGCGAGTTCAAGCCGTACTTGATTGGACTCCCCCTGAATCGGTCAAGCAAGTTAGGAGTTTTCTTGGCTTAGCGAGCTATTGCCGACGTTTCGTCGAAAATTTCTCCAAGGTTGCTAAACCTCTAACCGAACTCCTCAAGAAAGATAAAAAGTTTGAGTGGACCCCACAGTGCGAGTCCAGTTTTCAGGAACTGAAAAGACGCCTGACATCTGCACCTGTACTAGTACCACCAGACTTTTCCAAGGATTTTATAATCTATTGCGACGCCTCGCGACAAGGACTAGGTTGCATTCTCATGCAAGATCGTCAAGTGATTGCATACGCATCCCGACAGTTGCGTCCACATGAGGATAACTATCCTACTCATGATTTAGAGCTTGCAGCTGTAGTCCATGCAATCAAAACATGGCGACATTATCTCCTCGGTAATCGCTGTGAAATCTTCACTGATCACCAAAGTTTGAAGTATATCTTCACCCAACCAGATTTGAATCTTAGGCAAAGACGTTGGGTTGAGTTGCTCACCGACTACGATTTAGGAATCACTTACACTCTTGGAAAGGCCAATGTCATGGCTGATGCACTAAGTCGTAAGTCATATTGTAACAATTTAATGTTACAACAAAGTCAACCACTTCTCCACGAGGAATTTCGTAAGCTTAACATTCACATTGTTCCTCGAGGATTCCTCTCCACCTTGGTGGCGAAACCTACCCTTATGGATCAGGTCATCAAAGCACAGAAGGTTGATCCTGGAATTTCCCGTATTAAGAGGAACATCAAGAAAGGAGTTGCAGGATGTTTCTCAATTGATGATCAAGGAGTCGTATTCTTTAGCAACCGTTTAGTGGTTCCTAAAGTACGAAACCTAAGACGTTTGATTCTTAAGGAGGCTCATGAATCTCCTCTCACGATTCATCCCGGTAGTACAAAAATGTATCAAGACCTACGTCAGAGATTCTGGTGGAGTAGGATGAAGAGAGAAATCGCTCAATTTATTGCTAACTGCGACGTTTGCCGTCGAGTCAAAGCAGAGCATCAACGGCCTGCTGGCACCTTGCAACCTTTAGCTATTCCTGAATGGAAATGGGATAAAGTCGGTATGGACTTCATTACCGGATTTCCCAGGTCCAGGAAAGGGAATAATGCTATCTTCGTCGTTATCGACCGTCTTTCTAAAGTAGCTCATTTCCTGCCTGTTCGGGAGAGTATTACCGCTAGCCAGCTAGCAGACTTATATATCTCTCGAATAGTATCACTTCATGGTGTACCGTTGGAGATTAACTCAGACCGTGGAAGTCTTTTCACTTCCCGATTTTGGGAAAGTTTCCAGAATGCTATGGGAACTCATCTCTCTTTCAGTACTGCCTTCCATCTGCAGTCAAGTGGTCAAGTGGAACGAGTCAATCAAATTCTGGAAGACATGCTTCGAGCCTCTGACATTTCTTTCGGTATGGAATGGGAAAAGTGTCTTCCATTTGCCGAATTCGCTTATAACAATAGTTATCAAGCCAGTTTGGGTAAAGCTCCCTTCGAAGTTCTATATGGACGAAGGTGTCGAACACCTCTTAACTGGTCAGAAACTGGCGAAAGACAATTCTTTGGCCCGGATATGATCCAGGAAGGAGAGGAACAAGTTCGCATCGTTCGTGAGAGATTGAAAACAGCCCAGTCTCGCCAAAAGAGCCAATATGATAGTCATCATAAGGCTGTGACTTTTGAAGTCGGCGATAAGGCTTACCTTCGGGTTACTCCTCTTAAGGGAACCCATCGCTTCGGTATCAAAGGCAAATTGGCCCCTCGTTACATCGGTCCTTTTCGCATTCTTGCCAAACGAGGAGAAGTTGCCTACCAATTGGAACTACCTCCGCACCTCTCCAGAGTTCATGATGTTTTCCACGTTTCTCAACTCAGGCGTTGCTTCTCGGATCCTATCCGCGGAGTGGACCACGAAACGCTTGATCTCCAAGACAATCTCACATATCGAGAATACCCCGTTCGTATTCTTGATCAAACTGAGCGCACCACTCGACGCCACAATATCAAGTTTCTCAAGGTTCAATTGTCACATCATTCCGAGAGTGAAGCTACTTGGGAAAGGGAGGATCGTCTTCGACTTGAGTACCCCACCCTCTTTCCGGAGGAACCTGAATCTCGGGACGCGATTCTTTTAAGTGGGGGTGAGTTGTCACATCCCTAGCTAGCACTTGCATTAGGACCTAACTAGAGTGTGCATCATGTTTACTTTCAAAGAAACTTGAAATGGGATTAACAGAAACCCCAGCACCCCTCCCCTAACAACTAGGGTTTGCTAAAATATTTTCCAATGTACCCAAAATGCCCTTCAAAAATGTTCATCATTTCTGCCTTGGTCTTAAACCTCTGCCAAAAATGGTGCACAATTTTCTAGGACACTCTAGGGCTTTGGATTAAATCATATGGTATTTGAATTGGGCATTTAAATACTTTTAAATATTTTAAATGCTCAAATAATCATGAACTATAATGTTTCCTACTGTTCATATTATATACAGTAGGTATGACAAGTGTCATGAGTTATAAAAATGGTTAGGCATTTTTATTAATTGAACAAAGCTGCAAAAGAAATGTAACAGAACAGAAAATAGGAAAAGGAAAATAGGAAGAAGTACTTACCTCGGCCCAGCCCTGTAGCAAGCCGGCCCAGCCCACCAGCCCTCCTCCTGTCGTCTTCCTCCTCGCGCCAGAAGGACGCGCGTGTGGCCGCCGCGCGCCGGCACGCGCCCGGCCACCTCCAGGCTGCTTGCCTGCCTCCCCGATGGCCTGGATGACTCCACGAGTCGACACGCAGCTGCCCCGACCGCTCTCACTTCTCCCCCTCGTCTCCTTCGCCCTCCCCTGGCTCTTTCTTCTCCATCACCGAGCCGCCGTCGCCGCCGCTCGCCGTAGCCGCACTCAGAGCCACCCCCTCGCCCCGTGAGTGTGTCCAGAGGATCCGCCGCGTCGTCCTCTTCCTCCTCGCTGAGCCACGAGCCACCGGAAGCCCTGCAACGACACCACGCCGTCGTCCCCTTCCTCGGATCGCCGGAGTACCTCGCCGCTGTTACGAAGCTACAGCGCGTCCCCGACCCCGTCGTCGAGCTCATTAGCACCGCAGTGAGCTTCTACGTCAAACCCCTCCTTCCTCCGTTCCTTTTGCACCGTGTAGCCGCCGTTCTGTTGATCACCGAAATGCACCGCCGCCGTGCTCGCCGCCGACGATGCTCCGGTGACCATTTGGTCACGGGCACCCGTCCATCACACTCACCACAGCACGTAGATGCGAACGGTGCTACGCACGCATCGCCTAGGCCCCTGCAGCCGCATCTCCACACACGCCCGACGCCGGTCGCCGCCGTCGAGCTTGTTGCCGTCGTCTCCGGCCACCCCAGGTTCGGCGACCACCACCATCCGACGCGCAAGAGAAAGAGCTCTCCAACGCGCCTAGCCACAGCCCGAGCCGTGCACAGTAGTCGTTTTCCGAAGCGCGCCGCCGCGTTTGGCCTCGCCGGCGGCTAAACGCCGGCGAGTTGGACCTGTTTTGACCACGAGTTTGACCCCCTGGGTCAATGACATGTGGGCCCTGCCCGCAAGTCAAAACTAGTTTAGGTGTTAATTTAATCTTAATTAGTTAATTAGTTTAGTCACTGACAAGTGGGCCCAGGCCCCACTGACAGCTAATTAGTTTTAGTTTAACTCTAATTAACTCAGTTAATTAGCTGTGACACTGACATGAGGGACCCACTAGTCAGGTTTGACCTGGACTGGTCCTGTTGACTGCCTGACGTCAGCATGATGTCATGCTGACGCAGTAAAGGTTTTTCTGGGATTTTTAGATTTAAAATAATTCAGGAAATTCCAGAAAATACCCAAAACTTCTAAAAATCATATAAAATCAACCTTAGCTCAGATGGAAAAGATTTATATATGAAAAATGATCAGAAAAATCCAATCTTTCTGATGGCACTGGTTTCATGCATGTTTGAACAAGTTAACTTGCTGTTTACATCAAAAACATGATAATGCACTTATTTAAATAATAGTTTGAACTTCAATTTGAATCCTTGATTCAAATAGGTTCAAACACTTCTGGTTTTAGTTGCATTAGTCAACACACATGCATCTTGCCATGTCATGAACATGCATCATATTGTTGCATTTGTTTGTTAATGATTGTATCGCCGGTATTTCCTGTGTTAGGTCCTGCTCCTGAGGATACTGCCGCGTATCCAGTTGAAGAGCAGTACCCGACAACTACCTTGTCAGGCAAGCAATCATTGATCATTCCGATACAAACCCAATCTTCTCGCTCCTGCTCTCTTTTACTGCATTAAGGCAACAGCGTGTGAACTGCTACTTGCTGCGGTAGTTGAACCCTATCCCTTGCATGAACTGTCATTGCCACAGTAAATAGTTGAAACCCACTAGCATGTGTAGGAGTTGATTGAGCCATGTGATGTGTGATCCACCATGCTATTTGTTTATGTTGCCTGCTATGCCTAGAGTTGTGTCAGGTCTGGTTCATCTGTGTGATGGATCAGAGTGAAATGATCATACCGGTAAAGAGAGGGAAGTGTGGATTACGCTTGTTAAAGGTATCGATGAAAGGCCATGTAGGAGTACATGGTGGGTTGTTTCATTGGAATCGTCCATAGAACCTGAGATCTGTATGTGTGGTTCAAGTTGCAGATACTACCATGCATTGGGCCCGAAACCAGTGGACCCTCTCGGCTTATTAATTACCCTCGATCTCTGTCCAGGAGTTGCAACTAGTTTCTGGTGTTTATAGCTTACTGGAGGTCGTGCACAACGCTGACCCTCGGGGTGGGTTGTGATGCGACAGGTACGTGGCACGGTGTACCAGTTGCCCGTTTGGTGACTCGGGAACCCTGTACACATCATTTGGGGCCGTGAGCGACACCCCGGCCGGATCTCCCCACGGATGGAACCCAAATAGGCGATAAACCTGGACGAGAGACTTGAGTAGTTAGTCAGGTCGTGGCCGACACCCTCGCTGGGCTTCCGCTTGAAGGTTGCCGAGTACACGCCGAGTAGACGGCGATAAGCGGTGGAAGCGTGTGTGAAGAAGTACACCCCTGCAGGGTTATCAAACTATTCGAATAGCCGTTGTTCGCGGTACGAACTACTTGGTTACTCTTACAGTTCATAGACAAGTTGAT
Source organism: Secale cereale (assembly GCA_902687465.1). Classification (NCBI taxonomy): domain Eukaryota; kingdom Viridiplantae; phylum Streptophyta; class Magnoliopsida; order Poales; family Poaceae; genus Secale; species Secale cereale. Next base: position 695,474,011 of record LR738714.1, on the reverse strand, counting down.
GGATACTACTAAAAGCCTCAAGATTAGCGTGAGTGCCGTGGATGGCCCTTCCGTAGGATGACGGAAGAGGATCCTCGGTAGTGTATTGATGTGGTGACTAGAGGACTCGTGTTCGTAATAACATCTTGCAATCCGTTGAGAGTTGTAGTATAGGTTAGCCAAGGTCAAAGCAGGCATTCTGCTATAACTCCACTGCCCCCTTTGATAATGTTGCATGTATGATAGGTTCTGTGGTAAGACTTGCTGAGTACCTTTGTACTCATGTTTGCTTAATAACTGTTGCAGAGGAAAACCCTGCCCCTGCTGATGGGTTCTACATAGACGTTGACGTCGATGAGTAGCTTGACACCCAGACGGTGATCTGGAGCTTGTGGAGGGCCTTGTAGATAGTCAGGCTACACCAAGCCTGTTTTATTTTCTAAGTTGTCTGTACTCAGACATGTAGCTTCCGCTTGTGCTTGTATGACTGTATGACTTGAGTATTGGGTCATGTGACCCCTACCTGTATGAATATGTTATGTATGGCTCTTGGAGCCTTTTAAATAAAGTACTTTGAGTCATAGAGTTCTGTTGTGATGCAATGTTGTATTTGCACATATTGAGCATATTGCGTGTATGATTGAAATTCTTGGTATGTGTGGGATCCGACACCTAGTTGTTTTCCTTTGGTAGCCTATCTTACAGGGAAATGCCTCCTAGTGATTCCAATGAGCCTTGGTAGCTTGCTACTGCTCGGAACACGTAGGCTGGCCGGCATGTGTCCTTCTTCGTTGATGTGTCTGTCCCTTAGGGGAAATGTCACGCGTTGTTCCTTTAAGTCCATGTAGCTTGCTACGACTTGGGTTCATACGTTGATGACCGACACGTTCGTTGCTGGGTCATGGATGCATGTCTCTGTAATTTAGTGCCACTTTTGGTTTATAACTAGCCATGTCGGCCCGGGTTCTCTGTCATATGGATGCTAGCGACATTGTCATATACGTGTGCTTGTTATGAGTTTTTTTATTTGAGTGGCAGAAGTGCCCCGAAAAAATTGTTTACTACCTGCTGGTCTGTTTTTCACAGATTCTGTCCTGTTTTGCCTTTTCTTCGTTTTACAAACCTTGAGCTTGCTTTTTCTTTGCAAAAACCTTTTGGCAATCTTGAGAAACAGTAGCTCTTCAAGATTATCCTTATTTCCAGTAGGGAAAAATTATTTTATTATGGCTACTAACCTCGCTAATCAGATTATGATGAGTTATGTATGAAGGGAGTTTTCAAGTGTGCGAGGAAAGATGATAAAAGACAATTCAGGAGGGTCAAACGCTCAAGCTTGGGGATGCCCCCGTGCACCCCCAAGAAATATTCAAGAAGACTCAAGCGTCTAAGCTTGGGGATGCCCCCGTGCATCCCCTTCTCCATCAACAATTATCAGTTCGTCTTTTGTTCCACTATATTTTAATCACTTCATGCGTTATGTGCTATGCTTGGAGCGTCTTGCTTTTAGTTTCCTTTTTATTTTTCTTTAGCTTTGCTTGTTGTTCATAACAAGTTAGAACCCAGCTTTCTTTGTGAGGGAGAGAAACACGCTCCACTTCAACCTAGAACACAACATAGGATTTTCATGCTTATCTTTGCTGTGTGTGTTCTTTGTCTTTACATAGCTACTGTCATGTTTAGCTCTTAGTTTTCATGCTTTTCTTTTTAAAAAGCTTTTGTTTAGTTGGTTGTTGAACTCTCTTGAGTTTTCATGTTTATCTTGTTAAGAGAGTCTGCCTATTGCACTGAGTTGTGTGTCTTGACTTAAAGTAGGTAATTGAGGTTGCTATTTAATTTTAGTAGTAACTTGCAATAGTTTTGAGGTATTGCCATGAGTAATGTCTGAACTTTTGGTGTCAAGAGCTTTAGCCTATTAGTGATAGATGTCGTATTTTGGGCAATCCGTGTTTATTTTCGAAAACCTACAAAATAGTTGAGAACTTTAGCTACTAAATGGATCACTAATCTTTGGAGGGATCGAATATTAGAGTACACTCACGTACCATGGGTCGAGGATGCGCAAGGGTAACCAAACCCCCATACACACCTCCTCGGAGTACTTGTCTCTTTGTGAACCTCCTAATTAGATTGAGAGTTACCAATAATAAGTGCATGAGTTCTTCGGACTAATGTGAGTATTCGAAAGTTGACACTTCCACCTATCCATATTTTTCTAGCCTCTTCGGTACCGTGCATTGCCCTTTCTCACCTCGAGAGTTGGCGCATACTTCGCCGGTGCATCCAAATCCTTGGCACGATACGCTCTGTCATCATAAGCCTCATTATATCCTTCCTCAAAACAGGCACCATACCTACCTATCAAGGCATTTCCATAGCCTTTCCGAGATACATTGCCATGCAACATCCATCTTCTCATGACTTGATCTTCATGTCATACATGCTTTTTGCTTGATCGATGAGCCGCATGCTAGTTGGGCCTTGCCCTAATCATTGCTACATGATGCGCTAGTATCATTGCATATCCTGCTACACTGGCAGAGGCATACATTTGCATACATCATGATAGTTTCATTTTCTTTATGTTGAGTACTTTTGTAAAGTGTGAAAGATCTTCTATACTTCTTGTAATACATAGAGTGTTGCCCCTAAAGTGAGGAAAAGATCCCAAAGAGGACAAATCAAAAGATCCCAAAGAGGACAAAATTAAAAGATCCCAAAGAGAACAAATGAGAAATAAATAGAAAGAGCCATTGAGGCCACAAAAAAATAAAAAAAAGAGAAAAAAGAGAAAAAGAAATAAAAAGAGAGAAGGGGGCACACTACTATTTCTTTTGAGAGATCCACACTCGTACTCCATCTTATACCTTGTACTCCATAGAGATTATCATTCATGCATATAGCTATGTGGGGACCTTTACACTATAGAACTTGGCTTGTATATTCCAATGATGAGCCTCCTCAAAAGTGCTCTAGGTCTTCTTGAGCAAGCAAGTTGGATGCACCCCCACTAGTTCCATTGGAGAGCTTACCTTAGCTCATATGTGCATCCGTTGCATGGCAATCCCTACTCCTCACATCATATCTATCATTTGGCTTTCTCTCGCCAATGATTGTCCTCATTGATGTGAGCCCTTCACACCTTTTTTGTCTTCCCCCTCCATCATTTTTCTCTTTGCCATCCTAAGTGTCGACTTTCTTGCTTACGCTCATCCATTGCATGAGTGCTCAAAATATCGAAAGGGAGTGGATCATTTTGACTTGTACCTGGCTGACGGTCTGGGGATGAGTCAAGATAAGATTCCCAGGAAGACCAAGTGTGAAACTTTAGTAGATTAAGTTCTCAACAATACAAAAACTATGTTTTACTCTCACATATATCACTATCCCCTTTCTTGCACGCAAACACCATTTGGAGACATTCGAGTCACGGACAGCGAGAGATCTTGCACCTTTATGTTCTTATGTTCCTTGTTACAATGCTAATATAGACTCTTGCTTGTTATGACTTGAATTGAATTACATGCCTTGATTGCTTTACTTAAAAAGTTCTTATATGGTTGGTAGCATGTCACCACAGAAATTATGCTTGTTATCATTTACCTACCCGAGGAGGAGCAGGAATTAAGCTTGGGGATGTTGATACATCCAAAACGTATCTATAATTTCTGCTTGCTCCATGCTTCTTTTGTGTGATATTGCTACGATATTTATGCACTTCCATACACTTTTGATCATATTTGGACTAACCTATTAACTCAGTGCACCCCAGTGCCAGCTTCTGTTTTCTGCCGTTTTTGTATTTCAGTTTTTCCCATTACTTAAATTGCCAGAAAAATTCCAGGAAAAATATATAAAAAATCAGCGCTCCAGAAGCTTCCACGCGCCAGAAGTGGGGCCAGAGGGGAGCCAGGGGCAGCCCAGGCGGCCAGCCCAGGCGGCCCCACCCCTGGCCGCCTAGGCAGGGCGCCTGGGCCCCCCTCTCCGCTTCTGGTGACCCCCTTTGGCATATATACTCCTCGCGTCCCGAAACCCTCGAGGACGGAACCCTTTTTCGCGATCTCGTCTCTGTTCCGCCGCCGCAACGCTTCCAAGATCGGGAGCATCAGGAGAACTCTTCCCGGCACCTTGCCGGAGGGGAGGATCACCACCGGGAGCTTCTCCACCACCATGGACGCTTCCCGGATGAGTTGTGAGTAGTCTCCCTTGGACCATGGGTCCATGACCAGTAGCTATGTGATGTTCTCCTCCCCTCTTTGTTCTTCATGGATTAGACCTCGTGAGCTGCCCTACATGATCGAGGCACATATGTAATCTTTATGCTGTTGCTCTGCTGAGTTTGCTGGGATCCGATGCATTATGAGATTATGTTCAGATTGTGTGTGAGTAATATATTTGATTCACCTCTTTTATATTTTAGTTCTTGAGTAATTCTTGCATGTTCTCCGTTGCTGTTTATTGCTTTGGCCAAGTAGTAGGTAGTAACTCCAAGAGGGAACGTTATGCTTGATTGTGGGTTCATGCCCCCTGATGACTAGCTTGAGTGACAGAAACACGAGTCTAGGGGATGTGTTGTTGCCACAAGGGGGAAAACAACGGTGCTTGCACTTGCGGATGCAAGGATTGTTTACTTTACGCAAAGTTCTTTTAATGCAGTTGTCTGTTTCTTTGAGTTTACACTTTGGGTGGTTCTCGCAACTTAATACCAGCGAGATGTTCTGGATAGATATCTCAAGGTGGATGATTAGTAGTAGATGCAGATGGATTTCGGTCTACTTGCCTTGGCGTACCGCCCATGCTTAGATCCTCTACCTTTCTTACAGCATAGTTAGCATTGGTTTGCGCACATAATCCTGTCAATTGCCCAGCGGTAATTTGTTTACCTCGCTTAGCTGTTTTATCATCTTTTGGGAGAGAAACATCACTAGTGAACATCATGGGACCCCGGTCCATATCACCACCACTGATCACACCCTATATTTACTTCCTGCTTTTATTTCCTAGTTGCAGTCACAGCTATCATTATTATCTCTTGTGTTTGATCCTTTGTAAACAGCAAGGCCCGAGGGATTGACAACCTCTCTGTACTCGTTAGGAGCAAAGTTATTTCTATCTGTGTGCAGGTCCTGTCAACCGCTAAGTATCTGGCGCCGTTAGCAATTGACACCTTCTTGTCGACCCTCGGAGTCTCACAGGATTCGATCCTTGGTATCTTGCCAAGGGAAACTTGACGTTACGCTACATCTCAAACCTTCCACTTGGGGTAACCAACGAGGGGCGAGAAGCCATCACAAGGCTGTCCTCTCAGACCTAGCGCCCGCGCGGGATGGCCTCCTTCCCCAAGCTCGCTTCCGTAGTGCGTGCGGAGGACGATGACCACGAGCGAAGCCACTTCCCGCCGACATTCATGTATACTACCTCTTTTCGAACCATACTGCTACTTCTCGAGCTTGCGTTGTATTCCCTCGAAGAGGAAAGGGTGATGCATCACAGTAGCGTAAGTATTTCCCTAAGTTTTTGAGAACCAAGGTATCAATCCAGTAGGAGACCACGCGCGAGTCCCTCGCACCTGCACAAACAAATAAGAACTTCGCAGCCGACGCGATAAGGGGTTGTCAATCCCTTTACGGTCACTTACGAAAGTGAGATCTGATAGATATGATAGTTTAATATTTTTGGTATTTTTGGATATAAGAATAGAAAGTAAAAACGGAAAAGTAAAGTAGATTGTAGATTGATATGTTGAGAATAGACCCGGGGGCCATAGGTTTCACTAGTGGCTTCTCTCATGATAGTAGAATTCTATGGTGGGTGAACGAATTACTGTCGAGCAATTGATAGGAAAGCAAATACTTATGAGAATATCTAGGCATGATCATTATATATAGGCATCACGTCCGTGACAAGTAGACCGAAACGATTCTGCATCTACTACTATTACTCCACACATCGACCGCTATCCAGCATGCATCTAGAGTATTAAGTTCATAAGAACAGAGTAACGCCTTAAGCAAGATGACATGATGTAGAGGGATAAACTCAAGCAATATGATATAAACCCCATCTTTTTATCCTCGATGGCAACAATATAGTACGTGCCTTGCTACCCCTACTGTCACTAGGAAAGGACACCACAAGATTGAACCCAAAGCAAAGCACTTCTCCCATTGCAAGAACTATAGATCTAGTAGGCCAAACCAAACCAATAATTCGAAGATACTTGCAAGTATATTATAATCATATAAAAGAATTCAGAAAAGAACAAAATATTTCTCATAGATAATCTTGATCATAAACCCACAATTAATCAGATCTCGATAAACACACCACAAAAAGAGATTACATCGAATAGATCTCCTCGAAGACCGAGGAGAACTTGGTATTCAGATCCAAAGAGAGAGAAGAAGCCATCTAGGTACTAACTATGGACCCGAAGGTCTGTGGTAAACTACTCACAACTCATGGTGAGGCGATGGTGCTGATGTAGAAGCACTCTGTGGTAGATCCCCCCTCCGGCGGAGCTCCGGAACAGACCCCAAGATGGGATCTCACGGGAACAGAAGGCTGCGGCGGTGGAATTAGGTTTTTCTTCTCCTCTTTTGATGTTTTCCGGGTACATGGATATATATAGGAGGAAGGAGGGCTTCGGGGGACCAACGTGGGGCCCACAGGGCAGGGGGCGCGCCCCCCACCCTCGTGGACGCCATGTGTGCCCTATTCCGTGGTTCTCAAGTCTCCCGTGGAGATATCGCAAAAATATCTCTCTCGATGGTTTCATTGCGTTTGGACTTCGTTTGATATTCCATTTCTGTAAAACCCTGAAATGGGCAAAAAAAACAACAATCTGGACTGGGCCTTTGGGTTAATAGGTTGGTCCCAAAAATAATATAAAAGTGTATAACAAAGCCCATTAAAGATCCAAAACATCATAAATAATAGCATGGAATAATAAAAAATTATAGATACGTTGGAGACGTATCAAGCATCCCCAAGCTTAATTCCTGCTCATCCTCGAGTAGGTAAATGATAAAAACAGAATTTTTTATGTGGAATGCTAACCAACATAATTTTCAATGTAGTTCTCTTAATTGTGGCATGAATGTTCAGGTCTGAATGATTCAAGACAAAAGTCTATATTGACATAAGAAATAATAATACTTCAAGCATACTAACAAAGCAATCATGTCTTCTCAAAATACTATAGCTAAAGAAAGTTATCCCTACAAAATCATATAGTCTGGCTATGCTCCCTCTTCATCACACAAAATACTCATATCATGCACAACCCCGGTTTCAGCCAAGCACTTGTTTTCATACTCTATTCTTTCAAACCTTTCAACTTTCACGCAATACATGAGCGTGAGCCATGGACATAGCACTATGGGTGGAATAGAGTGATCGTTGTGGAGAAGACAAAAAGGAAGGAGATAGTCTCACATCGACTAGGCATATTAATGGGCTATGGAGATGCCCATCAATAGATATCAATGTGAGTGAGTAGGGATTGCCATGCAACGGATGCACTAGAGCTAAAAATGTATGAAAGCTCAACAAAAGAAACTAAGTGGGTGTGCATCCAACTTGCTTACTCACGAAGACCTAGAGCATTTTAGGAAGCCCATCGTTGGAATATACAAGCCAAGTTCTATAATGAAAATTCCCACTAGTACATGAAAGTGACTAAACATGAGACTATCTATCATGAAGAACATGGTGCTACTTTGAAGCACATGTGTGGAAAAAGATAGTAGCAATTGTCCCTTTTTTCTTTTTTGGGCCTATCTTTTTTTCTTTGGCCTTTCCTTCTTTTTTCAGAGGGGCTTTCTTTATTTAGCCTTTCCTCACATGGGACAATGCTCTAATAATGATGATCATCACACCTATATTGATTTATAACTCGATATTACAACTCGATACTAGAACAAAGTATGACTCTATATGAATGCCTCCGGCGGTGTACCGGGATATGCAATGAATCAAGAGTGACATGTATGAAAAATTATGCATGGTGGCTTTGCCACAAATACGATGTCAACTACATGATCATGAATGGCAATATGACAATTTGAAGCGTGTCATGTGAACGGAACGGTGGAAAGTTGCATGGCAATATATCTCAGAATGGCTATGGAAATGCCATGATAGGTAGGTATGGTGGCTATTTTGAGGAAGATATATGGTGGCTGTTTTGAGGAAGGTATATAGTGGGTGTATGGTACCGGTGAAAGTTGTGCGGTACAAGAGAGGCTAGCAATGGTGGAAGGGTGAGAGTGCGTATAATCCATGGACTCAACATTAGTCATAAGAACTCATATACTTATTGCAAAATTTACGAGTCATAAAAACAAAGAAATCAACGCATGCTCCTAGGGGGAGGTTTGTAGGAGTTAACCATCGCGCGCCCCCAACCTCCACACAATGGATGACACTCTACAAATACCTCATGCTCCAACTTCGTCACAAAGAGGTTCACCATACGTGCATGCTACAGGAATCACTTACCTTAACACAAGTATTTCTCAATTTCATAATAACTCTACTAGCATGACTCTAATATCACTATCCTCATATCTCAAAACAGTTATCAAGCATCCAACTTCTCATCATATTCAATGCACTTAGTATGAAAGTTTTTACTACATTCATCTTGGATGCCTATCATGTTAAGGCTAGTTTTATAGCCAAAGCACATTACCATGCTGTTTTAATGGACTCTCAAAATGATAAAAGTGAAGCATGAGAGATCAACAATTTCTACAAAATATAATCACCACCGTGCTCTACAAGATATAAGTGAAGCACTAGAGCAAAAACTATTCAACTCAAAAGATATGAGTGAAGCACATAGAGTGTTCTAACTATTCCTAGGCCATACTTAACTCTCTCAAATAGGTGTGTCCAGCAAGGATGATTGTGGAAAACAAGCAAGCAAAGACTAAATAAACATACGACGCTCCAAGTGAAACACATATCATGTGGTGAATAAAAATATAGCTCCGAGTATAGTTACCGATAGATGAAGACGAAAGAGGGGATGCCTTCCCGGGGCATCCCCAAGCTTAGGCTTTTGGTTGTCCTCGAATTTTACCTTGGGGTGCCTTGGGCATCCCCAAGCTTAGGCTCTTGCCACTCTTTGTTCCATAGTCCATCAAAGCAATACTCAAAACTTGAAAACTTCACAACACAAAACTTAGACAAAATCCTCGTGAGCTCCGTTAGTATAAGAAAACAAACCACCACTCAAAGGTACTGTAATGAACTCATTCTTTGTTTGTATTGGTGTTAAACCTACTGTATTCCAAGTTCTCTATGATTCATATCCTCCAATATTACTCATAGATTAATCAAAATAAGCAAACAACACACGAAAAACAGAATCTGTCAAAAACAGAATAGTCTGTAGTAATCTGTAACTTCGCATACTTATGTAACTCCAAAAAAATTGAAATAAATTGGTAAATGTGAGGAATTTGTCTATTAATCATCTGCAAAAACAATCAACTAAATAGCACTCTCCAGTAAAATCTGGTGACTATTCTAGTGAGCGCTAACGTTTATGTTTTTTATAGCAAGATCATATAAACTTCACACAAGTCTTCCCAAAGGTTCTACTTGGCACAAACACTAATTAAAACACAAATACACATCTAAACAGAAGCTATATGAAATATTTATTCCTAAACATAAGAAAAAACAAAGAAAATAAAATTGGGTTGCCTCCCAACAAGCTCTATCGTTTAACGCCCCTAGCTAGGCACAATTTTGATGATGCTCACATGAAAGATAAGAATTGAAGCACAAGGAGACCATCATAAAACATGTGACAAACACATCTAAGTATAACATACTTCCTATGCATATGAATTTTATAGGAAAACAAATTAGCAAGACAAGCATGATCTAACATATGCAAGGAAGAAGAAAGAAACAAGATCAATCTCAACATGAAGAGAGGTAATTTAGTAACATGAAGATTTCTGAAATCATATTTTCCTCTCTCATAATAATTGCACGTAGGATCATAAGAAAATTCAACAATATAGCAATCACAAAACAAATTCTCAACATGAACCAAATGCATGCGAAGTTGACACTCTTCCAAAATAGTGGGATCAACATTAACTAAAGTTATGACCTCTCCAAACCCACTTTTATCAAAAAATTCATAAGATTGATCATACTCCAAATATGTGGGATTTAAAGTTGACACTCTTCCAAACCCACTTTCAATATTATTGCAAACATTATTATCAATCTCACATTTATCATGGGGTTGAAATAAATTTTCAAGATCGTAAGAAGCATCACCCCAATCATGATCATTGCAACAAGTAGTGGACATAGCAATACTAGCATCCACAAGCTTAGGGTTTTGCATATCATTAACACAATTTACATTAATAGAATTTATAATAACATCATTGCAATCATGTTGTTTATTTATAGAACTATCGTGAATCACTTTTTCTTTTAACAATTCCTCACAATTTTCAGATTCACAAACTTCAAGCAAAAACTCATAAAGATAATCTAGTGCACCCAACTCACTAGAAATAGGTTCAACATAATTGGATCTCTTAAAAAGATTAGCAAGTGGATGAGGATCCATAACTTAGCAAGCGAAGATGCAAGTTAATAGAGGGCACATGGCAACACAAGCAGCAGAAAGGCAAAGGGAAAAAGGGCGAATAAAGCGACAAAGGTGAAGTGGGGGGGGGGGGGAAATGAGAGGCAAATAAATGTAATGCGAAGGATAAGGGTTTGTGATAGGTACTTGGTACATGACTTTTGCGTAAGCCTCCCCGGCAACGGCGCCAGAAATTCTTCTTGCTACTTCTCGAGCTTGCGTTGTATTCCCTCGAAGAGGAAAGGGTGATGCAGCACCGTAGCATAACTATTTCCCTCAGTTTTTGAGAACCAAGGTATCAATCCAGTAGGAGACCACGCGCGAGTCCCTCGCACCTGCACAAACAAATAAGAACTTCGCAGCCAACGTGATAAGGGGTTGTCAATCCCTTTACGGTCACTTACGAAAGTGAGATCTGATAGAGATGATAGTTTGATATTTTTGGTATTTTTGGATATAAGAACAGAAAGTAAAAGCAGAAAAGTAAAGTAGATTGTAGATAGATACATTGAGAATAGACCCGGGGGCCATAGTTTTCTCTAGTGGCTTCTCTGATGATAGCGGTATTCTACGGCGGGTAAACAAATTACTGTCGGGCAATTGATAGAAAAGCGAATAATTATGAGACTATCTAGGCATGATCATTATATATAGGCATCACGTCCGAGACAAGTAGACCGAAACGATTCTGCATCTACTACTATTACTCCACACATCGACCGCTATCCAGCATGCATCTAGAGCATTAAGTTCATAAGAACAGAGTAACGCATTAAGCAAGATGACATGATGTAGAGGGATCAACTCAAACATATTGATATAAACCCCATCTTTTTATCCTCGATGGCAACAATACAATATGTGCCTTGCTGCCCCTACTGTCACTGGGAAAGGACACCGCAAGATTGAATCCAAAGCCAAGCACTTCTCCCATTGCAAGAACTATAGATCTAGTAGGCCAAACCAAACCAATAATTCAAAGATACTTGCAAGGATACTATAATCATACATAAAGAGTTCACAAAAGAACCAAATATTTCTCAAAGATAATATTGATCATTAACCCACAATTCATCAAATCTCGACAAACACACCGCAAAAAGAGATTACATCGAATAGATCTCCTCGAAGACCGAGGAGAACTTGGTATTGAGATCCAAAAAGAGAGTAGAAGCCATCTAGATAATAGCTATGGACCCGAAGGTCTGTGGTAAACTACTCACAACACATGGTGAGGCGATGATGATGATGTAGAAGCACTCCGTGGAAGATGCCCCTCCGGTGGAGCTCCGCAACAGGCCCCAAGATGGGATCTCACGGGAACAGAAGGTTGCGGCGGTGGAACTAGGGTTTTCTCTGTTGTTCTGATGGTTTCGGGGTACATAGATCTATATAGGAAGAAGGAGGGCATTGGGGGGCATACGTGGGGCCCACAAGGCAGGGGGTGCGCCCTATAGGGGGGCGCCCCCACCCTCGTGGACGCCACGTGTTCCCTACTCCATGGTTCTCAAGTCTCCCGTGCGTATTTTGCTCCAAAAATATCTCTCCCAAAGGTTTCATTCTGTTTGGACTCCGTTTGATATTCCTTCTCTGTAAAACCCTGAAATAGGCAAAAAAGAGCAATCTGGACTGGGCCTTTGGGTTAATAGGTTACTCCCAAAAATAATATAAAAGTGTATAACAAAGCCCATTAAACATCCAAAACATCATAAATAATAGCATGTAACAATCAAAAATTATAGATACTTTGGAGACGTATCAGTTTTCTTCTCCTCTTCTGATGTTTTCGGGGTACATGGATATATATAGGAGGAAGGAGGGTATCGGGGGACCAACATGGGCCCACAAGGCAGGGGCGCGCCCTGTAGGGGGGGCGCCCCACCCTCGTGGACGCCACGTGTGCCCTTTTCCATGGTTCTAAAGTCTCCCGTGAAGATATCACTCCAAAAATATCTCTCCCGAGGGTTTCATTCCATTTTGACTCCGTTTGATATTCCTTTTCTGTAAAACCCTGAAATAGGCAAAAAACATCAATCTGGACTGGGCCTTTGGATTAGTAGGTTAGTACCAAAAATATTATAAAAGTGTATAACAAAGCCCATTAAACATCCAAAACATCATAAATGATAGCATGGAACAATCAAAAATTATAGATACATTGGGGACGTATCACATACCCTTGTTCTATTGCCCCATCTGCCACGTCGCTGCATGTGGATCTTTTTCCACTCAACCATCTTCCCAATTTGCTATCCTTTGCTCTGCGGGTCACGCAGACGAAACCCTTAATTTGCACTATTAAAGGAAACCCTACTTCATGCAGACTAATCCATGTCCGGGTTGAATAAGGAACGGAAGGGAGACTGTATTGTCCAAGAGAGTAGGCATCGAACCCGCATCTAGGTTCAAAAGGGGAAAATCAGTAGCTAAGGAACGAGTCTCGTGTCTCTTGGTTGAAGAAGGGTAGAAAGGCATGACAACGCAATAGAGAATGACCAGGTCGATCGGTTTGTTGTCCTTACATAGGAAAAAGATGGCTGGACATAACAAAAATTGGACGTAATCCACATATGCTGCCTGGATATTTGTTGCTCTCGGCAACCATACCACCCTCACCACACTATGCGTCCGTGGAGGTACACGTACTGGTGCGCCCACTGTCCGAATGGGTCTCCCATGCTCTTATTGCCACTTTTTCGATGTTAGTATAACGCCACCGGTAAAGTCAACCAATGCTACTGCTAAAGTGATGCCACATTTAACTAATGCCGCACTCAGTCTAATGCCACCGATAAATTTAAGCAACGCCATTTAAAGTCTCTGGATTATTTCAGGGTTAGCTGTTGATTGTGGATGTATTAAAGATTTTTCAGCTAAGGCATTCTAATGTTGTTGCACAACCAGTATACCAACGATGAAACTTGTTACTACCTTCAGATTTTTGCACTGTTAATGCTTATAGATTACATACCTCACTTTCATGAGATAAGTCAATTTTTTTGTACAGTGTCACCAAAATGCCAAGGCGTTGATGTCATTTTATTTTGGTTAAACTGCACAAAAAATTATGAAGACAAGAGGAAAGGTCAAGAGTGGGCACCTCCTTATCCGGTCGTTCTCTTTGATTTTGTTGGTCAAGTTTTATGTTTAATCGACTATCAAGATAGGGATGGCAATTTTCAGGTCCTCTCGAGTTCGAAATGATATATACCTTCAAGGTACATGGTTTGCAAAAAAAGTATACTATCATTAGTTCATACTTCTAGTTACCTTCAAACTTTTGTATTTGGTTTAATGTTGTTGCTAGCTAGTATACCAATGCTGAAACTTGTTACATTTACATTTTGTATTGTAAATTCTTATAGAAATCTTCAAGTGCTAGCTTATGGAGACCAGTTCAGTAAAACCATTATACTCTACCCCGTAATAAAAAAATTACTCCACTGTTCCACTAGCCAGTGGATTAGTGTATATATGTACTATTTGAGTGGTGTTGCATTAGCATATCGACATATATAAGGTGTGGCAAGCTTTCCCAAAGCAACAAGTTTCATCATTGGTATACTAGTTGTGCAACAAGTTTCAGCATTGGTACAGAGGGTGTAGACTGTAGAGTTCACTCAAATACTGCCATTAAAGCTAGCCACACCTTTGTTAAGATTGGGATAGCAATTTTTCATGTTCACCCAAGTTCGAAATGATATTTACCTTGAAGTTATATGGTTTGCAATTTTTTAATATTGTCATTATTAATAATTCTAGTTACCTTCAGACTTTTGTATTTGGTTTAATGCTCTTGCACAGCTAGTATACCAATACTGAAACTTGTTACCTTTACATTTTGTATTGTTAATTCTTATAGAAATCTTCCAGTGCTAGAGCTTATGGAAATCTTCCCGTGCTAGAGCTTATAGAAACCTTTTCCCATTAAGAAATTGGAATGCTTATATTTGTGAGTCTATGCTTCAACTAGTGCCACTTTTTAAAAAATGAAGATGAAATGGCGACTCCCACCTCTCCACCGCCACCTTAACCCTAGCCACCACCACCACCGGCGATCTCCACATCTCTCCGTGGATTTTGTCATCTGATCGGCTCATCATCTCTGGCGCTCCTTCCTCTTTCTTTTGGTTATCATCTTCCTCACGGCGGTCCATGCAGCGATCTCACTGGGATTGGATTTCTCCCCGGGGATGAAGTTGGCGTCCGAGATCCAACGCGTCTTCAAGAGATCGGTGCATCCCACGTCGGACACAGGCCATTTTACTATGGTGGCCTCCTTTGCACGGCATAGTTTCCGACTGGATGAGGAGAACGTGGGGCTCGCTCTAGAGGCGGCCATTGGAGCATTTTGCTCACGTCTCAAGGTATCGCTCCTCCATCATGGCGTTTTCTCATTCAACGTTTCTTGCAAGGATGTTGGTTTTTTCATTCTGCACCAGAGGAGTTTTGTTTGTGATCAATTCAAGTGCTTCTTCCACCTCTGGGGTAATGGTGGCCCAGATTGGAAAAAAGAATTTCGTCTTTGGCAATCTGAATGCCAAGAGGAATGGGTTTTAGTTAGTCCATCTAAGAGAAGGGCTAGACTTGGTTTGCAGGCCATGCAACGTGCTCCGGCCAAATCCTCTCTACGAGCACGCACGGCCAAAGTTATGCCTAGCAAGCGTGCTATGTTTGCTACGTTCATGCAATATCCCGCACGTAAGGGTTATAGCTAAGGCCCATCTGTCGATGAAGTGGCCACGGTTCGTGAAGCTGGTTATCATGTTTCGTGCCATGAGGAAGTGCATGCGGAGGTTTCTTCTCCGGCAATGACCTCACCGCCGGCCAAGTTTCTAATTCAGTTTGGAACAGTTCCACCTTCCCCAAAGGGTTTATCTCCTTCCCGTTTAAACCCAGGATCCTCGGGTAGTTGTTTGATTTTTGCCTTGGAAGGTTTGGATTCTCCGCCTAAGTTGGGCTCGTCGGGCCAGCCCATTGAAATTGCTGATGAGGACAGTAGTAGCCCTTCGCACCTAGCTTCCAAATCTCCATCTCCTCGGGATATTATCAATGATCTGCAGAGTTTTGACGAGATGATTGAAGATATGGCTGCTAAATATTGGGATTGTCAGAACTGTTTGGTGATGCATCACACGTCAGAGACATGCACGAATCCGGTCTGATGCCGTAATTGTTTTCGTTCGGGACACGTTAAAAAATATTGTCTAGGCCTGCCGCCTGACTTGTCCGTCTGGGTGCCTAAAATCCCATCACCTGGTTTTGGGAAGCGGGACCGAAAAGAGGATCCTTCCTCCCCCGTCTCTCCAGTTTCCCGAGACCAAACGACCATGGAGAAAACCCCATCCTCTGCTCCTCAACCGCAACCATCTCAGCCTCCGCAATCACCACCACCTCCACGCCCTGCTCCGCATTGCCAAGCTTCCTCTAGCTCTAGTCAGGCTACTCCCTCGCAGGCTACAATGGCGATGTACGCGATTGACCTCCATCGCTTCATCCCCGCGGGTTTTGACATTGAAGATGGTGGAGCGGACCGTCTGCCCCGCACCTTCTACACGCCGGCTGCACCACCACCCCGGGCGCATGAGCAGTATATGGTGGCCATTGTGGAGCCTATCCCACCTCAAGAGTTGGTGGGAGTTCATCGTCAGCAGGTTCTGGATTTCTTAATTCAAGTGATGCATGTCCCGGTTATCTCTGCACAAACTTGGTTTCAAGGTGTGGGTCTGTTTGAGATGGAAGATCCAGTGGTTCGGGGATCGTTTACTCTGCACCCACCGTTTCCGTTAGGGGTTGATGAGGATGGTAATGAGATTTTTGTCCGTTTCATCCCCCATAAGCAGGGAGAGGGCTTCCGTGCCATTCATGGCCAACGGACGGGATGGCTAATGTTTATTGGGATCCCGTTGGATTATAGGAACACCAAATGCATTGCAGAGATGGTTGGTACTTTTGGACAGTTCCACTACTGGAACAGCACTGACAGGCGCAAGGTTAGAGCTTTGGTCCGTGCATCCTTCCCGGACAACACTTTAGTCCCCCGATCGGTCAACTTCAGGGAGTTTGCCAACTGGGGAGAAGTCATGGTGTCTTTGTCTGCTGGTTGTTATATCCTATCCGGCGAATTTGGTGGCGCCATGATTCCTGCGGATGAAGACCCTATGCCATTGAATGGGAATCCTCATCCTCTGCCTGGAGCTGAGGTGTCGTAGCCGTTCTGGGCAATGCCACCATACCCTACTCTGGGATGGAATGCAATCCCTCCGGGCCAAAACCAGGGTCAGAACGCCATGGCTGGGTGGGATGATAATGTGCAGCAGCAAGATGGTTGGGGCCCATGGGAGGAACAGGAGCAGCCTATGCAGCACGAGATGAAGTTCAACCAGCACAGGACCAGAATTCTATGATCCTGAATCCCTCTCTGGACTCCTCTGATGATGAGAATATGATTGAAGTTCAGCAGCCTCTTCCGATAGTGCAGTTGGACCCAATTCAGCTTGGTATGGTCAAAATTTTCTATGGACCAGTCCTCCCGCCATCAATTATCTGGGAGCGCTCCTTCAAGTCCTTGTGGCCTGCATTTGCCACCAAAGAGATTCACCCTTGCCTGCCTGGGTCTGCTGTGTCCATGAGGCAAGTTTCTTTTGGCTCGGAGGATCTGCAGAACAAATTCTTGCTTTGGAATGCCAGTCAAGGACTGACAGAATCTACTCGTTCTTCGCTGGTTATTGAAGAGATGCCCTCAGATGATCCATCATGTTTCAGTCCCCAGGCTCTTTATGTTCCTTCGCAAGATGATCCTTCTGTTACTTCGCAAGTTCATCCTCAGGGTTTTCAGTTCATGACTGCCTCTCCCACACCGCTAGGCAAGCGGCCACGCCAGTCTCGCCCCAGGCGCTCTGTCACGCTTGTTGAGCCAGCTTTGGACTTCAGTTGCAGGAGAATGACGCGCAGTGCTGCCAAATGCTCGGGGATGAAGCCAAACTCGGCTATTCCGCTGAAGCCCACACCTCTACGATGACCGAAGGCCAAGAAGCTTCGCCTCGAGGAGGATGATTGTACCCAGCTCCCTCTACCAGACCCAACGCCTATACCAACATTGCAGGCTATTGGAGTGGCGCTGTGTATTGCCCCGGAGGATCTATCGGTTGAGAAGCTTATGGCTTCTCCACGGGCGGCTGAAGACGAAGATGGCCCCCATGAGGATTGACGACCAGCGATGTTTGATTCCGTGTCGGGCACTGTTATTTGTGTGTCTGTTTTACCGTAGTACTATGTGTCTTTGCGCATGTCTGAACTTGTTGGTTACCTCCGTTGGCACTACTTTTGTTCTCTTGTCCATGCTGTTAAGCAGCTGGATTTGCTATTTCTTCGCAGTCCTTTTACTTTATGGATAATCACAATTATCGTAATTGGAATGTGCTTTGCTGGAACGTGAGAGGACTTAACTCTGAGGTTAGGCAGCGGGACTTATGTGCTAAAATTGAAGAGAGCCACTTCTCTATTATCTGTCTTCAGGAAACTAAATGCGAGAGTTTTGACATCCGACAGATTAGATCCTTCTGTCCTAGGAGGTTTGATCAATTCGCGTTCTCACCTTCTGTTGGAGCTTCGGGTGGGATCCTAGTAGTTTGGAACTCGTCCATTTTTCATGGCCAGCTTATTGAAATTCAGATATATAGTGTCGTGGTCTCTTTCCAATCCCTGCACAATTCTGAAAAATGGACCTTAGTCTCAGTTTATGGGCCATGTGAAGGGCCGCCTAGAGACGATTTCGTTAGCTGGCTATATCATCTAGCCATCCCTCCATATGAAAATTAGCTGCTGTTGGGGGACTTTAATTTCATCAGGTCTTTGGACAATAGAAACCTTCCGGGTGGTGACCTCAATGATATTTTTCTTTTCAATGAAATAATTGGTCACCTTGGTCTTCTAGAGCTACCTTTGAAGGGCCGTAGCTATACCTGGTCCAACATGCAGCAGCAGCCCTTATTGAAGCAACTGGATTGGTTCCTCACTACGGCAGATTAGATCTCTCAATACCCTAACACAGTGGTTAACCCTCTAGCTAAAACTTCCTACGATCATGTGCCATGTGTGGTGTCCATTGACACTACCATTCCTGCAACGAAGACTTTCAGGTTTGAAAATTACTGGATTGAAATGCCAGGATTCATGGATTTTGTAACCAAGTCTTGGAATGCTTCGGTTTTTTCTGACCTATCGGCCTCTGCGGTCCTCACAAAGAAGTTTAAAAGGCTGCGATATGATTTAAGATCTTGGAGCAAGCAGTTATCATACCTCAAAAAGCTTACTGTCAATTGTTCGAGGGTCATTATAAACTTCGACCAGCTAGAGGAAGTGAGACCCTTAACCAGGCCAGAGCTCAACATCAGACGAATAGTGAAACTTCACTATGAGAAGTTGTTGAAAATCCACTATATTTACTGGAAACAACGATGCACCATTCGGTACATTAAAGTGGGTGAGGAGAATTCAAAATTCTTTCATGCAATGGCATCTGAGTGCATGAGAAGGAATTCCATCTCGAGTCTAATGACTGACTCCATGGCAGCTCTTGTGACGGGTCATGATCAAATGGCGGGAATTCTCTAGGCCTCATTCAAATCTAGAATGGGCCAATCACAAGGGATCACCATGGGCTTTGATCTCAACCGTTTAATTCAACCCATTCCAGGTCTGGAAGAACTGTCCATACCTTTTTCTGATGATGAAATTAAAGTGGTCTTGAAGGAATTACCAGTGGATCGGGCGCCTGGCCCGGATGGTTTTAATGGGATGTTCGTTAAGCGTTGCTGGCCTATAATTGAACAGGACTTTCTGCGGCTGATTCGGGATTTTTATGAAGGGAAGCTTTCGTTGGAAAATATTAATGGCTCTTTCATTACACTTATACCCAAGATTGCTTCTCCGGTTGGGCCTGATGATTTTAGGCCAATTTCCCTCACCAACACCTGTCTTAAATTTTTAACTAAGTTGTTGGCCAACAGGTTGCAGAAGGTTATTCTCAAGTGCATCCACAAAAATCAGTATGGATTTCTAAAGGGTAGGTCCATTCAAGATTGTCTGGCCTGGAGCTTTGAATATATACATCAATGTAAGCAATCCAAACGTCCAGTGATCATCCTTAAGTTGGATTTTGCTAAGGCCTTTGACACAGTTGAGCATGAGGCTATTATTCAAATGCTCCAGCATAAGGGGTTTGATGCTAAATGGATTTCTTGGGTGAAACAATTGCCGTCCACTGGTTCTTAGTCTGTGTTGTTGAATGGTATTCCTGGAAAGCAATTTATGTGCAAGTGTTGCGTCCGATAGGGTGACCCCATATCACCTCTATTGTTTGTCCTTGCAGCTGACTTGTTGCAGTCTGTGGTTAACCAAATGCTAGAAGATGGCACTCTCTCCTTGCCTATTCAAACCCATGACAGTGATTTTCCCATCATCCAATATGCAGATGATACGATTCTGTTCCTCGCGGCTAATGACAATGAACTTGTCGCACTTAAGAACATGCTGCTGACCTTTCAGCAATCCACAGGGTTGAAGGTTAACTTTGCCAAATCCTCAATGATCCCTTTGAATATGAGTGAAGAGGAGGCTTCTAGACTTGCTGCCATTTTGGGTTGCAAAATTGGCACGCTCTGTCGGGGGAAACTGCCCACCACGAACACCTATGGGACCGGAGCCCCTTGTCTGTGCGGTACGAGGGCGGAGGGAGCACAAAGAGCGGATCGTAGCGAGCACGCGGGCAGTTTTACCCAGGTTCGGGCCGCGGTAGACGCGTAAAACCCTACTCCTGCTTAGTTTTGCATTGAGTTGGAGTGCTCGGGAGCTTGAAGAAGCAGCTACACCGAGCGTGAGTGTGATCTAGGTTCCGAACCCCCTCCACGTTGTGCATGGGCCTCCTTTTATAGTGCAAGGGGTCACCGACAGGTGTCAACGTAGGAGAAAGGGGTAAAAACGTAAAAGAGGTGGTAGTTGTAACAGTGCGGGAACAGTGGAGCTACAGTACAGAACAGTGGTCTATACCTACTTTAACAGTGGGGGACAAGAGCATTTAATGCCCGTCGCCGTCGACCCCAAAAGCTCCCGCCTTAGCGTCTCCGTTCGCCACGGCGATGGATCCACCACCGTGGAGTGCCACCGTGTACCCCAGGCTGCACAGCCATCCGCCACGCGTCCCTGGATAGGCCCCAGGGCGACGCGTGGGCCGATGAGCTGGAGCGCGGGCACACAGCGCAGCCTTCCCGGCAAGCACCTTGCCGGGGCCTTGATCTTGCCGGGCCCGGGAGCTTGCCGCTCCCCGGGCCCTTGCCGGGTCTTCTATGATGGAATCTTCTAGTCTCCCTGGCAAGCTCCTCCTGCCAGGGCCTTGCGCTAGTGAGGTAATCTTGAGCCTGGTACGGCCTTCCCGGCGAGCTCCTCTTGCCGGGGTCTCGATCTTCTTTCTTGTATACTTTGTTTTTGAATGGCTTATTAGGGAGCAGGAAGGTCTCCGGCGAGCACGCAGTAAACCCTGCCACGGGAAGCTGCAACTGCCCGTGCACAAGTTGGGGTACTGAGGTACCCCTACCTTAGTACACCGACAGGAGCCCCCGGGCCTGGGCCACACACGGTGCCGAGCGCTGTTGGGCCAGGCCCAAAACAGTGCACGGGCACCCGCGGCCCGCGGCGCGCCGAATCCACTTCCGTATCCGCCGCACCCCACTGTAACGGCACGCGTCGATCGCGGCGCCGTGGGATGGGACGTGCCCACGATCTCTTAATGGAAAGGGCGAAACGCCCCCCACTCCCCCATAAAAGCAGAGGAAGCGGGCGCGGTTCCCCTCCTTGCGCTTTCATTGTCTCGTCTTCCTCCTCCAAAGATTCTCTTGCGCTCTGCTTCCACGCCTCCGCCGCCGCCGTCTGCATCTCCGGCGTCGTCGGACCTTTCGCCCCTCTTTCCTTCCGCCGCGCCCGCCATGGCCCCGAAGACCGACAAGGCGAAGGCGGAGAAAGCCAAGAGGGAGAAATCGGAGCAAGCGGCGAAGCTCGCCGCATACCGGAAGAAGCACCTCGTCTTCCCGCCGAAGCTCGGCGTGCGGGAGCTCTGGAACAAGTATTACTTGTTCTGGGCCAAGGAAACCCCCGCGCATCCCCGCACGCGAGCATATCCGGCCGCCGCCAAGGACAGTTATCCCGGCGGGTACTACTTCTTTGCTGCCTTTTTTCATTGTGGCCTCTGTCCTCCTTTCTCAAACTTCTTCTGCGACATCATGAATACATACGGCCTCCATCTGCTTGACTTCACCCCCAACGCCATCCTCACCATGGCGGTTTTCGCACACATGTGCGAAAACTTCATAGGAGTACACCCAAACGTAGCCCTTTTTAGGCACTTCTTCACTCCTAGAGCCGAGGCCGATGCCCCCCTCTCCGGAGGAATTTCTTGGGTCTTCCGTCTGAATAAAAAGGGGGCGTACTTGCCGGGGGAGCTCTGCGGCAAGTGGGAGGAATGGCGAGCGGAGTGGTGCTGGATCGTCGAAGACCAGCCGCAAGCCTTCACCGCGCCGCGCACAACGCCCATCGTGCGCGGCATGGACTGGAGTGAGCTAGATTCGGACGACATCAAGCTCGACATCGCCCCCGTCCGGATTCTTCGTCTTCGGATGGCCAAGTTGTCAGTTGCAGAGGTGGGCGCAGATTTCCTTCGCCGGCGCATCGCCCCTCTCCAAGACCGGAAGAGGTCGACCTGGGAGTACGGCGGCCCGGCAGACATAATGAGGCTGCGCCCCGGGCTCAACTTCAACTTCACCACGCTGGAGCTGAAGGGGATGGTCCGGGAACTCTTCAAGTACGACCCGACACACCCCGAGTGGTTCAGGCCTCCCCGGGAAGTGGTGCCGCTCTGCAACAACATCGTCAGGGATCGCATCCTCGCCATGATGCCCATGTGTGACTCGCACGGCGTGGACCGCACGTGGATCGCTCCGAAGCCCATCGACGTCCTCAACTTCTACGACAACCTCGCAGAGGTGGCGAAGAACAAGGACGACCTCAAGCTGCACACGCGGGACACCACCGACCAGGAGATCGCCTACATAGCTTCTCGGGCTGAAGAGACCGCCGCAGCCGCGGCGGCAGGAATTTTCGGATACTCGCCGGAGGAGGCGGAGGCTGCGGACGCGTCCACCCAGGCGGAGGAGGCGGAGATCCGCAGGTTGCTGCAGCTCCCCCCCGACGCGCTCGCCGGAGTCCCCTCGCTGAGGCACTCCGGGATCCATGGAATCGCGGCCGAGGCCGCGGCAATGGAGGGTACCGCCGGAGGGAGCAGAGGCGCCGCACGGGGTGGAGGCGCCAAGGGAAAGGGGGCCGCAGCGCCGGACGCTGGGCCCAGTGAGCCGGCCGGGGAAGAGGAGGAGGAGGAGGAGGCCGAGGACTCCGGCGGATCCACGGGGCTCTACGCCGACGACCTCTCCTCGTCGGAGAGCTCCCCACCCCCGGCAAGCCCAAGGCAGTCCCCGGCGAAGCGTCTCCGCAAGGCGGCGACGGGGGAGAGGGCGCAGGCGCCCCGGCAACAGCCAGCTCGCCGGGCAGCTCCCCGGGGGAGCCAGGCCGCGCCAAGGCCGTCCGGCGCACCAGCCGCAGCGGAGGCGGCCCGTGCGCGGACTACGACGGAGGCGCCTCGCAGGCCGGCGGCGAGCCGGCAGGGGTCTTCTCGGAGCGGAGCAGCGGCTCCGCCCGCTCCTCGGGCGCCTGCTACCACAGGGGCTGGGTCTTCGCAGCCCCCAGCCCCGGTGAACACCAAGCGCGCGAGGGAAACTTCGTCTTCCGCTCCTCGCGCCGACGCGCCCACGGTGGAGTACGACTTCTCCGCCCTGAGCGAGGACGACGAGGAGGACCAGGAGTAAGGATCCAGGACCTTACATCTTCTTGATTTGTGTCTTGGTTTTTTGTTGATGCTGACTCTGTTCATCGCTTCTGATTTCAGGACCCTGGCCCATCACGCGGCGAAGAAGGCCAAGGCGCCCGAGGTCGAGGTCGCGGAAGACTCAGCAGCTGCGGCAACAGGAGGTGTGCCGGAGCCGAGCCTGCCGGACCCGAGCGCTGCTCCGAGGAGCAGCCCCCAGCGCAGCCCGCAGCGCAGCCTCCAGCGTAAGTCTGGGGTTCACTCTTTTCGCTTGTCGGGGTACGCCTGAGGATTTGGTTTTGTCTTCATATTTTGATGTTTCTTGTCTTGTTCTGTGCAGAGGTGGAGCCACAGCGGGAAGAGCGCCCGGAGAGCGTCGTCGAGGAGCCGCAGGCCCCGCCGTCCCCGCCAAGGCAGAACTCTCCGGCAAGGGAGAGTGCTCCGCCAAGGGCGGGTACTCCGCCAAGGCAGAGTACCCCGCCAAGGGCGAGCAGCCTGGCGAGGGTGGCTATTCCGCCAAGGCCGAGCCCCCCGGCGAGGGAGCCCGCCACTGAGGACGTCCGCCAAGGTATGCTTTGTGACTTGTCTTCTTGGCTTGCCTATTTTTGGATATTTGCTTGAATCTTGAACTTCTTTTTCTTCTTTTTCTTTTTAGATCTTCCTCCTCCGGAGCCCATGGAGACGGAGGTTATCAACCTCGAGGAGGAGGGCGCGCAGGGCGGCGGCAGTGACGCTCCTGTCGTCGAGGAGATGGCCGAGGCCGCCGAGCCGGCCGCGCAGGAGACTGCCCCAGCTGCGGACGCAGTGGCTGGGGAGGGGGACGGCGACCGCACCGCCGGCCCGGAGGCGGCGGGAGCATCGGATGCTGCACCGGCCACCGGCCCCTCCGCCAGCAAGGAGCAGGGGTACTATCTTGAGGCCCCCAACGGCGTCTTCATCCAGATGCCATGGGGGTCTTCTTCGCGAGCTCCCGCGGAGGGCGAGGCGTTTGACGGAGAAGTCCTCGCCTCCGCGGGCCTGAGAATCGTCGAGGCGCCCGGCGGGAGTGAAGGGCCGGAGGAGGAGAAGCTGCTCCACCAACTCCTGGCCCTTTACAGGGCCAGGCAGGCGAAGCTCGCCTCCCGGGAGTCCCTTGCCGCCAAGGCCGCCGCAGAAATGGAGAAGCGCGCGGCGGAGCTCAGCGCTGCCAACCAGGCGGCACACCGCGAGGTGGCGGAGGAGCGCGAGCGTCTCGCCGGCGAGTACCAGGAGTGGGTGCTCGAGAAGGCTGAAGCTGAAGAACAGCAGCGGCTCGCCGGGGTGGAGATGTCCCGGCGAGAGGGAGAGCTCGCGCAGCGGAAGGTCGAGCTGGACTCTCACGATGAGGACCTTGCCGCTCGCGAGGCTGCCCTTGGCGGGGAGCTGAAGGAGGCGAAAGCCGCCGCGGTTGCCGCGGAAGACGCCAAGAAAGAGCTCGCCGCCAAGGTTATGCAGTTGGAGAAGGCGCTGAAGGTGAGCACCGAGAAGGTTGCCGCGCTCATCGTGGAGCGCGAGAAGGACGCTCACACAAACTCTGAGCTCCAAGTGAGTCTCTCCAAGAGGGGCGATGAGTTGAAGGCCGCCAAGGACTCCATCGAGGACTTGGAGCTGAAGGTCACCACTCTGAAGGAATCGCTCGACGCTGCCCGGGCTCAGGAGAACAAGTTGAAGGAGGATCTCCGCAAGGAGCGGACCTTGGTAGAGAACGTCAACAAGGCATCTGAGCTCTTCCGGCAGACCATTGAGGTGTGGACCGAAGACTTGGTTTCTTCTGCGTCCAATATTGACCAGGAGCTGCTGGCGTTGAAGGTCGAACATCTCATCTACTCGCCGGATCCGGATCTCCCGCACAGCGCCAAGCTCAGCCTCTTCTTCAGAGGGATCACGCCGGCTCTTGCAGGTCTCCGGAACCAAATCCCCGCGCAGCTGGCCGAGGAGTCACGCCTGCTCTGCGCGGGAACTCTGGAGCGGGTGCTGACGAAGATCGTGTACCGCAACCCGGGGATCAATCTCACCAACGTTCTTCGCAGCTTGCCGGCTGATGCAGACACGGAGGCCCTGAAGGAGCAGGTTGCCCACATCATCGCCAAGGTGGCTAAGCTTGGCAGGAAGGAGGGCGACCGCGTAGATTAGGGCTCCGCTATCTTTATCTCTTTTTACTGCTGCACATTATGTTATGAACTTATTAGTCCATTGCGACAAGTTATCCTTTGTAAGATATTTATCTCATTTTGATCAATCAGTGCAATGTTATCTTCCTTGTCTTAATCTTTGACTTTGTATATTTTTCACCCTACGCTCCCGGGGAGCTTGCCGGCAAGGAGCCTTTGCCGCGAGCGCTGAGTGCTGGACTCTGAGCAGCCTGCTGGCCAAGGTCCTCACCGGCAAGCAACCTTGCCGCAGCTAGCCGCAACGCACTTGGCTTGCTGAGCGTACTCGGAAACGAAGTAAGGGCGCGACACTTGTCGCAGCTCACTTAAATCGTTGAGCGAACTCGAAAACAAGACAAGGGTGCGGCAAGCTACGAGCAGGTTCCTCCGCGCACAGGTTTTCCATACAAAGTGTGATTGTTCAAGGAAGGCAACTAAAATTTAAAATTTGAACTGGTCAAACTTTAACAACTTATCTTTCATATGTTGCTTGCTTATATTGCTTGCTTTCCGGTAGGACTTCCCTTTCTTGAACAGCACTTGATTCCTCTTCCACCTCCTTCCCCCCCGGCAAACTTGTGCGCGAGGAACGTTCCTTCTGCTTAAGAGGAAAGAAAAGAGAGAGAAAAGAACAAGTGTACAGCCTTTCGGCGTGCTAATGCTTACCGGATACTTGAGTGTTGCACCAAATGCCAAACAAAACATGCAAATAGCAAAGAAAAGCATGCAAAAGGCGATCGGTGCGAGAAACACAGAAACTTTACTGATGCACGGGGTCTGCGCCCGGCTTTGTACAAAGGGTTACATGCTACAGCGGCAAAGCTTGTACAAAAGGTGGTTGCCGGAGCGGATCACGGCAACCGCGCCTTAGGGGTGAAACTTGCGAAGATGCTCTATGTTCCAGGAGTTGCTCACCGGTAAGCCTTCTTCGGTCTCGAGGCGGACAGCGCCGGGCCTCGTGACTTGTCTCACCCGATAAGGGCCTTCCCACTTCGGCGTCAACTTGTTGGAATTCTTGGCGGACTGAACGCGCCGAAGAACAAGGTCGCCTTCCTCGAGACTCCTGGCCTTGACCTTGCGGCTATGGTAGCGACGCAAGGCTTGCTGGTATCGAGCAGCTCGTACAGCAGCCTGGAGACGTTCCTCCTCAAGGAGCAATGCATCATCTTGCCGCAGTTGCTCTTGCTCGAGCTCATCATAAGCGAGCACTCGAGGAGATCCGTATACGAGTTCCGTGGGGAGAACTGCTTCTGCTCCATATACTAGAGCAAAGGGTGTCTGTCCGGTGGCTCGACTTGGTGTAGTTCTGATTGACCAAAGAGCCGCCGGTAGCTCCTTTATCCAATTTCTTCCGCACTTGCGCAGCCTGTCAAAGGTCCTTGTCTTGAGTCCGCGCAGCACTTCAGCGTTGGCCCTCTCCGCTTGACCGTTGCTCCTCGGGTGAGCAACAGAAGCGAAACAGACCTTGGCGCCAAGGTCTTGGACGTACTGCATGAAGGTGCGACTTGTGAATTGCGTACCGTTGTCGGTGATGATCCTGTTAGGGATCCCGAAACGGCAAACAATTGACCTGAAGAACCTGACTGCTGACTGTGCTGTCACCTTCCTTACCGGCTCCACTTCTGGCCACTTTGTGAACTTGTCGATTGCAACGTACAAGTACTCAAAGCCCCCGACGGCTCGGGGGAAGGGGCCGAGGATATCGAGCGCCCAGACCGAGAAGGGCCAGGACAAAGGGATTGTTTGGAGAGCTTGAGCTGGCTGATGAATCTGCTTTGCATGGAACTGGCACGCTTCACACTTGGTTACTAGTGCAGTTGCATCTTGGAGGGCTTCTTGCCAAAAGAACCCTTGCCGGAAAGCTTTCCCGACAAGCGCCCTTGCGCCAATGTGATGGCCGCATATGCCTCCGTGTATTTCCGCCAACAGCTTCTGTCCATCTTCCCTGGGGATGCACTTCAACCTGACACCATTGAGTCTTCTTCTGTACAGTTCGTTATCCACGAACTGGTACATACTTGACTGCCTGGTTATCTTCTCTATCTCTTGAGGGTCGTCGGGAAGTTCTCCAGTTTGAAGGAAACGGACGATCTGCTGTGCCCATGCCGGAGCCTGAGGCTCGACGGCAAGGACTAAAGGCTCGAGGGCCGCTGCGGGAACCTCAGCTTCTACGGCAAGAACCTCGGGTTCTGCCGGAGCTGATGATCCCCCGGCAAGCTCGCCGGGACGAGGCTTGTCGGGAACACTTGCTTCAACTGTACAGGTCCGAGGACTTGCAGGAGCAAACTGTTCCTCAGCGTTGTGGTTGTTGATCTTGGGGACCTTGGTGGCGGTCTCTGGAAGATCCGCCGGCAAGTAATCGCCGGAGACCAACTTTCTCTTTTTGGTTTGCCCAATTGATGGTGTAACGGATGGTTGAGTTAGCTTGAGCAAGAAGGTCCCTGGTTCCACAGGTAACTTCATCGAAGCACACTTTGAAAGGCCATCTGCAATCTCATTCTGAGCTCTCGGGACGTGCTCCATTTGCAGACCTTCAAAGTGTTCCTCAAGCTTTCTCACTTCATCGACATAAGCTTCCATCAAAGGGCTCTGATAGCTCTTGTTGACTTGCCGGACCACCAACTGAGAATCTCCTCGTACAATCAGCTTCCTGATCCCAAGTTCGGCCGCAATCCTGAGGCCGGCGAGCAAGCCTTCATATTCAGCAGTGTTGTTTGTCGCTTGCTCCCTGGGAAAGTGCATCTGGATAACATATTTGAGGTGTTCTCCGGTGGGCGCGATGAGTACTACGCCGGCACCGGCGCCTTGCAGCGAGAAGGCACCATCGAAATACATTACCCATTCACTTGTCGCTTCTTGTACGGGTGCACTTGTTTCCTGAACTTCTTCGTCGGGCGTTGGGGTCCACTCAGCTATGAATTCTGCCAAAGCTCGGCTCTGTATGGTTGAAGTACTTTCAAATTTGAGTCCAAAGCTTGACAGCTCTAGTGCCCACTCGACAATCCTGCCTGTTGCTTCCGGGTTGTGCAATATCCTCTTCAACGGAAAGCGAGTGACCACTGTTATCTCGTGGGCTTGGAAGTAATGGCGCAGCTTTCTCGAGGCCATGAGGAGGCCGAAAAGCAATTTTTGCACACCAGAGTATCTTGATCTAGCTCCCTGGAGAAGGGAACTTACAAAATAAACTGGGCGCTGCACCATCTTCTTCCGCACCTCATCCTTTTCCTGCGCAGAGTCTTCCTTGTCGGGGCCAGAGCTTGCCGGAGCAGCCCCCTGCTTGTCGCTGGATTCGCTTGCCGGTGATGCTGACTCCTCGTCGGACTCCCTCTCCGCTACTAACGCAGCACTAACCACCTGGTTGGTTGCTGCCAAGTATAGCAACAACTTTTCCTGTGGTCTAGGTGCGACAAGTATAGGAGTGGAGGACAGGTACCGTTTCAAATCCTGCAGCGCAGCCTCCGCTTCTGGAGTCCACTTCATGGGACCTGCCTTCTTCAAGATTTTGAAGAAAGGTAGGGCGCGTTCTGCAGACTTTGAAATGAACCTACTGAGGGCAGCCACGCAACCTGCAAGCCTTCTGACATCCTTGACGCGCTTCGGGGCCTCTATCTGCTCAATGGCTTTAATCTTGTCGGGGTTGGCTTCAATCCCCCTCTGTGACACAAAGAACCCGAGAAGCTTGCCGGAGGGAACTCCAAAGACGCACTTCTCGGGGTTCAACTTGAGTTGTATCTTGCGCAGGTTCTGAAATGTTTCTTCTAAATCTTGGACCAAGGTTTCCTTGCTCTTGCTCTTCACCACGATGTCATCCATGTAAGCTT
Organism: Secale cereale; assembly: GCA_902687465.1. Taxonomy (NCBI): domain Eukaryota; kingdom Viridiplantae; phylum Streptophyta; class Magnoliopsida; order Poales; family Poaceae; genus Secale; species Secale cereale. The sequence continues at coordinate 695,444,509 of LR738714.1, read as the reverse complement.
CTACATTTCTGTGGATCTGTGGCTCAAAAGCAGTATATACCACCCTTGCAAAGGTTGAGCCTGCATTCTTCAGTCCAAATGGCATGCGAATAAAGCAATAAGTGCCACATGGAGTGATAAATGCAGTCTTCTCTTCATCTTCCTTGGCCATGAAAATCTGATGGTAGCCTGAGTATGCATCAAGAAAACAGAGTAGCTCACATCCGGCAGTGGAGTCAACGATCTGGTCAATGCGCGGCAAAGGGAAAGGATCCTTGGGACATGCTTTATTCACATCGGTGAAGTCTATACACAGTCTCCACTTCCCGTTGGCCTTGCGCACGACGACTGGGTTTGCCAACCACGTCGGATGGATCACACCTCTAACTAGGCCTGCTACTTCTAGCTTCTTGATTTCCTCGTTGATGAACTCTTGGCGCTCCACGGCTTGCTTCCTCACTTTCTGCTTGATGGGCCGCGCATGAGGACAGACAGCAAGCTTGTGCTCAATCACCTTCCTGGGAACACCGGGGATATCAGATGGTTGCCAGGCAAACACATCGACATTCGCCCGCAGGAAGGCAACGAGCGCGCTTTCCTATTTGCTGTCAAGGGTGGCACTGATGGTGAAGGTACCACCAGTGCCGTCCTCCTTTGCGGACACTTTCTTGGTTGCCGGAGGAGCGGCCATTCCTTTCTTACTCTTGCCGGTGGAGCTCGATGGAACGTCCTCGACGGCAGCGCAGCACTCCGAAGAGGTGCGGTTGCCGGAGTGGGTCCCAGAGCACTTGCCGGACTTGGTCTTGGTCTTCTTCCCCCCGGGAGCTTCAGCGGCAAGAGTATCCTTCTCGGCCGCAGCTGCCGCATCCCGGTAGATCTTGTCGGCGCAGACAAGCGCATCCTTCTTGTCGCCGTGGACAGTGATGACGCTTATCGGCCCCGGCATCTTCAGTACGTTGTAAGCATAATGGGAAGCTGCCATGAACTTGGCGAGGGCAGGACGGCCAAGTATTCCATTGTAGGGCAATGGAATATCGGCAACATCAAAAGTGATGCGCTCAGTCCTGAAGTTGAGCTCCCCGCCAAAGGTCACCGGCAGAGTGATCTTTCCCTTGGGCTTGCTCCTTCCCGGGTTGATTCCTTGGAATGAACCGGTTTCCTCGAGCTCGCCGTCTTGAATCTGGAGTTTCTTGATCACAGCAGAGGAGATCAAGTTCAGCCCGGCCCCGCCGTCAACCAGCATTTTGGTGACCTTGAGGTTGCGGATGGTGGGTGAGACCAGCATCGGCAAGCACCCGACCGCAGTGGTGCGGTCAGGGTGATCCTCAAGATCAAAAATGATGGGCGTGCTGGACCATTTGAGGAGCCTGCGCGTCTCCACGGGCGGCTCAGCTGCGTTCACCTCACGCACCCACTGCTTGAGTTGGCGGTGGGAGGTGTGCAGAGAGGCGCCACCGTCGACGCACAGGACCTCCGTGGCTTTCTGGAACTCCTGCTCGCTGGTTTCCTCATCCTCCATGTCTTCATCGTCGTCTTCGTCCTTGTCGCGGCCCCGGGGAGGTCGATCTCCTTGCCGCTGCTTGGCTTTGCCGCGGCGTCCTCCCCGGCCATTGAACGGCCGCTTCTTGCTTGTCTCCTCCCCGCCACCTTGGGCCTTCTCCTTGTCGCGTCTCTCGTACTCAGCTTTCTGCTGCTCGACGAGATACTTGACGCGTTTGCAGTTGGAGAGGTCGTGACCCTTGGTGCGGTGGATCTTACAGTATTGCTTGTCGGAGGCGTCCTGCTTGTCGGCCGCCGCTACAGGGGCAGGCTCCTTGCCGGAGCCGCCAGCCTGTGTTTGCTTGGCGGGGGCCTCCTTGCCGGACTTCTCGACGGCAAGCACCTCTTTCTTGCCCTTCCTTCTGTTGTTCCGCCGCCGGCTCTTCTTTGCCGGGGCAGCGTCGTCGCTGTCGCTTCCTCCTGCGCCAGCATCCTCTCCGGGGAGTCTCCTCCCCTCTTCTGCACGTGCGCACTTGTCAGCAAGAGCGTAGAGCTCGCTGACATCCCGAATCTTCGTCATCGCCATTTCCTCACGCATGCGGCGGTTACGCACGTTCTGGTGGAACGCGCTGATAACCGCGGCAGGGTGGACATCAGGGATGTTGTGCTGCACACGGCTGAAGCGTTGGATATACTTGCGCAGGGTCTCGCCTTCCTTCTGGGCCAAGATGTGGAGATCGCTCTCCTGGCCGTGGGGTTTGTGGCCGCCGGTGAAGGCGCCAACAAACTGGTGGCAGAGGTTGGCCCAAGAAGAGATGGAGCCTTCCGGCAAGTGCATGAGCCACGAACGGACGTTCGGCTTCAGCACGAGCGGGAAGTAGTTAGCCAAGATCTTCTCGTCGCGCCCCCCGGCAGCTTGCACTGCGATGGTATAGACGCTGAGGAATTCCGAGGGGTGCGTCTTGCCGTCGTACTTCTCCGGTACGTCGGGCTTAAAATTCTTCATGCTGGGCCACTGGACGCGCCGCAGCTCGCGGGTGAACGCAGGGCAGCCTGCCGCGTACGGCAAGTCGCCTGGTTCACCGGGCGCGCGCGCGTCGACAGCGTCCTCAGCCCTCCGGTCTGATTGTCGCCGAGCTTCTCGGCGGCGCTCGATTCTGGTTCGAGCGTCTTCTTGTTGCCGGTCGTCGAGGACCTGGCGCTGGTCCCGACGGGCCCGCGGGTCCGACGAGGCTGTGGAGCCGTCGTCGGCGTTGTTCCGGCGGGGTGGCGTCTTCTGCTTCTGCGGCGGGGAATGCACGCTTGTCGCAGCCCCGGCAGTCTTGTTGTCGTCAGCCTTCGTCTTCTCAGCTTGCCGCGGCCGTGAGGTCGACGGCTGCTGTGGAGAATCATTGTTGGCGAAGTCTATCAGGCTCCGTATGGTGGCCCTCCATTCTTCGGCCTTGTCGGCCGCTGGAGGGAAGTCGAGGAGCAGTTGCGCCCTTGCGAGCGCTTCTGCTGGAGTGGAGGGGAACGCGGGCGAGCGGTGCGAGGAGCGGGATACGCTCGGACTTCTAACAACGTTAGAAGGAGCGGGGTCCCGCGCCGGCGCCTTCGCTTTGCTTGTGCCCGGACGGGGGTCCGGGGCGTCCCGCGAGCCTCCGGTTTGGCCTTGCGCCAGCAAGCGGATACCACCTCCTGTGGTATGGCGCTGCTGGGTTGTCGTATGTTGGGATGGACGCGGCGCGTCCACGGAGACCGAAGTTCGGTCATCCGTCCTATTCTTGGATCTGGTGGCGCCGTGAGTGTCCTCACCGGCAACCACCCTTCCGACGACGTCTCCCCCGCCCACCGTTGGCACTGGTGGCGGCGGGTGAGACGCAGACGGGCCTCCGACCTCCGAAACCTTCTTCTTCGGGGCCATGGAGTTGTTGCTGGTGAAGCTGGAGAGGTTGATGAAGAATGCGCCCGCGCGAACGCCGGATCAGGTTCGCACAACCTCGACGCCCCCTACCTGGCGCGCCAAAGATGTCGGGGGAAACTGCCCACCACGAACACCTATGGGACCGGAGCCCCTTGTCTGTGCGGTACGAGGGCGGAGGGAGCACAAAGAGCGGATCGTAGCGAGCACGCGGGCAGTTTTACCCAGGTTCGGGCCGCGGTAGACGCGTAAAACCCTACTCCTGCTTAGTTTTGCATTGAGTTGGAGTGCTCGGGAGCTTGAAGAAGCAGCTACACCGAGCGTGAGTGTGATCTAGGTTCCGAACCCCCTCCACGTTGTGCATGGGCCTCCTTTTATAGTGCAAGGGGTCACCGACAGGTGTCAACGTAGGAGAAAGGGGTAAAAACGTAAAAGAGGTGGTAGTTGTAACAGTGCGGGAACAGTGGAGCTACAGTAGAGAACAGTGGTCTATACCTACTTTAACAGTGGGGGACAAGGGCATTTAATGCCCGTCGCCGTCGACCCCAAAAGCTCCCGCCTTAGCGTCTCCGTTCGCCACGGCGATGGATCCACCACCGTGGAGTGCCACCGTGTACCCCAGGCTGCACAGCCATCCGCCACGCGTCCCTGGACAGGCCCCAGGGCGACGCGTGGGCCGATGAGCTGGAGCGCGGGCACACAGCGCAGCCTTCCCGGCAAGCACCTTGCCGGGGCCTTGATCTTGCCGGGCCCGGGAGCTTGCCGCTCCCCGGGCCCTTGCCGGGTCTTCTATGATGGAATCTTCTAGTCTCCCTGGCAAGCTCCTCCTGCCAGGGCCTTGCGCTAGTGAGGTAATCTTGAGCCTGGTACGGCCTTCCCGGCGAGCTCCTCTTGCCGGGGTCTCGATCTTCTTTCTTGTATACTTTGTTTTTGAATGGCTTATTAGGGAGCAGGAAGGTCTCCGGCGAGCACGCAGTAAACCCTGCCACGGGAAGCTGCAACTGCCCGTGCACAAGTTGGGGTACTGAGGTACCCCTACCTTAGTACACCGACACGCTCCCATTTACTTATCTGGGTCTGCCATTGGGAACCACAAGGCCAAGAATCATTGATCTAATGCCCTTGGTTGACAGTCTTGAGCGGCGATTAACAACAAGTTCTTCCATGTTGAATCAAGGCTCTCGTCTGCAATTGCTTACCTCTGTTCTCACTTCTATGCCCATATATTTTCTGTGCAGCCTCAGCATTCCACCAGGGATAATCAAGCAGCTTGACAGAATATTCCAGCAATGCCTTTGGAGAGGTAATAGTGATGCACCAAGCAGTCTCTTGCTGCATGGGAGCTCGTTTGCAGGCCAAAGGACAAAGGGGGATTAGGAGTTTTAAACCTGAACATCCAGAACAAAGGGCTCCTTATCAAACATCTTCATAAATTTTATAACAAGGTTGACATTCCCTGGGTGACCTTAATATGGAACAGTTACTATGATCATGGTGTTCCACATGCAACAGCTGAAGTTGGCTCTTTCTGGTGGGGGGATATTTTGAAACTCCATTAGGCTTACACTCCTATCACTTCGGTACACATCAAGAAGGGAGACTCTGCTTTGTTCTGGACCGACTCTTGGCACATTGGGGGCTCTGCGCGGCCTTTATGTTGGAGATTGCCAAGGTTATATTCCTTTGTCACTAATCGCTCGGGTTCAGTAACGCGTAGCCTGCAGTGCAATCGCTCGGGTTCAGTTAGAGCCCAACGCCTCGCTCGTGTTCAGTTAGAGCCCAACGCCTCGCACCCACGCGCATGCGTGTACGAGAGAAACGCCCATCTCTCGGCCCCGACCACCCACCGTAACCGGGATACCTCGATATTTTCCTCGCCCTCGCTTCTACCACGGTTTTTTCCGTCATGGACGGCCCAAAGAATGTCATGCAGCTGCGTCTCCGGCCCGCCCAGGACGAAAAGTACATTTTTTGTCATAGAAGTAGGACCCCACCACATCTATGATGATATCGTGTTTTGTCACAATTATTGTCATAGAAGTGTCATAAGTATGACAAAAAAAAGTTTCGTTCGGCCCAAAATGTCACGGATGTGTCTTTTTGTAGTGGTCCGGGGCATTACAAGTTGGTATCAGAGCCGACCCTCGTGGTTACACGGATGTTTGTGGACAGGTGCTCGGTCATGTTGTTCATGACGTTTGTGACCCGTCGTGGCACACGACATGTCACATGTGCCGAACTGGAAGCACAGACGTATGCACCAAGAGGGAACGTTCCTGTGGCCCGACGAGGACGTTGGTTCCTCTGAGTGGGGGTGTATGTGATAGCCTGTCTTATTAGGGATGATAGGCTACTCATATCAATAAGGAATTCCTTCTTTTTCGGGAGCCCATTCGGATAGAACTCCAAAGTTAAGCGTGCTCAGCTTGGAGTAGTTTCAAGATGGGTGACCGACTGGAAAGTTGCTCCCGCGTGCGTACGAGTGAGGACAAAGTGCGCAGAAAAGACTAGTAATGATATGTGGGGCCAGTCTAGATCCCGCCAGGAGTAACGACCACCGGCGGGTGTGTCCAGGGCGTTACACCTATGAAGACACATTTCTTCGACTTGGGTTCGAGCTTATAAGGTTGAAGCTTTTTCAGATAAGCATCGCAGCCACAAACTTTAAGAAATGACAACTTTGGTTTCTTGCCAAACCACAGTCCATAAGGCATCGTCTCAACGGATTTAGATGGTGCCCTATTTAACGTGAATGCAGCTGTCTCTAAAGCATAACCCCAAAACGATAGTGGTAAATCGGTAAGAGACATCATAGATGGCACCATATCAAATAAAGTACGGTTACGACATTCGGACACACCATTACGCTGTGGTGTTCCAGGTGGCGTGAGCTGTGAAACTATTCCACATTGTTTCAAATGAAGAACAAACTTGTAACTCAAATATTCGCCTCCACGATCAGATCGTAGAAACTTTATTTTCTTGTTACGATGATTCTCTACTTCACTCTGGAATTCTTTGAACTTTTCAAACATTTCAGACTTGTGTTTCATCAAGTAGATATACCCATATCTGCTCAAATTATCAGTGAAGGTCAAAAAATAACGATACCTGCCACGAGCCTCAACACTCATTGGTCCACATACATCAGTATGTATGATTTCCAACAAGTCAGTTGCTCGCTCCATTGTTCCGGAGAACGGAGTCTTAGTCATCTTGCCCATGAGGCATGGTTCGCAAGCACCAAGTGATTCATAATCAAGTGATTCCAAAAGTCCATCAGTATGGAGTTTCTTCATGCACTTTACTCCAATATGACCTAAACGGCAGTGCCACAAATAAGTTGCACTATCATTATCAACCTTGCATCTTTTGGCTTCAATATTATGAATATGTGTATCACTACGATCGAGATCTAACAAGAATAGACCACTCTTCAAGGGTGCATGACCATAAAAGATATTGCTCATATAAATAGAACAACCATTATTCTCCGATTTAAATGAATAACCGTCTCGCAACAAACAAGATCCAGATATAATGTTCATGCTCAACGCTGGCACCAAATAACAATTATTTAGGTCTAAAACTAACCCCGATGGTAGATGTAGAGGTAGCGTGCCGACGGCGATCACATCGACTTTGGAACCATTTCCCACGCGCATCGTCTCCTCGTCCTTAGCTAATCTTCGTTTAATCCATAGCCCCTGTTTCGAGTTACAAATATTAGCAACTGAACCAGTATAAAATACCCAGGTGCTACTACGAGCATTAGTAAGGTACACATCAATAACATGTATATCAAATATACCTTTGTTCACTTTGCCATCCTTCTTATCCGCCAAATACTTGGGGCAGTTCCGCTTCCAGTGTCCAGTCCCTTTACAGTAGAAGCACCCAGTTTCAGGCTTGGCTCTAGACTGGGGTTTCTTCGTGAGAGTGACAACTTGCTTGTCATTCTTCTTGAAGTTCCCCTTCTTTCCCTTGCCCTTTTTTCTTGAAACTAGTGGTCTTGCTAACCATCAACACTTGATGCTCCTTTTTGATTTCTACCTCCATAGCTTTGAGCATAGCGAAGAGCTCGGGAATTGTCTTCTGCATCCCTTGCATGTTATAGTTCATCACGAAGCCTTTATAGCTTGGTGGCAGTGATTGAAGAACTCTAACAATAAAACTATCTTCGTCAACTTTGTAACCAAGTTGAGTCATATGATTGTAGTACCCAGACATTTTGAGCAAGTGTTCACTAATAGAACTGTTCTCCTCCATCTTGTAGCTATAGAACTTATTAGGGACTTCATATCTCTCAATTCGGACATTTGCTTGAAATATTAACTTCAACTCTTGGAACATCTCATATGCTCCATGACGTTCAAAACATCGTTGAAGTCCCGATTCTAAGCCGTAAAGCATGTCACACTGAACTATCGAGTAGTCATCAGAACGAGCTTGCTAGACGTTCATAATGTCCGGAGTTGCTCCTGCAGCAGGCCTGTCACCTAGCGGTGCTTCTAGGACATAATTTTTCTATGTAGCAATGATGATAATCCTCAAGTTACGGACCCAGTCCGTGTAGTTGCTACCATCATCTTTCAACTTAGCTTTCTCTAGGAACGCATTAAAATTCAAGGGAACGGTAGCGCGGGCCATTGATCTACAACAACATAGATATGAAAAAACTATCTGGACTAAGTTCATGACAAATTAAAGTTCAATTAATCATATTACTTAAAGAACTCCCATTTAGATAGACATCCCTCTAGTTCTAAATGATCACGTGATCCAAATCAACTAAACCATGTCTGATCATCACGTGAGATGGAGTAGTTTTCAATGGTGAACATCTTATGTTCATCATATCTACTATATGATTCACGCTCGACCTTTTGGTCTCCAGTGTTCCGAGGCCATGTCTGTACATGCTAGGCTCGTCAAGTTTAACCCGAGTATTCTGCATGTGCAAAACTGTCTTACACCCGTTGTATTTGAACGTAGAGCTTATCACACCCGATCATCACGTGGTGTCTCAGCACGACGAACTTTCGCAATGGTGCATACTCAGGGAGAACACTTGTACCTTGAAATTTTGTAAGGGATCATCTTATAATGCTACCGTCGTACTATGAAAATAAGAAGCATAATAAGATAAACATCACATGCAATCAAAATATGTGACATGATATGGCCATCATCATCTTGTGCTTTTGATCTCCATCTCCAAAGCATCGTCATGATCTCCATCGTCACCGGCTAGACACCATGATCTTCATCGTAGCATCGTGGTCATCTCGCCAACTATTGCTACTACTACTATCGCTAACTCATAGTGATAAAGTGAAGCAATTACATGGCCTTTGCAATTCATACAATAAAGAGACAACCATAAGGCTCCTACCGGAGCCGATAATTTACAAAACATGATCATCTCATACAATAACGTATAACTCATCACGTCTTGACCACATCACATCACAACATGCCCTGCAAAAACAAGTTAGACATCCTCTACTTTGTTGTTGCGTGCTTTACGTGGCTGCTACGGGCTTAGCAAGAACCGTTCTTACCTACGCATACAAAAATCACAAATATTTTTCGTCAAGTATGTGCTGTTTTAACCTTCACAAAGACCGGGCGTAGCCACACTTGATTCAAATAAAGTGAGAGAGATAGAAACCCGCCGGTCACCTTTAAGCAAGGAGTGCTCGTAACGGTGAAACCAGTCTCGCGTAAGTGTACGCGTAATGTCGGTCCGGGCCGCTTCATCTGACAATACCGCCGAATCAAAGTTTGACATGCTGGTAAGCAGTATGACTATTATCACCCACAACTCATTGTGTTCTACTCGTGCATATCATCTACGCATAGACCTGCCTCTGATGCCACTGCTGGGGAACGTAGTATTTCAAAATTTTCCTCGATCCCGCAAGATCTATCTACTAGAAGCATAGCAATGAGCGGGAAGAGTGTGTCTACGTACCCTCGTAGACCAAAAGTGGAAGCATCTAGTGAAGCGGTTGATGTAGTCGAACATCTTCGCGATCGAACCGATGCAAGCACCGAACGTACGGCACCTCCACGTTCAGCACACGTTCAGCTCGATGACGTCCCACAAGCTCTTGATCCAGTTGAGCTTCATGGAAGAGTTTCGCCAGCACGACAGCGTGGTCACGGAGATGATGAAGTTACCGACGCAGGGCTTCGCCTAAGCACTGCAACGATATGACCGAGGTGTGTTTCTGTGGAGGGGGGCACCGCACACGGCTAAAACAATGTTGCTTGGGTGTCCTAGGGTGCCCCTTGCCCCCGTATATAAAGTAGCAAGGGGGAGGCCGGCCGGCCCTTGGGCGCGCCAAGGAGAGGAGGATTCCTCTTCCTAGTAGGACTAGGACTCCCCTTTCATAGTCCTACTAGGAGGGGGAAAGGAAGGAAGGGAGAGAGGGAGGAAAGAGCCCCCCCCCCCTTGTCCAATTCGGTCTCCCAAGGAAGAAGGCGCGCGGCCAGCCCTAGGCCCTCTCCTCCCTCTCCCACATGGCCCATGTTGGCCCATTATGTCCTCCGGGGGTTCCGATAATCCCCAGGCACTCCGATAAATATCCGGTGACCCCCGAAACTCATTCGGTGTCCGAATATAGTCGTCCAATATATCAATCTTTATGTCTTAGACATTCTGAGACTCCTCGTCATGTCCGTGATCACATCCGGGACTACAAACTACCTTCAGTACATCAAAACTCATAAACTCATAATACTGATCGTCATCGAACGTTAAGCGTGCGGACCCTACGGGTTCGAGAACTATGTAGACATGACCGAGACTCATCTCCGGTAGATAACCAATAGCAGAACCTGGATGCTCATATTGGTTCCTACATATTCTACAAAGATCTTTATCGGTCAAATTGCATAACAACATACGTTGTTCCCTTTGTCATCGTTATGTTACTTGCCCAAGATTTGATCGTCGGTATCATCATACCTAGTTCAATCTCGTCACCGGCAAGTCTCTTTACTCGTTTCGCAATACATCATCTCGTGACTAACTCATTAGTCATTTGCTTGCAAGGCTTATTATGATGTGTATTACCGAGAGGGCCCAGAGGTACCTCTCCGACACTCGAAGTGACAAATCCTATTCTCGATCTATGCCAGCACCACAAATACCTTCGGAGACACCTGTATAGCATCTTTATAACCACCCAGTTACGTTATGACGTTTGATAGCACATAAGGTGTTCCTACGGTATTCGGGAGTTGCATAATCTCATAGTCATAGGAACATGTATAAGTCATGAAGAAAGCAATAGCAGTAAAACTAAACGATCAAGTTGCTAAGCTAATGGATGGGTCTTGTACATCACATCATTCTCCAAATGATGTGATCCCGTTGATCAAATGACAACTCATGTCTATGGCTAGGAAACATAACCATCTTTGATCAATGAGCTAGTCTAGTAGAGGCATACTAGGTACACTCTGTTTTGTCTATGTATTCACACATGTACTAAGTTTTTGGTTAATACAACTCTAGCATGAATAATAAACATTTATCATGATATAAGGAAATACAAATAACAACTTTATTATTGCCTCTAGGGCATATTTCCTTGAGTACTGAAGGTTGTTCGGAGTCCGAGATCACGGACATGACGAGGAATCTCAAAATGGTCGAGACATAAAGATTCATATATTGGAAGGTTATATTAGGACACCAGAATGGTTCAGGTCGTATCAGATAAATTACGGAGTACCGGGGGTTAGCAGACCCCCCCCCTCCCTCGCCGAGGAAGCTATTGGGCCTCATGGGCCTTAGTGGAGATGAGAGAGGGCTCGCCAGGAGGTGGCGCGCGCTCGCCAGGAATTGGACAACGGATGGGGGCGGCGCTCCACTCCTTCCTTCTCTCCTCCTCCTCCTCCCCCCTTCTCCTAGTTGGACTAGGAAAGGAGGAAACCTACTCCTACTAGGAGTAGGAATCCTCCCCCCTTGGCGTGTCCCTCCTAGGCCGGCGTCTGATACGTCCAAAACGTATCTATAATTTCTGCTTGCTCCATGCCTCTTTTGTGTGATATTGCTATGATATTTATGCACTTCCATACACTTTTGATCATATTTGGACTAACCTATTAACTCAGTGCACCCCAGTGCCAGTTTCTGTTTTTTGCTGTTTTTGTATTTCAGGTTTTCCCATTACGTAAATTGCCAGAAAAATTCTGGGAAAAATATATAAAAAATCAGCGTTCCGGAAGCTTCCATGCGGCCAAAGTAGGGCCACAGGGGGGCCACCGGGGCTCCAGGCGCCCAGAGGGCGCGGCCCCCCTCCTGGCCGCGGCGCCAGGCCGCCTGGGCCCCCCTTAGCTCCGCTGACGCCCCCTTTGGCATATATTTACACTGCGTCCCGAAACCCTCGAGGACGGAACCCTTTTTCGCGATCTCATCTCTGTTCCGCCGCCGCCGCGCTTCCAAGATCGAGAGCACCAGGAGAACTCTTCCCGGCACCCTGCCGGAGGGGAGAACCACCACCGGGAGCCTCTCCACCACCATGGACGCCTCCCGGATGAGTTGTGAGTAGTTCCTCCTCGGGGCTGAGGTTTCTACCAGTAGCTATGTGGTCAATTCTCTCTCCCATGATGTGATCTTCGTTGTGATCATAGGCTATGCTAATCTAGGGTGATCCCATGATATTTCCCCTTCCTATATGTATTGGATTGATGTACTCACTTGTCTTTATCTAGTATAATCTCCGAGACTAAGGTGAGAGCGGTCTATTGGACATGGATTAGAAGAATATTTTCATGAGTGATTTCCTCTTTTGTGTGTTGATTGAAGATTGAGAGTCTCTTGGTGCTTGTCTTTGACTATCCTTGAGATATGTTGTGGTGATTGTGGTACTCTCTTTGGATGGCCGCGGTGACATTGGGATATCCATAGGTTGAGAACTACGAACTTTGAGGTGTGCTTTTGTAGCCCTACATAATTCTCGTCCTCTCTTGACCACAAAGGAATGACCTCCGAGTGCGTCGCCCTTGCATGTTTTATGGGAAATATCATGTGATTCAATTATGTTAATGTTGTTGGGAGTTGCCACTAGTGAAAGTATGAAGCCTAGGCCTTGTTTCCACCATTGTAATACCATTTCTGCTCACGTTTACCACATGTTTGCTTGCTGCACTTTTTATTCCAGATTTACAAATACATCTTTTGCCATCCGTATCACTTGCCATTTAACCTCTCTTCGCCGAACTAGTGCACCTATACATCTGACAAGTGTATTAGGTGTGTTGGGGACACAAGAGACTTCTTGTATCTTGATTGCAGGGTTGCTTAAAAGGGGTACGTTCAACCTCCACTTCCCTGAGTTCGATAAACCTTAGGTTACTCACTTAAGGGAAATTTGCTGCTGTCCTACAAACCTCTGCTCTTGGAGGCCCAACACTGTCTACAGGAATAGAAGCGTGTAGTAGACATCAAGCTATTTCTGGCGCCGTTGCCGGGGAAGTGAGGTAAGTGAAGGTACCTTCTCTAGATCTTGCAATTAAATCTTTTCGTTTCTTGTTTTTAGTTTCACTAGTTATGTTTATGGAAAACCGCGCTCTTAGTTCTCTGCTTGGGGAAGGCCACTTTACCACACCCGTGGTAGGGAAGTCTCCTCCACCTACTGAATGTATCCCGTTCCAAATACCACTTAGGATAATTGAAATAATTAGGAATGATTGTTATGATGGGACAGTCAATCCTAGTATTCATTTGATGAAACTTACAGAACTTTGTGAGTTGTTTAAGATTTCAGGTTTGACAAGAGATGGAGTCATGAGGAAATTATTTGCCTTGTCACTGAAAGGAAAAGCATTGGAATGGTATAGGCTACTAGATGACTCTCACCTGCTGCATTGGGAAGAGATCCAGTCTCTCTTTTACTCCAAGTTTTATCCTCTTCATGAAATTCATGAGAATAGGAATTATGTTTATAATTTCTATCCTCATGACGGAGAGAGCATAGCTCAAGCTTGGGGGAGACTGAAAACGTTAATGCTAAAATGTCCTAACCATGGGCTCCCCAAAGATATGATTATTTCTAATTTCTATGCGAAGCTCTCTCGACAGGATAAAGATTTGCTCGATGCTTCCTCTATGGGTTCTTTGACAAACGAAAAGATTGATGCTAAATGGGAACTCCTTGAAAGAATTCAACGCAACACTGAAAATTGGGAGATCGACAAAGGTAAAGAGTCGGGTATAATTTATGAGTATGATTGCATTAAGTCCTTTGTTGAAACTACAAGTTTTAATAAGTTTAGTGCTAAGTTTGGGCTTGATTCTCAACTCCTTGTTGATTTCCTCAAATCTTTTGCTTCACATCTTAATATGCCTAAGGAGGATTGGATCAAGCATCATGAACCTTTTAAAGAGATTTGAAAAGAAAATGAAATTGTTCATGATGAAGTTTTATATAAGCATGTTAATTTTTGTGGAGTGGATAGACCTTGTGAAAGGCTTATGATTGAAGAAGAGAAGTATTGTAAGCAACATAAGCATGAAAGAACAATCACTTGGGTCAAAGATTTAAATGAAATTGCTAGAGAATTGTGTGACCTTTATCCTTTTACTTGTGAACTTTGCTGTATAAAGGGTCACTTTATTTTTCAATGCATGCACTTTCAAAACATAACTGTTAACCAGTTGTGTGATAACATGATCACCTCTGATCTTTATGATGAGCTTATGTTATTTTTGATGTGTGAGGAGTTATCAGAAAAGACTTCTTGGCTAGATGTTAATGCCATAGGAATAAAAAACACTTTGCAAAATTGCCATCTCTATTGTGTTGTTAATTGCCATGAAAATGATTACATAAGATTAGAAAGGAGGGAACTTTACCAAAGTATAAAAATGTCTCTTATATTTCTGCTAATAAAAAGGAGAGTTTCTCCCAAGTTTCCCCTATTGTTTCTAATGATAAACCAGGATATGTGGAGAAGCTTCATCTCCAACCACTCCCTCCTAAGATGAAGAAGAAGAAAAAGAAGAGGAGGAGGAAGAGGAGCAAGAAGGAAGAAGAATGGGTATCAACCTGGCCTGAGCATATTCCTCCCATCAACTTTTATCCTAACGGTTGTAAGTTTAAAGAAGAAGGTGAAGTTTATTGCCTTAATTATCATCTTGATGATACGTCCGTAGGTACTATTGAAGATGATTTTGATTATGATATGCATGTTACTTATTGTGATTGGGAAAATGATGATAATGCTACTTATGATCTTGAAATCTTTTTGGTACCAACTCTAAAAGTGATGATATGGAAAGCTCTAAGCTTGGGGATGATAGGATTGCAAATCCTTTACCCACTAGTGATGTGATAATTGATAATTCTTTTGCTAGTAAGAATAAAGACAACATGTTTACAAATATAGTTGCTAGCAATGATAATGCTCTTCTCTACTATGATGATGTTATAACTCCAATCTATAGTGATTATAAAGGTACCTATGACATAAGGAGAAATTATCGTTATGAAACTTGTCATAATCATGGAGGGAATTACTCCCTTGTTGAACACCATCTTCCAAATACAGAATTAATTTATAGTGTTGAAGTTGTTTATGATAGTCCTACTCCCACTATTACCAATGAGAAAGATTATGCTTATGTGGAGAGTAAGAGTACCTTTTTGCATGTGGATCATGGTAACAATGCTTTATGTGATGCTTATATTGTTGAGTTTATTCGTGATCCCACTGAAAATTATTATGAGAAGGGAACATATGCTTATAGATATTTCAATAATATCAAGTTCCCTCTCTTTATGTTGAAGGTTTTGAAGCTGCACTTGTTTTGTCTTCCTATGCTTATTGCTTTGTGCTTCAATGAATTATTCTATTGCAATATTCCTATGCATAGGAAGCATGTTAGGCTTAAATGTGTTTGGTATTTGCTTCTTGATGCTCTCTTTTGTTCTTCAGCTCTTATTCCTATGAGAGCATCATTAAAGTCTTAAGCCTATCTTTATGGCTATAAAGAAAGAGCTCTAGGGAGACAACCCTTGTTATCTTTGCTTTCAGTTTTTAGTGGTCTTGATGTTTGTTACTACTGTAGCAACATCATTGTATCTTTACTTTTCAGCTTTGTGCCAAGTTTAGCCTCCGATTGCAAGAAAGTTCAAAAGTTGTGACGTGATGTCCAGGAAACAGATTCTGTCCTTGGACAGAAAAATTCGTATAAA
Organism: Secale cereale; assembly: GCA_902687465.1. Lineage (NCBI taxonomy): Eukaryota > Viridiplantae > Streptophyta > Magnoliopsida > Poales > Poaceae > Secale > Secale cereale. The sequence continues at coordinate 695,428,936 of LR738714.1, read as the reverse complement.
ATCACCAGATCATCTTTTTGGTCTGAATTTTTTCGACAGCGTGCTCTATACAATTGGCTTTCGGGCGTCTGTTCTGAGTTTTTTTATTTGAGTGGCAGAAGTGCCCCGAAAAAATTATTTACTACCTGCTGGTCTGTTTTTCACAGATTCTGTCCTGTTTTGCCTTTCCTTCGTTTTGCAAACCTTGAGCTTGCATTTTCTTTGCAAAAACCTTTTGGAAATCTTGAGAAACAGTAGACCTTCAAGATTATCTTTATTTCCAGCAAGGAAAAATTATTTTATTATGGGTACTAACCTCGCTAATCAGATTATGATGAGTTATGTATGAAGGGAGTTTTCAAGTGTGCGAGGAAAGATGATAAAAAGATTCAGGAGTGTCAAACGCTCAAGCTTGGGGATGCCCCCGTGCACCCCCAAGAAATATTCAAGAAGACTCAAGTGTCTAAGCTTGGGGATGCCCCCGTGCATCCCCTTCTCCATCAACAATTATCAGTTCGTCTTTCGTTCCACTATATTTTAATCACTTCATGTGTTATGTGCTATGCTTGGAGCGTCTTGCTTTTAGTTTCCTTTTTAGTTTTCTTTAGCTTTGCTTGCTGTTCATAATGAGTCAGAACCCAGCTTTCTTTATGTGGGAGAGAAACACGCTCCACTTCAACCTAGAACACAACATATGATTTTCATGCTTATCTTTGCTATGTATGTTCTTTGTCTTTCAATAGCTACTATCATATTTAGCTCTTAGTTTTCATGCTTTTCTTTTTAAAGATCTTTTATTTAGTTGGTTGCTGGAACTCTCTTGAGTTATCATGCTTATTCTGTTAAGAGAGTTGGCTTCTGTTGCACTGGTTGATATGTCTATGATAAAAATGCTATGTGCATAATGATGCTTAGTAGTTCATGTTTTCTTATGGTTAGTCTCAAATAGCTGGGGGGTTCTTAATGTGTTATTGAAGTACCAACATGATTTGTTTGCCTATGATGTGGTATGGTTTAGTGATATCTTCCTCCAAGAATTTATTTTGATTGACTTGGCATATGCTCACGCATATTTAAGACTGTAAAGAAAGTCCATCAAGCCTTGATGATCTTTAATTTTTGAGTAGCGATATAACTTCCATGCCCGATTCAATGTTGCTTTGTCGTTCTGCATGATTATGACCGTCATTGCTCTCTTAGTTGGTCGCTCCCAGTCTTTTGCTAACCTTCACCTGTACTAAGCGGACTGACTGCTTGTGCATCCAAAATCCTTTAAACCAGTTATGCCATATGAGTCCACCATACCTTCCTATACATGGTATTTACTTGCCATTCCTAACGAAGACTTTCTTGTACCATCTCGAAATTATTCAAAAAAGCATTTCTATTTTGTGCCTCTGTTTTAGCTCATGAGGAAGTAGTAGCTAATTCATGATCTTTTTAAGTTGGACGAGTTTCACCCCGGGATTGCATGTCTAATCTGCAAATCCCTAATACGAGAAGGAACTGGCAAAGAGTGCGCCCGGCTCATTAAAAAAAAATATACAACAAACAAACCCTCCTTCACGCTTTGTTCATGAGAAATCAGAAAACTTTGGCAGTGATAAACAAAGGAGATTAAGGGGATGTGATCGTCCCCGTGCGGGAGCCGTTCCTCGAAACTTGTCCAGCTCGAGAAGTAATTGAGTTATCTACTAGCATTCGTTGACGAAATATGCATACCCCAAAAAAAAATCACCTTTTTAAAACCAAGAGCTCTGGTACATGATTAGTCTTTGTTTCCGACCACGGATTTTCAACCTTGCCATCAAAAGCCACGGTTCGAGAGTCTCCACCTTCTTTCTTCAAAGCACCAACTATTGAGAGCATGATTGTCATTCTGAGTGTAATGTGCATTGTCCCAAAGTACCATTGTCTTCTGCATGATTATGATATCGTTTATTCTGAAATCATTGTATCTAGTCGTCACTTAAACCTCGGAGGTGCCCCTGCATTTATGTTTTGCTTCACTAAAGGGGGCAAGCGAGATATCACTTTGTCATGTTTGCACACCATGCTCACTACAAATCTATTGAGTGTTTCAGTATCATATTGTAAAACTTTCAGTTCTTTGTGATATTCTCATGAGGCAACTTAATTACTAAAGATTCATTATCTCAGTAAGCATTTGTCATGTGACTGTGAAAAGTTCCTATATGTTTAATAGCATGTCACCACAGAAATTATGCTTGTTATCATTTACCTACTCGAGGACGAGCAGGAATTAAGCTTGGGGATGTTGATACGTCCAAAACGTATCTATAATTTCTGCTTGCTCCATGCCTCTTTTGTGTGATATTGTTATGATATTTATGCACTTCCATACACTTTTGATCATATTTGGACTAACCTATTAACTCAGTGCACCCCAGTGCCAGTTTCTGTTTTATGCTGTTTTTGTATTTCAGGTTTTCCCATTACGTAAATTGCCAGAAAAATTCCGGGAAAAATATATAAAAAATCAGCGTTCCGGAAGCTTCCATGCGGCCAAAGTAGGGCCAGAGGGGGGCCACCGGGGCTCCAGGCGCCCAGAGGGCGCGGCCCCCCTCCTGGCCGCGGCGCCAGGCTGCCTGGGCCCCCCTTAGCTCCGCTGATGCCCCCCTTTGGCATATATTTACACCGCGTCCCGAAACCCTCGAGGACGGAACCCTTTTTCGCGATCTCATCTCTGTTCCGCCGCCGCCGCGCTTCCAAGATCGGGAACACCAGGAGAACTCTTCCCGGCACCCTGTCGGAGGGGAGAACCACCAACGGGAGCCTCTCCACCACCATGGACGCCTCCCGGATGAGTTGTGAGTAGTTCCTCCTCGGGGCTGAGGTTTCTACCAGTAGCTATGTGGTCAATTCTCTCTCCCATGATGTAATCTTCGTTGTGATCATAGGCTATGTTAATCTAGGGTGATCCCATGATATTTCCCCTTCCTCTATGTATTGGATTGATGTACTCACTTGTCTTTATCTAGTATAATCTCCGAGACCAAGGTGACAGCGGTCTATTGGACATGGATTAGAAGAATATTTTCATGAGTGATTTCCTCTTTTGTGTGTTGATTGAAGATTGAGAGTCTCTTGGTGCTTGTCTTTGACTATCCTTGAGATATGTTGTGGTGATTGTGGTACTCTCTTTGGATGGCCGCGGTGACATTGGGAAATCCATAGGTTGAGAACTACGAACTTTGAGGTGTGCTTTTGTAGCCCTACATAATTCTCATCCTCTCTTGACCACAAAGGAATGACCTCCGAGTGCGTCCCCCTTGCATGTTTTATGGGAAATATCATGTGATTCGATTATGTTAATGTTGTTGGGAGTTGCCACTAGTGAAAGTATGAAGCCTAGGCCTTGTTTCCACCATTGCAATACCATTTGTGCTCACGTTTACCACATGTTTGCTTGCTGCACTTTTTATTCCAGATTTACAAATACATCTTTTGCCATCCATATCACTTGCCATTTAACCTCTCTTCGCCAAACTAGTGCACCTATACATCTGTCAAGTGTATTAGGTGTGTTGGGGACACAAGAGACTTCTTGTATCTTGATTGCAGGGTTGCTTGAAAGGGGTACGTTCAACCTCCACTTCCGTGAGTTCGATAAACCTTGGGTTACTCACTTAAGGGAAATTTGCTGCTGTCCTACAAACCTCTGCTCTTGGAGGCCCAACACTGTCTACAGGAATAGAAGCGTGTAGTAGACATCAGCCTCCTCCTCCCTCCCTCCTTTATATATGTGGGGAGGGGGCACCCCATAGACATACAAGTTGATTTCTTAGCCGTGTGCGGTGCCCTCCTCCACAGTTACACACCTCGGTCATATTGTCGTAGTGCTTAGGCGAAGCCCTGCGCGGTAACTTCATCATCACCGTCACCACGTCGTCGTGCTGACGAAACTCTCCTTCGGCCTCAACTGGATCAAGAGTACGAGGGCGAGCTGAACGTGTGCAGATCACAGAGGTGTCGTGCGTTCGGTACATGATCTGTTGGATCACGAAGACGTTCGGCTACATCAACCGCGTTACTAAACGCTTCCGCTTTCGGCCTACGAGGGTACGAGGGTATGTGGGCACACTCTCCCCGCTCGTTGCTATGCTTCTCCTAGATAGATCTTGCGTGATCGTAGGAATTTATTTTGAAATACTACGTTCCCCAACAGTTTGTACTTTCGCTAGTGCAATCTCTCAACAATACTAATATAGTTGGACCATATAACCATCCCTCAATGTGCGATGAATAATCACTCCAAAGTTCATATCTAGCATAGAACACAAGAAGAAATTGTTTGTAGTTGTTATTTTCGATCGATCTATCCAAGAGTTCGTACTAAAATAACACCAGGTTATCCTTCCCGGTTGATCTATCCAAGAGTTCGTACTAAAATAAAACCAAAACAAATTCAGATTTATAATACTCAATACAACACAAAGAACTTCAAAGAGTGCCCCAAGATTTCTACCAGAGAAACAAAGATGAAAAGGTGCATCAACCCCTACGCATAGATTACACCAATGTCACCTCGATGATCTGCGAGTTGAGTGCCAAAACATATATCGAGTGGACAATATGATACCCCATTGTCACCACGGGTGTTCATAGCAAGACATACATCAAGTGTTGTCAAATCCATAAAAGTATTCAATCCGATAAGAACGAAATCTCAAAGGGAAAACGCAATTCATCGCAACAAGATAGAGAGGAGAAAACACCATATGATCCAACTATATTAACAAAGCCCGCGATACATCAAGATCATGTCATCTCAAGAACACGAGAGAGAGAGAGAGAGAGAGAGAGAGAGAGAGAGAGAGATTAAACACATAGATACTGGTACAAACCCTCAGCCCTGAGGATGGACTACTCCCTCCTCATCATGCTGGCCGTCGGGATGATGAAGATGGCCTCCGGTGATGATTTCCCCCTCTGGTAGGGTGCCGGAACACGGTCCAGATTGGGTTCTCATGGATACAGAGGCTTGCGGCGGCGGAACTTCCGATCTAGAGTTATTTCTGGGGTTTATGTATTTATAGGATTTTTTGCGTTGGTTTCACGCGACGATGGGCTTCGAGGGGGCCGCCACCCACCAGCACACGGGCAAGGCCCTTGGCCTGCCCTGGTGGGTGGTGGCCACCTCCTTCACCTTCTGGTCCTCCCACGAAGCTTCTAGTGCCTCTTTTGTTCCAAATAATATATTATCAAAAAGTTTGATTGCATTTGGAGAACTTTTATTTCTGCGCAAGAAACAACACCACGATAGTTCTACTGAAAACAGCGTCAATCCAGGTTAGTTCCATTCAAATCATATCAAAACCATATAAAATTATTGTAGCATGGCATGAATATTTTGTAAATTATAGATACATTGGAGACGTATCAATCCACACATCCACCTCAACATGCACATCTCCGCCACACCTAACTATTGAACATGTCGTCTTTTAGTCGGCCAACACTCAGCGCCATACAACATTGCAGGTCGAACCGTCATCCTATAGGACTTGCCTTTTAGCTTTTGTGGCACTTTCTTGTCACAGAGAATGCCAGAAGCTTGGCGCCACTTCATTCATCCGGCTTTGATTCGATGGTTCACATCTTTATCGATATCCCCATCCTTCTACAACTTTGACCCGAAATATCGAAAGGTGTCCCTCTGAGGCACCACCTGCACATCAAGGCTAACCTCCTCCTCCTCCTCCTCCTCCTTGTGCCTAGTAGTACTGAAACTGCACCTCATGTGCTCGGTTTTAGTTCTACTAAGTCTAAAACCGTTTGATTGCAAGGTTTGTCTCCAAAGCTCTAACTTCCTATTGACCCCGTCCGATTATCATCGGCTACCAACACATCATCCGCAAAGATCATACACTACGGGATATCTCCTTGTGTATCCCTCGTGACCTCATACATCACCAAAGCATAAAAAATAAGGGTCCAAAGCTGACACTTGGTGCGGTCCTATTTTAATCGAAAATCATCAGTGTCGTCATCACTTGTTCGAACACTTGTAACAACATTATCATACATGTCGAAATACTGAGAAAATTCATATAGGGTTCAGTCCTATAAGTCAAATAATGAAAAATCTACATAGAAAATATTCTAAATAATCTAATCATGTAACTGCCTATGGATTTTGTTTTTGAATAAAAATGAAGATATCCTATAATTCTGCTTTTTTTAATGGGCAACACCCAAATCCTTATTCTTGTAAGAACCTGTCATGACTTTTCGGTCTAGCATTTTTTTTATCCAACATTTTTAGAATCGTGCGTTCCAAAGGGACCCATAACTATTACGGTTTTACCTGCTTCTTGAAAAATAAAAATAGTATCAACAAGAAAAAAAACATCAGATCAAGCTTTTTTGTGTTGTTCTTGCTGCTGATGCTGATGCAAAGAACAAAACCAGTGCAAGCATTGTAGGATGCGAAAAATCTAATTAACCATCTGGAACCCGTGCGTCACGTGAGCACACACTCACGCCGGCCAAATAAACAAGCACTCAACTTTCTCTTGTGCCAGAAAACAAGAACTTTCTTTTGTGCACAGGATGTCCGGACTTTGGTATAGCTTCCTCACGTTTGTCTCGGTTTTGCCAAAAAACAGACGTCCGGACCACTTCGCGAACCGATGAGGGTCCTCATTGGATGACATAATTTGCCACAATCATTCTGAACACCATAACCCGGACGTATACCGGAGCTTTGATGATCTCCTTTGGAGATGCCCTAAGTGGCTAACCCCACATCACGTCAGATAAATCTTTGGTCAAAACCCAAGTGCAGAGGATACCCAGCACGTCTAACTCCTCAAATACACCAGGGTGATCCTTCTCGTTTTTCTCCCCTAACCCTGGACCGCTAGGACTAACTCTCCCTTCCAGACTTCATTGACGAGACCGTGGATTCGCCTCCCCTCTGTTTGCCGCTCCGGCGGCCAATGACGGGGAGGGGAATCCCGGTGTCTTCGCTCAAGTTAGTAATTTAGGTTAGGTGCGGAGCTTGGGTGGACGGTGGCGTGTCTTCTTTGAGTTTGTCTTCCAAACTCCAATCCTCCTCGAGTTTCTCTATCTGGATGTAGTCGACGGAGTTTCGGCGTAGATTCCCGCCATCTCTTTTTTGGCAATGTGATTAGGGTTTCTCATATGGTGAGATTTGGTGTCACGTGCTTCAGATCTATACAAGGGTTTAACGGCAATCACTGCGGCTCCAGGGCCCTGGCCCTTATGGCTCGGGTAGGGGAGCAACGACAACGGCTCGCGGCTCGTTCTGACGGCGGTGGTTATTCGGCGGTTTCAAAATCTTAATGTCATTATTATTACTCCCTCCGTTCCAAAATAGATGACCCAACTTTGTATTATTATTATATGCTTGAGATGCTTTGTATTTTCGCTGAACTTTTATAATACTCCCTCCGTTTCTAAATATTTGTCTTTCTAGAGATTTCGACAAGTGACTACATACGAAGCAAAATGAGTGAATCTATAATCTAAAATATGTCTACATACATCCGTATGTTGTAACCGTTTGAAATGTCTAGAAAGACAAATATTTGGGAGTAGATCTGATGCTTTTCGTAATTAGAAAAAAAAATGTAGAGGATGATGATGAACTGATCGATTTCGCAAATCTACAGAGCCGCTCCCCAATGGAGCTCGGCTGCATCATTGCCCTGGAGATGGCCGCTCGGGACGGAACACTACTATCACGGCGATCTCCACGCCGTTACCGCAGCCAAGTACAAGATAGAAAAAATAACAGAACATCATTCATAAAACTGAATATTGACTGGAAATTCAACATAAGCACGTACAGCAATGCCACAACATAGATATGCTTATTTTAGCCGTTTCATTAATTGGCCAAAATGGCTAAATGAGTTGTTCCAACAAATTGGTAGCCGAGATACATTTTTGCAGAAAAGCAATAACATTGACATAGTCTTTAAGATTGGGGAGTCCTTCCAACGAGATTCATATTGAACTCGACCTCATGAGCAGAACTGAATATCAGGAAAAGCGGTCGCCGACGCTGTTGTCATCTTCGCCCTCAACAAATCCTCCTCCTCACTGGTCCGTGGATAACTCGAAGGACGAACAGCCACGTGAGGAAACTTTTCGAAACAAGATGGGCACACCTTCCTGTCATGCAGGGATACCTCCCTGATGTTCGCAGCAGCTTGAATGACGCGTCTAATATATCCGATGAAACTGTCATCGGACTGGAAGCCGTAGATAGTTAGCCTTGCCAGATTGTTCTGCTTAAAATGAGGATCAGATGGTTCCCACTTCACATCCGTTTTCGTGCGACTCTTTTGTGACTCCTTTTGGCACTTATGATCCCATACTGTGATGGAAAGCTCCTCTAGGTATGGTGCAGCTTCAAGAAGGAACATTGTCCAAGGCTCCAAGCAATATCACATTCTTCAGGAAGATTGTCCAAATCCACAAGCCGCAGTTTGGCGAGCACAGGAGCAAGCACTTTTGAGCATTCTGGTTGAACCCAAATCTGGGATAAACAAAACAAATTAGAAGTGATAATGTGTGCAGTTTGTGCTAAATTGCATCATCAAGTTATGCGTAATTAAATTACTACCGTCAGATATAAGCATCATATACACAATTAATGAGAATGGGATAGATGTGAATATGTGATTAGAGTGAGTACCTTTTCACTTCGAAACTCCAGATACAAATGGCTTACAGCGGGGGCATTAGCAAGCAGCTTGCTTAGGTTGAGGGTCTTGCCTGAAAGATTTGCATTAGCAAGACTGAGCTTCCAAAGCTGAGGGACAGTACCAAGAACCAAGGGATTTTCATCACAAGGCCAATTATTATAGGTCATCTGCTGGAGCTTTGGTAGAAAGTCAAGCACCACCGTTTTAAATTCCCCATAGGTGATAACAAGCTCAACGAGTTGAGCGTGTTGTACATGCAGCACGGAACGGACCCCCGCATCACACTCGAAGAAAGACAGGGACTGGAGCCGCTTGCAGGTGCTAAGAATATTGGGTATGTCCGATTCACCAAACCTCATGTTCTGTAGTTGCAGCCGTGTGAGACCAGCAAATGCATCTGGACAATCACTTAGAAAATCATTGAACTGCTTAGCGAAGAGCAGGAAATATTCCCCTGTGCAATTAAATGAATCCCTCAGTGTCAAGATTTCAAACTCGGCCGCATCTAGTTTCTGAGTCGCCATAGCGAGTGCAACAGCTTTGCCGATGGGGAGACTGCGAGGACTCAAGAAGAATTTGACCTTCAGCTTGCGAACGGTGATCTGTGGAGACCTTGTACTAAGAATGTTTGCCGTCACGTTGGCCACAACGCCATTCATTCGCACCAAATCGCGAGGGCTGAGATCGATGACAATCTGCGAGAGCATACCAGGCAGCTTCTGCATTTCCTTCGAGAGGATGCAGGTTTTTACAGCATCAAGCGTGCCCACCCTCTCGAGGATGTTGAGCAGCACGTCATTGGGCAGCTTGCTTAGCATGTCATCGTTGGGCAGCTTGCCTAGCATGTCACCATTGCCAGCTGCTTTCTTGGACTGCAATTGACCAGGGGGAAATTAGTCATCCGTGATGGTTCGATGCTCATCAAGGAAAAAATTACAATAACAAAACACAGGACTTACATCACGGAGGCGGCGACCCCTATTGAACTTCATGGTAATCGGATCCAAAAAAACAGGACAGCGTCGGCAAACTTGCGTTGATAAACAAACAAAACGCAAGAAATCTTATATTCTTGAAATTATGCTCCTTTCGTGTCCGACAATCGCTGAGCTTATTATAGCCTCCTCCGATCCTCTTCCTACGAGGAGGAGACAGAGACGGAGGAGGTTTTCTAATCTTATTGAAGCTAGTGTAGAAATCGTAAACCGACTGATTCACTGTTATTTCACAAGAGGCAGACATATATAAAAGTAGCTCCTTTTTCTCATACAAACCGAAATCGATCCCTTCCTTCGTCGAATCCGACTACAGAACGAAATTGGCACCTGACCCTTCCTTCTTCGAATCCGACTGCAGAATGGATTTGATCTACACCATCTAGGGGCCTAAACCAGTTCCGCTTCAGATGCTACCATCGACATGAAGAAAGATCAAATTCTTTCTGCAATCGGATTGGGAGAAGCAAGGGAAAGGTGCCAATTTCGTCTTGTCTTCGGATTCGAAGAAGAAACGGATCAATTTCGATTTGTGTTAGAAAAAGGAGTTGTTTTTATATGTCTGCCTCTCGTGAGATAATAGTAAATCGGTCGGTTTACGGATTCTATACCGGCTTGAAGAAGATTCGGAGACCTCACCTCCTCCGTCTCCATCTCGGTCTCTTCTCTTGGGATTAGGATCCGAGGAGGCTATATAATACGATCTGGCTGGGCGCTGACGATTGTCGCACAGAGAGGGGTCGTCATTTCAAGATTCGTTTTTGTTTGTGTTCTGTTTATCGACTCAAGTTGGTCTTTTTTGTCATCGTTTCAACATGAAGTTTAATAGGGGTCGCCGCCACCGACGGAGCGTAAGTCGCTGCTTATGTTTTGTTATTATTGTTATGCTTCATTCATTCATTTGATGCAAGTCAATTTATCGATCTATCACCTCGCAACATGCAGTCGAAGGCAGAAGTTGGTAGTGGAGACATGCTAAGCAAGCTGCCTGGCGAAATACAAGCTTGTAATGGGGACAGGCTAAGCGAGCTGCCTGCCGATGTGCTGCTCAACATTCTCGAGAGGGTTAGTACGCTTGATGCAGTAAAAACTTGCATACTTTCAAGGAAAATGCAGAAGATGCCAACTATGCTCTCGCAGATCGTCATTGATCTCAGATCTTGTGATTTGTTTCAAAAAAGTGATGTCGTGGCTGATGTGACCAAGAAAATTCTTAGTAGGAGGCCTCCACAGATTACTGTTCGCAAGCTGAAGCTCAAATTTGTCTTGAGTCCTTCTTGCTGCCTTTCCATCGGCAAATCCGTTGGACACGCCATGACAACTCAGAAATTTGAAGCAGCTGAATTTGACATCAGGACGCCGGTGGATTTCAATATTTGCACTGATGCCCATCGCGTGCTCTTTGCTAAGCAGTTCAATAATTTTGTTCGTGATTGTCCAGATGCATTTGCTGGTCTCACGCGTCTGCGTCTACGGAACATGACATTTGGTGAATCAGACATACCCAACATCCTAAGCTATTGCAAGCGGCTGAAGTCACTTTCTTTGTTCATGTGTGGCGTGGGGATCAGTTCGGTGCTGCATGTAGAACACGCTCAACTCGTCGAGCTTGTTATCTCCTATTGTGTATTCAAAACAGTGGAGCTCAGCTGTCTACCAAAGCTCCAAAGGATGACCTTTGGTGATTGGCCCTGTGATGAAAATCCCTTGGTTCTTGCTTTTGTCCCTCAGCTTTCCAAGCTCAGTCTTGCTAATCCAAACTTTTCAGGCAAGACCCTCAACTTAAGCAAGCTGCTTGCTAATGCCCCTACTGTAAACGATTTGTTTCTGGAGTTTCGAAGTGAAAAGGTACTCACTCTAATTATCTCTATCCCATTCTTGTTTATTGTATGATATTTATATCTGACGGTAGTAACTTATGCATCACTTGATGATGCAATTTATGCACAACTTTGCATTACTACTTCTAATTTGTTTTATCTCTCCCCAGATTTGGGTTCAACCAGAATGCCCGAAAGTGCTTGCTCCTGTTCTCGCCAAATTACGGTTTGTGAATCTGGATCACATTCCCGAAGAATGTGATATCTCTTGGACAATGTTCCTTCTTGAAGCTGCACCATCCGTAGAGGACCTTTGCATCACAGTATGGGATCATAAGTGCCAGCGGGAGTCACACAAGAGTTACTCCAAGAAAACAGATGTGAAGTGGGAGGCATCTGATCCTGATTTTAAGCACAAGAATCTGGCGAGGCTAACTATTTACGGCTTCCAGTCCGATGACAATTTCACAGGATACGTCAGGCGTGTCATTCAAGCTGCAGTGAACATCAGGAAGGTATCTCTGCACGACAGGAAGGTGTGCAGGCTCTGTGTTAAAAAGTTTCCTCATGCTGAGGTTCGTCCTTCGGGTTATCCACGGACCAGCGAGGAGATGGATTTGTCGAGGAAGAAGATGACAGCGGCAGCGACGGTGACGGCTTGTCCTGATATTCACTTCTTCTCATAAGATTTATTTGAACATGAATGTGGTTGGAAGGAGCGGTCTTGCTTTTCTGCAGAAATGTACTCCCTCTGGCTCTGTCGATAAATGTAAGACGTTTTAGACCGACCATACATACAAGTCTCTAAAACGTCTTATATTTATGAACCGAGGGAGTATCTCGTCTACCAATTTGTTGGAAAAACTCGTTTAATTATTCCCCACAATTGAACGGATAAAAGTAAGCACCTCTATGTTGAGGTCGCGTGTGCTTATGTTGAATACAGTCAATATTTTGTTATTTTCCCATCTTATATTTTTGAGAGCCACTGCACTCGCTGTTTTTCATGGACACGCAAACGATGAAGAAAATGCACGTGGAGGACGGTAGCGTCCCTGTGCCCGGTCTCGCCGTAAGAGTAACTGCGAGAGCATCCTTGGAGAATGCTTTGATGAAGATTTGCGACGCTCGATCAGTTCATCATCGATCTCTGCACTTGTTTTTTTTTTACCACGAGATGTACTCCCTCTGTTCCTAAATATTTGCTAAATATTTGTCTTTCTAGACATTTCAGATGGACAACAACATATGGATGTATGTATACATATTTTAGAGTATAGATTCACTCATTTTGTTCCTTATGTAGTCACTTGTCGAAATTTCTAAAAAGATTTATATTTGGGAACGGAGGGAGTACATGACCTGATGTGGGGTTAGCGTCTTCGCACGTTAGCACAACTGTCCTTGTTTGTTAATTGTACTCAAACGATTCTGATAAGGTGCTTGCAGTGGCCAAATTTGATGTTTTGACCTTTTGCAGAAGTTTAGCCAAATCTGACCCTGGTTCGAAAAAATTTGGGTGATGACCATTTTTCTACCGCCGAGGTTGATGGCGGTAGAATATACCAGCCTACCATCAACGAGCCTGGCGATAGGCAACTTATCCACATTAGTGTAGTGGTATCCTATCGCCAAACAGGCTGGCGGTAGCCTGTGCAACCCTACGGTCTAGGTGCCCGGTGAGTTCAGGCATTGTATCTGATACTTTAAAATTATTTGCGATAGAGCGTGCACCTCTACTGTCAAGGACCTCGGCGCTAGGTTGTTATATCCTATCGTCATCAACCCTGACGGTAGAAAAAGGGTCCGGTCTCAGAAAAAAATCAATCCAAGGTCAGATCTGGCTAAACTTTCGCAAAAGAGACTTTTTTTGAACGGTTTCCGCAAAAGAGTCAAAACATCAAAATTGCCGCTTGCAGTAGTATGTTTTTAGGAGAAAGGTATTTCACGAACCACCTCAAATTAGCGATATAGAACGAAACGACGTGTTTATCATTTGATCAGAATCGTTCAGCCATGATGAATTGCCTCCCCACGTGTGGCTCGTTTCCTTTTTCTTTTTTATTGCACCCCGGCTCAGAGGAAACCGGAACGCCTCGTATTCCAGCCCAGAGATAAGTCTTCTGAAATACGACACTGCTTGGCATAGAACACATTAGCTTTTATTACAAGGATTCGGAAACAAGAGTTCAAGTATTACAACGGAACGTGTATCCTAACCCGCAAACATCGGGATCCTCGACAAGCAATCAATCACAGCATGACTTGCAAACTGGCATGACACGCCAGGTGAGTACTTTGAATGTACTAAGCTCACATCAACCAAAGCAATCGAGACAAACAATAGCATGACATTTACAGGTTATTTAGCAATGATGAACATGATACCACTAGAACAATATAAGCATGTGGCATGAACATATGAACATGATATGATAATACTAGCATGCAACATGTTACCAATATCATGTACCAACTTACTCTGTTCGGAGGTTATCTCGTAACCACCATATGTATCAACTTATCATCATGGACATCACACGATAAACTAAGGATCAACCAAGCTTTGTATTTACAATACCGTAGTGATCACACGACCACATGAATCTTGATCTTTACGCAGGATCATCATGTGACACCACAAATATCAACCAACTTCGTATCAACGATACCACTGTGATCCTCACACGATCACATAAAGATCAACCAACTATTTTCCTTATCGAACTGGGGTTGTTAATTAGTCAGGTTATTATTACTGTTGACTCATAGTGTAACCTACTACGAACTGGGCCCATATCCGTGTGCACGTCTATCAATAGATTATACACTCTGTAGAGGTTAGTACATTGTACCCACCCTATGGGACCCAAGGCCTCGTGCACCCATTCGGGTGGACCAACTGCGTTCTGACAAAACCAGTCTACTGCATGACACTCTCCCGACCACTCCGACAAACTCTCCTTTTGGGCTAAGTCATGGGTGGCCCCGATGTCAACATGTAACATCCGCCACCTTCGTGGCCGGCCACCGTCGTGGCAAACAAAACAATGGTCCCAAACAGGGACAAAGCGCACAAACAACTCGAGCACACAAGGCTTACGGCCGCCTACCTGATCGGGGTAGCGCGCACACACACTACTAGGAAAAGGGCTATAGATGGAATTGATACTAATGGCGCACCAGACAAGCAGTGCGCCATTAGTATATAGTAATGGCGCACCAGCAACAGATACGCCATTAGAGTTCGAACTACTAATGGCGCACCAGGCCCAGAGTGCGCCATTAGTATCAAGAAGTTTTTTTTTTTGAACTAGCGCGCCTGTCCAAACATACTAATGGCGCATCCAGACAAAGTGCGCCATTAATAGCAGTAAAGTGCGCCATTAATGCTCTTTTTTTATGATATTTTTTATTCTTTTTTCTACAAAACTATTAATGGCGCACTGTCCCAGAGTGCGCCATTACTAGTTTAAACTAGTAATGGCGCACTGTGCGACAGTGCGCCATTAGTATGTTATTTTTTTTTTGCAAAACTAGTAATGGCGCACCTACTATAAATGCGCCATTAGTAACCTTGATTACTACTGACGCATTTATAGTTGGTGCGCCATTAGTAAGCGGGCAGCAACAAGATATTTTGGACAGCCTCTCCTACCACACTC